>CM073463.1:69517094-70717094 GCA_037074535.1 Gleditsia sinensis | reverse complement strand
TGAATGTCACCCTTCTTCAACATGGCAGATTCATCAGAGGTGACATCTCTGCTAAGGATTATCTTCTTTGTTTCAAGACACCAGAGGCGGTATCCTTTAACACCCGTAGTGATCCCCATAAAGAGCGTCTTCTTGGCTCTCGGATCCAACTTTGATTCCTTCACATAATAATATGCAGCGGAACCAAATACACGTAAGGAATCATAATCAGTAACTGGTTTTCCAGACCAAATCTCTAAAGGAGTTTTACCACCAATTGCAGTTGATGGTAAGCGATTAACAAGATGGCTTGTATATTCACAGCCTCAGCCCAAAATTGTCTGCCCAACCCAGCTTTGGACAGCATACACCGAACTTTCTCCAGCAATGTCCGGTTCATGTATTCAGCCACCCCGTTCTGTTGTGGTGTATGTCTAACTGTAAAGTGTCTCACAATACCCTCATCTTGACAAATTTTATCAAACGGATCACTTCGATATTCACCTCCATTGTCTGTTCTAAGCCGTTTGATCTTTTTGCCAGTCTGAGTTTCAATCATCTTTTTCCACTTAAGGAAACAATCTAACACTTCATCATTTGACTTCATAGTGTACACCTACACTCTTCGAGAGAAGTCATCAACAAAAGTAACATAATAGTGTTTTCCTCCCAAAGAAGCTGTCTTGGAAGGACCCCACACATCAGAGTGAACATAATCTAGAATACCTTTCGTATCATGGATTACAGTGCCAAATTTCACCCTCTTCTGCTTTCCCATCACGCAATGCTCGCAGAAGTCTAGCTTACAGGTTTTCACATCTTTCAATAATCCTTGCTTCACCAGAATTTGCAAAGATTTTTCACCTGCATGCCCTAATCGCATGTGCCACAACTTAGTTGCATCTGACCCTTCATCATCAAGAGTTGCAACTGCAGCTGTCCCAACAATTGTATTACCATCATAGTAATACAAATTATTCTTCCGGGTTCCTTTCAACATCACCAGAGCTCCAGAGACTATCTTCAAAACTCCATCTCGCATTGTCACCGTCAATCCTTTGGATTCTAGGACTCCCAAAGAGATGAGATTCTTCTTCATGTCAGGTACATACCTAACCTCTGTCAAAAATCTAGTTGATCCATCATGGTTCTTTAAGTAGACTGAACCGATTCCAGTTGTTTCACAAAATGTATCGTTGCCCATGTAAACAACTCCATCGTCTATTTCTTTGAACTCAAAGAACCACTCCCGGATATGACAAATATGTTGGTTGCATCCTGAGTCAAACAACCACTTGTCAGATCGCCTTGTGGAGGTTGTAGCAACCAGTGAAAGATCTGAATCTTCATCACTGTATTCAGCAGCACATGATTCTGCAACAGCTTTGCCTTTTTCAACTTTGCCCTTATTTTTCAATTTCGGGCAATCTTTCTTCCAGTGCCCCTTCTCTCTACAAAAGGCACATTCATCTTTACTCGGTCTGCCTCTCGACTGAGATTTTCTTCTTCTTCCTTTCTTCTGGTCTTGTGGTCTGCCTCTAGCTACCAGTGCTTCTGCAACCACCTCTGCATGCTTGCTTTCCTCCCTGTCTTTTTTCCTCAATTCATGACTATATAAAGTACTACATACTTCACTGAGGGAAACTTTCTCTTTCCCATGAAGTAACATAGCTTCTATAAATTCATACTCTTCAGGAAGTGAAAACAGCAACATCAATGTCAGATCTTCATCTTTGAAAGTTTCATCAAGGTTCCTCAAATCAGCTATTGCCTTATTAAAAGCAGTAATATGATCATTCATGGTGGTACCCGGTTGATAACTAAACCGAAACAACTTCTTCTCCATAAAGAGCTTGTTGTGACCGCTCTTCTTCAGAAATTTCTCCTCCAATGCCTTCCACAATTTACTTGCAGAAATTTCCTTTGAGAAGGAATATTTCTGCTCTCTGGAAAGGCAAGATCGAATAGTACCACACGCCAACCGATTGATGGTCTTCCATTCTTTTTCTTCAATTTCATCTGGTTTCTCCTCTTCAATAGCAATGTCTAGACCTTGCTGGAAAAGCGCGTCTAAAACTTCACCTTGCCACATTCCGAAATGACCCATACCGTCAAAGATCTCCACCGCAAATCTCGTCAAAATTGACGATGAAGAAGCTGCCGAAGTTGATGTAGTGGAAACTGTGGCTTTCTGAGTCTGCTCTTTATCATCAGCCATTTTTGCTCAAAAAATTAAAAAATCACTAGTAATAATTTAGCCTAAAAAAAATGCACCAGGAAAATTCCCAGGAAAAACTGGAGGGGTCACACGGTCCCACTTAAAAACCAGTTTTCTTAGACAGATCTTTCCTAGACATGCACTTAATTAGACAATATATTACTAGCAATTTTAACACCAACTTACAAAAAAAAATCTCAAGAAATTTTTTCTGATGTGGAAGATCAGTTAAAACCGTAACCACAGAGCATACTAAAATTTTCAAGAGAAATCGTAACCAAATGCTCTAATACCAATTGTTGTGGAAAAATAGCTCAATTTCCACAACACGTTGCAGCAATGAAACAGGTCATGTTCAAATCCTTAATCTTCGCGAATATTATTTGACAGGAATAATCAATATTTCTTTATTGATTGAGTTGCATGATATGAAACATTTGGACCTCAGTTACAATAGTTTCGATGGAAGTGACATCCCGGAAGTCATGGGCTCCTTCAGGAACTTGAGATATCTCAATCTCTCTCTTTCTAATTTTGGAGGGAATATTCCTACTCAACTGGGGAAGCTTTCAAATGTACGATATCTTGATTTGAGTGCTAATCTTTTATACGGATCTATCCCTCATCAGCTCGGAAATCTCTCAAAGTTGCAGTATCTTTATCTTGGAAGAAATTCTTTGAGTGGAGTGATCCCTTACTCGCTTGGGAATCTTTCATTGTTGCATTCTCTTAAGCTTGGTGGCAATTCTGATCTCAAAATGCACGACCAAAATAATTTTGATGCTGAGTGGCTATCTAACCTCTCCTCATTAACAAATCTTGACTTGAGTGAAGTGAATGATCTTGGCCATTCTCCTCATTGGCAACAAGTGATTGGTAAGCTTTTTCCAAAACTACGAGAATTACGACTCCAAGATTGTGGTCTTTCTTTGTCTCATTCTCCTTCAAACTTTTCCACTTCACTTGTCATCCTTGATCTCTCTTATAATAACTTGTCTTATGCAATGTTCCAGTGGACTTCTAATTTAATTAACTTCGACCTTCAAGAGTTGTATCTTAGAAATTGTAGTCTTCCAACTAATAATCTTGCTTTTCCATCTTATTATTTTAATTCTTCATCTCTTGTTATTCTTGATCTCTCCTATAATAATTTGATGTCAGCTAAGGCCTTCAACTTTAGCCTTAATCTTCAAAGTCTTTATTTAAAGAATTGTAGCCTTTCATCAAATAATCATACTTTTTTATCTTCCTATTTCAATTTTTCTTCTCTTGTCTTCCTTGATCTCTCTGACAATCAATTGACATCACCAACTATATTCCATTGGATTTCAAACTTCACCTTCAATCTTCATCAGCTTTACCTTTCTAATAACTTGGTAGAAGGTCCCATTCCAGATGGTTTTGGCAACACAATGAATTCTCTTCAACGTCTTTTTTTCTCTCCCATAACAAGTTGCAAGAAAGAATTCCATCGTCATTGGGGAACATATCCACATTGCAGACATTATCCCTTTCCAATAACAACTTGAATGGGGAGCTTTCAAGTTTCAATCTTAACTCTTCATGTGGCAATAGACAATCATTACGAAGTTTGGATTTATCTTACAATCGAATCTCAGGCATGTTACCCAACCTTGCTATTTTCTCATCTTTAAAAGTATTAGACCTTTCCAATAATCAATTAATTGGAGAAATACCTGAAAGTAGTGGATTGCTGTCTAAGTTGACATATTTAAGACTGAAGGGAAATTCTTTGGAAGGTGTGATTACTGAATCCCATTTCACTAATCTCTCCACTTTGATGGCCTTATACTTAGATGACAACTCATTGGCTCTAAAAGTCAGCACCACTTGGGTTCCTCCTTTTCAATTAGATACTTTGGGATTAGCATATTGCATGTTGGGTCCTAATTTTCCAAATTGGCTTCAGACTCAGAGCTATTTAGATTATCTCAATATATCTGATGCTAGAATTTCAGATTTTGTACCAAATTGGTTTTGGTCCATATCAGAAAATATGCAGGTCATGAATATCTCATACAATCATTTTGCTGGTACAATTCCAAACTTACATATCAAGTTTTATTACTCGTCAGTAATATTTATGACCTCAAATAACTTTGAAGGTGCAATTCCATCATTTTTGTTACAAGCATCGGCGCTTCATCTTTCCAACAATAAATTCTCAAATTTGATTCCATTTCTATGTGGCGAAATTAAAGATGAGAATTTAGGAATTTTGGACTTATCAAACAATCTATTAAATGGCCAGCTTCCTGATTATTGGAGCAATATAAGCTCATTAACATATGTTGATTTGAGCAATAATAACTTGTCAGGAGAGATCCCAACCTCCATGGGAAGCCTTGTGAATATGGAGGCTTTGAGTTTACGAAACAATAGTTTGATGGGAGAAATTCCTTTCTCTTTGATGAATTGCACCAAGTTATTTGTAATAACCCTCAATTAAAAAAATATTTGAAGGTTAAGTACAAATCATTTGAAATAAGGAAGTTGAGAACAATGTAAAATTTTAGAGTATTTCTGACCTTTCTTCTGACCTATCTTCACTCATATAAGCATAAATCTCTCATATGAAATCCAAATTAAGTGATTCCAATTGTTATTGACAGATAAGACATATAACTACAACTTTGATGTTGGGAACTTTTGTTAATTCCGTGAATATTATAGTGATAAGAGGCAAAAACTGAAGCATAGTGTGGTCTGGACCTTTGCTCACTATTTTATTCATAACTCCTTCATATGAACTCTAAATTAGGTGGTTCAAGTGGCTAATGAAAGCTACGAGATAGGGCTACAACTTTCATGTTGGACGTTTTGTCAAATGCGGCCAAATACTTTGTTCACTGTAGCCACGAAGCACGGCCGTGCTCCAGGACACGGCCAGGCCGTGCTTCTGGCTGTTTTTCCGTTTTTTTGCACCTTCCTCCTCCCTTCTCCCTCATTCTGACTCCCTCTCCCTCTCTCTCTCTATAAAATATTTTCTCTTCCTTCTCTCTAAGATATCTCACCATCCAGCCAACCGATTCGAGCTACCAAGGTACCATTAGACTCGTGGCAACGAGTACTTCAAAACCCACTGATTAGTTTCGCCGGAAAACCACCGGATTGTCACCAAAAAATCGCGTGAACAGTAACCTCCAAGGTAAAATTCCGTCTAATTGCGTTTTAGGCCTCGTTTTTACCGAAATTCTTTCCATAGATAGTCTTAGAATTAGTTTCTATGCTAGAATATAGGGTTTTTAGGTTTCGGCATGAATAGTGTTTTCAGCGAGTGAATAGTGTTTCCCGGCATGAATAGTGACGTTTAGGATTTATCTGATTTTCATGTTATGTCTATGTTTTCTAGGTTGTTGAGCCACCATGAGGTGAAATTCTCGTTGTTAGACTCCTAGTACGGTGAGTGGGTTTTTCATACTATAGCGCATTTTGTTTTTACGAATTCAGCTTAGAACTCTTTCATATGATTTTAACTAGTTGGAATGTATACTAAATTGTTTTACCGCTTTGAAAACCAATATGTTTCAACCATGTTAGAAAGTGTAAATTTCAATCCTAGTTGAACCCTAGGTATGTAGGGCAAGCATCTAGACTAATAATTCTCCATTTGAGCTAGATTTAGAGAAATGCGAACTTAGTCATAGAAATGAACTAAGTTAGCCATGAAATGATTTGATGCATGATAAGCATCTATGTAACGTCTACGGACGATCTATGTTTAAAAAGGGAAAGTTTATGATTATAAAGGTCTCCATGGGAATTCATGGATGAGGTATATTTTAGAACGGAATTTTATGCATGAAAAGAGTTAGATGGAGAATTATAACTTTATTGAAATGTTTTAATTTAAACTCTTTGAATGACATATTTTTAAATATTTACTATTGGAGGAATCCTTTTAGATCACTGTTAGCTAGCCGCAGGTAGTGCTAGCCCTGGTGCACCATGATCATGTTAAGGCTTCGGCCTAGGATATTGTGACGGGCATATAACTGCCTAAGACACAGAATTTAGGGTGGACTTATGTCTACGCCTACAGTGATTGCCATACCCATTGCTATGTGCTTGGAAAAAATTTAGGGTGGACTTATGTCTACGCCTATAGTGATTGCCATACCCATTGCTATGTGCTTGGGGAAAATTTAGGGTGGACTTATGTCTACGCCTACAGTGATTACCTTACCCTTGCTGTGTGCTTGGGGGAAATGATAGATCTGTTAAGAAAGACCTCCAATAAACTAGTGCATTTTTCTTAAAGATTAAATATTTCTAAAATACCTCATTCATCATTGTTATTGCATAAATATCTTCATTTATTACTTACCATGCATAATTGATTTGCTTACGGTTATTGATTTAATCCTGTTTTATCTTTTGAGCATACATTTGAACTGTTTAGCATTCTTTCAATAACTTATGGTTAAATGTTTAATGTTTTCTATACCTTGATTTCAATTATTTAATTCATTGCGAAACACTCGTGTTTAGTTTGCCCTGTTTCTGTTATAGTATGATTTACCCATTCACTGAGATGTGGTAATCTCACCCCTCTTCTGTTTCCTCTCCACATATAGTTAGAGAAACTTTGATCCAGCTACAGCTCCGTAGGAGGCTAAATATAGCATTGGTGAGCCCCAGTTTGGGCAAGGCTCCATTGTACTGGTTGTTTAGTTTAGTTATGTCTAGTGTATCTCTATGAATTTACAGGCAGGATCCTCGCTTCTTGTGTTGTTTGAAAAATGGTTTGTTTTAGTTTTTCAACGATGTTTGTATTATGAGGCCATGGGCCAAGTTGAATCACGGATGTTGGATTCATGAGATATTTATATATATATATAGATACAGTATTTTCTGATATTGGATGTGGCATATGTGGCCAGTTATATTTATTATGTACTCTGGATTGTGTGCTGAATGTTTGTGCATGCTATGTGTTAGGCTTACGGCTAGGGGGAAACCCTTATGCCGTGCCGGTCATGTGTTCTATCATTTGGGGCCGTGACAATATGGTATCAGAGCATTAGGTTTCCCTGTGTTCATGGAGTAACGGACCTTTAGGTAGGACTTTACACCGTATAAGGAAAAACTTCTCTAAATCTCTTGGGCAAACAGAATTCTCACCAAATATTCCAAACAACTCTTCCCACAAATAGTCAGCCATTGTGCAGTGTAAAATAAATAAGCACCATTTTCTGCACTAGACATGCACATAATATAAATATTAAGAGACAAAGGCTCTATTAGTCCTACTAATCTGTAACAAATCATTTGTGTTAATTCTATTATTGGTATTTCAGACCATCCCAAGTTCATGACAATCTAAATGTAACATGTGCTATAAATACTTGAACTAACGGCATATTAGATATAATAGTGGGGAAAAATATTTCTAGTACTTCTATAGTATTAGAAAGTTAAGTACCATTGTCATAAATTAATATTTTGATAAATAAGCCTTTTCTTTTTCTTTTCTTCTAATCCAACTTACCCATAATTCAAAGAAAAGTTGTATGAAAAAAATAAAAATAGCAGTAGTAACTACTTTTCAGTATAGAGTACCAAAAAGATCCTAGTGGAATGGAGGATATGAAGAAAAATTATTTGGATGCTACAAGCAGATATTTTTTTCCTTGCACCGGCAAGCTAAAGTAACAAAGTAGTTCTGCAATAGCCAAACCTTAAAACCCTGTAAACAATCGGAATTTAGCATGATATATATATGGATAAAAGGCAGTATGTAGCTACAAGCTTAGTTACAGGTACTGCTCAGTCAGATTTACTTGATCTTGTTTGTTTAATCCTCAAATCCCATCTCTTTAGCAGCTTACTCAACTACCTATAAAGTCAGCTTTCCCTGTTTGCATTAACTAATATTATTATATTTTTACCCAGCAAATAAACACAATATTGGAATTTGATAGTACTAAAGAAAAAATAAAGAGAGATTGATTGATATATACACCAAAATGGTGTATGTAGGAGACAAGAAGGGATGAACGAGAAAGAGTGTGTTCTTCTAAAAGGATATAACAAAGTATTTAATCTGTAAGGCTATATGCAATATAGAATATAAATATCATAGCTTTAAAGGAGCAAGATTATTTAAGTAGGAGACAGTAAGAATACGAGAGGAAAGCACAAAATGATAAAGATAACACTGATCAAGATGTGAGATATTTGGACATCATGAAATATGTAAGGAAAACTGTAGATCTTCATTAATGACTTTGAACATCACGTGTCTGATTCTAAAGGTCTAACAAGTCTTAGAAAAATAATTATTGTTTCCAGTGAAGATAAAATTAGAATTTTGTTATCAATCTTAAACTATACTAAACATCATATCATGCTTGTGAAATAGATATATACAAAGCCATGATAACTTTGGTCCTTGGGGTAGCATGAAAGCTAATATTTTAATTAAAAAATGGGACATATAATTGAAGCATCTAACAAAAAATGAAAAGCGTTATGTCAATTGTACATACATCAAACAAATACAAATAATTTCCCAAGGAAAATTAAGCTAGAGAGAACCATTACCTTAAATGCCATCAACTCAGCGAGGAGAAACGGACATTTCATTTAACTCCTTCCTCTTAAGATATTGGTGCAGTATGACAAGCCTAGCCGTTTCAAATGCAAAGTACCCCAATGCTGAAAAACAAGCACTATGAAGAACTCGAGTATCAAAATAATTTATCAAAAGGAATACCACCATGTCTTAAGAATTTCACTGTTATGGCTCAAACGAGTATCATCCCAGCTAAAATGAGTTACCATGCATATTTATACAATTTATTTGGGCAAGGTACTTACGATGCATATTTTAATTTCTACATAACATTGATGTGGAAAGGTAGAGATGACATGTTCAGAAGTCTGGAATCACTTCTCAAAAGCATTGATCTCTCAAGCAATGCTTTAACAGGAGAGATACCAATGGAACTTGTGTCTTTATATGGATTTATTTCTTTGAATTTATCAAGAAACAAATTGAGCAGAGAAATCCCTTTTGATATTGGGAATTTAGAATCATTAGAATTCCCAGATTTGTCAAGAAATCACAGGTAAAATTCCTTCAAGTCTTGTTGATATTGAACGTCTCTCCATATTAGACTTGTCGTGCAATATTCTCTCGGGAAAAATCCCTATTGGAACACAATTGCAGAGTTTTAACGCCTCTTTCTATGAAGAAAATTTGGATCTTTGTGGAATGCCACTTGACAATAAGTTCCCAGAAAATGAACCGCCTTCCCCTCAAGTATTTGATGAGGAAGATGACGATTCACTTTTGTCTCAAGAATTTTACATGAGCTTGGGACTGAAATTTACTGTTGAATTATGGGCATTCTTAGGTCCAATACTGTTCAACCGTTCCTAGAGATCTAGCTACTACAGGTTGGTGAACAAAGTCTTAGATAATGTCTACGTTAAGGTTGCAATTTATGTGGCCAGGTGCCGAAGGATCGGAGACTAAAAAGGTAATATTTAACTATTTCTCGGGATTATTTTTACTTTCAAGTTCTCTATTAACGTTGATGCTTTACAAGCTCCTTTGTTTCTTGTAGGAGCTGTCACTTCTTTGGTGTAAGACTGATACAACTTCTGCTATTAAACTACACTTTGCTTGAACCTCGACCATAATGTGATCCAAGTAATAGCGGTTTGTCCAGAGCAATAATTAAACCTATGCTATGCTTTATAGTGTAATGTACCTAATTATAATTAGTATTTCTATTTTGTCAATTGTAATTTAGAGGATATGATTTCATCAACAATTATATTGTTTTCTATAAATAGCTACCTTATAAATTACATGATATGGTAAGTTTATATGGACATTTTATTGTCTGGATGAATGTTTCTAATGGATTGAAAAAGATATGGTAAGTCCAAAAGTATTTTGAGGTTCTTTCGATTTGGAACAAAAACGTGAAGTACGTCAAAGTTCTAGAATTCTCCACCCAGGATTCAGTGAATTCCAGTAGTGAACAAAGACAGAGTCTTCCTACTCATTTCCAAAGAAATGCTCAAACTGTATGTTTTTTTGGGTAAAAATGCCCAGGAAGCCTCTTTTACACAGGAACAACGTTCCTCAACGCCTAAGGATCTGGCAACTACACCAAGATCATAAATGGAGTGCTAAGCCTTCAATATCTGGTTCTTTTTGACTAAAACATAGGTGGAAGTTGTATGTATACCGGTGATAGCTTAATTCTTGTAAACATTGAATTATAGTAAAGAAACTCTCAAGCATTAGCTTGGGAAGAGGATGTAGGCTCAAATTTTGAGACCGAACCTCTATAAATTTCTTTGCCTCTTCTCAATACCTTAACTCCTTTATTATTTTGCAACATTTATTCCTTGATTTTCTTATTTGAGAGAAAAGGTTTTCTAAAGGCTTTCTGAAGTGTGTTCAAACTGACTTTTAAATATTTCAATTTTTGTAAGTTTTCAATGATTTAAGGAACCAAATCACCTCCTTTTAAAATAACAAATACTTTAACAGTTTACATTATATTTCTTAAGAAAAAATTACAAAAGGAAAATTAACTATCCTCGAAATAAGGAAGTACTGCAAGGGAACAAGAACAGAAAATAAAAATAGAAACTCAAACATGCTGCAAAGCTGTCCAATCTCTCTGTATATCTTAAAAAGAGATTCCCTTAAAAAAAAGCCCTGAGCCAATCAGCAGAGAGAGGCTGGAAAAGTTATTCGATCCCATGAGGTATCTAAAGACAAAGAGACACCCCTTAAGATCCGAGCATTCCTTTCCACCTAAATATTCCAAATCACATCAAAACTGCGCAATTCAACAAATCTTTACCCCCCCTTTTTCTAAACAAAACCTTTAAACCGTATAAGTAGAAACTTCTCTAAATCTCTTGGCAAACCCAATTCTCACCAAATATCCCAATCAACTCATCCCACAAATAGACAGCCATTGTGCAGTGTAAAAATAAATGAGAACCATGTTCTGCACTAGACATGTACATAAGATAAATATTAGGAGACAAGGTTGTATTAGGCCTACCAATCTGTCACAAATCATTTGTTAGTTCAATTATTGGTATTTCAGACCATCCAAAATTCATGACAATCTAAATGTAACCTGTGCTATATATACTTGAACCTACGGCTTATTAGATATGCATAGTGGGAGAAAATATTTCTACTATTTCTTTAGTATTAAATAGTTAAGTACCAGTCATAAATTAATATTTTGATAAATAAGCTTCTTTTTTTCTCATCCAACTTGCCCATAATTCAAAAATAAGTTATATGACAAAATATAAATAGCAGTAGTACCTACATTTCAGTATAGAGTACCAAAAAGATCCCAATGGAATGGAGGGTATAAAGAAAATTTATTTGGAAGCTACAAGCGGATTTTTTTTCCTTGCACAGGCAAGCTAAAAGTAACAAATTAGTTCTGCAATAACCAAACCTTAAAACCTAGTAAGCAATCTGAATATAGTATGATACATGGATAGAAGGCAATCTGTAGCTACAGACTTAGTTACAGTTACTACTCGGTTAGATTTTCTTGCTCTTGTTTGTTCATCCCTCAAGTCCCATCTCTATAACAGCTTACTAAATTACCTGTAAAGCCAGTTTTCCTTGTCTGCATTAACTGATATTATTATGATTTTCACCCAGCAAAAAAAAACACCATTGGAATTTGATAGTACTATTAATTACCCAAGCAAAAATAAAGAGAGATTGATTGATTTATGCACCAAAATGGTGTTTGGAAGAGACAAGGAAGGATGGCAGGAGAAAGAGTGTCTTCTTCTCAAAGGATACAAGAAACTATTTAATTTGTAAGGCTGTATGCAATATAGAAATATAAATATAATAGCTTTGAAGGAGCAAGATGATTTAAGTAGGAGATAGTAAGAATATTAGAGGAAAGCAGACAACGATAAAGATAACACTGATAAAGATGTAAGATATTTGGACATCCATGTAATATGTAAGTAAAATCATAGATCCTCACGAATGACTTTGAACATTATGTGTATGATTCTAAAGTTCTAAAAAAGTCCTTGAAAAAGAATTAATTTTTCCAGTAAAGATAAAATTGGAATCTTGTGACCAATCTTAAACTATACTAAACATAATATCATGCTTGCGAAATACACACACACACACAAAAAGCCATGATAACCTTGGTCCTTGGTGTAGCGTGAAAGCTAGTTTTTCACTAAGAAATGGGACATATAATTGAAGCATCTAACGAGAAATGAAAAGTGTTATGTCAATTGTACAGGCATCAAACAAATACAAATAATTTCCACAGAAAACTTAAGCTAGAGATAACAAAAAATAATTAAGGTACCTTAAATGCCATCAACTCAGCTAAGAGAAACGGACATTTCATTTAACTCTGTCCGCCGAAGATATTGGTGCAGTATGGTAAGCCTAGCCATTTCAAATGCAAAGTACCCCAATGCTGAAAAACAAGTGCTATGAAGAACTCGAGGACCCATTCCACTGGTCAACCCAATCCACCCTTCTTCCTTCAGAATTTGCTTCACAGTAGCTGAAACCCCACTGTACATAGCAGCAGCAACCTTATTGACAGCATCTCCATGAACCTGGGTCATCAATATAATAACCGTAAAATTTAACGAAAATTCTAATTAAAGAAAATTTGGAATAAAAGAGAGAAATTTTCAAAAATGGGGATAAGAATAGTAGAAAATATGTATATTTACTATATGGGTTAAAAAAGTACAAAAAAAATATGAGAATTTACGTTTTGGGACGTTATTTTTATTTTTAAACGATAGTATTTTGCTATAAACAAATATATTTTTATTTGTTTAAAAATGATTATGTCTTACTAAAAGTAAGTAGACTTTTAATTAAAATAATTATTGTTTTGTTTTAAATAATTATATTGGCCTCTAATAAATTTTTGTTGTATTTTTAGAAATATTCTTTCTTTGATTATGTATAAAGGTATTTATTTTGTGATTTGTTTTATTGAGATTTTTATAAAGAAAAATCATGATTTAAGAGTTTAACTAAAGATTTATAAGAATAGAAATTTTTAGAAATTTTTTTGAATATTTTAGGATGAAAAACAGAATTTATATGAATATATATGAAATAAAATCCTATTATTCAATTATTAAATTATTATTATTATAAAAAAGAAAATAAAAGGAAGGGGGAGGCAACAGCGAGGTTACCGAACTTTCTGAAATTTTGAAACAGATGAATAGTGAGTGAATAGTAACCTTCAATTTTCTCTTTAGATCTGGAGTGCCTATTGGCTTCCGAACTCAAAACTGAGGGTGCTACTGGATTTAAGACGAAGGATACTATGGTTTTCACCGATTAATTTTCAAATCAGTCGTTGAATCGTCGTAGATCTGAAGTAGAAAATTTCAGAAAAAGGTAAATTCTGAAACTTTTACGTAGAGACCTCCAATTGAAATTCTGACACCATAGATGGATTCAAAAGTTAGATAAACCTTAAGATATGTATATTTTTAGCCATCTCACAGTTTTTTGTTCGTCGTGAATAGTGATTTCCGGCGGTGAACAGTGACAAAGCTCCCCGAAGTCATTTTTTAAATTTTTGGACCCTCCGGATACGTTTTTGAGGTCTATTTGATCAAATTGAGATTGAAAAAGTACATTTTAGGGCTGTCCAATCTGGAGCCCTTACCTTGTGAGTAGATGATTCCTCCTATGGCTTGTCCTATACTCTTCTTGAACTTTAAGCATGTATATGATTATGTTTATGAGATATTTACACTTTTATATGTTACTGAGATGCATTAAAATTATCTGAATTACATACAATTTGAAATACAGTTTAAGAAGAGTATAGTTTTGAAACTAGATTTCTGAATTCATGGTGTATCTGATTTCACATGTATTTCTCATTAAATGATAAAGTGAATATTTATGCATGTGGCATTATTTATAAAGCTATATGATTGCCTCGAGAAAGGGCATGTACATGTGATATACCCTGAATGGAGAATTTATGATAGATGAATCTGTACTGAAACTGAAAGTGACATATGTGACATATGTGCATATGATATTGATTTATACAGTGATATGTTTGCCTCGGATATGGAAATGTATACGTGATTCCCCTGATTGGGAAGTTTTGATAGAGGAATATACTGAGAATGAAAATATTGTATTATAATAGTACCTTTGTTTTGATTAATACGGAATATATGAGATTATGGTTTTATGGAGGAATTCTATTGGAAACACTGTCTGCTAACAGCAGGTGATGTTAGTCCTGGTGCGCACCTTGATTGCCTCAGCTAGCAGGGGATGGTGCTAGCCTCGTGTGAGGGCCAACACACGGGAGATGATATGTGATGAAGAGCCTCCTATATGGGCGAGATGCTAGTTATATGAGTTATGATTTGCCTTCCCTTGCTATGTGCTTGGGAAATATCCATATAGAGTCCCTTCGCGTGTCCTCTTGAATGGTAGTAGGGCAAACCTCAACGGGATGTTGAGTTTAGGCAAATCCTATACCACCAAAGTACAGAAGGAGTTAAACTCTGATATGGTGGTTCTGATATAGGATCCTCCTAAGATTTTTATAAGAAATGTTTTAAATGCATATCACCGTTTGATTATTGATTATATTGTATCATATTTGGAAACAGATATTTGAATTGATTTAAACTGAGAATATTTAAAAATGCGGGTCCCATATGGATGTACTTCTGAACTGTAGATTTTGATATGATAAATTTTAACTAATGAGTACATCCATATGTTGATTTGAGATGTCATAGGAGGTATTATCTGCTCACTAATTTGTAAAATTCACTACACATGGTTTATATGTTTTTCAGATAAAGACCCAGAGTTTGGGCCTACAGCTTTTTGATCGACTAGGTGTCGTACTTCTGTGGTGAGCCTAAATTGTTTCTGGGCTCTCAATGTTTAATTTGTAATATAAATGTACTCTAAAGTTGCTCTAAACGCCACAGGCAGGATCCCTGCTTCTGTTGTACTCTGATGTATATGGACTTGATTTGTATATGGTATATGTATGGGAAAAACTATATGTATCTGTTTCCTTGATAAAGGATTGGAATATTCATGTTTGTGAAAAATATATGTTCATGGTATATGTATTTCACGTGCCCTAAAATTAAGGGCGTGACAATCAATCTCGTCTTAACCACATCCAGTGGTGTAGTAAGAGAAGCGGATATCGCCCCAGCCAATGCCCCACAAAACACACTCTGAATTGGCTCCAAATGACTCTATTTGGTTCTTAGCAATACCGCAACTTTCAGATATTCAAATGATGAATAACTCAACACCCCAGCAGGAAAATTTCTTAGTAGTGTAGTAGAGTACCCTGCATACAGACCCAATACACCATCTTTCTCTAAAATTTTCTGTAAAACCTCCCAAGACCTTCCCTTAGCCCCAGCCTGCATTCGCTGAGTTATCAACTCCTTGGGCACCATAATTACTGATGACACAATATTGCCCATGGCCCCAGCTGTGGGCAGAATCAGCACTTTAGGGTATTTATCAAATTTCAACAAAAATGATTTTCCAAATTCACAAGTACCAAAATACACAGCCGAAGAAGCGGTGGAACCAACAATTACGGCGGATACACCACTATAGAACCCAAGAATCCCCCTTGTTTGGAAGGTTTTAACTATGGCATCAAAGGTGTTCCTATAAATCTGAGACGCACCTTTGGTTTGCATCTTAGTTTTGATGGTGTCAAGCGGATGCAGGCAGACATACGTGAAAGCACCAGCAATGCCCCCACCAGCTGCGCCGATAAGGGCTCGTTCAAGAACAAATAGATCCTTAATGAGGGTTTGAACTTTGGGATTGTTTCTTGAATTGGTATTAAGCCATTTCAGGGTTTTGCATGTCGTCTGAGTCTGAGTGGCCATCAAGGTTGAAGCGAATGTGAGGTCGTCGATGTGTATGTCGCGAAATTTGATTCCGTGGGCATCTTTGGGGGCGCGAGTGAGTGTGGTGAAGTGGTTTAGAAGGCCACTGAAGTCAGGGAAAGTGGAGTTATCGCAGGGTGTTGGAGATGGAATGCCAAGAGAGGCTGAGATCTTGGTCTCCATGGCAAACTATACAGAAGAGGTTCGCTGCTCCGATTAGCCACAGTGATTGGAAGGAGAAACAAGGAAGCAACGGAAATATGGGCTTTGTCCGATTACTATTTATCCTGGTCAATTGTTAAATAAAAGGTTAAAATATATTATACATTCATATTTTTGTTATGAAATCTCGTGTGGATGTCCATCGTCTCGATTTTTCGATTATTCTATCTGATAAGATATTATTTTTAGTAATTATCTAAAAAGATAATTATCACTAGAGAGTTATCCTATAGTTGTATCACTATTAAGACTCTCTCACATACTTATATAAATACTTCCACATACATGAATAGAAAGAAAAATTAACTCTATTGTTTATCTCTTACTTTTCTCTCTCTACTTTTAAATTATTTCATAACACGTTATCAACACGACGTTCTACCTCCTGCTTCAAGGTTAGTAATCTTTATGTACAATTATATTGCTATTAATTTTATCCTTGAAGAACTACATCAATTTATATATAATTTTTTTCTTATTTAAATCTCTCTTCCTCCTGTTTCAAATTATATGTCCCTGAAGGACTGCACCAATTTATGTGTAATTATATGTCCTTGAAGGACTGCATTAATTTACGTGCAATTATATATCCCTGAAGGACTGCACCAAATTATATGTCCCTAAAGGACTGTATTAATTTATGTGCAATTATGTCCCTGAAGGACTACACCAAATTATATGTCCCTGAAGGACTGCACCAACTTATGTGCAAATTTTATTACTTTAGATTGTCCCTGAAGGACTGCAACAATTTCAGTTGCCTCAAATTTATTCCTGAAGGACAATAGTTTAAGTGTAGCAAATATATTTTATCTCTTCTATTAAATGATTTTTTAATAACCCAGTACATAGTTCTTCATTTAGTTTCTTTTTAATCAATTAATATATGTTTTTATCCCTTCTATCTTCATGTAGTTTCTTTAACCCAGAATTTACATATTTTTATTATGATATATTTTATTTGAAATAGTTCACTTTATTTATGGATGTTTATTGAATAGCATTATATTTTATGATAGTTTTAAAATGTCGAACCTTGCAAAACTCGAATTCATAACGCTTGACATCACTGGAAGAAATTACCTATCTTGGGTGCTAGATACTGAAATTCACTTAGATGCAAATAGTCTTAGAGACTATCAAATAAGGAAATAAAGCATCTAACCAAGATAAGGCTAGAGTCATGATCTTCCTTCGCCACCACTTGCATGAAGGATTGAAAAATGAGTACCTTACTGTAAAAAAACCCACTTATTCTTTAGAATTCCTTAAAAGAAAGGTATGACCACTAGAAAACTGTGATACTTCTTAAAGCCTGATATGATTGGATGCATCTTTGCTTATAATATTTTAAAACTGTAAGCGAATATAATTCTGCACTATTTAGAATAAGTTCTCAATTAAAGTTATGTAGAGAAAAATCACTGATGATGATATGTTAGAAAAAACATTCTTCACTTTTCATGCATCCAATGTACTCCTGCAGTAGCAAAATCGTGAAAAAGGATTTAAGAAATATTCTGAGCTGATTTATTGCCTTCTTGTGGCTGAACAAAATAATGAAGTTCTCATGAAAAATCATGAGTCCCATCCAACTGGCATTGCTCCATTCCCTGAAGTGAATGTAGCAACATATGACCACTATGGATAGATTCAAGGTCGAAGTCGTGGTCGTGGTCGTGGCTTTGTCTGTAGTCATAGATGTGGTCGTGGTGGTTATTCCAAGAATATTGCTTCCTACCAGAAGTGGAAAAATAATAAGGCCAAAAATGAAAAGGAGGAAGGTCTACAAAATAGTAAACATGTTGAAAATACATGCTATCGTTGTAGTGGCAAAGGACATTGGTCACGTACTTGTCGTACACCAAGGCATCTTGTTGATCTTTACCAAAAATCTATTAAAGAGAAAAAGATAGAGACCAATTTATTTGAGGAAGATAGTCTCAATGATGGCTATATTGACGCAACTCATTTAGATGTTACAGATTTCTTTGCTCATACTCGTGGAAAAATTGATCATTTAATTGGTGATGGTAGTGTTCAAAAATAAGTTTTTTTATATAATTTCTATGATATTAAACTTTAAGGTTTTCCTTTTTTCAGTACAATTCATTCTTTAAAGTTGTTATTTTATTTTATGTACTATTTTTTCATATTGACTATTCTTATTTTATTTTTCAATCAAGAATGAATGTTTCCTCTATTGATACCAACATCACTAATGAAGAGATATGTCTCGTCGATAGTGACACAACTCACACAATTCTCAAAGATAAAAAGTATTTTTTTCCAATTAGTAATGCAAGGAGCTAATGTTAGTACTATATCTGGTAGTATAAAGTTAATTGAAGGCTCTATAAGAGCTAGTATAATGTTATTTGGAGAAATAAAACTACATATTGACAGAGCTTTATACTCCTCCAAGTCCCTTATAAACTTACTAAATTTTAAGGATATCCGCAGAAATGGATACCACATTGAAACAACAAATGAAAGAAATATTGAATATCTTCATATTACAAGTACAATCTTAGGTAACAAATGCATATTGGGAAAGTTACCTACATTCTCCTCTGGATTGTACTATACATATATAAATATAATTGAAATATATGCTATTGTAAACCAGAAGTTTGCAAATCATAATAGCTTTGTTATTTGGCATGATCAGTTAGGTCATCCCGGATCAATTATGATGCGAAAAATAATTAAACATTCAAGTGGATATTCATTGAAGAGCCAGCAGATTCTTCAATCGAATAATTTCTCATGTTCTGTTTGCTCCCAAGGGAAATTAATTATTCGACCATCACCAGTCAAAATTATGGGTGAATCCTTCACATTTTTAGAAAGAATACAAGGCGATATTTGTGGGCCAATACACCCACCATGTGGACCATTTAGGTATTTTATGGTTTTAATTGATGCATCAACTAAATGGTCATATGTGTGCTTGTTATCATCTCGTAACCTGACATTTATGAGATTATTTGCGCAATTGATTAGATTACGAGCACATTTGTTTTATTTTCCAATTAAGAAAATACGCCTTGATAATGCTGATGAATTCACTTCCCAAACACTCAATGATTATTGTATGTCTATTGGGATTGATGTTGAACATCATGTAGCACATGTTCATACACAAAATGGTCTTGTATAATAATTTATTAAACATCTGAAGTTAATTGCAAGACCATTACTTATGAAGTCAAAACTCCTAATATCTACTTGGGGATATGCAATCTTGCATGCTAAATCATTAATTCGCAGATGGCCAACAAGTTATTATGAACACTCCCCATTACAAATGGTTTTTGGTCAGGAACCAAATATTTCTCATCTAAAATTTTTTAGATATGTGGTATATGTCCATATTGCCCAACCACAACGCACTAAGATGAGTCCTCAAAGAAGGTTGGGAATATATGTTGGATATGAATCTCTTTTTATAATAAAGTATCTTGAACCATTAACAGGAGATCTATTCACAGCTCAGTTTGCTGATTGTCATTTTGATGAATCATTTTTTCATACATTAGGGAGAGAAAATAAGCAGCTAAAATGGGAAATTTGTTGGTGTAATAACCCTCAGCTAAGAAAACCTTTGATGATTAAGTACAAATCATTTGAAACAAGGAAGTAGAGAACAACGTAAAATTTTAGAGCGTTTTTGACCTTTCTTCACTCATATAAGCATAACTCTCTCATATGAAATCTAAATTAAGTGATTCCAATTTCTATTGATAAGATATATATCTACAACTTTGATGTTTAGAACTTTTGCTAATTCCGTGAATATTATAGTGATAAGAGGCAAAAACCGCAGCGTAGTGTGGTCTGGACCTTTGCTTTTATGCATAACTCCTTCATATGAACTTCAAATTAGGTGATTCAAGTGGCTAATGAAAGCTAAGAGAAAGGGCTACAACTTGTATGTTGGACGTTTTATCAAATTCGGCCAAAAACATGGTGCACTGTAGCCCCAAAGCACGACAGTGCTCCAGGACACGGCCAGGCCGTGCTTCGGGCTATTTTTGCGTTTTTCTGCAACTTCCCCCTCCCTTCTCCTTCATTTCCTCCTGCATCTGACTCCCTCTCTCTCTAAAATTTTCTCTACCTTCTCTCTAAGATATCTCACCATCCAGTCAACCGATTCGAGCTACCAAGGTACCGTTGGACTCGTGGGAAGGAGAGCTACAAACCCCACCTATCAGTTTTGCCGAAAAACCGTTGGAAAGTCGCCGAAAAATCGCATGAACAGTAACCTCCAAGGTAAAATTCCGTCCAATCGCGTTTTAAGCTTCATTCTTCCAAAATTCTTTCCATAGATAGTCTTAGAATTAGTTTCTATACTAGAATATAAGGTTTTTAGGTTTAGGGTTAGTTGGCCGGTGTGAATAGTGTTTTTGGCATGAATAGTGACGTTTAGAGTGTATCAAATTCTCATGTTGTGTCTATGTTTTCTAGGTTGTTGAGCCACCACGAGGTGAAATTCTCGTCGTTTGACTCCTAGTAAGGTGAGTGGGTTTTTCATACTATAGCGTATGTTTTACGAATTCGGTTTATAACTCTCTCGTATGATTTTAACTAGTTGGAATGTATGCTAAATTGTTTTACCGCTTTGAAAACCAATATGTTCCAACCATGTTAGAAATTGTAAATTTCAATCCTAGTTGAACCCTAGGTATGCAGGGCAAGCATCTAGACTGATAATTCTCCATTTGAGCTAGATTTATAGAAATGCGAACTTAGTCATAGAAATGAACTAAGTTAGCCATGAAATAATTTGATGCATGCGAACATCTATGGACGATATGTTTAAAGGGAAAGTTTATGATGATAAAGGTCTCCATGAGAATACATAGATGAAACATATTTTAGAACGACATTTATGCATGAAAAGAGCTAGATGGAGAATTATAGTTTAGTGTAAAGTTATTGAAATGTTTTACCTTAAACTCTTTGAATAGCATATTTTCAAATATTTTCTATTGAAGGAACCTTTTTAGATCACTGTTAGCTAGCCGCAGGAGTGCTATCCCTGGTGCACCATGGTCATGTGAAGGCTTCGGCCTAGGATATTGTGACGGGCATATGATTGCCTAAGACACAAAATTTAGGGTGGACTTATGTCTATGCCTACAGTGATTGCCATACCCTTGCTATGTGCTTGGGGGAAATTTAGGGTGGACTTATGTCTATGCCTACAGTGATTACCCTCCCCTTGCTATGTGCTTGGGAAAGATGATAGATCTGTTAGAAAAGAATTCCAATAGACTAGTGCATTTTTCTTAATGATTAAATATTTCTAAACAATCTCATTCATTATTGTTATTGCATAAATAACTTTATTTATTACTTACCATGCATAATTGATTTGTTTTACAGTTACTGATTTAAATCCTGTTTTATCTTTTGAACTGTTTATTTTTTTTTCTTTCAATAAATTATGGTTAAATGCTTAATGTTTCTATTATTATCTTTACACTTGGATTTCAATTATTAAACCCATTGCGAAACACTCGTACTTGGTTTGCCCTGTTTCAGTTATAGTATGATTTACCCATTCACTGAGATGTGGTCTCACCCCTCTTCTGTTTCCTTCCCACAGATAGTCAAAGAGACTTTGATCCAGCTACAGCTACGTAGGAGACTGAATATAGCGTTGGTGAGCCCCAGTTTGGGAAAGGCTCTTTTGTACTGGTTGTCTAGTTTAGTTTATGTCTAGTGTAACTCCATGAATTTACAGGCAGGATCCTCGCTTCTTGTGTATTTTGATGTGTTGTTTGAAAAATGGTTTTATGTTTTCCAACAATGTTTGTATTATGAGGCCATGGGCCAAGTTGAATCACGAATGTTGGATTCATGAAATATATATATATATATATATATATATATATATATATATATATATATATATATATATATATATATATATATATATATATATATATATATATACACACACACACACACACATATATACAGTATTTTCTTATATTGGATGTGGCATATGTGGCCAGTTATATTTATTATGTACTCTGGATTATGTGCTGGATGTTTGTATGTGCTATGCGTTAGGCTTGCGGCTAGGGGGAAACCCTTATGCCGTGCCGATCATGTGTTCCATCATTTGGGGCCGTGACAGTTGGCATGAATTATCACTAACTCATCTTGAACCTCGTACAAAACAATGTGAGCTCGAAGTTCAAAAGATAATTCATTTGCAAAATTTAGCCAACCAATTGTCAGACGCATTTACTGACTCAAAAAGAATTACTAAATCACATATATCAGCTGCTAATGCTCCAATTAAAATTGATATCCATGTCAGACAATCTACCATTGCAAATAAGCCTGAAACTAGCATGAAGCGTGGTAGGCCGGTTGGTTCCAAAGATTAAAATCCTCGAAAAAAAGGAGTTAAGAATTAAGATGGTCAAATCGAGGAATTAACAACTCCAGAAGAATCTCCAAAAGAGTTCCAAGACATAATTAATGTTTTAGTTTCAAAAGAAACTCAGGTACCGGAAATTTGTGAAAATGAAGAGATCTTAATTAATTATGTTATGAATAGAATACGATGGAACCGACAAAAGTTCAACGTTAACAATAATTTTTCATATAATATAGCACGCGATGTTTTAAATGATAATGAGGATCATGAACTAAATCTGTTCAGGAATGCAGGCAAAGAAATGATTGGTCAAAATGGAAAGACATAATTGAAGCAGAGTTAAAATCAGTTGAAAAGTGAAAATTTTTTGGACTTGTAGTCTGTACTCCTGAAGATGTAAAACCAGTTGGATACAAATGGGTCTTTGTGTGAAAACAAAATGAAAATAGTGAAATTATGAGATATAAGGCAAGACTTGTTGCCCAAAGTTTTTCGCAAAAACCCAGAATTGATTTTAAGGAAACATACTCACCTGTGGTGGATGCAACTACTTTTCGATATTTAATTAGTCTGGCAGTACGTGAAAAGCTCGATTTGCGTCTAATGGATATTGTTACAGCCTATTTGTATGGCTCACTTGATAGTGATATCTATATGAAACTCTCTGAAGGATTTAAATTTCCTGAAGTATACAATTCCAGTTCTCGAGTAGACTACTCAATCAAATTAAATAAATCACTTTATGGCTTAAAACAATCTGGGCCTATGTGGTATAATTGCCTTAGTGAATACCTGTTGCAAGAAGGGTATAGAAATGACCCAATTTGTCCATGTATCTTATGAAAAGATCTGGAAATGAGTTTGCCATAATTGCACTTTATGTTGATGATTTAAATATTATTAGAACTCCTGAAGAGCTCCAAAAAGCTATTAATTGCTTAAAAAAAGAATTTGAAATGAAAGATATTGGAAGAACTAAGTTTTGCCTTGAATTACAAATTGAATGTTTAAATAATAGCATCTTTGTGTATCAAGAAAATTATGTGACAACGGTGTTAAAACGATTCTATATGGATAAATTACATCTATTATGTACTCCAATGGTTGTGAGGTCATTAGATGTGAACTAAGATCATTTCAGACCTCGTGAAAAAGATGAAGAACTACTTAATCTTGAAGTACCATATCTTAGTGCAATTGGGGCATTGATGTATCTTGCTAGTCATACTCGACTTGATATATCATTTGCTGTTAATTTATTAGCAAAATATAGTTCTTCACCTACACAAAGGCATTGGAATGGAGTTAAGCATATACTCCGTTATCTTAAAGGAACAATAAATATGGGCCTATTTTATTCAAATGTACCCGAGTCTGAGCTGATTGGTTATGCGGATGCATGATATTTATCCGACCCTCATAATGGATGATTGCAAACAGGCTATTTGTTTATATATGGGGGTATCGCAATTTCATGGCGATCTATGAAACAAATTATCTCTGCCACATCAGCTAACCATGTAGAAATTTTAGCATTACATAAGGCAAGTCGAGAATGTGTCTGGCTACAATCTGTGATTCAACACATACAAAAATCTTATGATGTGTTTAGAAAGATGATCCCGACGATCTTATACAAAGATAATGCTGCATGTGTTCCCCAATTGAAAGAAGGGTATATTAAAGGGGATAGAACAAAGCATATATCACCTAAATTCTTTTTCACTCATGATCTTCAAAAGAATGGTGATGTGGATATTCAGTAAATTCGTTCAAGTGATAATATGGCATATTTGTTTACTAAAGTACTTCCTACTACAACATTCGAGAAGCTGGTATATAATATTAGAGTTCGAAGACTTAAGAATATCAATTTAAAATATAATTATTTAAACTAATGAGGCTTATATCACATAATAATAAGTTCTGATGAATCGATTGGTTGGTTTAATAATATTGAAATTGTTTCAGTGGAACTTAAATGAATAAATAAAAATATCACATAACAAAAATACGCAAAAAATGCCTAATAATCTTGAACAAAAACAAAAATACTACTATACTAGGCAGCATTGAATTATTTTTTTTTTCGTTTTTGGTAAATTAATAAAATTGCATTGAATATCTTGTACCTAATGTAACATATTATACTGGGCATTGAATATTAAAATTTTCCTATTTTTTTATTTATTTTTAAATGTCTTATAAATAAATTTCTAAATAAGTAAAATAATTAAATTTTTTGTGCAATAAACACCACCTTATTATTATCAGTAATAGTAGTATTTCTCTTTTGAACAATCAAATTCGAGCATTGAAGCTTTGAAGTTTTCTGTACTGAGTTTGGTTGCTGAAATTTCTTTTGTCATGAATTAGGGCAAAATCAAATGGTGTAAAGCGGTGACAGAAAATTCAACTTCTCCTTCCCCTGTTTTCGATGAGTTGTAGAAGAGAGTAGGTAGAGAAAGAATGGTAGAGAAAAATGAGGAAGATGGATGAGTTATACAAGAGAGAGAGAGAGAGGTAATTCTTTTTTATTGTTTTGGTAAAGTGCTATTTTAATTTATGCAACGAAATTTAATTTAATTTTTTAAATTTTTTTATTCAAATACATCTCTAGTATTTCATAAACATATTTTTTAGTCTAAAACTAATTCTATAAAAAAATTAACAAAAAATATTGACACATAGTATTTAATTTATTAAATTGCTTATTTAAATAATTGATTTAATAAAAAAAAATTATCATTTCACAACGACGCTGTCTAACCATTTTACCTAAGATAATTTAACTAAGTAAAATAATCAAATATTATTTTTTTATGATAATAGAAATTTTTTTATTAAGTCATTTATTTAAACGAATAATTTAGTATATTAAATATTATATATATTTATATTAATATTTTTTTTATTAGTTTTTTAAAAAAATTAATCTGAAAGACTGAAAATATAAAAAGTTATAATTTATTCAAATAAAAAAAATTGGAAATCAAATTAAATTTAACCGTAAAATTAAGAAATTATAATAAGACTTTAACTTCTTCGTTTTTTTTAAGAGATGATCGATGTGCTTTAACGAAGGTTAGATGGACAAATTAATGAAAAGATATTTTCCTATATTTTGTGTAATGTTAATGATTAAATTGATGTGTGAAATAAAAGATGAATTAAATTAATGAATTGTCTAAAATATGTCACGGCCCCAAATGATGGAACATATGATCGGCACGGCATAAGGGTTTCCCCCTAGCCGCAAGCCTAATGCATAGCACATATAAACATTCAGCACACAATCCAGAGTACATAATAAATATAACTGGCCACATATGCCACATCCAATATAAGGAAATACTGTATATATATATATATATATATATATATATATATATATATATATATATATATATATATATATATATATATATATATATATATATATATATATATATATATATATATATATCTCATGAATCCAATATTTGTGATTCAACTTGGCCCATGGCCTCATAATACAACATCGTTGTAAGACATAAATCCATTTTCCAAACAACACATCAAAATATGCAAGAAGCGAGGATCCTGCCTGTAAGTTCATGGAGATACTCTAGACATAAACTAAACTAGACAATCATTACAAAAGATCCTTGCCCAAACTGGGGCTCACCAACGCTATATTCAGCCTTCTACGAAGCTATAGCTGGATCAAAGTCTCTTTGACTATCTGTGGGGAGGAAACAGAAGAGGGGTGAGACCACATCTCAGTGAATGGGTAAATCATACTATAACTGAAACAAAGCAAACCAAGCACGAGTGTTTCGCAATGAGTTTAATAATTGAAATCAAAGTGTAAAGATAATAATAGAAACATTAAGCATTTAATCATAATTTATTGAAAGAAAAACTAAACAGTTCAAATGTATGTTCAGAAAATAAAACAGGATTTAAATCAATAATCGCAAAACAAATTAATTATACATGGTAAGTAATAAATGAAGTTATTTATGCATTAATAATGATGAATGAGATTGTTTAGAAATATTTAATCTTTAAGAAAAATACACTAGTTTATTGGAGTTCTTTCCTGACAGATCTATCATCTTCCCCAAGCACATAGCAAGGTAAGGGTAATCACTGTAGACGTAGACATAAGTCCACCTTAAATTCCCCCAAGCACATAGCAAGGGTATGGTAATCACTGTAGGCGTAGACATAAGTCTACCCTAAATTCCCCCAAGCACATAGCAAGGGTATGGCGATCACTGTAGGCGTAGACATAAGTCCACCCTAAATCCCTGTGTCTTAGGCAATCATATGCCCGTCACAGTATCCTAGGCCGAAGCCTTCGCATGACCATGGTGCACCAGGGCTAGCACTCCCTGCGGCTAGCTAACAGTGATCTAAAAGGGTCCCTCCAATAGAAAGCATTTGAAATATGCTATTTAAAAAGTTTAAAATAAAACATTTCAATAACATTATAATAAAGCGATAATTCTCCATCTAGCTCTTTTCATGCATAAAATTTCGTTTTAAAATATGTTTCATCCATGTATTCCCATGGAGACCTTTATCATCATAAACTTTCCCTTTAAACATATCGTCCGTAGACGTCGCATAGATGTTCGCATGCATTAAATCATTTCATGGTTAACTTAGTTCATTTCTATGACTAAGTTCCCATTTCTATAAATCTAGCTCAAATGGAGAATTATTAGTCTAGATGCTTGCCCTGCATACCTAGGGTTCAACTAGGATTGAAATTTATAATTTCTAACATGGTTGGAACATATTGGTTTTCAAAGCGGTAAAACAATTTAGCATACATTCCAACTAGTTAAAATCATACGAGAAAGTTATAAACCGAATTCGTAAAACATGCTGTCACGTCCGTACTTTACGAACGCGAATACCGTTACTATCCGAAAAAACTTTTCATTACACATGTGCAAATGATCTCACGATAACACATATTCAAGTATTATTCAACGTTCACAAGTTTACAAAAACCAATAATTATACATGCCAAATATATATACATCAAGTTTACAGCGGAAACAAGGATCCTGCCTGTGACTTTCAGAGCAACACTAGAGTACAAATATATTACAATATAATACACTGAGAGCCTAGAAACAAGTTAGGCTCACCACTGAGGCACGACACCTAGTCGGTCAAGTAGCTGCGGGACCAAATTCTGGGTCTTTATCTGAAAAATATGTCAACCACGTGTAGTGAGTTTTATAACTCAGTGAGCAGATAACACCTCCTATGACTTCTCAGGTCAACATAAGGATGTACTCATATTGTAAAATTTATCACTTGTCAAAATATACCGTTCAGAAGTACATTCTTATGGGACCCGCATTTTCAAATATTCTCTGTTCAAAAATCATAATCAGGTCTTTCAAACCGTATGCGATACTGTATAAACAATGCTCATATCAAGTTCAAAATCATATTCAATACTGTAAAATTATTAATCAAATTATGCTATGCATCAAAACATTTCTGTTAAAATATTCGGAGGATCCCATATCAGAACCACCACATCAGAGTTTGACCCCTTCCGTACTTTGGTGGTATAGGATTTGCCTAAACTCAGCATCCCGCTGAGGTTTGCCCTACTACCATTCAAGAGGACACGCGAAGGGACTCTGTATGGGTCTTTCCCAAGCACACAGCAAGGGAAGGCAAAATAACATCTCATAACTGGCATCTCGCCCATATATAGGAGGCATTCCGCTCTCCTTCACATATAATCTCCCGTGTGTTGGCCCTCACACGAGGCTAGCACCACCCCCCTGCTAGCTGAGGCAATCAAGGTGCGCACCAAGGCTAACATCACCTGCTGTTAGCAGACAGTGTTTCCAATAGGATTCCTCCACAGAAAATACCATATGCACATATGCCATATAATCCAGTATAAATTCTCAATATAGTACAGACTTTCAGTCTCAAAATACTCATATGTCAAAACTTCCCATTCAGGGGAAACATGTATACATGCCCATATCCCAGGCAAACATATCACTGTAAAATCAATGTCACATGTATTACATATTTTCTTTGCCATGTCATGCGAAATACGTGTAAAAATCACATGCTTAATGTGTTTCAAAACTTATTGCAAAATCAAACTCTTCTTGAACTACATATCGTATATCAAATATTTCAGACATTTTCAAACCATTTCAAGAACATACGGAAGCATAAATAACATGTAATCATACTCATTTATCAATGTAAAGTTCAAGAAGAGTAAAACCAAGCCATAGAAAGAATCATCTACTCACCTCTTTGAAGCACAAAGTTGGACACCCTTAAAATCCTATTTTCTGATCCGAATTCAGTGAAATAAACCCCAAAATCGAGTCCGGAACGTCCGAAAACCTTGAAAACGACTCCGGATTTGCGAAATTTGGCCTCCGGGAGCTCGGTCAACGCAGGTCAACGCGAGGAGGTTCGGATGCCACGCGCTACACGCGCCGCCCGAGGAGCTGCGCGTGGGCGTCACTCGCCGAGGGAGATACGGAGCGTGGGGGCGCGTGCGGTGGTGGATCGGCCTGAAATTTGAGATCCAAAGGTTTTGGTGCCTTCTGGATCGATCTACGGTGTTAGTTTTTACGTTTGAAAACTAAAAGTAGGAGTTCCGGAGGTTACCTTTTTGGCCGTTTTTCCCTTCAATTTTTCGACCAATTTCCGGCCAATTCTCCAGAAACCAATCAGATGGATTCGAAGAACTCTTCGTCCTGAGTCCGTTGGTGGTGGTGGTGTCAAAATCCAAGGTCCGTAGGCGAGGAAATCTTAGAGAGAAGTTAGAGGGTTTTCGGGGAGAGTTTTTCTGAAGAGAGATGGAAAAATCTGCGAATGATTGCTTCCGGAGTGATTGAGACCCTTAAAATATCTCGGTGGACCTTTCTGCAAAATTTCACTTTTAGCGGGAGGTCCTTGCAAATTTTTCTTATTTATATTTTAACCCCGAAACTTTTAAGAAATTGCATTTTTGCCCCGAAACGTAAATTCTTAACATTTCTTTTATAATTCTTTAATCCATGTAAATAATAACTTATTTTCACCGAGTCCTAATTCCATTTTTGAAATCCTTTGTTTTAAATTCCAAATTTTCCTTAATTAAAATATCCATTTTCCAAAATTCTCTTTTATTCTAAATTCCTTCAGTTGAATTTTCTCGTTAACTTTACGGCTATTACACATGCGCTATAGTATGAAAAACCCACTCACCGTACTAGGAGTCCAACAACGAGAATTTCACCTTGTGGTGGCTCAACAACCTACAAAACATAGACATAAAATTAGATAAACCCTAAACGTCACTATTCATGCCGGAAAACACTATTCACGCCGAAACTTAAAAACCCTATATTCTAGCATAGAAACTAATTCTAAGACTATTTATGAAAAGAATTTCGGTAAAAACGAAGCCTAAAACGCGATTGGATGGAATTTACCTTGGAGGTTACTATTCATGCGATTTTCCGGCGACAGTCCGGCGGTTTTCCAGCAAAACTGATCGGTGGGGTTTGTAACTCTCCTTCCCACGAGTCCAACGGTACCTTGCTTGCTCAAATAGGACGTCCGGATGATGAGATATCTTAGAGAGAAGGTAGATAAAATTTTTAGAGAGAGAGAGGGGAAGTCAGATGCAGGGGAAATGAAGGAGAAGGGAGGGGGAAGCTGCAGAAAACGCAGAAAACAGCTCGAAGCACAGCCTGGTCGTGTCCTGGAGCACGGCCGTGATTCGGGGCTACAGTGCACCAAGTGTTTAGCCGAATTTGACAAAACGTCCAACATGAAAGTTGTACCCCTTTCTCTTAGCTTTCATTAACCACTTGAATCACCTAATTTGGAGTTCATATGAAGGAGTTATGCATAAAATTGTGAGCAAAGGTCCAGACCACACTATGCTTCGGTTTTTGCCTCTTATCACTATAATATTCACGGAATTAGCAAAAGTTCCCAACATTAAAGTTGTAGATATATGTCTTATCTTTCAACAGAAATTGGAATCACTTAATTTGTATTTCATATAAGAGATTTATGCTTATATGAGTGAAGACAGGTCAGAAGAAAGGTCAGAAACGCTCTAAAATTTTACATTGTTCTCAACTTCCTTATTTCAAATGATTTGTATTTAACCTTCAAAGGTTTGGGTTATTACAAAATAGAAAATTTAAAAATGTATTGAAGGCAAAATAAAGCAATAGGTGTTCAAGAAAAATATTTTAACAAGTTAAACCATGTATAAAAATTTATATAAAATTTGTACTTTATATATATGTATAACGTTACTATATTTATAGAGTAAAGTATATTTTCTTTTTAAAAAAATATTTTAAAATTATACTTGTATCTTTTATAGTTTAAATCTATATTAAAATTTATACAATTTAATTCTCAAACTTTCTCTAATTTTAAAATAAATATATTAATTTTTTATTTTGAATTTTTATAAATATGAATTTAACTTATAAAATATTTTTCTTACTTTAAATTAAATTATTAGATGTCTGAATAGGTTGACTTCTTAAGTCTTTTAGACAAAATTATATAACAGATCGATTTGCATGTTTAGTGATATCCAAGAAAAAAATCCCCTCTCTCTCTCTCTCTCTCTCTCTCTCTCTCTCTCTCTCCCTCTATGCAATTAGCTAGAATACCATTATTCGTACTACTAAGTGAACAAATAAAATATAAAAATAAGATAAATAAATTCTTTAATTTTTAAATATACAAAAAAAATATTATAATTAAAAAATAAAGAGACAACACACCTTTTAAACTCTAATCTATTAAATAATACATTTCAACATCTTAGATAAACAGATAAAATAATATCAAAAAAGAAGAAAAATACATGTATTATTAAAGAGACAATACATCTTTTAACCTTTTTTAAATATTAGCTCTCTTCAAATTTTTTCTACTCAATTACAAGTATGATATAGTAAATTTGATCTTCTTCTACTCAGATATAAGTTCAAAATTGTAGATCTTAGATTAATGTTGTAAATCTGAACAAAATATATGAAAAAGCTTGATACTTCAAAATCTCTTCTAAAAAAACAGAAAAAATCTTCTCTAACAAATGTAGAAAACTCTTTTAAATTGAAAAAAAAAACTTAAAAAAATACAAAAAAAAAAGTGAAAAAAATAAAGAAAAAGAGGAGGATGGCAGCCCCCTCGAGCCAAAAAAAAAATCCCTCTATCTTGGACAGCAGGCTTATGTCGTATTAACAAAAGGCTCGGCCAAAGAAATAAAGTTTCCAATAAGACCATGCTTCCATTTAGCTTCAATATAAGCATAGATAGATAGACCCAAAGAAATTGAAGCCCTTGTTGACTATATTTGAATAAAAAATTAAAAAGACCTCAAATATAATATAGATATTAACTTTCAAGGGGAAAGCTACTATTACTGATTCTCTGCGTTTCATTAAGATTCGATGCTTTCATGAGTCACAAAGGTGAAGTCTAGAAGAGGGAATGACATGATGTGAACACAATAAAAGCTACAATTTGAATTGTATTGCAATAAAGAGGTCTTTTCAATAAGAACTTTTTTCAAAATCAAATTTATATTCTCATTTTAAAAGCATAATTTGTGTACTATTATGTTCAACATTTGTTTGTAACTTAGTCATGCAGCTTTATCCCAACATCTACATGTTGAGGATGATAACCAGCCCCTAATAACTAAGATAGCCAAGATGCAAAGGCTACCACCTCATTGCTCTTTTGAAGTATACTAACAAAAACAAATAGAATCCATGTTAGCAATGTTTCAAGCACAACTAGTTTTTGGGCCCTATACAAAGTTTAATAATTGAATAACATTTAGCTCACCTAAGTTTTTTAAATTTATACTTAACATTTTTTAAATTACAATTTATATGAAAGTTTTTCTTTTATTTATAAAATTATTAATAAAACTTATATTTTTTTATATTTTTTTCTTAAAGACTCATAAATGGAATATAACTCACTTAAAGGTCAAATTAGTGCTTTTAAAAATTTAAAGTAATAAAAGTTATTCTAATTTTTTTTTAAAAAGAAAACTGAGCAGGTATATTGTGCATTTTAAAAGAAATTATTATCTCAATTTAAAACTAAAAATTATATGAATATAATTTTCATAAATTTGAAAGAGAATTAATGTAATTCACACTAATTACTTTAACATCTCTGTCAATATCAGCTTATTAGTCAATTAATTAACACTTAATCATTTCAAATGTGCTTGGATTAACTTATAGTAAATTAAATTAATATTTTTGTTCATAAAAGATGCAAAAGTTCTCAATTTGGTCTCTCATTTTCAATTCTTCCTAATTTAGTATTTTTATTATTAATTATTCGTCATTTTACTTCCTGGCCTAACTTTTGCAAAATTATTGACAGATGAACAAAATGTTTAAAAAAATTATGTTAATAATTTAATTAAGAAAACATGATTTAACTTGATAAAATAAAAAAAATTTAAAAGAATGAATCAGTTAAATAATAAATTAAGAACAATTAAAAATCTGTTATCGTGTTGAAACATTACTTCACTCATTAACTTATAATCGCCTATATTGCCTCCATTAAATTTCACAAGTTTAAAAATTAATGTTTATTTTTTTTTACAAAAAAGAAATATTTCATTCAAAATAAAACCCTAACAACATTTACAATAATTACATACATTTTAGATATAATAACAAATGAATATTTATAATTTATCGTTAAACTATAAGCCATTCTTAAAGTTTCGTTGATCCTTTGATTTTTGAATGAAAAGTCATTATTATAGGTGCCATAATGAAATAATCACTTTTATTTTTTATTTTAAAATTTTTTAAAATGTCATAATATACCCGAATTAAAATAAAGAAAAATACAAAATCTCCAATTATATGGATACAAGAATATCCACTCTAACAAAGAAAGACAAAAAAAAACTCTAAAGTTTGTTTTAAAAAAGATAAATCAAAATATTTTCTTAGATTTATCATAAAAGATAAATTCAAAAGAGATTTATTTGCAAACAAAAGAAAGAGAGAGGGAGATAGAGAAAAGAGAAAAAGAAGTAGTAGAGAAAAAAAAAAGTAAAGTCTCATTTGATTTACAAAAATAAGTTAATGAAATAAAAATTCAAATTATATTCTATGAGTTTATTGTGTTTGATTAGTGGATTTTTAATTTTCACGGAATGCACATTCTCTTCTATGAGGGAGATAACTTTATCTCATAAAATTGATGAAAAGGAAAGAGTGGAATAAAAAAAAGACTAAATATTTTTTTTATTTATTAATTCATTATTAATTTTTTAAGTTAACAAAAAAATATAATAAAATAAAATTTTTCACCATGACTATATTTAGCTCAAATTTTTATATTAATAATTATTTATTTTATTTTATATTTATAATATTTTAAAATAAATTTTATGTTAAAATAAGTTTATTGTTTAAGAATATTTTCATCTTTTTATTAGTTTTTTATTATATTCTTACATTATTTATAGCATACTAAAAGTAAAAAAGTAATAAAAAATTTATACCATTGTTATAAAATATAATTTTAATTACTACATTCTTATTCATTATAATTTCTATTTTCATTTTCTCTCCTTACCAACAATCAAATAGGATCGGGGGGAATTGGCGGCCGCTAATTGTAGCTATAGTGACAGTGCCAAAGAGAAATATTTTCCATTCTTGTCTGCTACAAGAGAAGATTGAGAGAGAATATAATTTGTGGAGTTTTACAAGAAATTTGGACAAAAATGCTCTTATTATTATTTTAACTATATAATTACTTATTACAATGTATACACACAAATTATTTTTACAATAATTTTGGATGAAATTATCTTCATTAATACCATAAGTACATAAACACTTCTGATAATATCAACCCAAATACAAACTAATTTATTTTAGACCATACTTACGATAGTAAAATTATTTAATAAACTGTTTCTTAATTATTTAAATTATTTTCCAAATCAAACTTGTGTGATAAATATATAATTGTAGAATATGGATAATTAATTAAAAAATATTAAGCTCAAATTTATGCTCATCGTGTGTGTGTGTGTGTGTGTGTGTGTGTACGTGTGTATAAAGATATTATTATAAAAAGCTTGACTTTGACATGTTGAGTTTTTTCATGTTGGAATGTCTATATCTTATTTATAAAATATAATAACACACATTTTTAAATAAAGATAAATTCTAATAATGTTTTTAATTAATTTTCTCTTCTGTTTTGGCTTTTTTTTAAGTTGAATGTGGACTTTAGGTTTTAGCCTGCCCTTCCTAAATTTGTAATGAAGACAATATTTTTTCTTTTTGTCATTCTATAAATGAATAAGCTTTCTCGTGAAAAAATAAAAGAAAAAAAGAAGTTAAATGGTTTGAATTTTTCATAATAAAATTTTAAAAAAAATAAATTAACAATTTAATTCTCTAACATTTTTTTGAATACACATTAAAATATCTGAAAATATTAAATTTATTGTATATTAATTTTTATAAGAATAAATATGTGATAAATTTGATATTTAAAAATAATAATAAAGTAATTAACGTGTAATGAGTTAATAATTTTAAAAATTAATTTATATATTTAAAAACTTGAAAAATAAAAATTAAATAATTTTATAAATTTAAAAATTAAATTATTAATTTAATTTTCAAAAATATATAGTTAAGGGGGCCGCTCGGACCCAAAGTGGGGATAACCAGGTGGGTGCTGCAGGCAAAAGGCCCATTGCCAAGTTTTCTTAGTTGGATAATAAAAATTCAATTTTATCTTCTGCTGTTAGTCTAAAGTATTGTCTTATAGAACTATATTTCATATTCCACATATTTCTTAAAGAATTTTTTTTTCTGCATCACGTGGCATGGACAACTAAAAAGAAAAAGAAAAGAAAAAAAATAAATAAATGATAGAGTCACGAGATTTTGTCTCTCAGTTTAGCCATGGCCTAAAAAAAAAGAGTTGCACCTGCCTTTAGCCTTTCTATGCCCTTCACAAATTCACTATCTTGCCTAACTTGGGTGACAATTTTTAAGCTATATATGGAGTCATAGGCAATGGTTAAGAGAAGGTTAGTACATGCAATATCAGATTTTATGATATTTCAGATATTATAATATAAGATACGGCCATATGAAGCTACCTCATGTGGTTGAAGATAGGAATTTAGATATAAACTTGTAGGTTCGACTCTCCTTTCTTGTACTAAAAAAATAATATAAGATACAATATTATTTAAAATTATTATATTTAGTTTGACAATTAAAACCTGTAATAAAAAATATACAATTAGTATTTTAAATAAATTAACAAATCTAAAAAATGATATAAGATTTGCATGATTTTGGAGTAGTATTTGAAGTGAGATCAAGGTTTTATTTTATATATATGTCACTCTGTTAATACATAACAAAATATTAAATACATGCAACCAACTTCGGTATATTAGAGTTATAAATTTTCTTTAAATTTATTTGGTATACCAATTATAATATTTCTTTCCCTTTTTAATTTAAGCACACCATTCTTTAATTTATTAAAAAATTTAGAGATTCTTTAAAATCATTTTATCATTAAAAATTAGGATTAACCTTAACCATACTGTTCAAAATATAATACTAACATATTTTTCGCACAATTTATATAATTAATGTTCAAGCAATTTACATATACCTCAATTAATTAATTATGTGACATTAAATCTAAAGAATTCAAAAAAAATTTATTATATTGTAGTCTCTAGATTAATGATATCATAATTTATGAAAATATATCTATTTACACCTCATATTCGTCTCTATAATGGTAACTCATTATATTTAATTGTTTCATTACTAATGGCACAATATGTTCACTACACTAATAAAATAAGGCGCAATATGTTTAGAGCAAATTATGAAATAAATTACATTTGCACTAATAGATTAAGAAAAAAGAGGCATTTTATAATGAAAGTTTTTCTATCTTAATTTTTTTTTATGGGATGTATAGAAATCCAAATAAAAAGAAAGGAATTTTCTGCGCTTTGAAATTTATTTTATTTACATATACTAAAGAAATATGCATAAGGAAACACTCCAAATCAGTATATTAGATTAATGTAAAGTTTGTTTGACCTCATAGTAAATTAGCAAGCTAAAAAATGCTTATATTTTTTTAAAAAATATAATTTCTGAGGAGGGAAAAAAATAGACCTTCAACATTGAAATCTGCTTTTAGAAAATAAAGAAAATTGGTAACTTAGACATTTTTTAAAAATTATAATTAAATTTTTTATTAACAGAGAAAATTGTGATGTAAATGTTAAACCACCAATGTAAGACACTAACTAGGCATTTTTTTTAATGTAGGTTATCTGTACACCCAAATAACTGAAATTAAATCATTGGGGAAAATGTTGTGGAGAGTAATATTACAAGAATAAAATGTAATTTTAATTGATGGAGTGTCATTTAAATATTTTACTTGAAAAATAAAAGTCACTTAGATATCTACGCCAGCACTTTTTGTTAAAAAAATTATGATTGAAGGATTTAATAATATTTTTTTAAATTAAAAAGTAATATTGTCTCATTCTGATTAAGATAGTCGGAATTAAAATATTTTCAATAATAAAAAATTAAATTTATTTAATCCATCTAAGTAGAGAAGAAGACCCATGTTAGACAATACAACTTTAAAATCATTTATAAAAATATTTAAAATTTGAGAAAAATTCAAAAATACCCTTAATTAAAAAAAATACATGAGTGCAATTATTTGATGCTGGATTCAAAGTTTTTAGTACATAGGGTTCGAATTGATATAGGGTTCGAATTGAATATTAGAATTAGATATTTAAATTGATTTTGGATTAATTCGAATTTACCTTTCAAGTATCTGGTATTGGTCTAATAGTATTAATCTATAAAAGAAAGGAATATCTTTGCTACGTCTATTATAAGAGGCTTTGTTTGGATAGAGGAACACTATTTTTTCCCTAATAATATCCATGCATGACGTTTTGTTTAGAAAATTAGTTTAACAATTATTTTATTTGGATAAATTGATGATGCACTCGTGGGAACTAATTTATAGTTATATTTTTTCATGTATAAAGTTTTTTAATCATGATTAAGTTGATGATAAAATTTAGATTATATGGCTGTTTTATTCCTCAAAATACATATACATTTTTTAATTTGATCTTTTAAAGTTTAATTTTCATTTTAATCTTTCAAAAATTGTTTAATTTTCAAAAATATATATACTCATATTAATGCTATTAATAGATTTACTTATTGACTTCCTCAAAAACTTATTTAATCTAATTAACTTGGTACTTCACATTTTATTTAATGATATGGATTTAGTCAAAAAACAAAATTATTGTCACTTTACTTTTTGAACAGAAAATTAAGTTAGGACAAGTAAGTATTTAATGACCATTTAAATTTTTAATTAAACTAGATAAATAAATTTGTTAATAAAACTAATGCGAATATATATTTTTAAATAGAATAGTTTTTGAATGATTAAAATGGAAAAAATAAAATTTCCATAATCAAATTAAAGGTTGTGTATTTTTTGAAAATATGTATATTTTGAGGATTAAAAGGACAATTCAAGATATATTACAGCTCAAAATCTTCAAAGAAAGTTGGCAAAATTTGTGTGCTCCTAATTTACTAATGTCCTTATGGATGGCCTTCAACTTTCTGTCTTCCTGCTTTGGCGCTGATATAGAAAAATCGCAACGTCATGATTATAAAAATATCATTAACCTTCCACCAAAAAAAGAAAAAGAAATCATTAACTAATTATAAGAGTTCCTTAATAATATTAATGAATTGGATTCTTGATCTTATAGCATGCATTCCTTTCCTATAGAAAATTGCTGAAATTTTAAATATATTGATTTACTTAAAAAAATATTTATTCCTATGCAGTTATTTTTTGTATCAACCTATGTAATTATTTTATGATAAAGTAAAATAATAAATTAAAAATTTATTCTTTAAATTTATAGACTAACTTAACTGTAATTTTTAAATTTTTTTCAAATAATGAGTTGATTTATAAAAATATTAAATTCATTATATATTAATTTATTTTTGAAAAAATTAAAATCCTACTAGTTTAATATTTTTAAAAATTAAAAAAATAATTAATATATAATCAATTGATAATTTTATAAATTAATTGTGCATTCAAAAAAATTTAAAGATAAATCTAGAAATCAAAATTTTAGTTTATTGTTTTATGATATAATAACATGATTGTTGTTTATTGATGGTAGATATTTTGGGATTAGAACTTTTTTCTAGCCTCCCGCCACATAGGACGAGTATTTCGAGAGAAATATCATTTTCATTTAAACTTTTGAAAATGTTAAAAATATATTTTTAAAATTTTTAATATTATAGCCAGTAACAATTATTTTGAATTTATTATAATATAAATGAACATTATTTTACAGTTTAAATGAAAATAAAATAAAATTACAAAAAAAATATAAGTGACCGTTTTAAATCTTCGTTTCAGTCGCCTACGTTAAACTCAATCAACTTTAATAATTTTTAGTTATTATTTGTCACTTATTTTTATCCATTTTAATTATAAACAATGAAAATAATTTTATTTTTATTCTATTACAGTTGATTAAGAAAAATCTCCAGTCAAATGTCCTTTCAGAATTATTTTTTTTAAAAGTAAAAAAAATAACTCTATTGAACAAAATAAAATAAAAAAGACAAAAGAAAAAGAAAAAGAAAACCTAAAGAGGGTGTAAAATGATTTCATTTCATAATCTCAAATCTCCAAAAGATTTAAAGATTTAAAAAATTAAAAATCAAATTAGCAGAAGAATAAGGTGATTTTGTAAGTGGAACTCGTGTTTAGTTTGTAAAAATAATTTTTATTTTTTATATTTTAAAAATTACATTTAATTTATATTTATATTTATATTTTTACTATTTTTTAATTTTGTGATTTTATTTTTAATTTACTTTTATTTTTACTACTTTTTAATTATATAAACAATAAAATATTGTTTATATAATTCAAAATAATTATAAAAATACTACAATTACAATTTGTTACAGTGTTTAAAATTTTAAAAATAATTTTTTCAAGTTTTCAGAATTTTTAAAAATTAAAAAAATATTTTCTGAAAATAATAACAAAAAATAATAAATAAACACATTTTTATGATTATTTTAAAATTTTAATGAAATTGAAAATTAAAAATGCTGAAACTAAAGAAAGTCTATTATACCAAAGTGTGCACTCAACGAGGATAATTTCAAGTTAGATACATAAAAACGTGGTCGTGGATGTTGCGTTTAAAAACTATTTTGGAGTTAGAAATTGTCGAGAGTTTTTTTCAAGCTTAACTATTTTAATAAATTCATATCGTTTTGCCCACTCATCTAATTTCAAAATATCACTTTAAAATTGAATAAAATTTTTAAAACTAAGATAGGACAATAAAGGGGTTGTTTGATTATATTTTTAAAATTATATTTGAAAAAATATTGAATCTGGTTTAATAAATAAATAAAAATATTTATCTTGTTACAATATTTAATAATAATTTTTATCTCAAAATTTAAAATATAAATAGAATTTTTATTTCTCTTTTTATATAACTATTGTAAATGTGGTTGAAATTCATTATTGAATGAATTTTTATTTTATTTTATCACCATTTAAAACTTAAAGCAGTTTAATAGCCTAAAAAAAACTTAAAAGAGTCCTCTAGCACATTGATCTATCATATTCTCCATTGGTATTATTTTAAATTCCATATTGCCGCCAACCTTATCTGTAATAACCGTAAAATTTAACAAAAATTCAAATTAAAAGAAATTTAAAATAAAAGAGAGAATTTTTAAAAATAGAGATAAGAACCGGTGAAAATAAGTTTATTTATTACATGGATTAAAGAATTACAAAAGAAATATGAGAATTTATGTTTTGGCGTGCTATAAACAAATATATTTTTATTTGTTTAAAAATGATTATGATTTGGTAAAAGTAAGTGGACTTTTAAATAAAAGAAGTATTGTGTTACTTAAAATAATTATACCGGCCTCTATTGAATTTTTATGGTATTTGTAGAAATATTCTTTCTTTTAATATGAATAAAGATATTTGTTTTGAAATTTATTTTATAACAATTTTTATCAAAAAAAATTATGATTTAAGAGTTTAACTAAAGATTTATGAGAATAGAAATTTTTAGAAATTTTTAGGATATTTTATGATGAAAAATAGAATTTATAGGAATTTATATAAAAGAAAATCTAATTATTAATTATTTAATAATTATTAAAAAAAACTCAGAAACCATAAAACGAAAACCGGGGGCGACGAAATATCATAAAGAAAAAAAAACGGGGAGGAATAGTATTGCATAGTGAGTAAATAGTGACATCAAATTTTATCTTTCGATCTGGAGTATCGATTGGCTTCCGATATCAAAACTGAAGGTGTTATTGGATTCAGGACGAAGAGTACTTCAGTTTTGACCGATCAGTTTTTGAAATCAACCGTTGAATCGCCGAAAATCTGAAGTAGAAAATCTCGGTAAAATGTAAGTTCTGAAAAACCTTACTTAGAGACTTCTAATTAGAAATCTGACTCCGTAGATAGATTCAGAAACTAGATAAACATTAGGATATGAAATTGTTTTGTTAATTCGGTAAAAATTTTGTGACAGTAAATAGTATTTTCCGACGATGAATAGTGACGGTGAATAGTGTTTTCCGTGCGGTGAACAGTACCAAGCTCATTTAAGGTTTTTGGACCTTCCGGACTCGATTTTGGGGTCTGTTTTACCGAATTCATACCAGGAACTAGGATTTTAGGGCTGTACAATCTGGAGCCCTTACCTGTGAGTGAATTTTTCATACTATAGCGCATGTTTTACGAATTCGATTTATAACTCTCTCGTATGATTTTAACTAGTTGGAATGTATGTTAAATTGTTTTACCGCTTTGAAAACCAATATGTTCCAACCATGTTAGAAATTATAAATTTCAATCCTAGTTGAACCCTAGGTATGCAGGGCAAGCATCTAGACTGATAATTCTCCATTTGAGCTAGATTTATAGAAATGCGAACTTAGTCATAGAAATGAACTAAGTTAGCCATGAAATGATTTGATGTATGCGAACATCTATGCGACGTCTACGGACGATATGTTTTAAGGGAAAGTTTATGATGATAAAGGTCTCCATGGGAATACATGGATGAAACATATTTTAGAACGGAATTTTATGCATGAAAAGAGCTAGATGGAGAATTATAGCTTTATTGTAATGTTATTGAAATGTTTTACTTTAAACTCTTTGAATAGCATATTTCAAATATTTTCTATTGGATGGACCCTTTTAGATCACTGCTAGCTAGCCGCAGGGAGTTTTAGCCCTGGTGCACCATGGTCATGTGAAGGCTTCGGCTGTAACATCCCGTAATTTTTAGATATTTTCCTTAGAAATTCTTCACCTTACATATATGCATAGAAATGTTCTAATATTAATGGAATAGGTAAAGAAAGAAAACCTAAGAGGAAATACATGCTAAAGAAAGGTGAAATTCTTAGGTAAAGAAAGATAAATTTTTGTGAAGTAAGTAAAGGTCTTAAAATTTCAAGAAGATCGGATTAGGGTAATTTTTCTTAATTTAAGAGCAAAAGTTACTAAGTTTAGTATCTCCACCCGTAATTGGGCTTTAACCTATGGACACTTCATATAGAGTTTTTCTACTTCATATGAATTTTTAGCAAGCCAATAGGATAGCCCAAGGAAGAAATAAAACATAGACTTGGACTAGGATATAGAAATTGGACTGGTAGCCCAAAAATCATCAAAATGTGACCAAGCCCATTATGAAAGGTAGAATTTTAACCAAAGTAAAGAAAATGGGCAAGAATGAGCCCAAACCCAAGAGGAAAATAAAAATAAAAATAAAATTAAAGTGATGAAATAATGGTGTAATCAAGATTAGGTGACATGGCATTAAGACAAAAAAATTTAGCAAGTGGTATGATTCTACATTCATCATTTTGGCAAGTGGCATAATAATACAAGGCTTTAGGACAAAAACATCTATATCGTACACTCATAATTTTAGCAAGTGGTATGATAAGACATAGCATTAGGACAAAACATCTCTATCCCACATAAATAATTTCAACCAAATAATGGAGATTGAAGGGCTAGAAATTTGCCACTTAAAAAGGCAACCTATCATAATTGATTAAGACAAAAGAAAAAGTAAATGAATCCCTAAATCAAAGGGGCCTTGTCCCATATCTTAAGAACATATTATCATAATTTTCAAAATACAAATCTCATTTTCCTATGCATATCTTGACTAAGGAAGAGGAAGACAAGAACATAAGTTGTTTGTTTTCCAAAAATCCAACAAAGTGTATCCTAATTGTGATAAGGTAGACCCATGGTCATGAAAGGTGAATTATTTGGTGACCTATATAAAGAAACACACCCTTACAACATTAGAATTTCGTCCAAGTGAGGGAGAGGAAAAATAGAAGCAAGGTAGAGTGAGGAAAGGAGAGGAAGAAAGGAAGAAAGAGGAAGGAGAAGTCTAGGAGACTAAGTGATCCAGGTAAGTTTAACAATATTTCTTTTTGAAGAAAACTTTTGAAACTTATAATATTTATATGAGATTTTGATCTTAGAACTTTGATGATTGGTCATGGATGTTGCTATATCATGTTACATATTGATCTTGCATGTGATGTATGTTTGAATACTTAGGTTGGTGTAGATAGTTCTGCATGGTATGGCTATGGGTGGCAGAATTTTAAGTTTCGGTGTTTTAATTTCTGGGAACAATATATAAGGAATTAAAATAAATGGTTAACATATGAATTATAGATATATGTGTCATGGATGTTTAGCCACTGGAATCATTCAATTTAGAGTTCATATGAGGAAGATATGTTCCGATTAGTAAACAAAGGTCAGAAAATGGTTCATCAGGGAAGAATATGTTAGGACAGCTTCTGTATTTTAATTTCTAGAAATTATCTGTATGGAATTAGAATAAATGGTTAACATAAGAATTATAGCTATGTGTGTCATGGATTTTTAGCCACTGGAATCATTCAATTTGGAGTCCATATGAGGAAGATATGAGATGATTAGTAGTCAAAGGTCAAAAAATGGTTCATCAGGGAAGATTATGTTAGGACAGCTTCTGTATTTTAATTTCTAGGAATTATCTGTATGGAATTAAAATCAATAGTTAACATAAGAATTATAGCTATGTGTGTCACGGATTTTTAGCCACTGGAATCATTCAATTTGGAGTCCATATGAGGAAGATATGAGCTAATTAGTAGTCAAAGGTCAGAAAATAGTTCATTAGGGAAAAATATGTTAGGACAGCTTCTGTATTTTAATTTCTGAGAATTATTTGTATGGAATTAAAATAAATAGTTAACATAAGAATTATAGATATGTGTGTCACGGATTTGTAGCCACTGGAATCACGCAAATTGGAGTCCATATGAGGTAGATATGGTCCGAATAGTAGGTAGAGGTCGGAACCTATCCGAGAAGAAATAACCTATACATTTAGGGAGTAATATCACCTTGATTTCTTAATATTTCGCTACAATGTTCAACATAATCGTTGTAGATAATTGTTTTAACTTGAAATTGACACCAAGATCACCTACTTCAGAGTTAAATTGAGGGAGTTATGCTCTGATTAGTAAGAGAAAGTTAGATAGGATGAAAACCTGTATCAAGAAAATAAAGAAATAAAATTAGTATTTAAAAAAAAGAAGATGAATCTTAATAAATGACTAGTATAGCTATAGCCATAGCCATTGCCATTGTATGAACTTCTTACCATCTTAAGTGTGGAATTTTGACATGGAAATATTTTATAAAGTGATATTTGAAATGGTTATGTTCATGGCATAATTACCAATGATTTATGGTAATAGTTATATTTTGATGAACATACTTGTTTTTGAAAGCATATTTTTGGCTATCATTGAGAAAAGAAAAGAAATGAGCACGGTCACATGGCAATCCATGTGGTGCACCAGTAGGGGACGCCCTACCAACGGTTACGATCATGATAATGAGAAAAGAAAGAGAAAGTGGGCCATGTCGGACGGAGCGAGAAAAGCCCGTACCGGAGAGTGGAGGATACTCACCCTGACTGGGGTAGCTTGAAATGAGAATAAGTTGATGGCCATCATATGATATTTTGAAAATAGTTAATCATGTCATACATATCATTACAGTATGATTCTTATGTGCATAGATATAATGCATTCATGTGACCAAAGATATTTTCTGTAGTTTATACAGCTGAACATGACGTGGTGAGCTTTACTGATGATAATTTATTGTTGAACTTACTGGGATTTAATTCTCACTATATTTCCATATCATGTTCAGAAAATTATTTATGCAGCTTTTGTTTCTAAGGCTCTGGATTTTAGTGCACATTGGATCGAGTTACTTTATGTTGGGCAGATTTCAGAATCAAATAAGATGTTTGTGGTCGAGTTGGCTCAGATCCCGGTGAAGGTGCAACCACCCGCACCTGTATCTCCGGAATTGGTCAACCAAAATAAACAAGATGTAAATATCTATGTGTTTGATATGTTATACGTATGTTTTGATTAATGACATGTATGTGAACTCAATATTGTATAATAATAAAGGGAAAAAAAAAGAGGTTGTTACACTTGTCAAAGAACAAAGATGTATTGGGAAGCTTCTTGAGAAGAGATTCATTCGTAAGCTTAACATTCATAATTGTTGAAATGGCCTAATATGCCCAACCTTTCAACTTCACTGCTGATACATAAGAACTTGAGAGATCCTGAAATTTTATTTTCAGGCAAGATAAAGTCATGATGCACTCAGTTGAAATGGTGGAATTGAACCTTCAAATTGATTCGAATACAGAGACATAAAAGATTGGTACTTAGTAATCCTTATTGGTAAAATAGGAATCGTACCTCTAATGTTGTTGTTTAAAAATTGATGTAGAACACCTTTTGGGATAGACCCCAAAACCATATTGAAAGAATATCCGAAATTCCATTATTTTCAAGTATAATGAAATTATATTAGCAAAATGGTAGGAAGTGATTACCCTTTCAAAGAATTGTTACGAATGGACAAAGGCACCAACTAAGATGGGAATCGAACATCTTTCAGTATCTTCCCGTTCAATTGATTATCTTGTAAAGAGCATCTAACACATCCAAACGATTTTTGAATAATTATTCGGTTCTTACGTGCTTGTAAGTATATATTATTAAAATGAAGTCATTATTTATGAAATTCTCAAAAAATTTAACTTTCTGTGTTAGTTATAGATTTGTTTTGGGGTGAATGCATGCGAGGTAGAAGATAATTAGTAGAGAATTGAGTTTTCTACTTCATTACTCATTTCGCTTATTAATCAAGTGATTACATCTCTTAAGAACCCACAATACAATAAACCCCAAAAGATTTCAAAAATGATATTCTATTTATAAATTTTCTAAGCAACCAAACAGATGGCATTCCAATTCAATTAACGGTTAAGCAAACACGAATAGACAGAAAGCTTACGCACAATAACACAAAACCTGGACTGAAGTCGAAGGCGAGAGAAGATTCGATTGAACGACAGCCCGAGTGCTGGACGTTTCAGAAGTGAAACCCTAGAATTGTTGGGGAGGGAGAGAGAGAGAGGCGAGGGGAAGAGACAGTGGATGGCAACAAATGGTCGTCGACATAGCCGCAACACCGGGTTAACTGTAATCCGGAGATTGAATTGGATTAGATTACGCATCAAGAGAGTTTTTCGCTCTTCCTTGCTTCTGAATCCACACGCTTTCTCTCTCACATCGGAAGAAGAAGACGAATTCGGGAGATTGAAAATCCCAATGAAAAACGGTCACAAAGCCAACCCAAGGGGGCACGGGTGCATGTGGTGCAACTGTCATTTTAATTACTAAAATCGTGAACTTTGCCCTTGTTAGATTTTTTTTTCTTTTCACTGTATTTTTTGGGCTTGCTACCATGTTTTTTCCTCAACAATCTCAAAGATGAGATTATATTTAAGAAAATAAATTTTTATTATAAAAAATGTTTAAAATTATTATATTTCATTCATTTAATATACAAAATATTTTTAAAAGATATATCATTTTACGTTTTAATCTTAAAAAATATCATTTAAATGAGTTATAATTTTAAAAACACAAAATCATGACAAATTTTTTCAATCGTTAAAAAATTGACATGGGACATCAGACATGAACAAACAAAACATGTCAATATGAAAAGAAATATAGACAAAACAAAATGTTTCACATATTTTTGGGTTTGTGCATAGAGACTATATATTTTTTGAAGAATCTTAACAATACATGAAATGATTATATTTTCATTCATTTAATATAAAAATGTTTTTGAAAAATGTATCATTCTAAGTTTTAATCTTTGAAAATATTATTCGAAAGGGTTAGAATCTAAAAAAAATAAAGAATTGTTGTAAATTTGTCTCTGTCATATTTTTTTATAAAAAAAAATTGAATGGGACATCATACAGCCATCTAACAAACAATCTGAATTTATATGACAGTGAATCTAAGAAAAACCCAAAGTTTTAAGAGTGTGTAACCCAAAATCTCCAATTTTGATTTGAGTGTTTTGAAATCTCTAATTCCATATTTTAAAATTTATAATTCTAATCTTTGTTTCCAATTATAATTCTTTTTATCTTTTATTAATTTTTATAATTGATCTAATAATTTATTTATTTCATTGTACTTTACTTTTTACCTTAACATAGCTACGTGAAATTGTAAGTCACCAATAGTGTAACAAAACTTTACAGAGGCTATACTGGCCTTTACATAAATTGTAAGTCATAGAGCAAAACTTCATATATTAAAGGATACAAAACTATTCATAGCATTTCAAAGCAACTTAACGTGCATCCATTATTGAAAAATTATTATATAGCAGAACATTGAAACTATTTATATATTTCTCCTACAGCAAAAACTCATTCCCTTGTCAGATTTCAAACATACCATATTTTGAGCTCAAACAAGGGTGAATTCATGCAAAATTTTCCGGAAAAAAGTACAAAACCATAGGTGAATTATGAAAAGCTATCAATGAGTATTATTACTTATGCAAAAGCTAAAAGAAAGGAGGAGGAGAAAAAAAATTACCAAATATTGTTTCAGCAACTTGTGCCATTTAGCAAGATTTATTGTTACCATCACATAGATTGTGTCCATCAAATTGTTCAAGAATATGAAGTAAGCATGTCTCCAAGAACAATTGAAAAGTATTGAGCCAAAAAACCCATAAAATTCAGTTATAAATCCTGTTAACATTCTCCAATAAAATGATTTGGAGAAAATCAAATCCCCATCTTGGAATTCATGTTCTAGTTGAAGTGTCTCCTCTCCTAAGAACTTCTTTTCAAGTGGTTCTCCATAGAGATCGGGATTATATTCATAATTTGATCCATCAAAGTTATGCAGATGTGTTTCCAACTGGGATTTTTCCTTGAAGGTTTTTATGTGACACATTCAAATAGCTAGGTGATTAATCTGAGCAAGACTAGAAGGAACTGATCCAATTAAATGGTTTTTTGAAAAGTCAAGAGATTCTAAAAATTTTAAGCATCCAATGTTTGAAAGAATTTTTCTAACCAAATTGTTTCTGTAATAGCCCTAAATTAAAGGAAAACCCTAAATAAATGAAAATTTCTGAATTAAAGAAAAAATTACATATGTAAGAGAAGATAATAAATGGAGATAAATACTATTGAAAATATGTTTATTTATAACATTGGTTAAAGAATTATAAAGATAATATGATGATTCAAGTTTTGGGATCAAAACATAATTTCTTAAAATTTAGGGGTCAAAATGTGAATAACAAAAATTTGCAAGGACTTTCCTCAAAAATTAATTTTTTGCAGAATGGTACCCCTGACATTATTATGCAATCTGCTGAAGGGAGGTGTGAAAAAATTTCAAACTTTCCCAAAAAGTCACTTTTCTCTTTATAAAACCCTAAAACTTCTCTCTAAGATTTTGCCACTTTCAGACCTCGAATTTTGACACCACCACTACTAGTGGACTTTGAACGAAGAAAGCTACAAATCTACTTGATTGGATTCTGAAAAATTGGCCAAAAATTTGTTGAAAAATAAAGGAGAATACCCTAAAAAGGCGAGTTTTGAAACTTCTACATAAAATTCTCAAATTGAAAATCTGACATCGTAGATGAGTTTAAGAAGTAGACAAACTATAGGATATGAAATTTCTCAATTATTTGACAACTTTTGTGCAATATGAATAGTAAATTCGACCAACACAAATAGTGATTCCGATAAGTGTAAACATACTTTCAATCAGTGAACAGTGACATATCGGTTGACCGAGCTTCCGGAGTCATTTGCTAAGTTTTTGGACCCTCTGAACTCATTTTTGAGGTTTATTTGGTCAAATTTGGATTGAAAAGTGTATTTGGTGGCTGCCCAACTTTGAATCTTAGCATTGTGAGTAGATAATACTTGCTATGATCTATTTTACACTTTTCTTATACTTTGATTGTGATAGTAGTGCAACATATAATGTTATTACTGTATTTCAACTTTTGAAAATTTGATGAATGATCATGTTTATTTATTGGATGTCATGATTATGATAGATATTGTACATGTTCAAATTCCTTGAAATTGGAACCCTTGGAATATATGTTGCATATATGCATTTCACTACTTGAGAAGGAAGATTCAGGGGTATTTAGAATTGAGGGCCCATATTGGATTTTATGAAAATTTGTGAAAAAGGAATTGAATATGGAAATTATTTTTACTCGAATAGCACATTATTTTATGCATGTATTTTTCTATAGAGGGATCCTATTGTAAACACTGTCTACTATTAGCAAGTGATGCTAGTCTTTGTGCACCTTGAGACTTCAGTTAGTAGGGGTGTTGCTAGCCATGTGTGTGTCGGTTAGCATGCGTGATATGAATTCTATAAAAGAGGCAAAATGCTATGTGATTTAGATTGCCCATCCCTTACTATATGCTTTGAAAATATCCATATTAGAGTCCCTTCGCGTGTCCTCTTGGGCGGTGGTCAGGTAAACTTGAGTTGGGATGCTGAATTTAGGCAAATCCTGCATCAGTAAAGTATGAAAGGGGGTTTGAAGTCTTGAACTCTGATATGGTGGTTCTAATATGGAATCCTCCTTAAGTATATGGAATTTTTGTTTGCATAACTATACTTATTTTATAAACATGATGCACTGTATTTTGTTTTGAACCTCTGACTATCTTTTGAATTAAGAATATTTGAAATGCGGTTCTTATATGGATGTACTTTCGAACTGTATTTTCTATGTGACAAAACTCTAAAATATGAGTTCATCCATATGCTGACTTAGGAGGTCATAGGAGGTTTTATCTGCTCACCGAGTTGTCAAATTTACTACATGTTATTTTAATGTTTATTAGATAAGGATATAGAGTCTGGTCTTATAGATAGGTGATCAGTTATATGACATAATCTCTGGGTGAGGCTACTTTACTTTTAAGGCTCACAATGTTTGGAATATACTTTATTTGTATTCTAGAGTGTACTCTGAACGTCACAGGATTTGGTTTTGGACCTCTGACTATCTTTTGAATTGAGAATATTTGAAATGCGAGTCCCATATAGATGTACTTCTGAACTGTATTTTCTATGTGAGAAAACTATAAAATATGAGTTCATCTATATGCTGATTTGGGAGGTCATAGAAGGTTTTTATCTGCTCACTGAGTTGTCAAACTCACTACACGTTATTTTAAGGTTTTTCATATAAGGATACAGAGTCTGGTCTTGCAAATAGGTGATCAGCTAGGTGACATAATTTCTAGGTGAGACTACTTTACTTTCAAGGCTCACAGTGGTTGGAATATACTTTATTTGTATTATAAAGTGTGCTCTGAATGCCACAAACTTGCTTCTGCTATTACTTTGATATTTATAACTTTGTCTATATAATGTGCATATATGGGAGAACCTATATATATCTATTTCCATGACAAAGAATAGTACTATGCATGTTATGGTAAATATCTATTTGCGAAAAATGTTTTTCACGTGCTCTCAAATTAGGGGCGTGACAGTTTCTTAATAAATTCAAAGAAACTAGTTGAATTAAATCGCCTATTTCTCTAGAAATTTCTCCTGATAATTGGTTACTTGAGAGATCAATGGTCTTCAAAAGTGGCATCTTTGCACCCTCAAACAATTGCTCTACACCTTTCCACAGCAGCATTGCATCTATACCATTACTATAAAAAACTATTGTTCCATCACTCATTCTCGAGTTATAATATGGGTAGTAAGAATATGTTTATACATTTTCTTGTGTCATTGATGTAAGGTTATTGAATCATTTGAGTATCTGTCCATATATACTATTGAGGGAGAGATATAAGAGTTAGATGCTAGTCAAATAACAAAGATGCATTGATAGGCTTCCTAAGAAGAGATTATTTTGTAACTTAACATTTGCAACTGCTGTAACCCATTCCCTATCCATGGAGGTATAAGTGCCGATAATCTATCATCTCTCACATCTAGCCATTTTATCTTTGAGTAACTCTTTAAGGAGAAAGGCAACTAGCCAATAAACCTATTATTTCTTAATTTTAGCATTTGAAATTCACATAAAGATCCAAGAGACGTGGGAGATTTTCTTGACAAATTATTGTTACTTAAGTCTAGATAGACCAATAATTTGAGATGATTCCAACAATTTAGAAGTTCTCCTGATAATTGATTATTGGAAAGATCTAACATACCTACTCTTTTAGTTGCATTATTTGCACATAAAAACTTGAAAAATTTTGAAAATTTATTGTTGGACAGATCAAGATCAGATGCATATGAAAAAAATGGTGGAATTGAGCCCTCAAATTAACTTGAAGCCCTTAAGTTGTTGTGATAAATATTCAGCCTAAAAACTTTTGGTAATAGTTGACCCCAAAACCACTCAGGAATGATATCTGAAATTACAGCATAAAAAATATCAAGTGCGGAATAGTTATTTTGAGTCTGCAACCATTTAGGAAAAATAAGGACCTAACTTGTAAGATGCCAAATAAATTTTGTCCAACTGAAAGGATGGGACCCAATTCTTGCTAAATGTGAGAGCTAATGAATTGTAAGGTCTAAGTTCTTTAAGTTGGAGATGTTAGGAAAATGAGAGTCAGTGATGTCACCTTCCAAAGAGTTAGAAGCAATGGACAAAGTCACTAACTGAGATGGCAATTGAATATTTCTAGGTATGTTGCCATTTATTTGATTTCTTGAAGGTATAATGTCCTTAAAGATGTGAATATTGAAAGGTCATTAAGCAGTTTGCTAGTGATTTGATTTCAAGATAGATATAGTTCTTGCAAAGAGTATCTAGCACATCCTGACAAATTTTCAAGAATTGTTGAAAGCTCTTCACTCAAGTGTCAATTGTATAGTTTTAACAGGCATAGGGCACACATATTCTTGAAGAATTTCATAATAAGGATATGAGAATGGTTGAGATTAATTACCTCACTTAAGTTAAGATAGGTTAAAGAAGTGAGACTAGACAGCAACTCACCTCCAGCACCATTCCCTTGGTCAATTTTGAGAGCATCATTGAATCTAAGATCAAGATACTGCAATTACGAGTGATTTCCCAGTTGATAAGGGATTGAACCATTAATAATGTTCCATGCAAGATTAAGATATTGCAATCGTGAGAGATTTTCAAGTTGACAAGGGATTGAACCTTGGAGAGAGTTCGATACCAAATCAAGATACTGCAAGTGTGAGAGATTTCCAAGTTGATAAGGGATTGAACCTTGGAGAAGAAAGTTCAATGCCAAATCAAGATACAGCAATTCTGAGAAATTTCCAAGTTGATAAGAGATTGAACCATTGAGAATGTTCCTTGCAAGATTAAGATATTACAATTACAAGAGATTTCCAATTTAATAAGGGATTGAACTTGTCACGGCCCTAAATGATGGAACACATGACCGGCACGGCATAAGGGTTTCCCCCTAACCGTAAGCCTAACACATAGCATGCACAACCATTTAGCACACAATCCAGAGTACATAATAAAAATAACTAGCCACATACGCCACATCCAATATATGAAAATACTGTATATATATATATATATATATATATATATATATATATATATATATATATATATATATATATATATATATATATATATATATATATATATATATATATATATATATATATATATATATATATATATATATATATATATATATATATATATATATATATCTGATGAATTCAACATCCTTGGTTCAACTTGGCCCATGGCCTCATAATACAAACATCTTTATAAAACTTAAAATCATTTTCCAAACAACACAAGAAGCGAGGATCCTGCCTGTAAGTTCATGGAGATATACTAGACATAACTAAACTAAACAACTAGTACAACAAAGCCTTGCCCAAACTGGGGCTCACCAATGCTAAATTTAGCCTCCTATGGAGCTGTAGTTGGATCAATGTTTCTCTGACTATCTGTGGGGAGAAAACAGAAGAGGGGTGAGATTACCACATCTCAGTGAATGGATAAATCATACTATAATAGAAACAGGGCAAACTAAGCACGAGTGTTTCGCAATGAATTAAATAATTGAAATCAAGGTATAGAAAACATTAAACATTTAACCATAATTTATTGAAAGAATGCTAAACAGTTCAAATGATAAAAGAGGATTAAAATCAATAACTGTAAGCAAATCAATTATGCATGGTAAGTAATAAATGAAGATGTTTATGCAATAACATGATGAATGAGGTATTTTAGAAATATTAATCTTTAAGAAAAATTCACTAGTTTATTGGAGGTCTTTCCTAACAGATCTATCATCTATCCCAAGCACATAGCAAGGGTAAGGTAATCACTGTAGGCGTAGACATAAGTCCACCCTAAATTTCCCCCAAGCACATAGCAATGGGTATGGCAATCACTGTAGGCGTAGACATAAGTCCACCCTAAATTTTGTGTCTTAGGCAGTCATATACCCGTCACAATATCTTAGGCCGAAGCCTTAACATGATCATGGTGCACCAGGGCTAGCACTACCTGCGGCTAACTAACAGTGATCTAAAAGGATTCCTCCAATAGCAAATATTTAAAAATATGCCATTCAAAGATTTAAAAGTAAAACATTTCAATAAAATTATAATTCTCCATCTAGCTCTTTTCATGCAATAAATTCCATTCTAAAATATATCTCATCCATGAATTCCCATGGAGACCTTATAATCATAAACTTTTCATTTTTAAACATAAATCGTCCGTAGACGTTACATAGATACTTATCATGCATCAAATCATTTCATGGCTAACTTAGTTCATATCTATGACTAAGTTCGCATTTTTATAAATCTAACTGAAATGGAGAATTATTAGTCTAGATGCTTGCCCTGCATACCTAGAGTTCAACTAGGATTGAAAGTTATAATTTCTAACATGGTTGGAACATATTGGTTTTCAAAGCGGTAAAACAGTTTAGCATATATTCCAACTAGTTAAAATCATATGAAAGAGTAATAAACCAAACATGCGCTATAGTATGAAAAATCCACTCACCTTACTAGGAGTCCAACAACGAGAATTTCACCTCGTGATGGCTCAACAACCTAGAAAACATAGACATAGCATGAAAATTAGAAAATTCTAAAGTCACTATTCACGCCGGAAAACAATATTCACTCGCCGGAAATACTATTCACGCCGAAACCTAAAAACCCTATAATCTAGCATAGAAACTAATTCTAAGACTATCTATGGAAAGCAATTCGGTAAAAACGAAGCCTAAAACGCAATTAGACGGAATTTTACCTTGGAGGTTACTGTTCACGCGATTTTCCGGCGGTTTTCCGGCGAAACTAATCGGTGGGTTTTGAAGTACTCGTTGCCACGAGTCTAATGGTACCGTGGTAGCTCGAATTGGTTGGCTGGATGGTGAGATATTGTAGAGAGAAGGCAGAGAAAATTTTTAGAGAGAGAGAGAAATGCAGAGTCAGAAGGCAGGAGAAAATGAGGGAGAAGGGAGGGGAAAACGCATTAAAACAGCCCGAAGCACGGCCTGGCCGTGTCCTGGAGCACAGCCGTGCTTCGGGGCTACAGTTTACCATGTTTTTGGTAGAATTGCACAAAACGTCCAACATGAAAGTTGTAGAACTTTCTCTTGGCTTTCCATAGCCACTTGAATAACCTAATTTTGAGTTCATATGAGAGAGTGATGCATAAAATAGTGAGCAAAGGTCCAAACCACACTGTGCTTCGGTTTTTGCCTTTAATCACTATAATATTCACTGAATTAGCAAAAGTTTCCAACATCAAAGTTGTAGATATATGTCTTATCTTTCAACAGAACTTGGAATCACTTAATTTGGATTTCATATGAGAGATTTATGCTTATATGAGTGAAAATAGGTCAGAAAAAGAGTCAAAAACGCTTTAAAATTTTACATTGTTCTTAACTTTCTTTGTTGCAAATGATTTGTACTTAACCTTCAAAGGTTTTATTAGTTGAGGGTTATTACATTTAGTTGAGGGTTATTACATTCTACCATCTTTATAAGAAATTCGGTCCCCGAATTTTACTAACAACATGAAAAACATAAGACTACTCTTGGAACAGCTGTGGATACTTCTTTCTCATGATGTCCTCTACTTCCCACGTAGCTTCCTCTTTGGAATGATTTTGCCAGATCACCTTCACTGTAGGGATATCCTTAGACCTCAACTTTTTCACTTGTCTATCCACAATGGCCACGGGTCTCTCTTCGTAGGTCAACTTTTCATCCAAAAGGATTTCTTGTGGTTGAATCACATGAGATGGGTCGGGTAGATACTTCCTCAACATCGAGACATGGAAGACTGGATGCACTTCACTCAATCCAGGTGGTAGGGTTAGGCGGTATGCCACTGCTCCTACCCTATCCAGAATTTCAAAAGGTCCAATATACCTCGGGCTTAACTTCCCTTTCTTACCAAACCGCATGATTCCCTTCATGGGTGAAACTCTGAGGAACACGTGATCGCCTAGAGAAAACTCCAACTCCCGACGCCTATGGTCCACATAAGACTTCTGACGACTTTGTGCAGTTAAAAGCCGTTCCCTTATTAGCTTAACCTTCTCTATGGCATCTTGCACCAATTCTGGCCCTAGCAGCTTGGCTTCTCCAACTTCAAACCATCCAATGGGAGATCGGCATCTTCTCCCATAAAGAGCTTCAAAAGGTGCCATCTGAATACTGGCTCGATAACTGTTATTGTATGCAAACTCAGCTAATGGCAGGTATCCTTCCCAACTGCCACCAAAATCCAATATACGTGCTCTAAGCATATCCTCCAGAATTTGAATCGTGTGTTTTGATTGGCCATCTGTTTGGGGATGAAAAGCGGTGCTTAGATCCAATCTTGTCCCCAAAGCTTCTTGAAAAGCTTTCCAAAACCTTGCCGTAAACTGTGGACCTCGGTCAGATATGATGGATACAGGGACTCCATGTAATTTGACGATCTCATTCAGATACAGGTTTGCATACTGAGCCGCATTAAAGGTAGTCTTCACTGGTAAAAAGTGGGATGACTTGGTCATTCGATCCACTATCACCCATACTGAGTCATAACCCTTAGGGGTCCTTGGTAACCTTGTAACGAAGTCCATAGTGATCCTTTCCCACTTCCACTCCGGTATCTCAATCTGTTGGTGCAAACCGGCAGGCTTCTGGTGTTCAGCTTCCACCTGCTGACAAACCAAGCACTGAGCCACAAAGTTTGCTACATCCTTCTTCATCCCATTCTACCAATACAAATCCTTGAGATCACTGTACATCTTATTTGTTCCTGGGTGGATCGTATAGGCTGATTGATGTGCCTCTTCCAAAATCTGCTTCCTCAAGCTATCCACATCAGGTACATACCAGCGCTTCCCATATCTTAACACTCCTTCAGCATCCACGCTGAATTCAGAAATCTGATTATTCCTAGCTTCATCCTTGAGCTTGCACAGCTCAGCATCCTTGTCCTGATCTGCCTTAATCTGCTCAACCAGTGGAGAGTGTAGTTGCATATGAGCTAACAACACCCCTGGCTCCTTCACTTCAAAACGTATCCCTTCACCTTCTAGCCGATGAATATCCCTTATCAACGGCCTCTGGAGTAGGGTGATATGGGCAAGACTCCCCATTGACTTTCTGCTCAAAGCATCAGCTACCACATTGGCCTTGCCTGGGTGGTACAAGATAGTGCAGTCATAGTCCTTCACCAACTCCATCCATCTTCTCTATCTCAAGTTAAGATCCTTTTGTTGGAAGATGTACTTGAGACTCTTGTGGTCCGTGTAAATCTCACAGGATTCACCATAGAGATAGTGCCTCCAAATCTTCAAGGCAAAGACCACTGCCGCCATCTCCAGATCATGTGTAGGATAGTTCTGTTCGTGCTTCCTGAGCTGCCTAGATGCATAGGCTACAACATGACCATTCTACATTAACACACAACCCAAGCCCACCCTTGAGGCGTCACAGTATACTGAGTATCCTCCAGTGCCCGTTGGGATAGTTAGGATTGGGGTTGTGGTTAGACACTTCTTCAAGGTCTGGAAACTTTCTTTGCATGCATCCGACCATTCAAACTTAACTCCCTTCCTGGTTAATCTGGTCAAAGGAGCAGCAATCCTGGAGAAATCCTTGATGAACATCCGATAATACCCTGCTAGACCCAAGAAACTTCAGATCTCCGTCACACTAACGGGGCGAGGCCACTGCTGTACTGCCTCTACCTTCTCGGGGTCTACTTGAATGCCGTCCTTCGTGACTACATGTCCCAGAAACATAACGCTGTCTAACCAGAACTCACACTTAGAGAGTTTGGCATACAACTGCTGATCCCTCAAAATCTGCAGAATGACCCGTAGGTGCTGTTCATGCTCCTCATGGTCTTTAGAATAAACCAATATGTCATCAATGAACACGATGACAAACTGATCCAAGAATGGCTTGAACACTCTGTTCATCAAGTCCATAAAAGCAGCTGGTGCGTTAGTTAGTCCAAAAGACATAACTAAAAACTCATAATGACCATAACAGGTCCTAAAAGCTGTCTTGGGAATATCTTCCTTCCTGATCCTCAACTGATGATATCCTGACCTCAGATCAATCTTGGAAAAACATTTCGCTCCTTGAAGTTGATCGAACAGATCATCAATCCTGGGTAAAGGGTAGTTGTTACGCACTGTTAGCTTATTCAGTTGCCGATAGTCAATGCAAATACGCAAAGACTCGTCTTTCTTCTTCACAAAAAGGACCGGAGAACCCCATGGAGAAGTACTCGGCCTGATGAAGCCCTTATCTAACAAATCCTGCAACTGACTCTTTAGCTCCTTAAGCTCTGTGGGTGCCATCCTGTAAGGCGGTATAGAAATTGGTCGAGCCTCTGGAATAAGGTCGATACCAAACTCTATCTCCCGTTCAGGAGGTAATCCCGGCAACTCTTCTGGAAAGACATCCAGGAATTCTCTTACCACTGCCATATGGTCTACATCCAGTATTTTCCCGTCCACATCTCTAACATATGCCAAGTATCCCTGGCATCCCTTCTTCAACATCTTCTGAGCACCAAAGACTGAAATAAGGTTTCTTGGAACTTTACTTCGATCACACTGGAACCGGAAAGGAACTTCATTTGGAAAGTTAAACTTGATTGCATTCTCATAGCAATCCAAGGTAGCATAGCATGATGCCAACCAATCCATTCCTAGGATTACATGAAAGTCGATCATGTCTAGGATGATCAAATCAGCAGATGTCTCCCTATCTCCCACTGACACTTTACATGGCTTGCATATATGCTCTACTGGCAAACAATCCCCGACCGGGGTGGTTACAAAGAAAGGGGCATCCATCCTAATCGGATCTTTACCCAAACTCTTAGCAAAACTAGGGGAAACATAGGAATATGTAGACCCGGGATCAAACAAAACATATCCTTCATGTAGGCAAACCGGAAGAGTACCTGTTATGACCACATTTGAAGCTTGTGCATCCTGCCTGGTAAGAGCAAAAATCCTCGGTTGACCTCGGCCTGCTTGGCTTTGACCTCGGCCCATCATCCCTCTACCAGTACCTCTGCTACTTGCTTGGGCCGGTATAGTCCTTATAGGCTGAGCTACCACTGGGGTTGGTAGTAAAGCTGGTCGAATTGACCCTTGGATTGAGCCATACAACTGGGGACATTCCCTCTTCATGTGTCCAGGTTGGTTGCAATGATAGCAAACAACCATCTCCCTGTGGCACTGACCAAAGTGATGGTTCCCACAAATAGGACATTGTGGCCTGTTCTGCTGAAGGGGTCTTGGTCCTTGTTGACCTGGATACCTGGTATTTCCCTGACTAAGACCTAGCCTACCACTCGCATCTGGTCTCTGGTTGGGGTTCCCAACATTCTGTGGTGCTGGGCGCTGCTGGCCCTGGAATCGGGGTCCTTGGGAATGAGAACTTTGCCCTCCTTTGGAGCTCCCGTCCCTATCCCTCTTTCTCAACTTGGCACTCTCAACATCGGCCAAATGCCTAGTCTCCATCATTCTTGCACAGTCCACATCCTCTGCATAATTCGGGAATTGCTTCATATGGGGTGCCACTGATTTAAACAATGCTGGCATCAACCCCTGGATAAATTTCTTGATCATGTCCCTTTCAGTAGGGACCATGTGCGGTGCATACGGCAACAGCTGTGTGAAGCGGTAGTCATACTCCGTGACTGTCATACCAGGAGTCTGCTTCAACTCCACAAATTCCTGACACTTAGCATCTCGAATACTCTGAGGCACAAACCTCTCCATGAAAACTACTTTGAACTCTGGCCATCCCAAAGGTGGCGCTGTAGCTCCCCTTCCGCGCATCATGGTCTTAAACCATACCTGCGCTACACCAGACAACTAGAAGGACGCCAACTCTACTGAGCGGATCTCTGAACACTTAAGAACCTCACAGATCTTTTCAGTATCCTCTATAAACTCCTGGGGATCTTCACTAGCCAACAACCACTTAAAGGTTGGCGGTTTCAGCTTCAGGAACTCAGATAGTTCCACTTCCCTCTCGGCGGGCCTCACATGCCGCTCCACGGACCTAACTGGTTCTGGAACAGAGGTAGCTGTTTCGGGCTGTTGCGGGTTCCTTCTATCTTGCCCATCCTTTCTTTCAGCTAGATTTTCTATTGCCCGCTGCATACCCTGCATGGTTACCAGCATCTGGGCTATCACATCATCCCTGGGGTGAGAAGACATTTCCCCCGTCCTGAGAGTCTCAGTTTGCTCATTGCTTAACTCAGCTTGTTCGGCTGCTTCAGCAGCCCTTACACTGGCTCTAGGACGGCCTCTACCACGGCCTCTGCCACGACCTCTACCTCGGCCTCTAAGCACGGGTACTGTGGACTGAGCAGACTCTTCAGCCATCTGCTCTTGAACTGCGGGTTGCCTAACCTTTGATCTCGTTCTTGGTGGCATTTCGCTATCAAACAGAAATAGCCCAACCATCACTTAACCATGCCAATATAGCATACTATAAACTGACTTACTTAAACAAAAAGACAACATCCTATCGAACCCCTTTAGCAGCACCGTGAGTATAAGCATGTCCGGATTCATACCTATACTCAAAGTCCTACCTAAAGGTCCGTTACTCCATGAACACAGGGAAACATAATCCTCTGATACCAACTTTGTCACGGCCCCAAATGATGGAACACATGACCGGCACGGCATAAGGGTTTCCCCCTAGCCGTAAGCCTAACACATAGCATGCACAACCATTCAGCACACAATCCAGAGTATATAATAAATATAACTGGCCACATACGCCACATCCAATATAAGAAAATATTGTATATATATATATATATATATATATATATATATATATATCTGATGAATTCAACATCCTTGGTTCAACTTGGCCCATGGCCTCATAATACAAACATCGTTATAAAACTTAAAATCATTTTCCAAACAACACAAGAAGCGAGGATCCTGCCTGTAAGTTCATGGAGATATACTAGACATAACTAAACTAAACAACCAGTACAACAAAGCCTTGCCCAAACTGGGGCTCATCAATGCTAAATTTAGCCTTCTATGGAGCTGTAGCTGGATCAATGTTTCTCTGACTATCTGTGGGGAGAAAATAGAAGAGGGGTGAGATTACCACATCTCAGTGAATGGATAAATCATACTATAACAGAAACAGGGCAAACTAAGCACGAGTGTTTCGCAATGAATTAAATAATTGAAATCAAGGTATAGAAAACATTAAACATTTAACCGTAATTTATTGAAAGAATGCTAAACAGTTCAAATGATAAAAGAGTATTAAAATCAATAACTGTAAGCAAATCAATTATGCATGGTAAGTAATAAATGAAGATGTTTATGCAATAACATGATGAATGAGGTATTTTAGAAATATTAATCTTTAAGAAAAATTCACTAGTTTATTGGAGGTCTTTCCTAACAGATCTATCATCTATCCCAAGCACATAGCAAGGGTAAGGTAATCACTGTAGGCACAGACATAAGTCCACCCTAAATTTCCCCCAAGCACATAGCAATGTGTATGGCAATCACTGTAGGCGTAGACATAAGTCCACCCTAAATTTTGTGTCTTAGGCAGTCATATACCCGTCACAATATCCTAGGCCGAAGCCTTAACATGATCATGGTGCACCAGGGCTAGCATTACCTGCGGCTAGCTAATAGTGATCTAAAAGGATTCCTCCAATAGCAAATATTTAAAAATATGCCATTCAAAGATTTAAAAGTAAAACATTTCAATAAAATTGTAATTCTCCATCTAGCTCTTTTCATGCAATAAATTCCATTCTAAAATATATGTCATCCATGAATTCCCATGGAGACCTTATAATCATAAACTTTTCCTTTTTAAACATAAATCGTCCGTAGACGTTACATAGATACTTATCATGCATCAAATCATTTCATGGCTAACTTAGTTCATATCTATGACTAAGTTCGCATTTTTATAAATCTAACTGAAATGGAGAATTATTAGTCTAGATGCTTGCCCTGCATACCTAGAGTTCAACTAGGATTGAAAGTTATAATTTCTAACATGGTTGGAACATATTGGTTTTCAAAGCGGTAAAACAGTTTAGCATATATTCCAACTAGTTAAAATCATATGAAAGAGTAATAAACCAAACATGCGCTATAGTATGAAAAACCCACTCACCTTACTAGGAGTCCAACAACGAGAATTTCACCTCGTGATGGCTCAGCAACCTAGAAAACATAGACATAGCATGAAAATTAGAAAATTCTAAAGTCACTATTCACGTCGAAAAACACTATTCACTCGCCGGAAACACTATTCACGCCGAAAACTAAAAACCCTATATTCTAGCATAGAAACTAATTCTAAGACTATCTGTGGAAAGAAATTCGGTAAAAACGAAGCCTAAAACGCAATTAGACGGAATTTTACCTTGGAGGTTACTGTTCACGCGATTTTCCGGCGACTTTCCGGCGGTTTTTCGGCGAAACTAATCGGTGGGTTTTGAAGTACTCGTTGCCACGAGTCTAATGGTACCGTGGTAGCTCGAATTGGTTGGCTGGATGGTGAGATATTGTAGAGAGAAGGCAGAGAAAATTTTTAGAGAGAGAGAGAAATGCAGAGTCAGAAGGCAGGAGAAAATGAGGGAGAAGGGAAGGGAAAACGCATTAAAACAGCTCGAAGCACGGCCTGGCCGTGTCCTAGAGCACGGCCGTTCTTCGGGGCTACCGTTCACCATGTGTTTGGCAGAATTTTACAAAACGTCCAACATGAAAGTTGTATCCCTGTCTCGTAGCTTTCCATAGCCACTTGAATCACCTAATTTTGAGTTCATATGAGAGAGTTATGCATAAAATAGTGAGCAAAGGTCCAAACCACACTGTGCTTCGGTTTTTGCCTTTTATCACTATAATATTCATGGAATTAGCAAAAGTGTCCAACATCAACGTTATAGATATATGTCTTAGCTTTCAACAGAACTTGGAATCACTTAATTTGGATTTCATATGAGAGATTTATTCTTATATGAGTGAAGATTGGTCAGAAAAAGAGTCAAAAACGCTTTAAAATTTTACATTGTTCTTAACTTTCTTTGTTGCAAATGATTTGTACTTAACCTTCAAAGGTTTTATTAGTTGAGGGTTATTACATTTAGTTTAGGGTTATTACAGAACCATTGAGAATGTTCCATGTAAGATTAAGATATTGCAATTGTGAGATATTTTCAAGTTGATAAGGGATTGAACCTTGGAGAAAGTTCCATATCAAATCAAGATACTGCAATTGCAAGAAATTTTCAATTTGACAAGGGATTGAACCTTGGAGAATGTTCTCACTAAGATCAATATATCGCAAATGTGGAAGTCGCCCAATATGAATTGGAATATTTTAGCCAATAAAATAACCTTTGAAATTAAGGTATCTCAAGCTGCTTAGGGAGCCAAAGAATTCAAGAATATTGTTGCCTTCAAAATAATTTCCACTAAGGTCCAAATACATCAAATGATCTAACTCCATCACCGATGAGCTGATCTTGCCTTCCAACCATGTGTCATCCCCATGAAGGTTGAGCATTTCCACATAGCCAGTTTGGTTGCTACAGTGAACTCCCTTCCATTCACAACAATCTATGTTTCTTGCTTTGCTGCCCCGTGAAGACAAAAGGTCAGCCACATCGACAAGGCCAGCCTTAAATTGAAGCAAGGTTTGCCTCTCCCTCTCTATGCACCCAGCCTCAACTCCTGTAGCTCTCCAAGAATTGGGAACAATGAGCCGAAGCTCAAGTAGGAGTAGTGTAGCTTGAAGGAATTTTAGAAAAACAGGCTTCATCTTCATTCTTTTCACAAGTGAATCTATACATTGATAATTCTATATATATATATATATATATATATATATATATATATATATATATATATATATATATATATATATATATATATATATGCTCAAAGAACAAGCATTAAGGAAGTTTCCAATGCATTGCAACATTTTCTTTAAGAAGATATTGGTCTTATTAATTAAAATACTAGAAAATTGATCCATTTTCTTCTTTCCTACCTTCGTTAGTTAATCAGCTTGGCTTTAAGATTAAATAATATGAATGCTAGCTGGCTAGTTGTTTTATAATATTCTCTTATAATAACACAATACACGGTTCATAGTTCATAGTATTCCAAAGCAACTTAACATGTATCAATAATTTCAAAATTATCATATAGCAGAACATTGAAATTATTTATATTTCTCCTTAGCAAGCACTCATTCTTTTGTCAAATTTTAGAATACCATAATCTGAGCTCAAACTAAGACAAATTCATGCAAAAAATTTTCTGCAAAAACTATAAAATCGTGTGAAGGTGAATTATGAAAATCCATTAAAAAGTACTACTACTTATGCAAAAGCTAAAAACAAGTATAAGAAGACGATAAAATATTACCAAATATTGTTTCAGCCACCTGTGGCATTTAGCAATCGATGGTGTCTGTCAATCAATATTGTGTTTATATGAAAAATAAAAATTACATTTTGATGTAGTTCTTTGGACAAAAATAAGATTTAAAATAAGTATAGGGGATAAGACACTACAACAAAATCGGGATATTATGACGATTTTTAAGTGGGCATAACGATGGTTTTGACCGTCGTTATGCCATTTAATGGCGGTTTCGACCGTCAGGGATCCTTGGGCTTAGCGACAATTTTAGTCGACCGTGGGAACAACTGTCGTTATACTTGGTTTGACGACGATTTTGAGAACCGTCGTTAAATCGTGTATAACGACATTTTCTAAACCACTGTTAAGTGTAACGACGGTTTAAAAACCGTCGTTACTTTGATAATTTTTTTTAATTTTTTAATTAATAAAATTAATTTAATTTTTGATAACAAAATTTATTTTTAATTTAAAATATAATATTTTATGCTATTCATAAATACTAATGATGATTAAATTTTTTTTGTTACTAAATTATGATGCATAATAAAAATTGATTTATATTTTTAATATTCTATTAATTAATTTAGATACATTTTTATCTATTATATAATAATTAAACGTGTGAATTATTTAATAATTTAAGAAATTATTTTAAAATTTATTAATATTTAATTACATACTAAATATGCGTAAATTATTGAATCATAATGAATCTATATATAAATAAAAAATATGTACACAAAAATTAATAGTCACGAGCATAGTAAAATTATATATACAGACTATAATAACTAAATCATATTCCTGGACTCTGCGGATGTTGATCACGCTGGTGCCCACTACCACGGTTACTAGGGTCCTGAAAAATAAAAAAAATTTGTTAGAATTTTTAACGTTTTCAAAGTAAACAAAATTATATCAACAATTTTTATATAATAAAAGATTACCCTGGGTACGGGACTATGAAGTCCTGAAATTTCAGGTGGTAGCTGACCCTAAATTTTTTGTAGCAGAAACGCCATAGTAGCCTTCATCTGTGCTTGCTGTGCTGCGAGCTCAGCGTCTCGTTACTAGAGCTCAGCATCTCATTGTTGCTACTCGACGTCCCGCTCATGCATAGCTGTCTTCAGGTGCTCCACCTCATTCTGGAAGTCGTGGTATGACGTCCTAGACTGTGAGCTTGACCCAAATAAACTACGACCGAAGACTTGAATTGAGCAAACACCCAACCCAAATCCTCGAACGCGGTCGGAGTGCTCCCTAGTGCCAAGAGCTCTCGCAAGCGAATCAGCCGTCGAAAGCTCTTGGGACGAGCTGTCCTCCTACTGGATCAAAACAATTTTTTCCTAACATCCAATAACATAAAATTAATAATATTAAAAATTATCTAAAAATTAAATAATTACCCACGTATGGTTGAGAAAATTTTATTACTTACCGCAACAGCTCGAGCTTCGTCGTTGATGTATGATCCATTAGCTCTTTTATGAGCTGCTGTCCATACATCACCACGAGTCACTGGACCGCCAAGATCAATTTCTTGAAATTTAAAATAATTAATCAATTTATTATTATATATATTATAGTCTTTTCAACATTTAAAAAAAAGATATTTATGGATTTGAACTTACCATCTCTGCCTTTTTACGCGCAAGGCTCTTCGATCCAGTGGTGTGTGGCATTGTCAGTTGTCTTCTGCTCCGTTTATTCTTCGCAGCCACATCCTAATTAATCACATAGAAAAAATAATTAGTCACAATATTTAAAATTAAATTTTATAAATATATTAATATACACAACTTACCCTAGACTTCGCGTCAAGACGATAGTCTATGAAAGTTGCCCACTGATCAGGTGTGATGCCTGTCGGGACTTCACTTGGCAACTGATATCTGGTCTTCGTACCATCATACACCAGGCGAAATAAATTGTACCGTGCAACTCTCCATTTTGCTCTTAGCGACTGCATGATTAGTTTCTTGTGTTGATCTGTCACATTAAAATGTGTCTGCAAACGAAAGTAAAAAATTAGTTACACATAAATTGCACATAAATTAAAAATAAATACAATTAATTACAAAAGATATATATTTTCATACATGAACGTTGTTTACGAAGACATTCGTCTTCGACTGCTGGGGAATGCTCCTCCAGTCCTTGTAGAAGATCGGGAATAACCGAAAGTTATCCCCGATGGTGCCGAGAAAGACATCGAGCAAACCGCCACTGTCTCTTATATCCTGGTGGTTGTCGTTGAACTGGACAACCACCTTTGACCCCTGAGGTAGGGCCCATACGTCGTGGACATTTAACTGTCTGGACGTTATTTGCCTGGTCCCGTCTGTTATAATATAGACAATTATATATTATGTTACTATAAAAAAATTATTAAGCGGATAAAGTGTACATGTTTACAATAATCACCGACTACATCAACTGTCCAACTCCTCCTGCGTCTATGCTCCTGCTCACTGAGCTGATGCTCCTCCTCCACACTGCCAAAGATCACGTCAAAATCGAAGGAGTAATCGTCATCTGGTGCCTGAGCGTTGGGTTGGGGGAGTGTGCAGGGGACGGCCTGTAAATCCAGTGGACGGGAGTCGCTACCAGAGACTGATGACGCGACGGCCTCTGACTCTCCTCCCCGAGAGAGAACGGTGTCAGACTCCATAGTGGGCTGTCTGCCCTCACTGATCGCCCCATGGGGCGTGGGAGTGTGAGAACTAGACGCCCCTGCCATGCCCGTGTAGAGTGATCTAGCCTTCTTCATCGTCACCGCTCCTGCCAAAATGAAATTAATAAGATTAGTCACCGCATAAAACAAATATAAAATAAACTTTGCCTAATAAAAGTTATGAAAATAAATAAAATAGTACAATAATTATAAGTAGTCGAAAATATATGTAAATAGGCGGCAACAGCAAAACTAATACCGTAACAAGTATAAATTAACTTCTCCTTCTGGAAACAATCTTTCTAAATTTTGTGTGTGTAACAGATCGCTCTCGTATATAAGATTTTCATCTTCATCGCCCATCTCGTATAAGTCACGGGGTTTCAAATGCATCACTGTACTCCAGTTCTTGTCCAGCTCATCTTGTACATAGTACACTTGATGAGCCTCAAATGCTTGGATGTATGGCTCATCATCATCATTTTCACCAGTGTAAATCAACCGAGAAAAATCAACCGATGTCACCCCGAATTCATCAATTGCAATTCCTCTCGTTGTAGTTATGTTGGCCCACATACACTTAAATAATATGACTGTAAAATGGCCATGGTAGTTTAACTCAATAATGTCCAATAGTTTTCCTTAATACGGGACGCCACCAAATTGCATGTTCCTATCACTACTACTTGCTCTAAAGTTTAAAATTTGAATCCATTTACATTATAAGCACTGTATCGACATGCTCTATCAAGTGGACCAAGTACAAGAAATTTTAAATCGGCACACTGCAATCTATCGTCAGCAATTGCGATCTGGAAAACGAATAAAGGATGAGTTGTACTCATATTTGACATATGAATGAAATGTAACCACGTTGAAATACTTACACGAAGCGAAAACTAATAGACAAATTTCTTGTGGACTTTTTTATCTATCTCGATAGATGCTCGCGTCCGACTTCTTAAACTATGCCGTACATAGTCCTAAATTCCCTGTTGAGTAAACATTGTCTAAACACTTAATGCTACAAAAGACAAAAAATTGTATGCAAATGTAGCTAAGTGTGAGTTAACTTACTGTAAGTAAGGATCAACTTATTTGCAGTTTGTTAAGAGATGTTGATGGGCCTGCAATTTTTTTCGGGGAGAAAGTGTGAAATATTTAAACCCACCAACTGGTCTTCCAATTGGTGGGAACAAACCCCTGTTAGACGTCCCAACATCGGGTCGATCATCCACACGAGGAGGATGATTGAAGACAGTGTCAGCACCATCTATGTACCTGGAACAAAATAATAAAACTTCTCTTGCAACGTACGACTTAACTATTGAGCCTTCTAGCCTTGCTCTATTCTGCACGAAAGATTTAAGTTTACCCAAGTATCTAGACAACATAAATTAAATGAATAAAATTGGATTAACAATAATGCAAGAAATTTGAATTATGTGTTTTTAATGTTTTACCATTCGATGGGATACATCCAATGATATTGGACTGGTCCTCCTAACTTCGCTTCCATGATCAAATGTACAGTCAAGTGCACCATGACTGTAAAGAAAGACGGCGGAAATAACATTTCAAGATGGCACAGCGTCATAATGATTCGATTTTGAAGTTGATCAAGTTTATTAACATTCAAAACTCTAGAACAAAGTTGTCAGAAGAATGAACAGAAATCGATTAGAACGGCAGATAACGGCTTGGGAAGTGTCTTTCTTATGGCTAACGGTAACAGTTTTTCCATAAGGATGTGACAGTCGTGACTTTTTAGTCCTCCGAGGAAGATATGTTCCAATTAGTAAACAAAGGTCAGAAAATGGTTCATCAGGGAAGAATATGTTAGGACAGCTTCTGTATTTTAATTTCTGGAAATTATCTGTATGGAATTAAAATCAATGGTTAACATAAGAATTATAGCTATGTGTGTCACGGATTGTTAGCCACTGGAATCATTCAATTTGGAGTCCATATGAGGAAGATATGAGCTTATTAGTAGTCAAAGGTCAAAAAATGGTTCATTAGGGAAAAATATGTTAGGACAGCTTCTGTATTTTAATTTCTGGGAATTATCTGTATGGAATTAAAATAAATGGTTAACATAAGAATTACATATATGTGTGTGACGGATTTGTAGCCACTGGAATCACGCAAGTTGGAGTCCATATGAGGTAGATATGGTCTGAATAGTAGGTAGAGGTCGGAACCTATCCGAGAAGAAATAACCTATACATTTAGGGAGTAATATCACCTTGATTTCGTAATATTTTTGTCACGGCCCCAAATGATAGAACACATGACCGGCACGGCATAAGGGTTTCCCCCTAGCCGCAAGCCTAACACATAGCATGCACTAAAATCCAGCATACAATACAGAGTACATAATAAATATAACTGGCCACATATGCCACATCCAATATCAGAAAATACTGTATTTATATATATATATATATATATATATATATATATATATATATATATATATATTTTATGAATCCAACATCCTTGATTCAACTTGGCCCATGCCCTCATAATACAAACAAAGTTGTAAACCATAAAACTGTTTTCCAAACTACACATCAAAGTACACAAGAAGCAAGGATCCTGCCTGTACGTTCATGGAGATACACTAGACATAAACTTAAACTATACAACCAGTACAACGAAGCCTTGCCCAAACTGGGGCTCACCAATACTATATTTAGCCTCCTATGGAGCTGTAACTGGATCAATGTTTCTCTGACTATCTGTGGGGAGGAAACATAAGAGGGGTGAGATTACCACATTTCAGTGAATTGGTAAATCATACTATAACAGAAACAGGGCAAACTAAGCACGAGTGCTTCGCAATGAGTTAAATAATTGAAATCAAGATATAGAAAACATTAAACATTTAACAGTAATTTATTGAAAGAATGCTAAACAGTTCAAATGATAAAACATGATTAAATCAATAACTGTAAGCAAATCAATTATGCATGGTAAGTAATAAATGAAGATATTTATGCAAGAACAATGATGAATGAGTTATTTTAGAAATATTTAATCTTTAAGAAAAATGCACTAATTTATTAGAGGTCTGTCCTAACAGATCTATCATCTACCCCAAGCACACAGCAAGGGTAAGGTAATCACTGTAGGCGTAGACATAAGTCCACCCTAAATTTCCCCAAGCACATAGCAATGGGTATGGCAATCACTGTAGGCGTAGACATAAGTCCACCCTAAATTTCCCCAAGCACATAGCAATGGGTATGGCAATCACTATAGGCATAGACATAAGTCCACCCTAAATTCCTGTGTCTTAGGCAGTCATATGCCCGTCACAGTATCCTAGGCCGAAGCCTTAACATGATCATGGTGCACCAGGGCTAGCACTACCTGCAGCTAGCTAGCCGTGATCTAAAAGGATTCCTCCAATAGCAAATATTTAAAAATATGCCATTCAAAGATTTAAAAGTAAAACATTTCAATAAAATTATAATTCTCCATCTAGCTCTTTTCATGCAATAAATTCCATTCTAAAATATATCTCGTCCATGAATTCCCATGGAGACCTTTATAATCATAACCTTTTCCTTTTTAAACATAAATCGTCCGTAGACGTTACATAGATGCTTATCATGCATCAAATCATTTCATGGCTAACTTAGTTCATTTCTATGACTAAGTTCGTATTTCTATAAATTTAGCTCAAATGGAGAATTATTAGTCTAGATGCTTGCCCTGCATACCTAGGGTTCAACTAGGATTGAAAGTTATAATTTCTAACATGGTTGGAACATATTGGTTTTCAAAGTGGTAAAACAGTTTAGCATATATTCCAACTAGTTAAAATCATATGAAAGAGTAATAAACCAAACATGCGTTATAGTATGAAAAACCCACTCACCTTACTAGGAGTCCAACAACGAGAATTTCACCTCGTGATGGTTCAAAAACCTAGAAAATATAGACATAACATGAGAATTGGAAAACTCTAAATGTCACTATTCATGCCGGAAAATACTATTCACTCGCCGGAAACACTATTCACGCCGAAACCTAAAAACCCTATATTCTAGCATAGAAACTAATTCTAAGACTATCTATGGGAAGAAATTCGGTAAAAACGAAGCCTAAAACGCGATTAGATGGAATTTTACCTTGGAGGTTACTGTTCACGCGATTTTCCGGCGACTTTCCGGCGGTTTTCCGGCGAAACTGATCGGTGGGTTTTGAAGTACTCGTTGCCACGAGTCTAATGGTACCGTGGTAGCTCGAATTGGTTGGTTGGATGGTGAGATATCGTAGAGAGAAGGCAGAGAAAATGTTTAGAGAGAGAGAGGAAAGCAGAGTATCAAACTGAGGGAGAAGGGGGGGAATGCTGCAAAAATACCGAAAAAACAGCCAGAAGCACGGCCTGGCCGTGTCCTGGAGCACGGCCGTGCTTCGTGGCTACAGTGTACCTTTATTTTTGCCGAATTTGACAAAACGTCAAACATGAAAGTTGTAGCCCGTTCGCTTAGCTTTCTATATCCACTTGAATCACCTAATTTGGAGTTCATATGAGAGAGTTATGGATAAAATAGTGAGCAAAGTTCTAGACCACACTGTGCTTCGGTTTTTGCCTTTTATCACTATAATATTCACGGAATTAGCGAAAGTGCCCAACATCAAAGTTGTAGATATATGTCTTATCTTTCAACAAAATTTCGAATCACTTAATTTGGATTTCATATGAGAGATTTATTCTTATATGAGTGAAGATAGGTCAGAAAAAGAGTCAAAAACGCTTTAAAATTTTACATTGTTCTTAACTTTCTTTGTTGCAAATGATTTGTACTTAACCTTCAAAGGTTTTATTAGTTGAGGGTTATTAAAATTTTGCTACAATGTTCAACATAATCGTTTTAGATAATTGTTTTATCTTGAAATTGACACCAAGATCACCTACATCAGAGTTAAATTGAGGGAGTTATGCTCTGATTAGTAAGAGAAGGTTAGATAGGATGAAAACCTGCATCAAGAAAATAAAGAAATAAAATTAGTATTTAAAAAAGAAGATGAATCTTAATAAATGACTAGTATAGCCATAGCCATAGCCATTGCCATTATGTGAACTTCTTACCATCTTAAGTGTGAAATTCTTACATGGAAATATTTTATAAAGTGATATTTGAAATGGTTATGTTCATGGCATGATTACCAATGATTTATGGTAATAGTTATATTTTGATGAACATACTTGTTATTGAAAGCATATTTTTGGCTATCATTGTGAAAAAAAAAGAAATGAGCACGGTCACATGGCAATCCGTGTGGTGCACCAGTAGGGGACGCCCTACCAACGGTTATGATCATGATAATGACAAAAGAAAGAGAAAGTGTGCCATGACGGACGGAGCGAGAAAAGCCCGTACCGGAGAGTAGAGGATACTCACCCTGACCGGGGTAGCTTGAAATGAGAATAAGTTGATAGCCATCATATGATATTTTGAAAATAGTTAATCATGTCATACATATCATTACAGTATGATTCTTATGTGCATAGATATAATGCATTCATGTGACCAAAGATATTTTCTATAGTTTATACAGCTGAACATGACGTGATGAGCTTTACTGATGATAATTTATTGTTGAACTTACTAGGATTTAATTCTCACTATATTTCCATATCATGTTCAGAAAATTATTTATGCAGCTTTTGTTTCTAAGGCTCTGGCTTTTAGTGCACATTGGATCGAGTTACTTTATGTTGGGTAGATTTCAGAATCAAATAAGATGTTTGTGGTCGAGTTGGCTCAGATCCCGGTGAAGGTGCAACCACCCGCACCTGTATCTCTGGAATTGGTCAACCAAAAAAAACAAGATGTAAATATCTATGTTTTTAATATGTTATACGTATGTTTTGATTAATGACATGTATGTGAACTCAATATTGTATAATAATAAAGAAAAAAAAATAGGATGTTACATCGGCCAAGGATACTGTGACGGGCATATGACTGCCTAAGACACAGAGATTTAGGGTGGACTTATGTCTACGCCTAAAGTGATTGCCATACCCTTGCTGTGTGCTTGGGGAAAAAAAATAGTATTGCATAGTGAGTAAATAGTGACATCAAATTTTATCTTTCGATCTGGAGTATCGATTGGCTTCCGATATCAAAACTGAAGGTGTTATTGGATTCAGGACGAAGAGTACTTCAGTTTTGACCGATCAGTTTTTGAAATCAACCGTTGAATCGCCGAAAATCTGAAGTAGAAAATCTCGGTAAAATGTAAGTTCTGAAAAACCTTACTTAGAGACTTCTAATTAGAAATCTGACTCCGTAGATGGATTCAGAAACTAGATAAACATTAGGATATGAAATTGTTTTGTTAATTCGGTAAAAATTTTGTGACAGTAAATAGTATTTTCCGACGATGAATAGTGATGGTGAATAGTGTTTTTCGTGCGGTGAACAGTACCAAGCTCATTTAAGGTTTTTGGACCTTCCGGACTCGATTTTGGGGTCTGTTTTACCGAATTCATACCAAGAACTAGGATTTTAGGGCTGTCCAATCTGGAGCCCTTACCTGTGAGTGGATTTTTCATACTATAGCGCATGTTTTACGAATTCGATTTATAACTCTCTCGTATGATTTTAACTAGTTGGAATGTATGTTAAATTGTTTTACCGCTTTGAAAACCAATATGTTCCAACCATGTTAGAAATTATAAATTTCAATCCTAGTTGAACCCTAGGTATGCAGGGCAAGCATCTAGACTGATAATTCTCCATTTGAGCTAGATTTATAGAAATGCGAACTTAGTCATAGAAATGAACTAAGTTAGCCATGAAATGATTTGATGCATGCGAACATCTATGCGACGTCTACGGACGATATGTTTTAAGGGAAAGTTTATGATGATAAAGGTCTCCATGGGAATACATGGATGAAACATATTTTAGAACGGAATTTTATGCATGAAAAGAGCTAGATGGAGAATTATAGCTTTATTGTAATGTTATTGAAATGTTTTACTTTAAACTCTTTGAATAGCATATTTCAAATGTTTTCTATTGGAGGGACCCTTTTAGATCATTGTTAGCTAGCCGCAGGGAGTGCTAGCCCCGGTGCACCATGGTCATGCGAAGGCTTCGGCCTAGGATATTGTGACGGGCATATGACTGCCGGATTTAGGGTGGACTTATGTCTATGCCTACAGTGATTGCCATACCCTTGCTGTGTGCTTGAGGAAATTTAGGGTGGACTTATGTCTACGCCTACAGTAATTACCCCTCCCTTGCTATGTGCTTGGGGAAGATGATGATCTGTCAGGAAAGAACTCTAATAAACTAGTGCATTTTTCTTAAAGATTAAATATTTCTAAAATATCTCATTCATCATTGTTATTGCATAAATAACTTCATTTATTACTTACCATGCATAATTGATTTGCTTTACGGTTACTGATTTAATTCTGTTTTATCTTTTGAACATACATTTGAATTGTTTAGCTTTTCTTTCAATAAATTATGGTTAAATGCTTAATGTTTCAATTATTAAACTCATTGCGAAACACTCGTGTTTGGTTTGCCCTGTTTCTGTTATAGTGTGATTTACCCATTCACTGAGATGTGATCTCACCCCTCTTCTGTTTCCTCCCCACAGATAGTCAAAGAGACTTTGATCCAGCTACAGCTTCGTAGGAGGCTGAAGATAGTGTTGGTGAGCCCCAGTTTGGGCAAGACTCTTTTGTACTGTTTGTCTAGTTTAGTTTATGTCTAGTGTACCTCCATGAACTTACAGGCAGGATTCTCGCTTCTTGCGTATTTTGATGTGTTGTTTGGAAAACGGTTTTATGTTTGAGGTCTTGGGCCAAGTTGAATCACATGAATATTATGAGGCCATGGGCCACGTTGAATCACATGAATATTATGAGACCGTGGGCCAAGTTGAATCACAGATGTTGGATTCATGAGATATATATATATACATATATATATATATATACATATATATATATACATATATATATATATATATACATATATATATATATATATACAGTATTTTCTGATATTGGATGTGGCATATGTGGCCAGTTATATTTATTATGTACTCTGGATTGTGTGCTGGATGTTTGTGCACGCTATGTGTTAGGCTTGCGGCTAGGGGGAAACCCTTATGTCGTGCCGGTCATGTGTTCCATCATTTGGGGCTGTGACATTATCTTTCTCTTCCATGGTGCTATAAATAATTTCCTTATCTATTGTAGTCTATTCTAAACTTTATTTTTGATTTCAGAATATCTTCATTTCAAATTAATTCTGGATTTTTTACATGCACCCAAGATCTCAGATCATTGTGATTCAAACTATTTTTACAGTTAGTTGTCTATATTAGATTGTTGTTGTGTCAAGAAGCATTGTACTTTAGATGAACAAGAAACTTTGAATGGCTCAATCTCTTTATCATCCTTTTGTTAAAAATTTTGATTTACGGGTAAAAAGGTTCTTGATTATATTATCTCACCAACAAGACAATATGGTAGTGGTCAAATATGCTTTGAACCTTCTTGATAGTTAGATATGCTATGAACATTACTGAACCTACTTCTAAATTTACAAAATGCTTAAAATATGTATAAGATTTTATTATTTATTACTAAAACCAAACTAATATCTAAAAATGGAATTTTACAATAACCAAACTGAATAGTTGAACCATAACCAGGGCATTTAATTTTAGGAGTGTACAAAACTGACCCGAATCGATCCGATCCGAACCGACCAATCCGAACCAAACTGATAATTGTTTTTGTTCTTTTTAAAAAAAAATCGACCGGTTTGGTTTGATTTTCGGTTCGGACAGAGTCCCAACCGAATCGGACCAAACTGATCGAATTATTTTAAATATATTATTTTAAAAATATTTTACAAGATTTTTTTTTCAAATTTTTTGAAATGGGCCCAAAAAAATTCAAAATGGGTCCAAAAAAATTCAAATGGACAAAAAATAAAAAAAAATTGGCAAAAATTTAAAAAAAAAATCAAAAAAATCAAACCAAACCGAAACGCATTCAATTAGTTCGGTTTGGTTCGATTTTATAAAAAATCAACCGAACTGATAAGGTCCAATTTTTGTTACATTTTTTATGGTCGATTCGGTTTGATTGAGTTTCCAAAATCGAATCGAATCAAACTGTGAAGACCTCTATTTAATTTAGTGCCAAAATTACCAAGCAAAATTTTGAAATCTAGTCTTCTGCGATTCATTTAATTGTGCTAATATGTGTTGCTTTTAAATTATCCATTTCCTCCTCTCTTTTTCTTTTTTTGGGGGACAAGTGATTGTCCATTTTCAAGAGAATATGACTTTAGTAAATTGAGGATAGCTAGGTAATGGTCCTAGCCTTGGTGTTCTTGGGTAAGGTTGCGTTTCAAGAGCCTAGGGTAGAGTAGTTGTATAGGGCTAAGGACCTCATGTAGGGGAGTGGGCCGAAGAGTTTGGGCCACGATAACTATGTAGGGAAGAAGGTCTTGTGCAGAGATTTTGGGTCGTTACACTCAAGTTTCTTTCTAATAAAATAAGGTAAGGGTGAAGTCTTGGGCTTCTAAGGTGGAATGTGTAATTTACAACAAAAATTAAGATAAGAAAAGATAATTATTTTTTTAATTTTAATAATTTACAATATTTTGATTAAGAAGGACACTAGACTTATATTTCCTCTATAAGTATTTTCGAGTGCTTGCGAAATAAAATAAAGACAATTAAAACATGTTAGTTTGGTGTTGTGAGATAGCACTCTACTTTAGTCCACTAGTTATATAAAATTGGACGTCATGCTATTAAGATTTATAATTTGATAGAAGCATTCATCTAAGTACTTTCTACAAACAGGAGCAAATTGCTTTGTACCATCTAATTATTTTTCTAACTTGTAAAATGGATTAAAAAATTTTGGAATACGAAAACCAACCAAAGTGCTAATTGTCACTCATCTTTTCATTGTTCTTTTTCAATCATATGTAAGTTTTATTTTAAACACAAAAGTTTAATTCATATCCTACAACAAACATGAAAGATAGCAACACTGTCATTTTCTGAGTCAATTTGTCTTTATTACATGAAAAAAATTTAAAGTCCTTCAAGTTTTTCTACAATTATAGCATACACTGACAAAGACTCAAGTTATATTCTATTTGTCTATGCAAAAGTCATTTTGTTAGAAATTATTTTTATATTTACTATTTGGCATCAATACATTTCAAAAAAATATGTAGAATATTTATGCTACATTAGTATCACCAAAACTTTATTAAAGAAAGATGTAGAGTTAATTCAGTAGTTAAGAAGTGATAATATCTTTCTTAGTTAATATAACATCGATTTTCCTAAAAAATACTCTAAAATTAAAATTTTAAGTGCACCCAATTAATTTAGAGGAAGGAGTCCTTAAGATCATCCGAAATGGAAACATAATCCTTGTCCAAAATGTTCTATAGAAATATAATAATCTTACCTCAAAAAAATCTTACATGAAGGCACTAGATGAATACTTGGAAACTTTGCTCATTTATCTTCAAAATTTTGATGCTTTGATCTCTCAATTTCTTCAAGAAAGTCCAAAGTTGTTGAGGTGACATTTTCCATGGACAGCTTTATGTTTTTGCTTTTTATTGTCAAATTCCACAAGTTATCCTTTAATTATAGGCCCACAATGTGCAATATAAATTTCACAATAAATTCTTGATCCCTGACGTCTCAACAAAAATTTTTGTCTTAATTTATTACTTGAAAAAGTCCAAAGTCATCTTTAAGCTAAGGTGGCTGTACAATAAAAAGAATGAAAAATAATAACCTTATGCCTTTGATTGATTTTTTAACCCTTAAAATGGGATGAAAAATTTCGAACATAAAATGATGTGTGTGCTAACTATTTGTTTTTAGTTTAAATGCTAACTTTAATTTTAACTAGGTAAACATACAATAATCATGAATTGTCTAAAGATATGTGTAAAATAATGAATTTAATCAACTATCATATTTTGTTTATAAAAAAATATTATATTTTCAATTGTACCTTTTTTTAAAATTCATTAATTTTAATAATTGTTCTTTTAATATATTTGTTTAATATTCGTTTAATGCAATTATCTCTCTACAATTTAAATTAAATGTTAGTTTTACAGAAAACGATAAAAAATGAAAAGTATTCTCATTGCATGCCAAGATAGAGAGTACAATCAGTTATATATAGTGAACGTCATGCATGTGACTCACGTACAGTGAGATAACGGATGTGACTCACGTGGTCCATACCTCACGTTAGCTGGCATAACAAGAAGAACGTGAAAATAGAAAATATAGAAAATGTGCTATATTCTAATACTCCCCCTCAAGATGGAGAGTACAAATTGTGGATTCCCATCTTGCTTAAAAGAAGATGAAACTGTGTAGGATGTAATGCCTTGGTAAAGGAATCTGCCAGGTGATTATGTGTTGCAACATGCATAGTCTTAATGGTGCCTGCCTGTATTTTCTCACGTACAAAATGACAATCTATCTCGATATGTTTCGTTCTCTCATGATAAACTGGATTTGCTGCAATGTGCAACGCTGCTTTATTATCACAGTAAAGCAAAGCTGGTCCCGTATGATTGACATGAAGCTCTCTAAGAAGATTGAGTAACCAGACGATTTCACAAGTAGCATTGGCCATAGAACGATATTCTGCTTCTGCTGAAGAACGAGCAACTACTTGTTGCTTCTTAGATCGCCAAGAGATAAGGGACGACCCAAGAAACACACAAAAGCCACTGAGAGATCGACGTGTATCAGGACATGTGCTCCAATCAGCATCAGCAAAGGCCTTGAGTTGAATGTCTGACTTAGATGGAAAGAAAAGGCCCTGTCCTGGAGCTTTCTTAACATATTGAAGGATTCGGTTGGCTGCCTGAAGATGTGATGTTCGTGGAGCAGCCAAGTATTGGCTGAGACAATTGACTGAATAGCTGAGATCAGGTCTTGTAATTGTAAGATAGATTAGCTTTCCAATTAGGCGCCTGTAAATAGTTGGATCAGAAAGAAGCTCTCCATTAGTAGAAGATAGTTTAAGGTTTGTCTCCATAGGAACAGAGACAGGTTTACACCCCAAATATCCTGTTTCAGAAAGCAACTCCAATGCATATTTACGTTGACAAATGGATATCCCAGCTTTCGTTCGTGCAACTTCAAGTCCCAAAAAATATTTTAAATTTCCTAAATCCTTCATTTTAAATCGTTTACCAAGCATTGATTTGAGAGTTTGTACAGCAGTTTGATCTTTACTGGCAATGATAATGTCATCAACATATACTAATAATGCTATGAAAGAATGACCTGATCCTCTGATAAACAAAGAATGATCACAGGAGGACTGCTCAAAACCTTCTGAAAATAAGGCAGTGGAAAACTTTTGAAACCATTGCCTTGAAGCTTGTCACAACCCGTATATGGATTTATGTAATCTGCAAACAGCATTAGTAGGTAGAGACTCCCCCTTGCAACAAGTGTATCCTGGAGGGAGGTCCATATATATTTCTTCGGTGAGGTCACCATGAAGAAATGCATTGGTAACATCTAGTTGTGTAAGGGACCAACCCGAAATAGCAGCCAAGGAAAGTAACAATTTAACGGTAACAAGCTTAGCCACAGGAGAAAAAGTGTCAATGAAGTCAATACCTTCTAGCTGGGTAAACCCTTTTGCCACGAGGCGTGCTTTATGGCGTTCCACAGTGCCATCAGCAAGGAATTTGGTCTTGTAGACCCATTTGCATCCCACCGGATGCTTGCCAGGAGGTAGTGAAACAATGGTCCAAGTGTTATTCTGCTCTAAGGCTGCCAACTCCACATTCATGGCATTACGCCATTCCTCATGTTTAATGGCTTGGGAAAAAGATGTGGGTTCGGGTTGAGATGAAATGGACAAAATATAGTCACAGAATGGATGGGAAAGTCTGTTGTAATTGAGAACAGATGATAAGGGATAAATGGATGAAGAAGAAAAAATAGATTGTGAATTTGGTGCAGGTTGAGCAGCAAGATAACAGTGATATTCTGACAGATAGGAGGGTGGTTTGGTAATACGATGAGGATGGGAAGAGACAGAAGGGAGAGGGGAATTCAAAGATGAGATGGGTAATGAATTGTCATTAATAGGTGTTTCAGAAGAACTAGGAAGAATAGGAGGAAGAGAAAGGGGAATAGGAAGGACTCGGTCATGAAAAAAATCTTGGAGAACCGAGGGAGTTTGAGAATCAGCAAAGGGAAAGATGGTTTCATGAAATTGGACATTTTGGGAAATGTATGTGACATTGCTTTCTAAGTCAAGAAGTTTGTAGCCTTTGTAACCAAAAGGATAACCAAGAAATACTGCACTTCGAGCACGAGGAGCAAATTTGGTGCGATGATTACGAAGAGTAGAGCCATAACAGAGGCATCCAAAGGTGCGTAAATGTGCATAAGCAGGCTTTTTATGATTGAGCAACTCAAAAGGGGTCTTATTGGACAATAAGGGAGAAGGCGTGCGATTAATTAAGTAAACTGCTGTGAGAATACAATCACCCCAATAACAAAGAGGAATACATGATTGAAAAAGAAGAGCACAAGCAATATTAAGAATATGTTGATGTTTTCGTTCAACAACGGAATTCTGCTCTGGTGTCTCAACGCAAGAATGATAGGAGATGATGCCTTTGGAACGAAAAAAATCAGTGAAAGTCAATTCAGGTGCGTTATCAGAACGTATGGATTTAATGGATGTACCATATTGAGTTTGGATGAGAGTGTAAAAGTCTGGTAAGATTTGAAGAACATCAGACTTTGCACGCAAGAGATAGACCCAAGTGGCTCTAGTACAATCATCAACAATAGTAAGAAAAAATTTGTGTCCAGTAGTGGTAGCAACATTGAAAGGTCCCCATGTATCAATGTGAATTAAGTCAAAAGGTTTGGGTGACAGCTTATTACGTGAGGGAAATGGGAGACGTTTTTGCTTAGCCATATGACAAATACGACAGTGAGATGATAAGTGAGAAAATGAACGTGGGAGACGTAATTCATTATTGAGAATGGAAAGTTTTACATTAGACGGATGTCCAAGGTGAAAATGCCAGATATCACACTGTGACATTACAGAAGAAGAAACTAAAGAATTACACAGTGAGTCTCCTAGATCTAGTAAGTATAAATTGCCGTGTCTTCTACCCTTCCCAATCGTCAAGCCCTGCGTAAGGTCCTGAATAACACAGAGAGTAGATGAGAAATCAACATGACATGAAAGACTGGAAGTAAGAGCACTTATGCTGAGAAGATTGAAGGAAAACGAAGGAACAAATAAGACATTATGTAAAATTAAGGATTCAGATAAATGAACTGTTCCAGTATGAGTAATAGCAACGACTTGACCAGTAGGAAGAGTGATGTTGGTGTTATGAGTTTTTGTGGAATGAGTAAAGAGAGATAAAGAACAGCAGACATGGTGTGTAGCACCTGTGTCAATGATCCATGTGTGTGAAGGAATAGATGAATGTAAAATGGAAAAAATGGAAAGGATATTACCAGTAATATGATTAGCAGTAGGATCTGGAGTAGTAGAAGAGTTAGAAGCAGGGGAACTATGAATAGGAAGCTGTGAGCTCAGGTAAGCAATAAGTTGCTGGACTTGATCTGGAGACAGTTGTTGTGACGAAGGAGAGTGGGCCATAGCTGTTGCAGCTGCAGGAGTAGAGGTGGATTGATGTGGAGTTGTATGGATCTGTGATTTAGGCTTATATCCAGGTGGATAACCGTGGAGTTTGTAGCATTTGTCGATAGTATGACCGGTGAGACCACAATGGGAACAGATTGGCCGTTCACGGCGAGGACGAAACTGTGATGTAGCAGCTGCTGCCAAGGATGTATCTGGAGTTGGAAGAAGAGCTGGCTGAGAGGAGGCAACACTAAAGGCCAAGGAATCAGCTGGAACAATATTAGGGCTGATTGATCGTTGTCTCTCTTTCTGAACAACCAAATTAAACACCTTACCAACAGAAGGTAAAGGATCAACCATCAAAATTTGGCCACGGATGCCGGCGTAAGACTCGTTAAGCCCCATGAGAAACTGCATAACATTCTCTTGTTGTTGATACTCCATCCATGATTTCGTACCACCACATTGACAAAGAGGAATCGGTTGAAAATTCTTAAGCTCATCCCAGAGAATTTTTAATCGAGTAAAATAAGTATTGACATCAAGAGATCCTTGTGATAAACCTTGAAGCTGCTGCTTAAGCTGAAATATTCGTGGAGCGTTACTTTGACGAAAACGTTCACGTAGATCTGTCCAGACGGCATGAGCACTGTCGAGGTAAAGAAGGCTATCGGCAATCTCTTTAGAAACAGCGTTAAGAAGCCAAGAGGTAACCATGCTATTACAACGTGACCATATTCCAGTTAAGGGATCATCAGAAGGAGGTTGCTGAATTGTACCATCAACGAAGCCGAGCTTGTTCTTGGCATTGAGGGCCATAAGGATTGCACGACTCCAGGTATTGTAATTCGAACCTGTGAGAATATGAGAGACAAGAGTTAGACCTGGATGATCACCATTGTAAAGATAAAACGGACTGTGAATATTATCAATCGGAGAAGGATCTGGAGTGGTCTGCGTAATAGGAGAGGTGGTAGGTGTGAGAGGTTGGAAACGATTTGCATTGGTATTTTGGCCTCCACGAGCCATGAGTCAGAAAAAGAATAGCAGCAGAAGGTTACTCCTCTGATACCATTTTACAGAAAACGATAAAAAATGAAAAGTATTCTCATTGCATGCCAAGATAGAGAGTACAATCAGTTATATATAGTGAACGTCATGCATGTGACTCACGTACAGTGAGATAACGGATGTGACTCACGTGGTCCATACCTCACGTTAGCTGGCATAACAAGAAGAACGTGAAAATAGAAAATATAGAAAATGTGCTATATTCTAATAGTTAGTGCTAACGTTTATTCAAATAACTTTCTCATTAAGAAAATTACAAAATTAATTTGACATTTAATTGATATATTTGATTGGTTTTAACCCCTAAAATGAGTTGGAAAATTTTGATCACAAAAAATAAAGATGTGTGCTAACTATTTTTTTGAGTTAACTGCTAATTTTAATTTTTATTAAGTAGACATACAATAATAATGAGTTGTCTCAAAATGTGTGTTTATATCCATAATTTGCACAATTCCCATAACAATCAACTTGACAACATGAGATGTTAGTGCTAACATTAGTTATATAAAGTTATCCAAATACCTTTGTGATGAAGAAAATTGCAAAATTGAAATAAAATAAAGACAATTAAAATATGTTAGCATGGTTTAGTGAAGTAGTATTCCACTAACTACATGGAAGTGTGCCTCACGAAATTAATTCTTATGATTTGATCGAAGCATCCATGCAAGCAGTTTCTACAAATAGGTACAAGATTCCTTACCCATCTAATTATTTTTTTAACTTGTAAAATGGATTAAAAACTTTGGAATATAAAAACCAACCAAATTGCTAATTGTTACATGGAAAATAGACTTTGTCAATAGACTTTCAAATTTGGAATATAGGAACAAGATAGCAATGTCATTTTCTATGTCAATAGACTTTGTCTTTATTACATGGAAAAGTCCAAAGTCATCCTTCAACTCTCTTCACAATTTTAGCATACATTCATGGATACCCAAGCCACACAAATCTATTTGTTTAGACGAAAATTATATTTAGTATAAATGGTTTATATACTGATTACTGGACATCAATATTCCAAAAAATGTATTGGATTTTTATATTTTATTATGTATCATCGATACCTTAATAAAGAAAAGTTTAGAGTTAGCTTAGTAGATAAGAGAGGATGTCATCCTTCCTAATTAACATAGGTTCAATTATTTTAGAAAATATTTCGAGATTAAAATCCTAACATACTAAGCCCAAGAGTGTCCCTTTCGGTACATCCAGTAAAATGAAAATGTCACAGCCCCAAATGATGGAACACATGACCGGTACGGCATAAGAGTTTCCTCCTAGCCGCAAACCTAACACATAGCATGCACAAACATCCAGCACACAATCCAGAGTACATAATAAGTATAACTGGCCACATATGCCACATCCAATATAAGAAAATACTGTGTATATATATATATATATATATATATATATATCATGAATCCAACATCCGTGATTCAAAAGATAAAATAGGATTAAATCAGTAACCGTAAAGCAAATCAATTATGCATGGTAAGTAATAAATGAAGTTATTTATGCAATAACAATGATGAATGAGATTGTTTAGAAATATTTAATATTTAAGAAAAATGCACTAGTCTATTGGAGGTCTTTCCTAACAGATCTATCATCTTTCCCAAGCACATAGCAAGGGGAGGGTAATCACTGTAGGCGTAGACATAAGTCCACCTTAAATTTCTCAAGAACATAGCAAGGGTGTGGCAATCACTGTAGGCGTAGATATAAGTCCAACCTAAATTCTGTGACTCAGGCGGTCATAAGTCCGTCACAATATCCTAGGCCGAAGCCTTAACATGACCATGGTGCACCAGGGCTAGCACTACCTGCGGCTAGCTAACAGTGATCTAAAAGGGTTCCTCCAATAGAAAATATTTGAAAATATGCTATTCAAAGAGTTTAAAGTAAAACATTTCAATAACATTATAATAAAGCTATAATTCTCCATCTAGCTCTTTACATGCATAAAACTCCGTTTTAAAATATATCTCATCCATGGATTCCCATGGAGACCTTTATCATCATAAACTTTCCTTTTAAACATAGATCGTCCGTAGACTTCGCATAGATGTTCATCATGCATCAAATCATTTCACGGCTAACTTAGTTCATTTCTATGACTAAGTTCGCATTTCTATAAATCTAGCCCAATGGAGAATTATCAGCCTAGATGCTTGTCTTGCATACCTAGGGTTCAACTCGGATTGAAATTTATAATTTCTAACATGGTTGGAACATATTGGTTTTCAAAGCGGTAAAATAATTTAGCATACATTCCAACTAGTTAAAATCATACGAGAGAGTTATAAACCGAATTCGTAAAACATGCGCTATAGTATGAAAAACCCACTCACCGTACTAGGAGTCCAACAACGAGAATTTCACCTCGTGCTGGCTCAACAACCTAGAAAACATGAACATAACATGAGAATTTGATAAACCCTAAACGTCACTATTCATGCCAGAAAATACTATTCATTCGCCAGAAAACACTATTCCCCCTAAACCTAAAAAACATATATTCTAGCATAGAAACTAATTTTAAGACTATCTATGGAAAGAATTTTGGAAGAACGAAGCTTAAAACGCGATTGGACGGAATTTTACCTTTGGAGGTAAAATTCACGCGATTTTTCGGCGACCTTCCGGCGAAATTGATCGGTGGGTTTTGAAGTACTCTTTGCCACGAGTCCAACGGTCCAGACGGTTCGTCAATCGGAGGTCCGTAGCTCCAATTATGAGGGTTTAAAATTGAAGAGGAAAAAGAAAATGGGGGAGCTGCGTTTTTGCTTTCTGCTTTCTGGTTCCCGTATGCATATATGTGCAGCGCTACAGTATTTTTTTTTAAATAATAATAATGATTAAATAATTAATAATAGGATTTTATTTTATAAAAATTCATATAAATTCCGTTTTTCATCATAAAATATCCCAAAAATTTCTAAAAATTTCCATTCTCATAAATCTTTAGTTAACTCTTAAATCATTATTTTTTCTTGATAAAAATCATAATAAAACAAATTTCTAAACAAATATCTTTATTCATATTAAAAGAAAGAGTATTTCTAAAAATACCATAAAAATTCAATAGAGGCCGGTATAATTATTTTAAGCAACACAATACTTCTTTTACTTAAAAGTCCACTTAGTTTTAACAAATCATAATCATTTCTACATAAATAAAAATATATTTGCTCATAGCGCGCCAAAACATAAATTCTAATATTTCTTTTGTAATTCTTTAATCCATGTAATAAATATACATATTTTCTACGGTTCTTATCTCTATTGTCAAAATTCTCTCTTTTATTCTAAATTTCATTTAATTGAAATTTTCGTTAAATTTTACGGTTATTACATTCTTCCCCCTTAAAGAAATTCGGTCCCCGAATTTTACAAAAACCAACAACATGAAAACATAAGACTACTCTTGGAATAGCTGTGGATACTTCTCTCTCATGATGTCCTCTACTTCCCACGTAGCTTCCTCTTTGGAATGATTCTGCCAGATCACCTTCACTGTAGGGATATCCTTAAACCTCAACTTTTTCACTTGTCTATCAACAATGGCCACGGGTTTCTCTTCGTAGGCCAACTTGTCATCCAAAAGGATTTTTTGCGGTTGAATCACATGAGATGGGTCGGGTAGATACTTCTTCAATATCGAGACATGGAAGACTGGATGCACTTCACTCAATCTAGGTGGTAAGGCTAGGCGGTATGCCACTGTTCCTACCCTATGCAGAACTTCAAAGGGTCCAATATACCTCGGGCTTAACTTCCCTTTCTTACCAAACCGCATGATTCCCTTCATGGGTGAAACTCTGAGGAACACGTGATCGCCTAGAGAAAACTCCAACTCCCGACGCCTATGGTCCACATAAGCCTTCTGACGACTTTGTGCAGTTAAAATCCGTTCCCTTATCAACTTAACCTTCTCTATGGTATCTTGCACCAAGTCTGGCCCTAGCAGCTTGGCTTCTCCAACTTCAAACCATCCAACAGGAGATCGGCATCTTCTCCCATAAAGAGCTTCAAAAGGTGCCATCTGAATACTGGCTTGATAACTGTTGTTGTATGCAAACTGAGCTAATGGCAGGTATCCTTCGCAACTGCCACCAAAATTCAAAATACATGCTCTAAGCATATCTTCAAGAATTTGAATCGTGCGTTCTGACTGGCCATCTGTTTTGGAGATGAAAAACAGTGCTTAGATCCAACCTCGTCCCCAAAGCCTCTTGAAAACCTTTCCAAAACCTTGCCGTAAACTGTGGACCTCGATCAGATATGATGGATACAGGGACTCCATGCAATCTGACAATCTCGCTCAGATACAGGCTTGCATACTGAGCCGCATTAAAGGTAGTCTTCACTGGTAAAAAGTGGGATGACTTGGTCATTCGATCCACTATCACCCATACTGAGTAATAACCCTTAGGGGTCCTTGGTAACCCTGTAACGAAGTCCATAGTGATCTTTTCCCACTTCCACTCCGGTATCTCAATCTGTTGGTGCAAACCGGCAGGCTTCTGGTGTTCAGCTTTCACTTGCTGACAAACCAAGCACTGAGCCACAAAGTCTGCTACATCCTTCTTCATCCCATTCCACCAATACAAGTCCTTGAGGTCACTGTACATCTTATTGTTCCTGGGTGGATAGTATAGGCTGATTGATGTGCCTCCTCCAAAATTTGCTTCCTCAAGCTATCCACATCGGGTACACACAAGCGCTTCCCACATCTTAACACTCCTTCAGCATCCACGCTGAATTCAGAAGTCTGATTATTCCTAGCTTCATCCTTGTCCTGGTCTGCCTTAATCTGCTCAACCAGCGGAGAGTGTAGTTGCATGTGGGCTAACAACACCCCTGGCTCCTTCACTTCAAAGCGCATCCCCTCACCTTCAAGCCGATGAATATCCCTTATCAACGACCTCCGGAGTAGGGTGATATGGGCTAGACTCCCCATTGACTTTCTGCTCAAAGCATCTGCTACCACATTGGCCTTGCCTGGGTGGTACAAAATGGTGCATTTATAGTCCTTCACCAACTCCATCCACCTCCTCTGTCTCAAGTTAAGATCCTTTTGTTGAAAGATGTACTTGAGGCTCTTGTGCTCCATGTAAATCTCACAAGGTTCACCATAAAGATAGTGCCTCCAAATCTTCAAGGCAAAGACCACTGCCGCCATCTACAGATCATGTGTAGGGTAGTTCTGTTCGTGCTTCCTGAGCTGCCCAGATGCATAGGCTATAACATGACCATTCTGCATTAACACACAACCCAAGCCCACCCTTGAGGCGTCACAGTACACTGAGTATCCTCCTGTGCCCGTTGGGATAGTTAGAACTGGGGTTGTGGTTAGACACTTCTTCAAGATCTGGAAACTTTCTTCGTATGCATCCAACCACTCAAACTTAACTCCCTTCCTGGTTAATCTGGTCAAAGGAGCAGCAATCCTGGAGAAATCCTTGATGAACCTCCGGTAATACCCTGGAAGACCCAAGAAACTTCGGATCTCCGTCACACTAGCGGGGCGAGCTTGGCATACAACTGCTGATCCTTTAAGATCTGCAGAATGACCCAAAGGTGTTGTTCATGCTCCTCATGGTCTTTAGAATAAACCAAGATGTCATCAATGAACACAATGATGAACCGATCCAAGAATGGCTTGAACACCCTGTTCATCAAGTCCATAAAAGCAGCTGGTGCGTTAGTTAGTCCAAAAGACATAACCAAAAACTCATAATGACCATAACGGGTCCTAAAAGCTGTCTTGGGAATATCCTCCTTCCTGATCTTCAACTGATGGTACCCTGACATCAGATCAATCTTGGAGAAACATTTCGCTCCTTGAAGTTGATCGAACAGATCATCAATCCTGGGTAAAGGGTAGTTGTTGCACACCGTTAGCTTATTCAGTTGCCGATAGTCAATGCAAAGACACAAAGACCTGTCCTTCTTCTTCACAAAAAGAAGCGGAGCACCCCATGGAGAAGTGCTCGGCCTGATGAAGCCCTTGTCCAACAAATCCTGCAACTGACTCTTTAGCTCCTTAAGCTCTGTGGGTGCCATCCTGTAAGGTGGTATAGAAATTGGTCGAGCCTCTGGAATAAGGTCGATACCAAACTCTACCTCCCGTTCAGGAGGTAATCTTGGCAACTCCTCTGGAAAGACATCCAGGAATTCTCTTACTATTGCCATCTTGTCTATATTGGGTACCTTCCCATCCACATCTCTAACATACGCCATGTATCCCTGGCATCCCTTCTTCGACATCCTTTGAGCACCCAAGACTGAAATCAGGTTACTTGGAGCTTTACTTCGATCACACTGGAACTGGAAAGGAACTTCACTTGGAAAGTTGAACTTCATTGCCTTCCCATAGCAATCCAAAGTAGCATAGCATGATGCCAACCAATCCATTCCTAGGATTACGTCAAAGTCACTCATATCCAGGATGATCAAATCAGCAGATGTCTCCCTATCACCCACTGACACTTTACATGACTTGCATACATGCTCTACTGGCAAACAATCACCGACTGGGGTGGTTACAAAGAAAGGGGCATCCATCCTAATCGGATCTTTATCCAAGCTCTTAGCAAAACTAGGGGAAACATAGGAATATGTAGACCCAGGGTCAAACAAAACATATGCTTTATGTAGGAAAACCGAAAGAGTACCTGTCATGACCGCATTTGAATCTTGTGCATCCTGCCTGGTGAGAGCAAAAATCCTCGATTGACCTCGACCTGCTTGGCTTTGACCTCGACCCATCATCCCTCTACCAGTACCTCTGCTACTTGCTTGGCCCGGTATAGTCCTTATAAGCTGAACTGCCACTGGGGTTGGTTGCAAAGCCAGTCGAGTTGACCCTTGGCTTGAGCCATACAACTGGGGACACTCCCTTTTCATGTGTCCAGGTTGGTTGCAATGATAGCAAACACCCATCTCCCTGCGGCACTGACCAAAGTGATGGTTGCCACAAATAGGGCATTGTGGCCTGTTCTGCTGAATGGCCCTTGGTCTTGGTTGACCTGTATACCTGGTGTTCCATTGGCTAGGACCTAGCCTACCACTCGCATCTGATCTCTGGTTGGGATTCCCAACATTCTATGGTGCTGGGCGCTGCTGACCCTGAAATCGTGGTCCTTGGGAATGAAAACTTTTCCCCCCTTTAGAGCTCCCGTCCCTATCCCTCTTTCTCAGCTTGGCATTCTCGACATCAGCCAAATGCCTAGTCTCCATCATTCTTGCACAGTCCACAGTCTCTGCATAGTTGGGGAATTTCTTCATCTGGGGTGCCACTGATTTAAACAATGCTGGCATCAACCCCTGGATAAACTTCTTGATCATGGCCCTTTCAGTAGGGACCAAATGCAGTGCATACGGCGACAGCTGAGTAAAACGGTAGTCATACTCCGTGACTGACATACCGGGAGTCTGCTTCAACTCCACAAATTCCTGACACTTGGCATCTCGGATACTCTCAGGCACAAACCTCTCCATGAAGACTTCCTTGAACTCTGGCCATCCCAAAGGTGGCGCTGTTGCTCCCCTTCTGCGCATCATGTTCTTAAACCATACGTGTGCTACACCAGACAACTGGAAGGATGCCAACTCTACTGATCGAATCTCTGGACACTTAAGCACCTCACAGATCTTCTCAGTGTCCTCTATAAACTCTTGGGGATCTTCACTAGCCAACAACCCCTTGAAGGTTGGCGGTTTCAGCTTCAGGAACTCAGATAGTTCCGCTTCCCTCTCGGCGGGTCTCACATGCCGCTCCACGGACCTAACTGGCTCTGGAACGGAGGTAGCTGTTTCGGGCTGTTGTGAGTCCCTTCCACCTTGCCCATCCCTTCTTTTGGCTAGATTTTCTATCGCCCGCTGCATACCCTGCATGGTTGCCAGCATCTGGGCTATCACATCATCCCGGGGGTGAGAAGACATTTCCCCCGCCCTGGGAGTCTCAGTTTGCTCACTGCTCAACTCAGCTTGTTCGGCTGCTTTAGCAGCCCTTACACCCCTGCCACTGCCTCTTGCACTAGCTCTAAGACGGCCTCTGCCACGACCTCTACCTCGGCCTCTAGGCACGGGTACTGCGGACTGAGCAGACTCTTCAGCTATCTGCTCTTGAGCCGCGGGTTGCCTAACCTTTGATCTCGTTCTTGGTGGCATCTCGCTATAAAACAGAAATAGCCCAACCGTCACTTAACCATGCCAACATCTATAAACTGACTTAAACAAAAAGACAACATCCTATCGAACCCCTTTAGCAGCACCGTGAGTATAAGCATGTCCGGATTCACACCCATACTCAAAGTCCTACCTAAAGGTCTGTTACTCCATGAACACAAGAAAACCTAAAGCTCTGATACCACTCTGTCACAACCCCAAATGATGGAACACATGACCGGCACGGCATAAGGGTTTCCCCCTAGCCGCAAGCCTAACACATAGCATGTACAAACATCCAGCACACAATCCAGAGTACATAATAAGTATAACTGGCCACATATGCCACATCCAATATGTCACGGCCCCAAATGATGGAACACATGACCGGCACGGCATAAGGGTTTCCCCCTAGCCGCAAGCCTAACACATAGCATGCACAAACATCCAGCACACAATCCAGAGTACATAATAAATATAACTGGCCACATATGCCACATCCAATATCAGAAAATACTGTATCTATATATATATATATATATCTCATGAATCCAACATCTGGGATTCAACTTGGCCCATGGCCTCATAATATTCATGTGATTCAACTTGGCCCATGGCCTCATAATATTCATATGATTCAATTTGGCACAAGGCCTCATAATACCAACATCGTTGTAAAACATTGTAATAACCCTCAACTAATAAAACCTTTGAAGGTTAAGTACAAATCATTTGCAACAAAGAAAGTTAAGAACAATGTAAACTTTTAAAGCGTTTTTGACTCTTTTTCTGACCTATCTTCACTCATATAAGCATAAATCTATCATATGAAATCCAAATTAAGTGATTCCAATTGCTGTTGAAAGATAAGAAATATATCTACAACTTTGATGTTGGGAACTTTTGCTAATTCCATGAATATTATAGTGATAAAAGGCAAAAACCGAAGCACAGTGTGGTCTGGACCTTTACTCACTATTTTATGCATAACTCTCTCATATGAACTCCAAATTAGGTGATTCAAGTGGCTATAGAAAGGTACCATTTATTATGTACTCTGGATTGTGTGCTGAATGGTTGTGCATGCTATGTGTTAGGCTTACGGCTAGGGGGAAACCCTTATGCCGTGCCGGTCTTGTGTTCCATCATTTGGGGCCGTGATAAACATAAAATCATTTTCCAAACAACACATCAAAATACGCAAGAAGCGAGGATCCTGCCTGTAAGTTCATGGAGGTACACTAGACATAAACTAAACTAGACAAACAATACAAAAGAGCCTTGCCCAAACTGGGGCTCACCAACGCTATCTTCATCTTCCTACGAAGCTGTAGCTGGATCAAAGTCTCTTTGACTATCTGTTGGGAGGAAACAGAAGAGGGGTGAGATCACCACATCTCAGTGAATGGATAAATCACACTATAACAGAAACAGGGCAAACCAAGGACGAATGTTTCGCAATGAGTTTAATAATTGAAATCAAAGTGTAAGGATAATAATAGAAACATTAAGCATTTAACTATAATTTATTGAAATAAAAGCTAAATAGTTCAAATGTATGTTCAAAAGATAAAACATGATTAAATCAGTAACAGTAGAGCAAATCAATTATGCATGGTAAGTAATAAATGAAGTTATTTATGCAATAACAATGATGAATGAGATTGTTTAGAAATATTTAATCTTTAAGAAAAATGAACTAGTTTATTGGAGGTCTTTCCTAACAGATCAATCATCTTCCCCAAGCACACAGCAAGGGTAGGGTAATCATTGTAGGCGTAGAAATAAGTCCACCCTAAATTCCCCCAAGCACACAGCAAGGGCAGGGTAATCACTCTAGGCGTAGACATAAGTCCACCCTAAATTTCCCCAAGCACACAGCAAGGGTATGGCAATCACTGTAGGCGTAGACATAAGTCCACCCTAAATCCCTGTGTCTTAGGCAGTCATATGCCCGTCACAGTAACCTAGGCCGAAGCTTTCGCATGACCATGGTGCACCAGGGCTAGCACTACCTGCGGCTAGCTAACAGTGATCTAAAAGGGTTCCTCCAATAGAAAATATTTGAAAATATGCTATTCAAAGCATTTAAAGTAAAACATTTCAATAACATTATAATAAAGCTATAATTCTCCATCTAGCTCTTTTCATGCATAAAATTCCGTTCTAAAATATGTCTCATCCATGGATTCCCATGGAGACCTTTATCATCATAAACTTTCCCTTTAAACATAGATCGTCCATAGACATCGTATAGATGCTCATCATGCATCAAATCATTTTAAACATAGATCGTCCGTAGACGTCGTATATATGCTCATCATGCATCAAATCATTTCATGGCTAACTTAGTTCATTTCTATGACTAAGTTCGCGTTTCTATAAATCTAGCTCAAATGGAGAATTATTAGTCTAGATGTTTGCCCTGCATACCTAGGGTTCAACTAGGATTGAAATTTATAATTTCTAACATGGTTGGAACATATTGGTTTTCAAAGCAATAAAACAATTTAGCATACATTCCAACTAGTTAAAATCATACGAGAGAGTTATAAACCGAATTAGTAAAGCATGCGCTATAGTATGAAAAACTCACTCACAGGTAAGGGCTCCAGATTGGACAGCCTTAAAATCCTAGTTCCTAGTCTGAATTTGGTAAAACAGACCCCAAAATCGAGTCCGGAAGATCCAAAACAATGTCACTGTCACAAAAATTTTACCGAATCAACAAAACAATTTCATATCCTAATATTTATCTAATTTCTGAATCCATCTACGGAGTCAGATTTCTAATTAAAAATTTCTAAGTAAGGTTTTTCAGACTTACCTTTTACCGAGATTTTCTACTTCAGATCTTCGGCGATTCAATAGTTGATTTCAAAAACTGATTGGTCAAAACTGAAGTACTCTTCGTCCTGAATCCAGTAACACCTTCAGTTTTGATATCGGAAGCCAATCGATACTCCAGATCGAAAGAAAATATTGGATGTCACTATTCCTACACTATTCATTACTATTCATTTTTTTTCGATTTTTCTTCGATTTCGATACGCAGTCGCCCCTGGTTTTCGTTTTATGGTTTCGTTCTTTTTTTTTTAAATATAATAATAATTATTAAATAATTAATAATAGATTTTCTTTTATAAAATTCATATAAATTCCATTTTTCATCATAAAATATCTCAAAAATTTCTAAAAATTTCCTTTCTCATAAATCTTTAGTTAAACTCTTAAATCATAATTTTTCTTGATAAAAATCATTCATTAGAGGCCGATATAATTATTTTAAGCAACACAATACTTCTTTTATTTAAAAGTCCACTTACTTTTAACAAATCATAATCATTTTTAAGCAAATAAAAATATATTTGCTTATAGCGCGCCAAAACATAAATTCTCATATTTCTTTTGTAATTCTTTAATCAATGTAATAAATATACATATTTTCTACGGTTCTTATCTCTATTGTCAAAATTCTCTCTTTTATTCTAAATTTTCTTTAATTGGAATTTTCGTTAAATTTTACGGTTATTAAACAATATAAGAAAATACTGTATATAAATATATATATATATATATATATATATATATATATATATATATATATATATATATATATCTCATGAATCCAACATCCGTGATTCATCTTGGCCCATGGCCTCATAATACAAACATCGTTGTAAAACATATAACTATTTTCCAAACAACACATCAAAATACTCAAGAAGCGAGGATCCTGCTTGTAAGTTCATGGAGGTACACTAGACATAAACTAAACTAAGCAAACAGTACAAAAAAGCCTTGCCCAAACTGGGGCTCACCAACGCTAACTTTAGCCTCCTACGAAGCTGTAGCTGGATCAAAGTTTCTTTGACTATCTGTGGGGAGGAAACAGAAGAGGGGTGAGATCACATCTCAGTGAATGGGTAAATCACACTATAACAAAAACAGGGCAAACCAAGCACAAATTTTTCGCAATGAGTTTAATAATTGAAATCAAAGTGTAAGGATAATAATAGAAACATTAAGCATTTAACCATAATTTATTGAAAGAAAAGCTAAACAGTTCAAATGTATGTTCAAAAGATAAAATAGGATTAAATCAGTAACCGTAAAGCAAATCAATTATGCATGGTAAGTAATAAATGAAGTTATTTATGCAATAACAATGATGAATGAGATTGTTTAGAAATATTTAATATTTAAGAAAAATGCACTAGTCTATTGGAGGTCTTTCCTAACAGATCTATCATCTTTCCCAAGCACATGGCAAGGGGAGGGTAATCACTGTAGGCATAGACATAAGTCCACCCTAAATTTCTCAAGAACATAGCAAGGGTGTGGCAATCACTGTAGGCGTAGACATAAGTCCACCCTAAATTCTGTGACTCAGGCGGTCATAAGCCCGTCACAATATCCTAGGCCGAAGCCTTAACATGACCATGGTGCACCAGGGCTAGCACTACCTGCGGCTAGCTAACAGTGATCTAAAAGGGTTCTTCCAATAGAAAACATTTGAAAATATGCTATTCAAAGAGTTTAAAGTAAAACATTTCAATAACATTATAATAAAGCTATAATTCTCCATCTAGCTCTTTACATGCATAAAACTCCGTTTTAAAATATATCTCATGCATGGATTCCCATGGAGACCTTTATCATCATAAACTTTCCTTTTAAACATAGATCGTCCGTAGACGTCGCATAGATGTTCATCATGCATCAAATCATTTCATGGCTAACTTAGTTCATTTCTATGACTAAGTTCGCATTTCTATAAATCTAGCTCAATGGAGAATTATCAGCCTAGATGCTTGCCCTGCATACCTAGGGTTCAACTAGGATTGAAATTTATAATTTCTAACATGGTTGGAACATATTGGTTTTCAAAGCGGTAAAATAATTTAGCATACATTCCAACTAGTTAAAATCATACGAGAGAGTTATAAACCGAATTCGTAAAACATGCGCTATAGTATGAAAAACCCACTCACCGTACTAGGAGTCCAACAACGAAAATTTCACCTCGTGGTGGCTCAACAACCTAGAAAATATGAACATAACATGAGAATTTGATAAACCCTAAACGTCACTATTCATTCTGAAAAAAACTATTCACCCTAAACCTAAAAAACCTATATTCTAGCATAAAAACTAATTTTAAGATTATCTATGGAAAGAATTTCGGAAGAACGAAGCTTAAAACGCGATTGGACGAAATTTTACCTTTGGAGGTACTATTCACGTGATTTTCCAGCGAACTTCCGACGACTTTTCGGTAAAATTGATCAGTGGATTTTGAAGTACTTTTCGCCACGAGTCCAACGGTCCAGACGGTTCGTCAATCGGAGGTCCGTAGCTCCAATTATGAGGGTTTGAAATTGAAGAGGAAAAAGAAAATGGGGGAGCTGCATTTTTGCTTTCTGCTTTCTGGTTCCGTATGCATATGTGCAGCGCTACAGTATTTTTTTAAAAAAAATAATAATTATTAAATAATTAATAATAGGATTTTATTTTATAAAAATTCATATAAATTCCGTTTTTCATCATAAAATATCCCAAAAATTTCTAAAAATTTCCATTCTCATAAATCTTTAGTTAACTCTTAAATCATGATTTTTTCTTGATAAAAATCATAATAAAAAAAATTTCTAAACAAATATCTTTATTCATATTAAAAGAAAAAGTATTTCTAAAAATACCATAAAAATTCAATAAAGGCCGGTATAATTATTTTAAGCAACACAATACTTCTTTTACTAAAAACTCCACTTAGTTTTAACAAATCATAATCATTTCTACATAAATAAAAATATATTTGCTTATAGCGCGCTAAAACATAAATTCTAATATTTCTTTTATAATTCTTTAATCCATGTAATAAATATACATATTTTCTACGGTTCTTATATCTATTGTCAAAATTCTCTCTTTTATTCTAAATTTCTTTTAATTGAAATTTTTGTTAAATTTTACGGTTATTACAGAAAATAAATGGAGAGTGCACCCTAAGACTTTTCTTTACCCTAAGTTCTATAGAAATATAATAATTTTATTACCCCAACAAAAATATCTCTCACAAACATGATCTAAATTCAGAATTGACATCCTTTTAATGTTTTAAAGAACTTTAGAGGATAAATTTGGAAAGATATAGATACATACAATAACTTATATTTGAATTAGTAAGTTCTATTTACTTATTAAATATTAAATATTAGATAAAGTCTTATTTTAATTCTTCAAATTTACAATGAAACTCAATTTAATATGTAGCTAAAGAAGTATGTTTAGCACTCATGGATAAGAAATTTGGGAACATACAAAATAGAGTAATGAAGAAATAAAGTCTTAAAATATCAGTTTAGTTTGAGTTTAATAGGTGAAAGCACCTATATAACACGAGTAATGAGAGATTTTAAAACTTGAAAAGTAAAAAAGGGAACTGACTAGAGTTATCCTGGAACCCAATAAATGACACAAAGGGCATGGATTAGCGATATTTAGAGAGAGATGTTGGAGAGTAATTTACGAAATTCAACATTTCAAAAATTAAGAAAATAAAATGCCCTCTTAAATTTCAAACCCATTGTAGTTTCTGAATTTACATGATCTATTCACAACGTTAGTTTTCAAAATTTTAACTCTATATAAATTAGCCTTTAAATTTATCGAATTCACGACAAGTTAGTTCTTCTGTAAAAAAAGGAGAAAGATAATAAAAAGGATTAACTTCTTGTGAGTTTTGTAAATTTAAGAATTAAGTATAAAAATTTTAGAGATTGCTAATAGGGGTTGATTCAATTAATAAAAGTTGAAACACTTCAATTAATTTTTTTGTGCAATGTTTTAAAACTTTTCAGAAATTTTATTTCACTTTTAAATTATTCTTTTCAAATATAAATTTAAATAATTTAATGAGAGCAATTTATAATATATATTTTTAATTAAATACGTATAGATTCCTTTAGGCTATAATGGAACAATTATTTTAATAGTATTGGTTGTTGTGTCTAATATATCTTAATATCTGTACATAATGTTTGTCACGCCCCTAATTTTATGACACGTAAAACACGTATATCATGAATATATATTTTCCATCATCATGAATATTCCAATGATTTATCATAGAAACAGATACATATAAGTTTTTCCATACATATACCATATACAGACAAAATCCATAAACAACAGAGTAACAGCAGAAGCAGGGATCCTGCATGTGGCGTTCAGAGTATACTCTAAAATACAAATAAAATATAAATTAAAATCTATGAGTCATAGAAACAAAGTAGGCTCACCCAGAGATCATGTCGTCTAACTGGTCAGCTATCTGAAGGGAAATGACCAAACTTTATATTCTTATCTGAAAAACATATCAACAACGTGTAGTGAGTTTTACAATTCAGTGAGCAGATAATACCTCCTATGACCTCTTAGGTCAACATATGGATGTACTCTTTATTATAAAACTTGTCACATTAAAAATCACAATTCATAAGTACATCCATATGGGACTCGCATTTCAAATAATCTCTGTTCAAATTCATATTCATATTCAACTCATGAGTAATGCTGTAAGAACGATAATAAAATCATGGTATGCATCAACATAATTCTTATGAAAACATTTAGAAGATCCCATATCAGAATCACCATATCAGAGTTTAACCATTTCCGTACTTTGGTGGTATACGATTTGCCTAAACTCAGCATCCCGCTGAGGTTTGCCCTATTACCATTCAAGAAGACACGCGAAAGGATTCTATATGGGTATTTCCCAAGCACACAACAAGGGAAGGAAAATCACATCTCATATAGTTGGCATCTCGTCCATATAGGAGGCATCCCACTCTCCTTCACATATTATCTCCCGTGTGTTGGCCCTCACACGAGGCTAGCACCACCCCTTCTAGTTGGGTTATCAAGGTGCACCAGGACTAACATCACCTGCTGTTAGCAGACAGTGTTTCCAATAGGATTTCTCCACAGAAAATATCATATGCATATATGTCATATAATCCAGTATAAAATTCTCAATATAATATAGATTTTCAGTCTCAATACAGATTCATCTGTCATAAATTCCCTATTCAGGGTTTATCACATGTACATGCCTTTTCTCAAGGCAATCATATAGCTTTATAAATAATGCCACATGCATAAATATTCACTTTATCATTTAATGAGAAATACATATGAAATCATATACATCATCAGTTCAGAAATACATTTTCAAATACTATACTCTTCTTGAACCTTATTTCACATTGTAAGCAAATCAGATAATTTTAATGCATTTCAGATTCATATAAAAGTGTAAATATCTCTTAAATATAATCAAATACATGTTCAAATATCAAGAAGAGTATAGAACAAGTCATAGAAAGAATCATCTACTCACAGGGTAAGAGCTCTAGATTGGACAGCCCCAAATTACACTTTTCCAATCGACATTTGACTAAACAGATTTCAAAAACGTGTCCGGAGAGTCCAAAAATAAAAAAAATAACTCCGAGAAATTTATCACTATTCATGGCCGAAAAATACTATTCATCGCCGAAAAATACTATTTACCAAGAACAAAAAGTTGTCAGATAGCTGAAAAATTTCATATCTTAAGGTTTATCTAACTCTTGAATCCATCTACGGTGTTAGATTTTCAATTGGAAGTCTTTAAGTAAGAGTTTTAGGAGTTTTCTTTCTTTTTTTTTAGATTTTCTATTTCAAATTTACGGCGATTCAACGGCTGATTTGAAAAATTGATCAGTCAAAACCGTAGTATTTTCCGTCTTGAATCCAGTGGTACCCTCAGTTTTGAGATCGAAAACCAATAGGCACTCTAGATCTAAAGAGAAAATTGAAAGTTACTATTTATCACTATTCATTTCTGCTGATTTCTCTCGGTTTTCGTCTCCCTTCCGTTCTCCTTTCCCTTTCTTTATTTAATTTTATAATAATAACTATTATTATTATTTAATAATTAAATATTTAGATTTATTTTAATTTTATTTCATATATATTCATATAAATACCGTTTTTCATCCTAAAATATCCTAAAAATTTCTAAAAATTTACATTCTCATAAAATTTTAATTAAACTCTTAAATCATTATTTTTCTTGATAAAAATCTTAATAAAACAAAACACAAAATAAATATCTTTATGTATAATAAAAGAAAGAATATTTCTAAAAATACAACAAAAATTTATTAAAAGTCAGTATAATTATTTTAAGTAAAAAAATAATTATTTTAAACAAAAATATATTTACTTCCAGCAAAACATGCATAGTCATTTAAAAAAAGTCATACTTGTTTATAATAAAATATTATTTAAAAATAAAATTTTTAGGATATTACAATGTTGTTAATGACTCAATTGAGTTAATAATACTGAAATTATCTTTTAGGATGATAATTTTAAATTCAAATCTCAATTAAAATAATTAAAGTTAAAAAAAGGTCACATATTATTTGATTTGATAGGAACATACTTTTACAATCAATTTATACCGTGCATCAAATATTGCTTTAAGCCCATTAAGATAGGATAATATAAATTAATACAATCAAATCTTATATATTGTTTGATACAAATAAGAGATTGTAGAAATTTAAACAGTCGAGATCTTTTATAAGGGATAGCATTAGGTAAAATCTTTTGTACAAATTTTTAAATTAAAAAAAATAGTTTTAAGCTTATTTGTCAATTTAACATAATATCATTACTACTGCTATTGCTTTGCCATGAGTACTGCCAATAATATTATAAAACTTTTATGATATGAATTATGCCCTTGAGCTTTTAATTGAACTTTTCCTTTCTTTTATGAGAAAATAAAAAAAATATTTACCCCTTATAATAGGTCGAATTATTATGCAAAAGTCATATTTGTTAGAAATTGTTTCTATATTTATAATTTGGCATCAATATTGTTCAAAAATTATGTTGGATATTTATGCTACATGAATATCACAAACATTTGATTAAAGAAACGTGTGGAGTTAGTCCAGTAGTTTAGAGGTGATAATATCCTTCTTTATTAATATAATTTCAATTTTTTTAGAGAATACTCTAAAATTAAAATTCTAAGTGCACCCAATCGAATCAGAGGAAGAAGTCGTTAGGATCATCCGAAATGAAAACCTAATCCTTACCCAAATTTTTTTTATAGAAATATAATAATCTTACTAAAAAACTTCTTACAGAAAGGCACCATCTAACACAGCTAAATTCCACACCATGCACTGAACATTTGGAAATTTTGCTCAGTTATCTTCAAAATTTTGTCACTTTGATCTCTCAATTTCTTTACGAAAGTTCAAAATTGTTGAAATGACAATTTCTACATACATCTTTATGTTTTCGTTTTTTATTGTAAAATTCTACAAGTCATCCTTCAACTATAGGCCCATAATGAGAAATATAAATTCCACAATAGATTCTTGATCCCTCACATCTCAAGAGAAAATTTTGTCTTAATTTATTACTTGGAAAAGTTCAAAGTCATCCTTTTAAGTCAAGGTAGATATACAATAAATAGAATGGAAAATGATAACCTTATTACGCCTTTGATTGGTTTTTTAACCCATAAAATGGGATGGAATATTTTGAACACAAAATGATTTGTGTGCTAACTATTTTTTTAGGTTAACTGTAACTTTAATTTTGACTAGACAAACATACAATAATCATGAATTTTCTAAAAATATGTTTGTACAATAGCAAACTTAATCAACTATCTTATTTTTTTTTTGAAAATATTATATTTTTAATTGTAATTTTTCTCAAATTAATTAATTTTAATAATTAATCTTCTAATATATCCATTTAATACAATTTTCTCCTGAAAAATTAAATTAGATATTAGTACTAACATTGATTATATAAAGTTACTCAAATACCTTTTTCATTAAGAAAATTGCAAAATTACAGTTTTTATTAATTAATTTAGTATACTTCTTTACATATTGACATTTTCGTCAAAATATCATTATTTTTATTTTATCGATTGCTTATTAAACAAAAGATATAATTATGTTATATAATAAAATATGTTATATATTGACGTCACAAACATACGATAATATAAAAGTTTATCTTATATTATTCAGTTATTATTATTCGATTAGATCTAATTATATATAGTGTATCAAATAAAACTTTAAATCCATTAAGATCTCATTTAGTGTACTGTATAAAGTTATATATAATAGTATAAATTAATACAATCAAATCTTATATATTGTTTGATACAAATAAAATAATTATTTATCCATCGAATTTTAATTTAATTTTAACTGGATTGTATATATTTTCAGTTTCTTCAAATCAGTATTTGTATTTGTAATTTCATATTCAATGACAACTAGAAATTAAAATAAAATGCGGGTTTCTTAATTCAATATATATATATATATATATATATATATATATATATATATATATATATATATAACCCAAAAAGAAAAACGTTTAAGTGTGTAGGACCACGATCTGAGCGACAGCCACGAAAGGTAAAAAAGTAAGAGTGTAACAAAATATCTGATGAAGTGGTGATCACGCTATTGAGACATGATTTGGTAGAAACAATTGGGAAAGAAAGTCCTATATCCATTTCGTGTTGGAACCTAGCCTTTTCCGCCTGCGGATTCTCTGCTCAAAGCACAACCAAATGCAACTACTGTAGCATTTAAAAAAAAATTAAAAACATGCATTTGACTATATTTTGAGCACAACACACGGTGCTGTATTCAAAACACAGTAGAAGATCTAAACTTGCCTTTTTCTCGCTTGCTGTACTCAAAACACAGCAGAAAAACTGGGCTTACCTTTTCTTAGTCTATAAACTTTTTCTTACTCTTCTGTTTTTATAGCCCTGAAGTCCATGCAGGGCATTGACCATATAAATCTTATTGGTTTATACAAAGAAAGTGTGTGTGAATGAGAAATAAATCATCTTCCTTTATAGAAGAATCAAATTATTATTTATATTTTATTCCTATATTCTATCAAATTGAAAAGACTCAAAAATTTTGTTGACTTATCTTTGAACGCTTTGGTTTTTCACCTTGGTGTCTCCAATAAAAGTGGTCCCAAGTCTTTAGTGACATTTTCAAAGGAAGCACCATCGTTCAACACTTAAAAAGCTTTATAGAAGGATATGTTTCATTCGAGGAAAATGGAATAAAAAACCAATGTAAGAGATGAAAAAATCACAGGACTTAATTCAAAATGCTTTATTATTCTTTCACAACAGTGTGATTATATTTAAGATTTTTTCAAAACACTCTCTTAAAAAATTGGCTAAATTATTTTGTTAGTCCTTTAACTTATTTTTAAATTTTGTTAGAGTAAAATAATTTTTCTGTTAATGCATACGTAATAGGAAAGTTGGCATTTCGTATATTTACAGTCATTTCTTTTTTCTTTCCCTCTCGTCCTATCTCTTTCTTTTGAAAACTCTGCAAAAATCAAGCAACGAAGAACTATTGAGAGATGGTGTGTGCCATATCAGCATACAAAATGTTATCTGTGCTACCACCGTAGAAAATTTAACGAAATTAAGTTAAGGGACTCTAGAAAATGAAACCCAAATTATTAAGAAAAAAATGTCATGTTCTTATTAATTGAGATAACATTCCGCACATGAATTTGTTAGAAGCATTTGTGTAAGCAGTTTCTACAAATAGGAGCAAGATGTGATGAACCAATTTGATTAATTTTCTAATTTTTTAAATGGGTTACAAAATATGGAATATAGAAATTAATCTGCTAATTGTCACTCTTCTTGGTTCTCTTCCCTTTTCTAGGCTTTTTATTTAGAACACAAATATGTCTTTTATGCATTTCTCACCGAAGATAACACTGCCACTTTCTTTTTAGTCCATAAGAGTATTTTTATACTTTTTTTACGTAAGACCAATTTTGTGGTTGCAGAAAGCAACCCTGATGGAAGATCAAAAACCACCATCGCAAAAAAATTGGTCAAATTTGTAAACAAAAGACTAGGAAGCTGTAATTTGCATGGAATGGACACTACACAACGAGAGGAGAGATTTCTCCATCTTACTTACCACTACGTACAAGCTTGTGGATAACGACACTACTACTTTTTTAGTCTATAGATATTGTCTTATTTTATTACTTAGAAAAGTCTAAAGTCATCCTTTTAAGTCAATGTATATATACAATAAATGTGATGAAAAATAATAACCTTATACCTTTGATTGTTTTTCTAACCCCTAAAATAGGATAAAAAATTTTGAACAGAGAATGACATGCATGCTAACTATTTTTTTAGGTCAATAGCTAACTTTGATTTTCATTAATTAGACATAAAATAATCATGATTATCTTTTTTAGAATTATTTTTTTGAACAGAGAATGACATGCATACTAACTATTTTTTTTATCTTATTTTTAAAAAATAATTTTTAGAATTATTTTTGAAAATTTATTTAAAAAAAATAAAATAAAAAAAATTTGAAAACAGTTACCTTTGGCATTGAAATATGTTATATGAAAAAGAAATTTAATGTTTCAAATGTCTCATTTCATGAGAGATATATGAATTTCCTGAGAAGCAAAATTTCAAATTGAAAATTTTGAATTCTGTTCTTTTAAAAAAAAATTATCTCATTGTGACGGCTTAACCATCACGATTATTAAAAAATATTGTGAAATGCTATGACGACTTAATTCGAAAAAAAGAATGTGTATCAGCTCTACCATTACAAAAAAGATGTCAACATTTATTTGTTTTAAAAATTACCGACCATCGTCATTTTTATCAGATAAAAAAGTTCAAAGTCATCCTTCAAGTTTTTTCATAATTTTAAGCAGACAATCATCGACACTAAGTTATATAAATATGTTTGTTTATACTAAAATAATATTTGGTATAAATTGTTTCTATATTTATTATTTGGCATCAATATTCTAAAAAAGTTTTTAAATAAAAAAATTAGGAACTAAATTCAATAAGAATTAAAATAAAATATTACTCTTAATTTTATTAGTTTGTATATTTCTTTCTCAAATTTTAATATGTAAAATATTTTAGAGGATTCAAATTCTTAATACCACAAATTTCACTAATTTCCCGTAAAGTTTGCTCATTTATTTTTAAATTTTGTTACTTTAATCTCTCCGTTTCATCGAAAATAGGCCAAAGTTATTAAAATTTTGTAACTGATTTTTGATCGCTCACATCTCAAGAGATGAGAAACGAGAAAAAAATGTCATAAGAAAAATTATAATTTTTATTAAGTAAAACAATTTTTTTTTACTCTCATCCTTACACTTAATTGCAATTTTTGTTTAATTGATTAATTATTGCAATTGATCTTCTAACGTGTTTGTCCGTGGAAATGACATATTTTGTAAAAAGACTTTTTGTTTTCTTTACTACAAAATTCTACAAGTCATCCTTCAAGTATACCCCACAAGAGCAATTATAAATTCTACAATAGATTCTTGATCCCTCACATCTCAAGAGAGAAAAAAAAATTATCGTAAGAAAAGTTATGAATCATATAGTTCTCTCTTATTGAAAGTATTCCATCTGAGGAAACTTAGAATGAAAGGCTCTTTTGTGAAGTTTTTCTATGCATTACTACTGTTGTTTTTGTTTCATATAAGATCCAATTGGGCTACTGAGGATGTGGAAGTGAAGTGCATTGAGAGGGAGAAGAAAGCACTGCTCATGTTCAAACAAGGCATTCGACTTGACTTCGGCAGCGTGCTGTCCACTTGGAGAGACGATGAAAATGGAGACTGTTGCAATTGGAGAGGAGTTCGTTGCAGCAATGAAACAGGTCATGTTCAAATCCTTAATCTTCGCAGTTCAAATGATCCACAATATTATTTGATAGGAACAATAAATATTTCTTTATTGATTGAGTTGCATGATATGAAACATTTGGACCTTAGTTGCAATAATTTCGAGGAAAGTGAGATCCCAGAAGTCATGGGCTCCTTCAGCAACTTGAGATATGTCAACCTCTCTAATTCTAATTTTGGGGGGAATATTCCTTCTCAGTTAGGGAGGCTTTCAAATCTGCGATATCTTGATTTGAGTTACAATGATTTTTTATATGGATCTATTCCTCGTCAGCTTGGAAATCTCTCAAAGTTGCAATATCTTGATCTTAGAGAAAATTCTTTAAGTGGAGTGATCCCTTATTGGCTTGGGAATCTTTCCATGTTGCATTCTCTTAAGCTCGGTGGCAATTCTGATCTCAAAATGCATGACCAAAATAATTTTGATGCTGAGTGGCTATCAAACCTCTCCTCATTAACAAATCTTGACTTGAGTGGAGTGAATGATCTTGGCTATTCTCCTCACTTGCAACAAGTGACTGGTAAGCTTTTTCTAAAATTAAGAGAATTGAGACTCCAAGATTGTGGTCTTTCTTTGTCTCATTCTTCTTTAAACATTTCCACTTCACTTGTCATCCTTGATCTCTCTAATAATAACTTGACTTCTGCAATGTTCCAATGGATCTTCAATTTAATCAACTCCAACCTTCGAGAGTTGTATCTTAGCAATTGTAGCCTTCCAACCAATAATCTTACTTTTCCATCTTATTATTTTAATTTTTCATCCCTTGTCATCCTTGATCTCTCTTATAATAATTTGACTTCTGCAATGTTTCAATGGATCTCCAATTTAATCAACTCCAACCTTCGAGAGTTGTATCTTAGCAATTGTATTCTTCCAACCAATAATCTTGTTTTTCCATCTTATTATTTTAATTCTTCATCTCTTGTTATTCTTGATCTCTCTTATAATAATTTGATGTCAGCTAAGGCATTCAATTTTAGCCCTAACCTTCAAAGTCTTTATTTAAAGAATTGTAGCCTTTCATCAAATAATCTTTTTTTCACATCTTCCTATTTCAATTTTTCATCTCTTGTCTTTCTTGATCTCTCTTACAATCAGCTGACATCACCAACTATATTCCACTGGGTTTCAAACTTTACCTTCAATCTTTATGAGCTTCACCTTTTTGACAACTTGCTAGAAGGTCCCATTCCAGATGGTTTTGACAACACAATGAACTCTCTTCAAATTCTTGATCTCTCTTATAACAAGTTGCAAGGAAGAATTCCATCATCATTGTGGAACATATCCACATTGCAGAATTTATATCTTTCCCATAACAACTTGAGTGGGGAGCTTTCAGCTTTCAGTCTTAACTCTTCATGTGGCAATAGACAAGCATTACAAAGTTTGGAATTATCTTACAATCGAATCTCAGGCATGTTACCCAACCTTGCTATTTTCCCATCTTTGGAAGTATTATACCTTTCCAATAATCAATTAATTGGAGAAATACCCGAAAGCATTGGGTTGCTTTCTAAGTTGAAGTATTTAGTGCTGGATGGTAATTCTTTGGAAGGCTTGATTACTGAATCCCATTTCACTAATCTCTCCAATTTGATGGACTTACACTTAGAAGACAACTCATTGGCTCTAAAAGTTAGCACCACTTGGCTTCCTCCTTTTCAATTACAATATTTGGGATTAGCATCTTGTATGTTGGGTCCTAATTTTCCAAATTGGCTTCAGACTCAGAGCTATTTAGGTCATCTCGATATATCTAATGCTCAAATTTCGGATTCTGTACCAGAGTGGTTTTGGTCCAAATCAAAAAATATGCAGTTCATAAATATCTCATACAATCATTTTGCTGGTACAATTCCAAACTTAGCGATCAAGCTTAATTACATGCCAGAAATATTTATGACCTCAAATAACTTTGAAGGTGCAATTCCATCATTTTTGTTACAAGCATCAGTGCTTCATCTTTCCTCCAATAAATTCTCAGATTTGATTCCATTTCTATGTGGCAAAATTAAAGATGAGAACTTGGGCATTTTGGACCTATCAAACAATCTAATATTTGGCCAGCTTCCTGATTGTTGGAGCAATATAAGCTCATTATCATATGTTGATTTGAGCAATAATAACTTGTCAGGAAAGATCCCACCCTCCATGGGAAGCCTTGTGAATATGGAGGCTTTGAGTTTACGAAACAATAGTTTGATGGGAGAACTTCCTTCCTCGTTGATGAATTGCACCAAGTTATTATTGTTAGATTTGTCAAAGAATAAATTGATCGGACCAATACCTTCATGGATTGGGGGATATCTCGGACAATTGCAAATTTTAAGCTTACGAATGAATCGATTTTCTGGTAGTATACCTTTGCAGCTTTGCCATCTAGCACAGATTCAATTCTTGGATCTCTCTCAGAATAATTTAACCAAAGGAATACCACCGTGTCTTAAGAATTTCACTGTTATGACTCAAACGAGTATCATGCCAACTGAAATGAGTCACTATACAAATTTATACAATATAACTGGGCAAGGTACTATTGTTATTTCTTTTAATTTCTACATAAGATTGATGTGGAAAGGTGTAGATGACATGTTCAAGAGTCCGGAATCACGTCTCAAAAGCATTGATCTCTCAAGCAATGCTTTAACAGGAGAGATACCAACAGAAATTGTGTCTTTATATGGATTGGTTTCTTTGAATTTATCAAGAAACAACTTGAGTGGAAAAATTCCTTCTGAGATTGGAAATTTAGCATCATTAGAATTCATAGATTTGTCAAGAAATCAGTTATCAGGTACAATTCCTTCAAGTCTAGCTCATATTGATCGTCTCACCACATTAGACTTGTCAAACAACAATCTCTCGGGAAAAATCCCTACTGGAACACAGTTGCAGAGTTTTAACGCCTCTTCCTATGAAGAAAATCTGGACCTTTGTGGAATGCCACTTTATAATAAGTGCCCAGAAAATGAACCGCCTTCCCCTCAAGTACTTGATGAGGAAGATGATGACTCACTTTTGTCTCAAGAATTTTACATGGGCTTGGGACTGGGATTTGCTGTTGGATTCTGGGCATTCTTAGGCCCTATACTGTTCAACCGTTCCTGGAGATCTACCTACTACAGGTTGGTGAACAAAATCTTAGATAATGTCTATGTCAAGGTTGCAATTTATATGGCCAGGTGCCGAAGGATCAGAGATTAAAAAGGTAATATTTAACTATTTCTCGGGATTATTTTTACTTTCAAGTCTCCATTAACATTGATGTTTTACAAGTCCTCTGTTTCTTGCAGGATCTGTTACTCCTTTGGTGCAAGACTGATACAACTTCTGCTATTAAACTACACTGTGCTTGAACCTCCACAACAATGTGATCCAAGTAATAGTGGTTTGTCCATAGCAATAAATTCAAGCTATGCTTTATAGTGTAATGTACATAATTATAATTAGTATTGCTATTTTGTCTATTGTAATTTAGAGGATATGATTTCATCAACAATGATATCGTTTTCTATAAATAATTAGCTTATAAATTATATAATATGGGATACTGTTAGATTCTGCTAGGAGATTTATAACCTTGATATTGATGATAACAACAAATTAACGCTACAACTTAGTCTGATTACTGGTACTTGATGACTAAAACTGGCGATAGCATGATTCTTGTAATCATTGAAGTATAGTAAAGAAACTCTCAAGCATTAGCTTGGGGGAGGATGTAGGCTGAGTTTTTGAGACCGAACCTGTACATTTGTTTGCTTCCTCTCTCTACCTCAACTCCTTTACTTTTTTGCAACATATATTCCTTGATTTTCTAAATGATTTCTGAAGTGTTTTCAAACTGATTTTTAAATATCTCAAATTTTTTAAGTTTTCAAAGATTTAAAGAACCAAATCACCAACTTCGACACTTTACAATATATTGCTTTTGATAGGAAAAGAAACTATACTACGGAAAGAAAAAATTTGACTAAAAAAGTTATAGTGACATAATAGGAAAGAAAAAATTGCAAAAGGAAAATGAAGTATTGTCACGGCCCCAAATGATGGAACACATCATCGGCACGGCATAAGGGTTTTCCCCTAGCCGTAAGCCTAACACATAGCATGCACAAACATTCAGCACACAATCCAGAGTACATAATAAATATAACTGGCCATATATGCCACATCCAATATCAGAAAATACTGTATCTATATATATATATATATATATATATATATATATATATATATATCTCATGAATCCAACATCTGTGATTCAACTTGACCCATGGCCTCATAATAAAAACATCATTGAAAAACTAAAAAAAAAACATTTTTCAAACAACACAAGAAGCGAGGATCCTGCCTGTAAATTCATGGAGATACACTAGACATAACTAAACCAAACAACCAGTACAACATAGCCTTGCCCAAACTGGGCTCACCAATGCTATATTCAGCCTCCTACGGAGCTGTAGCTGGATTAAAGTTTCTCTGACTATCTGTGGGGAGGAAATAGAAGAGGGGTGAGATTACCACATCTCAGTGAATGGGTAAATCATACTATAACAGAAATAGGGAAAACTAAGCACGAGTGTTTCGCAATGAATTAAATAATTGAAATCAAGGTATAGAAAACATTAAACATTTAACCATAATTTATTGAAAGAATGCTAAACAGTTCAAATGTATGTTCAAAAGATAAAACAGGATTAAATCAATAACCGTAAGCAAAATCAATTATGCATGGTAAGTAATAAATGAAGATATTTATGCAATAACAACGATGAATGAGTTATTTTAGAAATATTTAATCTTTAAGAAAAATGCACTAGTTTATTGGAGGTCTTTCCTAACAGATCTATCATCTCCCCCAAGCACACAGCAAGGGTAAGGTAATCACTGTAGGCGTAGACATAAGTCCAACCTAAAGTCCCCAAGCACATAGCAATGGGTATGGCAATCACTGTAGGCGTAGACATAAGTCCACCCTAAATTTTCCCCAAGCACATAGCAATGGGTATGGCAATCACTGTAGGCGTAGACATAAGTCCACCCTAAATTCTGTGTCTTAGGCAATCATATGCCCGTCACAATATCCTAGGCCGAAGCCTTAACATGATCATGGTGCACCAGGGCTAGCACTACCTGCGGCTAGCTAACAGTGATCTAAAAGGATTCCTCCAATAGCAAATATTTAAAAATATGACATTCAAAGAGTTTAAAGTAAAACATTTCTTTGACTAAATTCGCATTTCTATAAATCTAGCTCAAATGGAGAATTATTAGTCTAGATGCTTGCCCTGCATACCTACGGTTCAACTATCATTGAAATTTACAATTTCTAACATGGTTGGAACATATTGGTTTTCAAAGCGGTAAAACAATTTAGCATACATTCCAACCAGTTAAAATCATATGAAAGAGTTATAAACTGAATTCGTAAAAAAAATGCGCTATAATATGAAAAACCCACTCACCGTACTAGGAGTCCAACAACGAGAATTTCACCTCGTGGTGACTCAACAACCTAGAAAATATAGACATAACATGAAAATTAGATAAATCCTAAACGTCACTATTCATGCCAGAAAACACTATTCACTCGCAGAAAAATATTATTCACGCCGAAACTTAAAAACCCTATATTCTAGCATAGAAACTAATTCTAAGACTATCTATGGAAAGAATTTCGGTAAAAACGAAGCCTAAAATGCAATTAGACGGAATTTTACCTTGGAGGTTACTGTTCATGCGATTTTCTGGCGACTTTTCGGCGGTTTTCCGGCGAAACTGATCGGTGGGTTTTGAAGTACTCATTGCCACGAGTCTAATGGTACCTTGGTAGCTCGAATCGGTTGGCTGGATGGTGAGATATCTTAGAGAGAAAGTAAAGAAGATATTTTAGAGAGAGAGAGGGAGAGGGAGCCAGAATGAGGGAGAAGGGAGGGGGAAGGTGTAGAAAAACGAAAAAAACAGCCAGAAGCACGGCTTGGCCGTGTCCTGGAGCACGGTCGTGCTTCGTGGCTACAGTGCGCCAAGTATTTGACCGAATTGGACAAAACATCCAACATGCAAGTTGTAGCCCTTTCTCTTAGCTTTCATTATCCACTTGAATCACCTAATTTAGAGTTCTTATGAAGGCGTTATCCATAAATTAGTGAGCAAATGTCCAGACCACACTATGCTTCGGTTTTTGCCTCTTATCACTATAATATTCACGGAATTAGCAAAATTTCCCAACATCAAAGTTGTCGATATATGTCTTATCGTTCAACAGCAATTGGAATCACTTAATTTGGATTTCATATAAGAGATTTATGCTTATATGAGTGAAGATAGGTCAAAAGAAAGGTCAGAAACGCTCTAAAATTTTACGTAGTTCTCAACTTTCTTTGTTTCAAATGATTTGTACTTAACCTTCAAAGGTTTTATTAGCTGAGGGTTATTACATTCTCCCCTCCTTATAAAAAATTCGGTCCCCGAATTTTACAAAAACTAACAACATGAAAACATAAGACTAATCTTGGAACAGCTGTGGATACTTCTTTCTCATGACGTCCTCTACTTCCCACGTAGCTTCCTCTTTGGAATGATTCTGCCAGATCACCTTCACTGTAGGGATATCCTTAGACCTCAACTTTTTCACTTGTCTATCAACAATGGCCACGGGTTTCTCTTCGTAGGCCAACTTGTCATCCAAAAGGATTTCTTGCGGTTGAATCACATGAGATGGGTCGGGTAGATACTTCCTCAACATCGAGACATGGAAGACTGGATGCACTTCACTCAATCCAGGTGGTAGGGCTAGGCAGTATGCCACTGCTCCTACCCTATCCAGAACTTCAAAGGGTCCAATATACCTCGGGCTTAACTTCCCTTTCTTACCAAACCGCATGATTCCCTTCATGGGTGAAACTCTGAGGAACACGTGATCGCCTAGAGAAAACTCCAACTCCCGACGCCTATGGTCCACATAAGCATTTTGACGACTTTGTGCAGTTAAAAGTCGTTCCCTTATCAGCTTGACCTTCTCTATGGCATCTCTCACCAAGTCTGGCCCTAGTAGCTTGGCTTCTCCAACTTCAAACCATCCAACGCGAGATCGGCATCTTCTCCCATAAAGAGCTTTAAAAGGTGCCATCTGAATACTGGCTCGATAACTGTTGTTGTATGCGAATTCAGCTAATGGCAGGTATCCTTCCCAACTGCCACCAAAGTCCAAAATACATGCTCTAAGCATATCCTCCAAAATTTGAATCGTGCGTTCTGACTGGCCATCTGTTTGGGGATGAAAAGCGGTGCTTAGATCCAACCTCGTCCCCAAAGCTTCTTGAAAAGCTTTCCAAAACCTTGCCGTAAACTGTGGACCTCGGTCAGATATGATGGATACCAGGACTCCATGCAATCTAACGATCTCACTCAGATATAGGCTTGCATACTGAGCCACATTAAAGGTAGTCTTCACTGGTACGAAGTGGGATGACTTGGTCATTCGATCCACTATCACCCATACTGAGTCATAACCCTTAGGGGTCCTTGGTAACCCTGTAACGAAGTCCATAGTGATCCTTTCCCACTTCCACTCCGGTATCTCAATCTGTTGGTGCAAACGGGCAGGCTTCTGGTGTTCAGCTTTCACTTGCTGACAAACCAAGCACTGAGCCACAAAATCTGCTACATCCTTCTTCATCCCATTCCACCAATACAAGTCCTTGAGGTCACTGTACATCTTATTCGTTCCTGGGTGGATAGTATAGGCTGATTGATGTGCTTCCTCCAAAATCTGCTTTGTCAAGCTATCCACATCGGGTACACATAAGCGCTTCCCACATCTTAACACTCTTTCAGCATCCACGCTGAACTCAGAAGTCTGATTATTCCTAGTTTCATCCTTGAGCTTACACAGCTTAGCATCTTCGTCTTGATCTGCCTTAATCTGCTCAACCAGCGGGGAGTGTAGTTGCATGTGGGCTAACAACACCCCTGGCTCCTTCACTTCAAAGTGCATCCCCTCAACTTCTAGCCGATGAATATCCCTTATCAACGGCCTCCGGAGTAGGGTGATATGGGCCAGACTCCCCATTGACTTCCTGCTCAAAGCATCTGCTACCATATTGGCCTTGCTTGGGTGGTACAAGATAGTGCAATCATAGTCATTCCCAACTCCATCCACCTTCTCTGTCTCAAGTTAAGAACCATTTGTTGAAAGATGTACTTGAGGCTCTTTTGGTCCGTGTAAATCTCGAAGGGTTCACCATAGAGATAGTGCCTCCAAATCTTCAAGGCAAAGACCACTGCCGCCATCTCCAGATCATGTGTAGGATAGTTCTGTTCGTGCTTCCTGAGCTGCCTAGATACATAGGCTACAACATGACCATTCTGCATTAACACACAACCCAAGCCCACCCTGGAGGCGTCACAGTATACTGAGTATCCTCCAGTGCCCGTTGGGATAGTTAGAACTGGGGTTGTGGTTAGACAGTTCTTCAAGGTCTGGAAACTTTCTTCGCATGCATCCGACCACTCAAACTTAACTCCCTTCCTGGTTAATCTGGTCAAAGGAGCAGCAATCCTGGAGAAATTCTTGATGAACCTCTGAAATACCCTGCTAGACCCAAGAAACTTCGGATCTCCGTCACACTAGCGGGGCGAGGCCACTGCTGTACTACCTCTACCTTCTCGGGGTCTACTTGAATGCCGTCCTTCGTGACTACATGCCCTAGAAACTTAACGATGTCCAACCAAAACTCACACTTAGAGAGTTTGGCATACAATTGCTGATCCCTCAAGATCTGCAGAATGACCCGTAGGTGCTGTTCATGCTCCTCATGGTCCTTAGAATAAACCAAGATGTCATCAATGAACACAATGACAAACTGATCCAAGAATGGCTTGAACACCCTATTCATCAAGTCCATAAAAGCAGCTGGTGCGTTAGTTAGTCCAAAAGACAAAACTAAAAACTCATAATGACCATAACGGGTCCTAAAAACTGTCTTGGAAATATCCTCCTTCCTGATCTTCAACTGATGATACCCTGACCTCATATAAATCTTGGAGAAACATTTCGCTCCTTGAAGTTGATCGAACAGATCATCAATCCTGGGTAAAGGGTAGTTGTTGCGCACTGTTAGCTTATTCAGTTACCGATAGTTAATGCAAAGACGCAAAGACCCGTCTTTCTTCTTCACAAAATGGACCAGAGCAACCCATGGAGAAGTACTCGGCCTGATGAAGCCCTTATCCAACAAATCCTGCAACTGACTCTTTAGCTCCTTAAGCTCTGTGGGTGCCATCCTGTAAGGCGGTATAGAAATTGGTCGAGCCTCTGGAATAAGGTCGATACCAAACTCTATCTCTCGTTCAGGAGGTAATCCCTGCAATTCTTCTGGAAAGACATCCAGGAATTCTCTTACCATTGCCATCTTGTCTACATCCGGTATCTTCCCATCCACATCTCTAACATATGCCAAGTATCCCTGGCATCACTTCTTCAACATCTTCTGAGCACCCAAGACTGAAATCAGGTTACTTGGAGCTTTACTTCGGTCACACTGGAACCGAAAAGGAACTTTACTTGGAATGTTGAACTTGATTGCCATCCCATAGCAATCCAAGGTAGCATAGCATGATGCCAACCAATCGATTCCTAGGATTACGTCAAAGTCGATCATATCCAGGATGGTCAAATCAGCAGATGTCTCCTTATCACCCACTAACACTTTACATGATTTGCATACATGCTCTACTGGCAAACAATCACCGACCAGGGTGGTTACAAAGAAAGGGGCATCCATCCTAATCGGATCTTTACCCAAACTCTTAGCAAAACTAGGGGAAACATAGGAATATGTAGACTCGGGGTCAAACAAAACATATGCTTCATGTAGGCAAATCGGAAGAGTACCTGTCATGACCGCATTTGACGCCTGTGCATCCTGCCTGGTAAGAGCAAAACTCCTCGATTGACCTCGGCCTGCTTGGCTTTGACCTCAGCCCATCATCCCTCTACCAGTACCTCTGCTACTTGCTTGGCCCGGTATAGTCCTTATAGGCTGAGCTGCCACTGGGGTTGGTAGTAAAGCCGGTCGAGTTGGCCCTTGGCTTGAGCCATACAACTGGGGACATTCCCTCTTCATGTGTCCAGGTTGGTTGCAATGATAGCAAACAACCATCTCCCTGCGGCACTGACCAAAGTGATGGTTGCCATAAATAGGGCATTGTGGCCTGTTCTGCTGAATGGCTCTTGGTCCTGGTTGACCTGGATACCTGGTGTTTCCCTAGCTAAGACCTAGCCTACCACTCGCATCTGGTCTCTGGTTGGGGTTCCCAACATTCTGTGGTGCTGGGCGCTGCTGACCCTGGAATCGGGGTCCTTGGGAATGAGAACTTTGCCCTCCTTTGGAGCTCCCGTCCCTATCCCTCTTTCTCAACTTGGCACTCTCGACATCGGCCAAATGCCTAGTCTCCATCATTCTTGCACAGTCCACAGCCTCTGCATAGTTGGGGAATTGCTTCATCTGGGGTGCCACTGATTTAAACAATGCTGGCATCAACCCCTGGATAAATTTCTTGATTATGTCCCTTTCAGTAGGGACCATGTGCGGTGCATACGGCAACAGCTGTGTGAAGCGGTAGTCATACTCCGTGACTGTCATACCGGGAGTCTGCTTCAACTCCACAAATTCCTGACACTTGGCATCTCGGATACTCTCAGGCACAAACCTCTCCATGAAGACTTCCTTGAACTCTGGCCATCCCAAAGGTGGCGCTGTAGCTCCCCTTCCACGCATCATGGTCTTAAACCATACCTGCGCTACACCAGACAACTGGAAGGATGCCAACTCTACTGATCGCATCTCTGGACACTTAAGCACCTCACAGATCTTCTCAGTATCCTCTATAAACTCCTGGAGATCTTCACTAGCCAACAACCCCTTAAAGGTTGGCGGTTTCAGCTTCAGGAACTCAGATATTTCCACTTCCCTCTCGGCGGGTCTCACATGCCGCTCCACGGACCTAACTGGTTCTGGAACGGAGGTAGCTATTTCGGGCTGTTGTGAGTCCCTTCCACCTTGCCCATCCCTTCTTTCGGCTAAATTTTCTATCGCCCGCTGCATACCCTGCATGGTTGCCAGCATCTGGTCTATCACATCATCCCGGGGGTGAGAAGACATTTCCCCCGCCCTGGGAGTCTCAGTTTGCTCACTGCTCAACTCAGCTTGTTCGGCTGCTTCAGCAGCCCTTACACCCCTGCCACTGCCTCTTGCACTAGCTCTAGGTCGGCCTCTGCCACGACCTCTACCTCGGCCTCTAGGCACGGGTACTGCGGACTGAGCAGACTCTTCAGCTATCTGCTCTTGAGCCGCGGGTTGCCTAACCTTTGATCTCGTTCTTGGTGGCATCTCGCTATAAAACAGAAATAGCCCAACCGTCACTTAACCATGCCAACATCTATAAACTGACTTACTTAAACAAAAAGACAACATCCTATCGAACCCCATTAGCAGCACCGTGAGAATAAGCATGTCCGGATTCAAACCCATACTCAAAGTCCTACCTAAAGGTCCGTTACTCCATGAACACAGGAAAACCAAAAGCTCTGATACCACTATGTCATGGTCCCAAATGATGGAACACATGATGGGCACGGCATAAGGGTTTTCCCCTAGCCGTAAGCCTAACACATAGCATGCACAAACATTCAGCACACAATCCAGAGTACATAATAAATATAACTAGCCACATATGCCACATCCAATATCAGAAAATACTGTATATATATATATATCTCATGAATCCAACATCCGTGATTCAACTTGGCCCATGGCCTCAAAATACAAACATCGTTGAAAAACTAAAAAAAAACCATTTTTCAAACAACACAAGAAGCGAGGATCCTGCCTATAAATTCATGGAGATACACTAGACATAACTAAACTAAACAACCAGTACAACAGAGCCTTGCCCAAACTGGGCTCACCAATGATATATTCAGCCTCCTACGGAGCTGTAGCTGGATCAAAGTTTCTCAGACTATCTGTGGGGAGGAAACAAAAGAGAGGTGAGATTACCACATCTCAGTGAATGGGTAAATCATACTATAACAGAAACAGGGAAAACTAAGCACGAGTGTTTCGCAATGAATTAAATAATTGAAATCAAGGTATAGAAAACATTAAACATTTAACCATAATTTATTGAAAGAATGCTAAACAGTTCAAATGTATGTTCAAAAGATAAAACAGGATTAAATCAATAACCGTAAGCAAATCAATTATGCATGGTAAGTAATAAATGAAGATATTTATGCAATAACAATGATGAATGAGGTATTTTAGAAATATTTAATCTTTAAGAAAAATGCACTAGTTTATTGGAGGACTTTCCTAACAGATCAATCATCTCCCCCAAGCACACAGCAAGGGTAAGGTAATCACTGTAGGCGTAGACATAAGTCCACCCTAAAGTCCCCAAGCACATAGCAATGGGTATGGCAATCACTGTAGGTGTAGACATAAGTCCACCCTAAATTTTCCCCAAGTACATAGCAATAGGTATGGAAATCACTGTAGGCGTAGACATAAGTCCACCCTAAATTCTGTATCTTAGGCAGTCATATGCCCGTCACAATATCCTAGGCCGAAGCCTTAACATGATCATGGTGCACCAGGGCTAGCACTACCTGCAGCTAGCTAACAGTGATCTAAAAGGATTCCTCCAATAGCAAATATTTAAAAATATGCCATTCAAAGAGTTTAAAGTAAAACATTTCAATAAAATTATAATTCTCCATCTAGCTCTTTTCATGCATAAAATTATGTTCTAAAATATATCTCATCCATGAATTCCCATGGAGACCTTTATAATCATAAACTATCCATTTTTAAACTTAGATCGTCCGTACACGTTACATAGATGCTTATCATGCATCAAATCATTTCATGGCTAACTTAGTTCATTTCTATGACTAAGTTCGCATTTCTATAAATCTAGCTCAAATGAAGAATTATTAGTCTAGATGCTTGCCCTGCATACCTAAGGTTCAACTAGGATTGAAATTTACAATTTCTAACATGGTTGGAACATATTGGTTTTCAAAGCGGTAAAACAATTTAGCATACATTCCAACTAGTTAAAATCATATGAAAGAGTTATAAACTGAATTCGTAAAAAAATGCGCTATAGTATGAAAAACCCACTCACCGTACTAGGAGTCCAACAACGAGAATTTCACCTCTTGGTGACTCAACAACCTAGAAAACATAGACATAACATGAAAATTAGATAAATCCTAAATGTAACTATTCATGCCAGAAAACACTATTCACTCGTCGAAAAATACTATTCACGTCGAAACCTAAAAACCCTATATTCTAGCATAGAAACTAATTCTAAGACTATCTATGGAAAGAATTTCGGTAAAAACGAAGCCTAAAACGCTATTAGATGGAATTTTACCTTGGAGGTTACTGTTCACGCGATTTTCCGGCGGTTTTCCGGCGAAACTGAACGTTGGGTTTTGAAGTACTCGTTGCCACGAGTCTAATGGTACCTTGGTAGCTCGAATCGGTTAGCTGGATGCTGAGATATCTTAGAGAGAAAGTAGAGAAAATATTTTAGAGAGAGAGAGGGAGAGGGAGTCAGAATGAGGGAGAAGGTGCAGAAAAACGAAAAAAACAGTCAGAAGCACGGCCTGGACATGTCCTAGAGCACGGCCGTGCTTCGTGGCTACAGTGCGCCAAGTATTTGGCCGAATTTGACAAAAACGTCCAACATGAAAGTTGTAGCCCTTTCTCTTTTCTTTCATTAGCCACTTGAATCACCTAATTTTGAGTTCATATGAAGGAGGTATGCGTAAATTAGTGAGCAAAGGTCCAGACCACACTATGCTTCGATTTTTGCCTCTTATCACTATAATATTCACCGAATTAGAAAAAGTTCCCAACATCAAAGTTGTCGATATATGTCTTATCGTTCAACAGCAATTAGAATCACTTAATTTGGATTTCATATGAGAGATTTATGCTTATATGAGTGAAGATAGGTCAGAAGAAAGGTCAGATTCGCTCTAAAATTTTACGTAGTTCTCAACTTTCTTTGTTTCAAATGATTTGTACTTAACCTTCAAAGGTTTTATTAGCCGAGGGTTATTACAAGTATCCTCCTAAGAAGAAAGTACTGCAAAGGAACAAGAACAGAAAATTAAAAATTTAAACTCAAAAGTCTCAAACATGTAGCAAAGCTGCCCAATCCCTCGGCATATCAAAAAAAGGATTCCCTTAAAGCAAAGCAAGAGCCAAGCACTAAAGAGAAACTAGGAAAGTTATTCTATCCCATAAGGTATCTAAAGACAAAGAGACACCCTGGAAGATACCAACATTCCTTTCCAGCCAAATATTCCAATCACATCAAAATTCCAAAATTCCACAAATCTTTATCCTCCTTTTTCTGAACAAAACCTTAACACGGAATTGGGAAAAACTTCTTTAAATCTCTTGGGCAAACACGATTCTCACCAAATATTCCAAACAACTCATCCCACAAATAGACAGCCATTGCGCAGTGCAAAATAAATGAGCACCATTTTCTACACTAGACATGCACATAACATACAGATTAGGAGACAAGGCTCTATTAGGCCTACTAATCTGTAACAAATCATTTTTGTTAGTTCTGTTATTGGTATTTCAAACCATCCAAAATTCATGACAACCTAAATGTAACATGTGTTATATATACTTGAACTAACAGCATATTAGATATAATAGTGGGGGAAAATATTTCTAGTACTTCTATAGTATTAAAAACTTAAGTACCACTGTCATAAATTAATATTTTGATAAATAAGCCTTTTCTTTTCTTTTCTTTTTTCTAATCCAACTTACCCATAATTCAAAGATAAGTTATATGACAAAATATAAATAGCAGTAGTAACTACTTTTCAGTATAGAGTACCAAAAAGATCCTAGTGGAGAGAAGGATATGAAGAAAAATTATTTGGATGCTACAAGCAGATTTTTTTTCCTTGTACCAGCAAGCTAAAAGTAGCAAAGTAGTTCTGCAATAGCAAAAACTTAAAACCTTGTAAACAACCGGAATATAGCATGATATATATGGATAGAAGGCAGTCTGTGGCACAGCCCTTGCTACAGGTACTGCTCAGTCAGATTTACTTGCTCTTGTTTGTTCAATCCTCAAATCCCATCTCTTTAGCAGCTTACTCAACAACCTATAAAGTCAGCTTTCCTTGTGTGCATTAACTAATATTATTATATTTTTATCCAGTAAATAAACACAATATTAGAATTTGATAGTACTCAAGCAAAAATAAAGAGAGATTGATTGATTTATACACCAAAATGGTGTATGTAGGAGACAAGAAAGGATGGCACGAGAAAGAGTATCTTCTTCTAAAAGGATATAACAAACTATTTAATCTGTAAGGCTGTGTACAATATAGAAATATAAATATCATAGCTTTAAAGGAGCAAGATTATTTAAGTAGGAGACGGTAAGAATACGAAAGGAAAGCACAAAATAATAAAGATAACTCTAATCAAGATGTGAGATATTTGGACATCTATGAAATATGTAAGGAAAATTGTAGATCCTCACGAATGACTTTGAACATCATGTGTCTGATTCTAAAGGTCTAACAACTCTTAGAAAAATAATTATTGTTTCCGGTAAGGATAAAATTAGAATTTTGTGATCAATCTTAAACTATACTAAACATCATATCATGCATGTGAAATAGATATATACAAAGCCATGATAACCTTGGTCCTTGGGGTAGCATGAAAACTAATTTTTTAATTAAAAAATGGGACATATAATTGAAGCATCTAATGAGAAATGAAAAGTGTTATATCAATTGTACAGACATCAAACAAATACAAATAATTTCTGAAGAAAAATTAAGCTAGAGAGAACAAAAAAAGATTACCTTAAATGCCATCAACTCAGCAAGGAGAAATGGACATTTCATTTAACTCCTTCCTTTTAAGATATTGGTGCAGTAAGGTAAGCCTAGCCGTTTCAAATGCAAAGTACCCCCAATGCTGAAAAACAAGCACTATGAAGAACTCGAGGACCTATTCCGCTGGTCAACCCAATCCACCCTTCTTCCTTCAAAATTTGCTTCACAGTAGTTGAAACCCCACTGTACATAGCAACAGAAACCTTATTCGCAGCATCACCATGAACCTGGGTCATCAATCTCGTCTTAACCACATCAAGGGGTGTAGTAAGAGAAGCAGATATCGCCCCAGCCAATGCCCCACAAAACACACTTTGAATTGGTTCCAAATGACTCTATTTGGTTCTTCACAATACCGCAGCTTTCAAATATTCAAATGATGAATAACTCAACACACCAACAGGAAAATTTCTTAGTAGGGTAGCAGAGTACCCTGCATACAGACCCAAGACACCATCTTTCTCTAAAATTTTCAGCAAAACCTCCCAAGACCTTCCTGTAGCCCCAGCTTGCATTCGCTGAGTGATCAGTTCCTTCGGCATAATTGCCGATGACACATTATTGTGTAAGCTATTTTATGGCCCGAAACTTCCGCCGTATTTCACGGGTAGTTGCCAACGTTCACTAGTGATATCAGAGTGGCTGCAATGGAAAGGTGGTCAGCTTTCATCCCACATATCCTACGTCCAACGTCTCTTTGATGGGTAGAGACATTGGAAAAGTTTGGATATAAAAATAAAGGGGTCCCTGAGCTAAAGGAGTTAAGAAAAACGATTTTATACACCATCACTTAGACTCTATCTAGTTTCAGAAGCATTCCTTACAGTTTCAGAACCTACAACAACAATAGCAATGGCGGGAGGTTAGTCTTGATTTTTATATTCTATTTTTAATCTAGATGTGTTACTTTGGTTTAAGAAAACATGTTTAGATTATTATTGAGATTCTAACAGTTGGTATTAGAGCATGGTTAAGCCTCTGTCTTGCTATTTCTATATTTCATCTTTTGTGGATGCTATTGTAAAATTTTTGATTAAATATTCTTGCATTTTTGACATGTATGGATATCATAAAGCTTTAGGAAATCTTTTTCTGAAAATTTTGATATAAAATACATAATTTTTGGATGTCAAAAATGTGAGAAATTTGTGGGTTTTCCATGCGGGTTGTAACTGGGTTTAAACCGGGTCAAACAGACCCGGTTTAAGGAAGAAGACGATGCTACAGTGATTTTCGAATTAAAAAAAAAATTGCTGTGTCCCTCCCGGTCTTGAACACGGGACTTCTGTAGGGAGGATGTGCATTGTGACCACTGCGCCTAGGGTGCACTTGTGTTACATTCAGTCTTGGTTTTTATATTTATTACCTGGATAATGCACATGCTGAAAAAAGTTTGTGAAAAGTTGCTCTGCATAGATTCGAACACGGAACCATGAAGAGGGAAGAGTTTTAACCACTGTACCAGTTGTGTGTTGCTTGCTAATTGTAGCACTGAAAATATAGAAAAACTATTATTCACAGTAAAATCATATTTTCTTTTTTTAATTTTAATCTATGCGATTATTTACTTAATTTTGAGATTATGGCATATATATGTTTGTTTTATATGTATGCAATTAAGTTTATATACTCAATTTATGTATAAAATCATATTAAGAGCATAATATTGTATTTTATAATTATGCAATTTTGTGAGAATATTATTTACATATGACAACATATAAATCAATTTCTATATGTGTTAGATTATGTAATTTACATTTATTCTCATAAAAATGAAGTTTAATGTCTAGTAATCTATATAATTTTAATTGATTAAGGATTAGCCACAACGTCTTTAGTTAATTAAAATTATGTATTAAGATTAGGAAAATATCACATAAGGACTTAGACATTAATTGTGATTAATTATATTTAATATAATAATTTTTTCCCACAGGGAATTTTATTATATTTATATAATTAATTGGGATAAAATATCATATTATTTTCATAATTTACCCACAGGAATTATGAATTAGTATGTAATTTGATAGTTTTATCATAAAATATTAGATTAATCTTATTGAATTAAAACTTTAACCCACAGGCAAGTTTTATGTCACTAAATTCATAAATTGAACATGTTTTGCATTGGTAAAACATGATTTGTAATTTAAAGTTGCTTCAATTATTAATTATGTATATACTTTTACACAGCTTTTCAATAGTTAACTTCTCTGATTTTCAAGTTCTTGAATTGAATGGTGATAACTATAAGGTTTGGAAGGAGAAAATTCTCCTTCAATAAGGGTGTATGGACTTTGATTATGCAATCAGAAAAGATGAACCGCCAACAATCACGAATACTAGTAGTCAAACAAAAATTGTTCTTTATGAACGCTGGGAGCGATCTAATCGGCTTAGTACTATGTACATTAAAACTAAAATATCTACTAGTATTCGGGGATCATTGGGAGAGTGTACAAATGTCTGAAACTTGCTTAAAGCCATTGATGATCAATTTGAATATTCTGATAAGGCTTTAGCTTATACCCTAATAACAAAGTTATCATCGATAAAGCTCACTGGGATAAAGGGTGTGCGAGAGCACATCATGCAGATGAGGGATGTTGCAGCTCAATTAAAGATGCTAGAGGTTGTGTTGTCTGATTCATTTCTTGTACATTACATTTTGAACTCTCTACCAAATCAATATGGGCCATTCAAAATATCTTATAACACACATAAAGAAAAATGGTCCATAAATGAACTTCTGACCATGTGTGTTCAAGAGGAAGGAAGGCTTATAGCTGAAATGGGTGAAAATGTACACATGGTAATACAAGGAAAGAATCAAGACAAGCCCAAAGCAAAGGGAAAAGGGAAAATTCCCATTCAAGCCAACATCAAGAAAGAATCAAAGTGTTTTTTCTATAAGAAAAGGGGACACATAAAGAAAAATTGTATCAAATTCAAGGCGTGGCTTGAAAAGAAAGGTAACCCAATCTCTTGCTTTTGTTATGAAACTAATATGGTAGATGTTAATAGTAACACTTGGTGGATTCATTCTGGTTCAACAATTCATATATCTAATACCTTGCAGGGCTTTCTAAGCCAAAGGAAGCCGATGGGCAGTGAGCAAAACATCTATTCAAGAAATAGCATGGGCTCACGAGTAGAGGCTACAGGAACATGCAAATTAGTATTAAATACTGGTTTTGTATTGATTTTGGATAAGACCTTTTATGTACCTAGTTTTTCTAGAAACTTAATTTCTATTTCAAAACTTGTACCATTTGGATATTCTTTTGAATTTTCGAATAATATGGTTAAATTGATTTATAAATCTGATATTGTTGGAAATGGTACAATTTGTGATGGTCTATTCCAAATTCAATTGAATAACAACTCTCTATAAATAATTCATTGCATGTTTCTAGTAGCATAGGTATTAAGAGAAGTGTTACTAATGAAGAATCTCCTATGTTGTGGCATCGTAGATTAGGTCATATCTCAATAGAGAGAGTGAAAAGGTTAATAAAGGATGGAGTACTTAATACTCTTGACTTTACTAACTTTGACACTTGTATAGACTGCATTAAAGGAAATCAGACTAATAAGACTAAGAAAGGTGCCAAGAGGAGTTCTACTTTATTAGAAATCATACATATTGACATTTGTTGTCCAGATTTAGACTCCAATAATCAGAAATACTTCATCACCTTTATTAATGATTATTCACGATACATGTATCTCTACTTGCTTAATAATAAGCATGAGGCACTTGATGCCTTTAAAATTTTCAAGGCAGAAGTAGAGAATCAGTGTGGAAAACAAATTAAGATAGTGAGATCAAATAGAGGCGGTGAATATTATGGTAGATATACTGAAAATGGACAAGCACCTGGTCTATTTGCTAAGTTTCTTCAAGAGCATAGGATTGTTGCCCAATACACCATGCCTGGTTCTCCGAACCAAAATGGTGTAGCAGAAAGAAGAAACCGAACATTATTGGACATGGTAAGGAGCATGTTGATTAGCTCTAAGCTTCCTAAATTTTTATGGACTGAAGCACTTAAGACGGCTGTGTATATTCTTAACCGAGTTCCAACCAAGGCTGTTGAAAAAACGCCATTTGAGTTATTAAAAGGTTGGAAACCGAGTTTAAGACATATGCGCGTTTGGGGATGTCCGTCAGAAGTAAGAATTTATAATCCACAAGAAAAGAAACTGGACCCAAGGACTATTAGTAGCTACTTCATTAGGTATGCTGAAAGGTCCAAGGGATACAGGTTTTATTGTCCATCATATAACACTAGAATTGTGGAGTCAAGAAATGCAAAATTTCTTGTGAATGACTTCATTAGTGGGAGTGATCAAATTCAAAACTCACATTTTGAAAATGATCATCTTAGTAACAAGACTTCCACATCAAGCGAAAGATTAGTTGTTATACATACCCCTCAAGTTCCAATAGGTATTGAACAACCAATTATTGAACATCCACAAAATGTTGACTATGACCAAAGCTGATCCGATTACAGAACAATTACTAGAACGTATTGAGCAACCAATTGAGCAACATGATCCGCAAGAAAATGTTGAACCAACATTAAGAAGGTCAACTAGGATAAGGAGGTCAGCAATCCCTAGTGATTATGTTGTGTACCTACAAGAGTCTGACTACAATGTTGGAGCTAAAAATGATCCTGAGACGTTTTTACAAGCTGTCAATTGCAGTCAATCAGAATTGTGGTATAATGCCATGAAAGAAGAAATGGATTCCATGGCGTCTAATAGAGTCTGGGATCTTGTCGAATTACCTGATGGTTGTAAAGCTATTGGATGTAAATGGGTCTATAAGACAAAAAAGGACTCATTAGGTAATATCGAAAGATATAAGGCAAGACTCGTGGCCAAAGGATTTACTCAAAAGGAAGGAATTGATTACACGGAGACCTTTTCTCCTGTATCTAAGAAAGATTCTCTCCGTATTGTAATGGCATTAGTAGCACATTTTGATTTAGAGTTGCATCAGATGGATGTAAAGACAGCATTCCTCAATGGCGATCTAGAGGAAGTAGTATATATGAAACAACCTGAAGGATTCTCCTCTAGTACTAGTGAGCATTTAGTATGCAAGCTTATAAAATCCATATATGGATTGAAACAGTCATCCCGCCAATGGTACTTAAAGTTTCATGATGTTATCTCTTCATTTGGCTTTGTAGAGAATATCATGGATCAATGTATATACCAAAAGGTCAGTGGGAGCAAAATCTGTTTCCTTGTGCTGTATGTGGATGATATACTACTTGCAACGAACGATAAGGGATTGTTATATGAGGTGAAACAATTTCTCTCTAAAAATTTTGACATGAAAGATATGGGTGAGGCATCTTATGTCATTGGCATTAAGATCCATAGAGATAGAACTCAACGTGTTTTGGGTTTATCACAAGAAACCTATATCAATAAGGTGTTGGAGAGATTTCGAATGAAAGACTGTTCACTGAGTATAGCACCCATTGTGAAGGGTGATAAGTTCTACTTGAACCAGTGCCCACAAAATGATTTCGAAAGGGAACAGATGCGTAACATTCCTTATGCCTCTGCTGTTGGAAGCCTTATGTATGCTCAGGTTTGCACAAGACTTGACATTGCTTTCGCAGTTGGAATGTTAGGCAGATATCAGAGTAATCCAGGATTAGACCATTGGAAAACTGCTAAGAAAGTAATGCGGTACCTAAAAGGTACTAAAGATTACATGTTGATGTACAAACGGACTGAAAATCTTGAGGTAGTCGGCTACTCAGATGCAGATTTCGCAGGATGTGTTGATTCTAGAAAATCAACATCTGGCTATATCTTTATGTTTGTTGGCAGAGTCGTATCTTGGAGAAGTGCGAAGCAGACATTGACTGCTACTTCTACCATGGAGGCTGAGTTCGTATCCTGTTTTGAAGCAACTTCACATGGTGTATGGCTTAAGGGCTTTATTACTAGGCTTAGAATTGTGGATTCAATTTCTAGGCCATTGAGAATGTATTGTGATAACTTAGCTGCAGTTTTTCTGGCTAAGAATAACAAAAGCGGAAGTCAAAGTAAACATATCAACATTAAGTACTTAGCCATTCGGGAACTTGTCAAGGAAAATAAAATTTCCATTGAACATATTAAGACTGAGCTAATGATTGCTGATCCCCTAACAAAAGGCATGCCACCCACAAGTTTTAGGGATCATGTAATAAGAATGGGACTTAGTTCCATATTGAGTATTTGATGTATAAATTATATATCATTTGTAATAAAGCATTATTCAGTTGAAGTTGATTTCTCATTTGTGTATACATTTATGTTTATAGAAAAATCAACATTAAGAGGACCCAGAATAAGCATAAGGCTTATTCATTAAGTTGTAGAAAATAAGTGCATTGTAATACATGGAAAGTAATACTCACATATAGAGGACCTACCGCCATGATTCGTGCATTTGGATTTCTTCAAAAATTTAAGGATATTCGGTCCAAGTGGGATAATGTAAGCTGTTTTATGGCTCGAAACTTCCGTCGCATTTCACGAGTAGTTGCCAACGTTCATATGAACGTTGGCAACGTTCACTAGTGATATCAGAGTGGCTGCAACGGAAAGGTGGTCAGCTTTCCTCCCACATATCCTACGTCCAACGTCTCTTTGATGGGTAGAGACATTGGAAAAGTTTGGCTATAAAAATAAAGGGGTCCCTGAGCTAGAGGAGTTAAGAAAAACGATTTTATACACCATCACTTAGACTCTATCTAGTTTTAGAAGCATTCCTTACAGTTTTAGAACCTACAACAACAATAGCAATGGCGGGAGGTTAGTCTTGATTTTTATATTCCGTTTTTAATCTAGATGTGTTACTTTGGTTTAAGAAAACATGTTTAGATTATTATTGAGATTCTAACATATTGCCCATGGCCCCAGCTGTAGGTGGAATCAGCAATTTAGGGTATTTATCAAATTTCGACAAAAACGATTTTCCAAACTCACAAGTACCAAAATACATAACCAAAGAAGCGGTGGAACTAACAATTACGGCGGATACACCACTGTAAAACCCAAGAATCCCCTTTGTTTGGAAGGTTTTAACTATGGCATCAAAGGTATTCCTATAAATCTGAGACGCCCTTTTGGTTTGCATCTTAGTTTTGATGGTGTCAAGTGGATGCAGGCAGACATACGTGAAAGTGTAAAAGAAGGGAAATAATATTTGCCTTGAATAATTTTATTGAATCAGGAGACAAAACTTTATACAAGAGATTTCCTACAATCACGCTAACCTATTTTAGGTAGTCTAAGTATAAAAGGCAACTGACAGCTAATACAATATATTTGCCAATGAATGGTCAGATATCATTGACCTTTCCTTCTTAACACTCCCCCTCAAGTTGGAGAGTGAATGTCAAGAACTCCTAACTTGTGTATCATAGTTGAGAAAGCTTCCTTTCCCAATGGCTTGGTGAACGAATCTGCAAGTTGATTCGTTGAGGCAACATGTTTGGTCACAATTGAACCATCTTGTATTTTGTCACAAATAAAATGGCAATCCATCTCTATATGTCTGGTTCTTTTGTGGAAAATAGGATTGGGAGCTATATGTAAGGCTGCTGTGTTATCACAATATAATAATGCTGGCTTTGGATGCAATATTCTCAAATCTTTTAATAATGAGCGCAGTCAGGTAATTCACAACATGTACCTGTCATGGCACTATATTCGGCTTCAGTTGAGGAAAGAGATATGGTTTTCTGCCTTTTTGTCTGCCAAGAAATAAGAGAAGATCCTAGAAAAACACAATAACCCGTAGTGGATCTACGAGATATTGGACAACCAGCCCAATCTGAATCAGAAAAAGCTTGCAAAGATAAATCATTCTGAGAAGGGAAAAACAAACCTTGCCCTGGACTATTTTTCAAATAACGCAATACACACAAGGCAGCTTCCATGTGTGGTCTACATGGTGCATGCATGAATCTGCTTCACACATGGACCAAATAGGTGATATCCGGCCGAGTAATAGTCAAATAAATTAGGCGTCCAACAAGTCGCCTATACTGAGACGGATCTTTAAGCAATTCACCTGAATCCGAGAGCTTTATGTTTTGTTCCATGGGAAAGTTCACAGGTTTAGCACCCAAAAATCCACCATCTTTTAAAATTTCCAAAGTATATTTTCGTTGCGAGATGAAAATACCTTTCTTTGACCGAGAAACTTCGATGCCAAGAAAATACTTCAAATCACCTAAATCTTTAATTCGAAAATGACTATGTAGAAATTGCTTAAGAGCTACTATGGCATTGACATCATTACTCGTAATAAGAATGTCATTGACATATATCAACAAAGCTGTAAAAGATTTGCCTTTCCGACATGTGAATAACGAGTAATCGGCTTTGGATTGAACAAAGCCAACAGCTTGGATAGCTGTAGAGAACTTGGCAAACCATTGTCGGGAAGCTTGCTTTAAGCCATATAACGACTTGTGAAGGCGACACACTAAATTCTCCCCCTGTCGCCGAAGACCAGGAGGTGGAGACATATAAATTTCTTCATGGAGATCGCCATGAAGAAAAGCATTGTTGACATCAAGTTGGTGAAGAGACCAATTCTGGGCAGCTGCTAAAGCCAATAAACAACGAACAGTAATCATTTTAGCAGTTGGAGAAAAAGTGTCATGGTAATCTATACCTTCCAGCTATGTGTAACCTTTTGCAACCAAACAAGCTTTGAAACGCTCAATAGTACCATCTGAGTGCCGTTTGATTTTATAAATCCAACAACAACCAATAGTGTCACGGCCCCAAATGGTGGAACACATGATCGGCACGGCATAAGCGTTTTCCCCTAGCCGCAAGCCTAACGCATAGCACATATAAACCTCCAGCACACAATCCAGAGTACATAATAAATATAACTGGCCACATATGCCACATCCAGTATAAGAAAATACTGTATATATATATATATATATATATATATCTCATGAATCCAACATTTGTTATTCAACTTGGCCCATGGCCTCATAATACAACATCGTTGTAAAACATAAAACTGTTTTCCAATCAACACATCAAAATACGCAAGAAGCGAGGATCCTGCCTGTAAGTTCATAGAGGTACACTAGACAATAAGTACAATATAGCCTTGCCCAAACTGGGGCTCACCAACGCTATATTCAGCCTCCTACGAAGCTGTAGCTGGATCAAAGTCTCTTTGACTATCTGTGGGGAGGAAACAGAAGAGGGGTGAGACCACATCTCAGTGAATGGGTAAATCATACTATAACTGAAACAGGGCAAACCAAGCACGAGTGTTTCGCAATGAGTTTAATAATTGAAATCAAAGTGTAAAGATAATAATAGAAACATTAAGCATTTAATCATAATTTATTGAAAGAAAAACTAAACAGTTCAAATGTATGTTCAGAAAATAAAACAGGATTTAAATCAATAATCGCAAAGCAAATTCATTATGCATGGTAAGTAATAAATGAAGTTATTTATGCAATTATAATGATGAATGAGATTGTTTAGAAATATTTAATCTTTAAGAAAAATGCACTAGTTTATTGGAGGTCTTTCCTAACAGATCTATCATCTTCCCCAAGTACACAGCAAGGGTAGGGTAATCACTTAAGGCATAGACATAAGTCCATCCTAAATTTCCCCAAGGACACAGCAAGGGTATGGTAATCACTGTAGGCATAGACATAAGTCCACCCTAAATTCCCTGTGTCTTAGGCAGTCATATGCCCGTCACAGTATCCTAGGCCGACGCCTTCGCATGAAATCCTGTGTCTTAGGCAGTCATATGCCCGTCACAGTACCTTAGGCCGAAGCCTTCACATGACCATGGTGCACCAGGGCTAGCACTCCCTGCGGCTAGCTAACAGTGATCTAAAAGGGTCCCTCCAATAGAAAACATTTGAAATATGTTATTCAAAGAATTTAAAGTAAAACATTTCAATAACATTACAATAAAGTTATAATTCTCCATCTAGCTCTTTTCATGCATAAAATTCCGTTCTAAAATATGTTTCATCCATGTATTCCCATGGAGACCTTTATCATCATAAACTTTCCCTTTCAACATATCGTCCGTAGACGTCGCATAGATGTTCAGATGCATCAAATTATTTCATGGCTAACTTAGTTCATTTCTATGACTAAGTTCGCATTTCTATAAATCTAGCTCAAATGGAAAATTATCAGTCTAGATGCTTGCCCTGCATACCTAGGGTTCAACTAGGATTAAAATTTACAATTTCTAACATGGTTGGAACATATTGGTTTTCAAAGTGGTAAAACAATTTAGCATACATTCCAACTAGTTAAAATCATATGAAAGAGTTATAAACCGAATTCGTAAAAAAAAACATGCGCTATAGTATGAAAAACCCACTCACCGTACTAGGAGTCCAACAACGAGAATTTCACCTCGTGATGGCTCAACAACCTAGAAAACATAGACATAACATGAAAATTAGATAAATCCTAAATGTCACTATTCACTTCAAAAAATACTATTCACTCGCCGGAAAATACTATTCACGCCGAAATCTAAAAACCCTATATTCTAGCATAGAAACTAATTCTAAGACTATCTATGGAAAGAATTTCGGTAAAAACGAAGCCTAAAATGCGATTGGACAGAATTTTACCTTGGAGGTTACTGTTCATGCGATTTTTCGGCGACTTTCTGGCGGTTTTTCGGCAAAACTAATCGGTGAGATTTGTAACTCTCCTTCCCACGAGTCCAATGGTACCTTGGTAGCTCGAATCGGTTGGCTGGATGGTGAGATATCTTAGAGAGAAGGTAGAGAAAATTTTTAGAGAGAGAGAGGGGAAGTTAGATGCAGGGGAAATCAAGGAGAAGGGAGGGGGAAGCTGCAGAAAACGCAGAAAACAGCCCGAAGCACGGCCTGGCCGTGTCCTAGAGCACGGCCGTGCTTCGGGGCTACAGTGCACCAAGTTTTTGGCCGAATTGACAAAACGTCAAACATGAAAGTTGTACCCCTTTCTCTTCGCTTGCATTAGCCACTTGAATCACCTAATTTGGAGTTCATATGAAGGAGTTATGCATAAAATAGTGAGCAAAGGTCTAGACCACACTATGCTTCGGTTTTTGCCTCTTATCACTATAATATTCACGGAATTAGCAAAAGTTCGCAACATCAAAGTTGTAGATATATGTGTTATCTTTCAACAGAAATTGGAATCACTTAATTTGGATTTCATATAAGAGATTTATGCTTATATGAGTGAAGACAGGTCAGAAGAAAGTTCAGAAACGCTCTAAAATTTTACATTGTTCTCAACTTCCTTGTTTCAAATGATTTGTATTTAACCTTCAAAGGTTTGGGTTATTACAAATAGGCTTCTTACCAGGAGGAAGAGAAGTGAGGGACCAAGTGTGGTTGATTTCTAAAGCATCCAATTCAGTTTGCATTGCTTCTTGCCAATGGGAATAAGGAGCTGCTTCGGTATAAGATGTAGGCTCAATATCTTGACTAACAGCAGCAGTAAAAGAGCGATGTTGTGGTGAGTAACGATGATCAGAGACGAAATTGCAAAGGGGATAGCGTGTACCTTTTTTTTGGACCTGATGACAAAGGCGGAAAATGGTTGGGAGACGTTACTTGGTTGCATACATAATCATGTAAAGCCATAGGAGGGTGATGAGGTATTTGGGAACGACGTAAAATGGGTTCAGGAGGAGGACTAGCAGGTGATGGCTGAGTAGAAACTGGATTCGGTAGTGAGGGTTGTTGGATGGGAGAAATAGGTTCTGTTGGTGAGGGTTGTTGAACTGGTGGGGAAAGATCGGATATAGAAAGAGGAATCACAGGGTTTGAATTTGAGGAAGGGGATGGAATGGACTCATAAGGGAAAATCATTTCATGAAAAACAACATCACGGCTAGTGAACATTTGGTGGGTGTCAAGGTCATAGATTGTAAGCTTTTTAACCAACGGGATAGCCAAGAAAAATACATTGTTTTGCTCGAGGAGCAAATTTATGGGGGACGTGCACATCAGTAGCATAGGCAAGACACCCAAAAACTCGGATATGAGAATAAGAAGGAAGCTTCCCATAAAGTCGTTCAAAAGGAGTTTGGCGCGAAAGGAGTTGTGTGGGCAAATGATTAATTATATGAACAGCAGTAGAAACACATTCTGCCCAAAAATGTAAAGGAAGGTGGGCTTGAAAACAAAATGCTCTAGCGGACTCAAGAATATGGCAGTGCTTGCGCTCTACAACCCCCTTTTGTTAAGGAGTATAGACACAAGAATGTTGGTATGTGGTCCCTTTTGTTTAAAAAATTCCCGCATAGAGAAGAATTCTCCACCATTATCAACCCAAATGTTGGCTATAGATACATGGAATTGTGTTTGGAAAAATGAAAAAAAATTGACAAGTAAATGTTGTGTTTCACTTTTGAGATGCATAAAAAAAACCCATGTGAATCTAGAATAATCATCCACAACAGTCAAAACATATTTCGCACCAGAAAGGGAGGCAATTTTATAGTGGCCCCAAATGTCATAATGAATTAATTCAAAAGGTCTAACAGACGAAATTGAACTAACAGAAAATGGAAGTCGACTTTGTTTTGCAAGTGCACAAACATCACAAGCATTATTAGATTGGAAAGGGAAATTTAACAAATGTTTTGCCATAAAATCTAATCTAGAGGAAGACAAATGCCCCAAACGGCGATGCCATAAAGCGGTGGAGGAGGTGACCTGAGAACTGGGTGAATGGCAAGAAGTGGTTGCTGCAGATGGAGTTTGAGTTTTTGGCTTCTCTGATGCTAACGCAACCAAGTAATAAAGTCCGTCTCGTTGTTCACCCAAACCAATCGTCGTCCTCGTCGTCAAGTCTTGCATAATACACCAATGAGGGAAAAAGGTTACTGAACAATTGAGATCTTTGGTAACTCGACTCACAGACATTAAATCCACCTTAAAAATGGCACACCAAGCACATTTTTTAAAGTAACAGTAGAAATCAAAGGTAAATTCCCAATAGATGTAATTGGAGACTGTGCTCCACTTGGCATAGCAACTGGTGGCAAAAAGGTGTTCTTACTACTGTTGACAAGCAAAGTTGGAGATGAAGTAATGTGGTCTGTTGCACCACTGTCAATAATTAATCGATGGAGGCGCAACAAAGCTTGTAACAAACCTGAGGCAGCAGCATTAGCTTTAGGATTGGTAGATTGTGTTGTCCTTTTACCCTGCATAATAGATAAGATTTGCTGGATTTGCAAATCAAAGAGTCCATTTGTCATTGACGGCACTTCTTGCATTACTGGACGTTCCTTGACATTGTTGGCTGAAGATTGATGGCTATTGTTGTGCTTGAAATGAGTGCTTCCATGATTAGACCTGTTTGATGCATGTTTAGGGTGTTCTGGTGGGTTCCCATTCAGCTTCTAGTATGTTTCTCGTACATGATGGTCACATCACAATAAGAGCAGTTCAAAGGTTTTCGATTAGATGGGTTGGAACGAGAAGAAGAACCTTGTCCATGTCGAACAGCCAGAGCCATCGGTTCAGCCTTTCGAACAACCATGGCTGAGTTCTTTGTCGTCTCACGTGCAGCCCCCAGGCTTCGTTGCTTCTCCTCTTGTACAATGGAAGAGTAATGTAATAACCGTAAAATTTAACGAAAATTCCAATTAAAGGAAATTTAAAATAAAAGAGAGAATTTTGACAATAGAGATAAGAACCGTAGAAAATATGTATATTTATTACATGGATTAAAGAATTACAAAAGAAATATGAGAATTTATGTTTTGGCGCGCTATAAACAAATATATTTTTATTTGCTTAAAAATGATTATGATTTGTTAAAAGTAAGTGGACTTTTAAGTAAAAGAAGTATTGTGTTGCTTAAAATAATTATATCGGCCTCTAATGAATTTTTATGGTATTTTTAGAAATATTTTTTCTTTTAATATGAATAAAGATATTTGTTTTGAAATTTATTTTATTATGATTTTTATCAAGAAAAATTATGATTTAAGAGTTTAACTAAAGATTTATGATAAAGGAAATTTTTAGAAATTTTTGGGATATTTTATGATGAAAAATGGAATTTATATGAATTTTATAAAAGAAAATATTATTATTAATTATTGAATAATTATTATTATATTAAAAAAAATGAACAAAACCATAAAACGAAAACCAGGGGCGACTGCGTATCGAAATCGAATAAAAATCGGAAAAAATGAATAGTAATGAATAGTGTAGGAATAGTAACATCCAATATTTTCCTTCGATCTGGAGTATCGATTGGCTTCCGATATCAAAACTGAAGGTGTTACTGGATTCAGGACGAAGAGTACTTCAGTTTTGACCGATCAGTTTTTGAAATCAACCATTGAATCGCCGAAGATCTGAAGTAGAAAATCTCGATAAAAGGTAAGTCTGAAAAACCTTACTTAGAAATTTCTAATTAGAAATCTGACTCCGTAGATGGATTCGGAAACTAGATAAACATTAGGATATGAAATTGTTTTGTTGATTCAGTAAAAATTTTGTGACAGTGAATAGTATTTTCCTGCGATGAATAGTGGACCTTCTGGACTCGATTTTGGGATCTGTTTTACCGAATTCAGACCAGGAACTAGGATTTTAGGACTGTCCAATCTGGAGCCCTTACCTGTGAGTGGGTTTTTCATACTATAGCGCATGTTTTACGAATTCGGTTTATAACTCTCTCGTATGATTTTAACTAGTTGGAATGTATGCTAAATTGTTTTATCGCTTTGAAAACTAATATGTTCCAACCATGTTAGAAATTATAAATTTCAATCCTAGTTGAACCCTAGGTATGCAGGACAAACATCTAGACTGATAATTCTCCATTTGAGCTAGATTTATAGAAATACGAACTTAGTCATAGAAATGAACTAAGTTAGCCATGAAATGATTTGATGCATGATGAGCATCTATGCGACGTCTACGGACGATCTATGTTTAAAATGATTTGATGCATGATGAGCATCTATGCGACGTCTACGGACGATCTATGTTTAAAGGGAAAGTTTATGATGATAAAGGTCTCCATGGAAATACATGGATGAAACATATTTTTGAACGGATTTTTATGCATGAAAAGAGCTAGATGGAGAATTATAGCTTTATTGTAATGTTATTGAAATGTTTTACTTTAAACTCTTTGAATAGCATATTTTCAAATGTTTTCCATTGGAGGAACCCTTTTAGATCACTGTTAGCTAGCCACAGGGAGTGCTAGCCCTGGTGCACCATGGTCATGCGAAGGCTTCGGCCTAGGATACTGTGACGGGCATATGACTGCCTAAGACACAGGGATTTAGGGTGGACTTATGTCTATGCCTACAGTGATTACCCTACCCTTGCTGTGTGCTTGGGGGAGATGATAGATCTGTTAGGAAAGACCTCCAATAAACTAGTGTATTTTTCTTAAAAATAAATATTTCTAAAATATCTCATTCATCATTGTTATTGCATAAATAACTTCATTTATTACTTACCATGCATAATTGATTTGCTTTACGGTTACTGATTTAATTCTGTTTTATCTTTTGAACATACATTTGAATTGTTTAGCTTTTCTTTCAATAAATTATGGTTAAATGCTTAATGTTGCAATTATTAAACTCATTGCGAAACACTCGTGCTTGGTTTGCCCTGTTTCTGTTATAGTGTGATTTACCTATTCACTGAGATGTGATCTCACCCCTCTTCTGTTTCCTCCCCACAGATAGTCAAAGAGACTTTGATCCAACTACAGCTTCGTAGGAGGCTGAAGATAGCGTTGGTGATCCCCAGTTTGGACAAGGCTCTTTTATACTGTTTGTCTAGTTTAGTTTATGTCTAGTGTACCTCCATGAACTTACAGGCAGGATCCTCGCTTCTTGCGTATTTTGATGTGTTGTTTGGAAAACGGTTTTATGTTATACAACGATGTTGATATTATGAGGCCGTGAGCCAAATTGAATCACGGATGTTGGATTCATGAGATATATATATATATATATATATATATATATATATATATATATATATATATATATATACAGAATTTCTGATATTGGATGTGGCATATGTGGCCATTTATATTTATTATATACTCTGGATTGTGTGATGGATGTTTGTATGTGCTATGCGTTAGGCTTGCGGCTAGGGGGAAACCCTTATGCCGTGCCGATCATGTGTTCCATCATTTGGGACTGTGACAGAGTGGTATCAGAGCTGAGGTTGAAAAGCCGAGTCCTGGGAACTCTCACGCGTGAACAATGTGGCAAAGCGTGGCTCTCCGCCCAAGAGCTACAGTATGGGATGCAGTGCTTTGATAGGTACCCCTGTTGCCACCAGAAGAAAGTGACAGAGTGGTATCAGAGCTTTAGGTTTTCCTGTGTTCATGGAGTAACGGACCTTTAGGTAGAACTTTGAGTATGGGTATGAATCCGGACATGCTTATACTCACAGTGCTGCTAAAGGGGTTCGATAGGATGTTGTTCTTTTGTTCAAGTAAGTCAGTTTATAGTATGCTATGTTGGCATGGTTAAGTGACGGTTGGGCTATCTCTGTTTTATAGCGAGATGCGTCTTAAAGAATTTAAGAAATTGAGACAGATACCAAATATGATGGTTTCTGAATGTGACATCATGATGGTTTCTGAATGTGACATCCATTGTACCCGGTTGTCTAGATATGATAATTGTGATGTGATATTGAGAATGAATTTGTTGGCATTATGTCATGTCATTTTGAAATGTCACTAGAAGGTGATTAAATTCAATATTCTTGGAGAAATTTCTCTCTTGATACAAAGAAATCTTAGTGAGATACCCAGTAACCTAATCTCTGCTTTAGCAGTCCATAAGTGATTACAAAAAGGTGCCAAGGATAGTTAGCAGTGGTGAGAGATGCTGATATAAAGTATACCACTGTAAATCAAGTTTCAGTGATTAGAGAATTTTCTGATATAATTCCTGAGGAATTGCCAGGATTACCCCAAAATAATAAATAGAATTTGGTATTGATTTATTTCCTGGCCAGCGTCTATATTTCCATATAGAGTGGCACCCACTGAACTTAAAGAACTGAAAAAGAAATAGTTACAAGACATGTTAGACAAGGGATTTAAAAGCCCTAGAACTTTTATTTGGAGTGCTTCAGTTTTATCTGTGAAAAAGAAAAATGGATCACTATGACTATACATAGATTATAAACAGTTGAGTAAAGTGACAATGTGAAATAAATATTCATTACCTCATATAGATGATCTATTTGATCAGTTAGGAAGTGCTCAACATTGCTTAAAAAGTTAACTTGATTTGATATTTAGCTATCATTAATTAAGGATAAGGGAAGAGGATATTCGAAAAAAAAAATTTAGGACTCGTTATGGCATTATGAGTTTTTGGTGATGTCATTTAATCTGACAAATGCCTAGTTGCATTCATGAACTTGATAAAAAAAAGAGAGTATTGAAGCCATCCCTGGATTAATTTGTTATTATAATTATTGATAATATACTAAAATATTACAAGAGTTCAAAGGATCATAAGCAACATTTAAAGATAGTATTACAAACTCCAAGGGAGTATCAGCTATATGCTAAGTTCTCAAAATATAAATTTTGACTTAGTAATAGTACTTTCTTAAGGTATGTGGCTAGCAAGATGGTATCTAAGATAACCCTAAGAAAGTAAAAGCGGTACAGCAATGTCCACATCTTGCTATAGTTACAGATGAAGATCCAAGTCCAATTTGCGCTTTTTGCTGTGGTCTGTTGTCCATTCTATTTGAGCTATAATTGGATCAGGTACATGAACATATGCTTGTAAAGCATCAATCAGCTCCTCAGCATCTGAAGCTGAGATGAGAATTCGTCGTGCTGAGTGTGGGATAAACCTTTGTTCCACAGCATGATCAAGGAAAGATAACAGACCATCAAAGAAGTGATTAACGTTTAACAAACCTATCGGTTTGTGGTGCATATTTAGTTGTGCCCAAGAGACTATTTGGAAAATTTCTTCTAAAGTACCAAAACCCCCTGGTAAGGCAATGAAAGTATCAGCATTGCTCATCATTCTAGCCATGCGCTCATGCATTGATGCAACCCTAAACTCTTCCCCAATTGTTTTGCCTACAATGTTAGATGCAGCTAGAGCCGTAGGAATAATACCTAGAACTTGGCATCTTCCTATATGAACAGTTGTAGACACACACCCCATTAACCCACAGTTACCTCCACCATACACTAAATGAATTCTTCTCCTAGCCAGCACCATACCCAGATTTTGTGCTGCTTTAACATACTACCCATCCTTTCCAGGACTGGAACCACAAAAGACGCATACATTTCGAAATTGACGAAATGCAATTCCCTCCATAGCTGCACACACCCTAATTTTGAGTATGAAAATAAAGATACCAATGTGTGCATTAACAGAACTCAGAGAAAGACATACTTATAATAGCTATGCGACATAATGAGAACAACTATGTGAGTGATTGGCGGAGATCAGCTAAATTGAAGGTGAAAATTTCAAAAAAATGACAGCAAGCATGTATATATAAAGTAGTTATGACTGTGACCCATATTAAGCACGTAAAGAGAATAAGGTCAAGAATGGCAGTGATATTGAATTTAATGTAGACTCTGAAGGAATTCTGAGATTTGGCAAACGATTGTGTGTATTTAATAAAGAAGAACTTAAGGAAGAAATTTTAGAGGAAACCCATAGATCCATATATACAATTCATCCTGAGGTAACTAAAATGTATAAAGATCTAAAAGAAATTCATTGGTGGGACAGTATGAAGAAAGATATAGTTGATTTTGTATCTCGATGATTAACTTGTCAACAGGTAAAAGTAGAACATCAAAGACTTGCAAGATTACAATATCAGATAGAGATACCTGAATAAAAAATGGGTGATTATTGATAGGTTCAAACTTGTCTTTGAATAAGATAGTAAGACTTCATAAGGTATTGATATCAATTATATCTGATCGAGAACTATAGTTCACAGATTGTTTTTAGAGAGCATTTTAAGAAGGTTTGGGCAAAAGTTTTACATAAAATACCGTAAGTGTAATAACCGTAAAAAAATTTAACAAAAATTCCAATTAAAGGAAATTTAGAATAAAAGAAAGAATTTTGAAAATGGAGATAAGAACCATAGAAAATATGTATATTTATTACATGGATTAAAGAATTACAAAAGAAATATGAGAATTTATGTTTTGACGCGCTATAAGCAAATATATTTTTATTTGTTTAAAAATGATTATGTTTTGCTAAAAGTAAGTAGACTTTTAAGTAAAAAAAAAGTATTGTATTGCTTAAAATAATTATACTGGCCTCAATTGAATTTTTATGGTATTTTTAGAAATATTCTTTCTTTTAATATGAATTAAGATATTTGTTTTGAAATTTATTTTAATATGATTTTTATTAAGAAAAATCATGATTTAAGAGTTTAACTAAAGATTTATGAGAATGGAAATTTTTAAGAATTTTTGGGATATTTTACGATAAAAATTGGAATTTTTATGAATTTTTATAAAAGAAAATCCTATTATTAATTATTTATTTATTTAATTAATTATTATTATATTTAAAAAAAAACACACAACCTCAGAAACCATAAAACGAAACCGGGGGCGACTGCGCCGAATTCGAAAAAAAAATCAGAAAAAAAAAATGAATAGTAATAAATAGTGTAAGAATAGTAACATCCAACATTTTCTTTCGATTTGGAGTACCGATTAGCTTCCGATATCAAAACTGAACGTGTTATTGGATTCAGGACGAAGAGTACTTCAGTTTTGACTGATCAGTTTTTCAAATCAACCGTTGAATCGCCGTAGATCTGAAGTAGAAAATCTCGGTAAAAGGTAAGTTGTGAAAAACCTTATTTAGGGACTTCTAATTAGAAATCTGACACCGTAGATGGATTCAGAAACTAGATAAATATTAGGATATGAAATTATTTTGTTGATTTGGTAAAATTTTTGTGACAGTGAATAGTGTTTTCCAGCGATGAATAGTGGTGGTGAATAGTGTTTTTCGGCGGTGAACAGTAACCAAGCTCATTTAAGGTTTTTGGACCTTCCGGACTCGATTTTGGGGTCTATTTTACCAAAGTCAGACCAGGAACTAGGATTTTAGGGCTGTCCAATCTGGAGCCCTTACTTGTGAGTGGGTTTTTCATACTATAGCGCATGCTTTATGAATTCAGTTTATAACTCTCTCGTATGATTTTAACTAGTTGGAATGTATGCTAAATTGTTTTACCGCTTTGAAAACCAATATGTTCCAACCATGTTAGAAATTATAAATTTCAATCCTAGTTGAACCCTAGGTATGCAGGGCAAGCATCTAAACTGATAATTCTCCATTTGAGCTAGATTTATAGAAATGCAAACTTAGTCATAGAAATGAACTAAGTTAGCCATGAAAATGTTTAAAATGATTTGATGCATAATGAGCATCTATGCGACGTCTACGGACGATCTATGTTTAAAATGATTTGATGCATGATGAGCATCTATGCGACGTCTACGGACGATCTATGTTTAAAGGGAAAGTTTATGATGATAAAGGTCTCCATGAGAATCCATGGATGAGACATATTTTAGAACGAAATTTTATGCATGAAAAGAGCTAGATGGAGAATTATAGCTTTATTATAATGTTATTGAAATGTTTTACTTTAAACTCTTTGAATAGCATATTTTCAAATATTTGCTATTGGAGGAATCCTTTTAGATCACTGTTAGCTAGCCGCAGGTAGTGCTAGCCCTGGTGCACCATGGTCATGTGAAGGCTTCGGCCTAGGATACTGTGACGGGCATATGACTGCCTAAGACACAGGGATTTAGGGTGGACTTATGTCTATGCCTACAGTGATTACCCTACCCTTGCTGTGTGCTTGGGGGAATTTAGGGTGGACTTATGTCTACGCCTACAGTGATTACCCTACCCTTGTTGTGTGCTTGGGGGAGATGATAGATCTGTTAGGAAAGACCTCCAATAAACTAGTGCATTTTTCTTAAAAATTAAATATTTCTAAACAATCTCATTCATCATTGTTATTGCATAAATAACTTCATTTATTACTTATCATGCATAATTGATTTGCTCTACTGTTATTGATTTAATTATGTTTTATCTTTTGAACATACATTTGAACTGTTTAGCTTTTCTTTCAATAAATTATGGTTAAATGCTTAATGTTTCTATTATTATCCTTACACTTTGATTTCAATTATTAAACTCATTGCGAAACATTCGTACTTGATTTGTCCTGTTTCTGTTATAGTATGATTTACCCATTCACTGAGATGTGGTAATCTCACCCCTCTTCTGTTTCCTCCCCACAGATAATCAGAGAAACTTTGATCCAGCTACAGCTTTGTAGGAGGCTGAATATAGCATTGGTGAGCCCCTGTTTGGGCAAGGCTCCGTTGTACTGGTTGTTTAGTTTAATTATGTCTAGTGTATCTCCATGAACATACAGGCAGGATCCTCGCTTCTTGCGTCTTTTGATGTGTTGTTTGGAAAAATGGTTTTATGTTTTACAATGATGTTGGTATTATGAGGCCTTGGGCCAAGTTGAATCACAGATGTTGGATTCATGAGATATATATATATATATATATATATATATATATATATACAGTATTTTTCTGATATTGGATGTGGCATATGTGGCCAGTTATATTTATTATGTACTCTGGATTGTGTGCTGGATATTTGTGCATGCTATGTGTTAGGCTTGCGGCTAGAGGGAAACCCTTATGCCGTGCCGGTCATGTGTTCCATCATTTGGGGCCGTGACAGTAAGTTTTCTAATAGGTGAGTGAGTAAATGACTATTTCGTTTGTCAAGATTGTGACTTGGGTGATGTTTGATATTTGTATAGTATGTCATGAAAATATATGAATGTGTGAAAAGTGAATTGAAATGGATAAGTGGCAGACATGATATGAATAGTGAAAGTAAGATATGTTAGGATTGCTTAAAGATTGGATAGTGATAAAAAAATGTTATAAGAGGAGAATGTGAACATATTGGGTTTACTGGAAGATAGATAAGACAAAAGTAGGAAATTTGTGATTTCAATTGGTTAGAAGTGACTAATGAATGAAATCTTGGAAGAATATAACTTAAAATAGTGAGTTTGGACACCGAACTATATAACGATTTTTAGATGACAGGAATAGAAAAAAATGATGGCCTTATGGTGCTTTGAGGAATGTAATAAAGTGAATTAGTGGTACTGAAGTTCTTGAGGGATAAAATATAGAAAGTAGGATTTAAATTGATCTTTGAATTATTAATTTGGAAATATGGAGAATATTCTGAGAATCATGTCCGAAAATAATGTAAGTAATCAAGATATTTGTGTTAAAGGTTTATACTATGCTAAATCGAATTTAGTATTTAAGATGTGAATTATGTTGAGATTGGAAATTTACGTATGAATAATTGTTGAGAAAAGAGATTTCAGAAGAAGCCATAGATTGTAAATATGGATAAATCGAGGTAATAAGGATATACTGAGATATAAAAAAATGGTACTAGTATAATGGTAAAAAGAAGATACAAGTGAAATTTTTCATTGGTGGGTATGTTGGCAAATACGAATTGAATATATTATCTCAAGAGAGTTATTCAGGAAGTCTAAGGATCTTTATTAGATTATAGTATGACTGATACTAAAATGATGTGTTTATACATTAGAAGTTATGCTTTAAGTATCTTTAAATTATTGTGGTGAAAGTTTGGAGAAATTAATTGTCCTTAGTTGAACTTGCTCATAGCAGTAATTATCATGCCAATATACAATGGCATCATTTGAAGTTTTACATGAACATCATAGGTTTCTTAATATGTGAGTGAATTGAGAAAAGTTAAACTTTGAAAATTTAATTTGGAATAACATGCAATAGATAGAATATGACTTATCTAAATTGATGATGCTAGCTTGGAGAGCATGCTTCAAGCATTTTTTTTTTAGATTGGTGAGAGATTTCTTAGCAGAATCTGTTTATAATAAAATGATATTAGAAGATTTAAGCTTTATGTAAGAGGTGTTACAAATGTTTTGTTAAATGACTCAGTAGAGTTAGATTTATTATAGATGTCATTCAAAAAGTGAAAATTGATTAGAAAAAGAAATACAAGTAACTCAATACTAGTCAAAAGTCTATAAGGACCATGAATGTTGAGCACTAGGAATTATCAGTTGGTGATCACATATTCTTTAATGACTCACCAATGAAAGAGGTACTGAGATTTGGAAAGAAAGGGAAGTTACCCCCTTGGTATATAGAACCATTTGAAATTCTTGATAGGATCAGTTCAGTGACTTATTGTTTGGCTTTACCTCCTAAATTGGGTAATGTCCATCCAGTTTTTCATGTGTCTATGCTACAGAAATATTTACCGTATTCTACACATGTTATATAGTGTCCATAGATTCAGTTACAGAAAGATTTAACCTATGAGGAACAACCAGTAGCAATAGTGGACAGACAAGTAAAGAAATTACGGTTAAAAGAAATATCTACAGTAAAGGTGATATGGAAAAATCACTCTTCTGAGGAAGCTACTTAGGAAAGGAAAAATGATATATGTCTTAGATATCTGTACTTGTTTGAACAATGAGGTTAGTGTTTATCTGCAACTGTGGTGATGAAATTCGAGGACCGAATTTCTTTAAGGGGGGAAGAATGTAATAACCGTAAAATTTAACGAAAATTCCAATTAAAGGAAATTTAGAATAAAAGAGAGAATTTTGACAATAGAGATAAGAACCGTAGAAAATATGTATATTTATTACATGGATTAAAGAATTACAAAAGAAACATATTTATTACATGGATTAAAGAATTACAAAAGAAATATGAGAATTTATATTTTGGCGCGCTATAAGCAAATATATTTTTATTTATGTAGAAATGATTATGATTTGCTAAAATTAAGTAGACTTTTAAGTAAAATAAATATTGTATTGCTTAAAATAATTATACCGGCCTCTATTGAATTTTTATGGTATTTTTAGAAATATTCTTTCTTTTAATATGAATAAAGATATTTGTTTTGAAATTTATTTTATTATGATTTTTATCAAGAAAAATTATGATTTAAGAGTTTAACTAACGATTTATGAGAAAGGAAATTTTTAGGAATTTTTGAGATATTTTATGATGAAAAATGGAATTTATATAAATTTTTATAAAAGAAAATCCTATTATTAATTATTTAATAATTATTATTATATTTAAAAAAAACCTCAGAAACCATAAAACGAAACCGGGGGCGACTGTGTATCGAATCCGAAGAAAAATCGGAAAAAAATGAATAGTAATGAATATTGTAGGAATAGTAACATCCAACATTTTCTTTCGATTTGGAGTATCGACTGTCTTCCGATATCAAAACTGAGGGTATTTCTGGATTCAGGACGAAGAATACTTCAGTTCTGACCGATCAGTTTTACAAATCTACCGTTGAATCGCCGTCGATCTGAAGTAGAATATCTCGGTAAAAGGTAACTTCTGAAACTCTTACTTAGAGACCTCAAATTAGAAATCTGACACCGTAGATGAGTTCATAAGCTTGATAAACATTAGGATATGTAACTTTTTCGGTCATTTGGTAACTTTTTATATGGTGGTAAATAGTGATTTCCGGCATAAATAGTGGCGGTGAATAGTGATTTCGGCGATGAATAGTGACAGTGAATAGTATTTTTCGGCGGTGAACAGTTTTGGACCTTCCGGACTCGATTTTGGGGTCTGTTTTACCGAATTCAAACCAGGAACTAGGGTTTTAGGGCTGTCCAATCTGGAGCCCTTACCTGTGAGTGGGTTTTTTATACTATAGCGCATGTTTTACGAATTCGGTTTATAACTCTCTCGTATGATTTTAACTAGTTGGAATGTATGCTAAATTGTTTTATCGCTTTGAAAACCAATATGTTCCAACCATGTTAGAAATTCTAAATTTCAATCCTAGTTGAACCCTAGGTATGCAGGGCAAACATCTAGACTGATAATTCTCCATTTGAGTTAGATTTATAGAAATGCGAACTTAGTCATAGAATGAACTAAGTTAGCCATGAAATGATTTGATGCATGATGAGCATCTATGCGACGTCTACGGACGATTTATGTTTAAAATGATTTGATGCATGATAAGCATCTATGCGACGTCTACGGACGATCTATATTTAAAGAGAAAGTTTATGATGATAAAGGTCTCCATGGGAATTCATGAATGAGACATATTTTAGAACGGAGTTTTATGCATGAAAAGAGCTAGATGGAGAATTATAGCTTTATTATAATGTTATTAAAATGTTTTACTTTAAACTCTTTGAATAGCATATTTTCAAATGTTTGTTATTGGAGGAATCCTTTTAGATCACTGTTAGCTCTCCGCAGGTAGTGCTAGCCCTGGTGCACCATGGTCATGCGAAGGCTTCGGCCTAGGATACTGTAACAGGCATATGACTGCCTAAGACACAGGGATTTAGGGTAGACTTATGTCTACGCCTACAGTGATTACTCTACCCTTGCTGTGTGCTTGGGGGAATTTAGGGTGGACTTATGTCTACGCCTACAGTGATTACCCTACCCTTGCTGTGTGCTTGGGGGAGATGATAGATCTATTAGGAAAGATATCCAATAAACTAGTGTATTTTTCTTAAAAGCGCGCTATAAGCAAATATATTTTTATTTGCTTAAAAATGATTATGATTTGTTAAAAGTAAGTGGACTTTTAAGTAAAAGAAGTATTGTGTTGCTTAAAATAATTATATCGGCCTCTAATGAATTTTTATGGTATTTTTAGAAATATTTTTTCTTTTAATATGAATAAAGATATTTATTTTGAAATTTATTTTATTATGATTTTTATCAAGAAAAATTATGATTTAAGAGTTTAACTAAAGATTTATGAGAAAGGAAATTTTTAGAAACTTTTGGGATATTTTATGATGAAAAATGGAATTTATATGAATTTTATAAAAGAAAATCTTATTATTAATTATTGAATAATTATTATTATATTAAAAAAAACGAACGAAACCATAAAATGAAAACCAGGGGCGACTGCGTATCGAAATTGAATAAAAATCGGAAAAAATGAATAGTAATGAATAGTGTAGAAATAGTAACATCCAATATTTTCCTTCGATCTGGAGTATCGATTGGCTTCCAATATCAAAACTGAAGGTGTTACTGGATTCAGGACGAAGAGTACTTCAGTTTTGATCGATCAGTTTTTGAAATCAACCGTTGAATCGCCGAAGATCTGAAATAGAAAATCTCGGTAAAAGGTAAATCTGAAAAACCTTACTTAAAAATTTCTAATTAGAAATCTGACTACGTAGATGGATTCAGAAACTAGATAAACATTAGGATATGAAATTGTTTTGTTGATTCATTAAAATGTTTGTGACAGTAAATAGTGTTTTCCGGCGGTGAACAGTAACCAAGCTCATTTAAGGTTTTTGGACCTTCTGGACTCGATTTTGGGGTCTGTTTTACCGAATTCAGACCAGAAACTAGGATTTTAGGGCTGTCCAATCTGGAGCCCTTACCTGTGAGTGGGTTTTTCATACTATAGCGCATGTTTTACGAATTCGGTTTATAACTCTCTTGTATGATTTTAACTAGTTGGAATGTATGCTAAATTGTTTTATCGCTTTGAAACCAATATGTTCCAACCATGTTAGAAATTATAAATTTCAATCTTAGTTGAACCCTAGGTATGCAGGGCAAACATCTAGACTGATAATTCTCCATTTGAGCTAAATTTATAGAAATGCGAACTTAGTCATAGAAATGAACTAAGTTAGCCATGAAATGATTTGATGCATGATGAGCATCTATGCGACGTCTACGGACGATCTATGTTTAAAATGATTTGATGCATGATGAGTATCTATGCGACGTCTACGGACGATCTATGTTTAAAGAGAAAGTTTATGATGATAAAGGTCTCCATGGAAATACATGGATGAAACATATTTTTGAACGGATTTTTATGCATGAAAAGAGCTAGATGGAGAATTATAGCTTTATTGTAATGTTATTGAAATGTTTTACTTTAAACTCTTTGAATAGCATATTTTCAAATGTTTTCCATTGGAGGAACCCTTTTAGATCACTGTTAGCTAGCCACAGGGAGTGCTAGCCCTGGTGCACCATGGTCATGCGAAGGCTTCGGCCTAGGATACTGTGACGGGCATATGACTGCCTAAGACACAGGGATTTAGGGTGGACTTATGTCTATGCCTACAGTGATTACCCTACCCTTGTTGTGTGCTTGGGGGAGATGATAGATCTGTTAGGAAAGACCTCCAATAAACTAGTGCATTTTTCTTAAAGATAAATATTTCTAAAATATCTCATTCATCATTGTTATTGCATAAATAACTTCATTTATTACTTACCATGCATAATTGATTTGCTTTACGGTTACTGATTTAATTCTGTTTTATCTTTTGAACATACATTTGAATTGTTTAGCTTTTCTTTCAATAAATTATGGTTAAATGCTTAATGTTGCAATTATTAAACTCATTGGGAAACACTCGTGCTTGGTTTGCCCTGTTTCTGTTATAGTGTGATTTACCTATTCACTGAGATGTGATCTCACCCCTCTTCTGTTTCCTCCCCACAAATAGTCAAAGAGACTTTGATCCAGCTACAGCTTCGTAGGAGGCTGTAGATAGCGTTGGTGAGCCCTAGTTTGGACAAGACTCTTTTATACTGTTTGTCTAGTTTAGTTTATGTCTAGTGTACCTCCATGAACTTACAGGCAGGATCCTCGCTTCTTGCATATTTTGATGTGTTGTTTGGAAAACGGTTTTATGTTTTACAACGATGTTGATATTATGAGGCCGTGGGCCAAATTGAATCACGAATGTTGGATTCATGAGATATATATATATATATATATATATATATATATATATATATATATATATATATATATATATATATATATATATATATATATATATATATATATATATATATATATATATATATATATATATATATATATATATATATATATATATATATATATATATATACAGTATTTTCTGATATTGGATGTGGCATATGTGGCCAGTTATATTTATTATGTACTCTAGATTGTGTGCTGGATGTTTGTATGTGCTATGCGTTAGGCTTGCGGCTAGGGGGAAACCCTTATGTCGTGCCGGTCATGTGTTCCATCATTTGGGGCTGTGACAAGTAAGCCTTAGCAACATCAGGTAGCGGATTCATCAACAAAATCTGCCCTCGGATTGCACTATAGGACTCATTAAGTCCCATGAGAAATTTCATCAATCTGCGTCTCTTTTGGTTTGCCCCACAAGAGCAAACGGTGTCATTATAGGATCCTAGTTCATCCCATAATGTTTTTAGCCTTGTGTAATAAGCTGCAACAGACATCTGATCTTGAGTAAGACAGGCAATGTCCCTCTCAATCTAAAAAATACGAGCGGCATTACTTTGAGAAAAATGATCCCGAAGGTCTTCCCATACCTCCTGGGCGGTGGTTGAAAAAATGACACTGTCTGTAAGGTCCTGTGTAAGTGAATTGAGAATCCAAGATAGGATCATATCGTTGCAATTTTTCCACGAAGCATGTTCGTCTGGTTTGGCTGTGGCAGACGGAATTGTGGTGGTCCCATCTATGAAACCTAACTTGGATTTGACGTTCAAAGAAATCGTCATGGCTCTACACCATGTCGAATAATTATCCCCATTGAGGGGCTTGGAAACGAGCACCATTCCTGGATGATCAGAATGGTGAAGAAAATATGGATTGGCAGCATCAAGTTTGCCTCCATTCGAAGGTTGTTGTTCCGTCATGATTATGAGAAACAACAAAAAAAGGAACGGCAAAAAGAAAGAGGGCAGAGAGCTAGGGTATCGTTCCCTGCTCTGATACCATGTAAAAGAAGGGAAATAATATTTGCCTTGAATAATTTTATTGAATCAGGAGACAAAACTTTATACAAGAGATTTCCTACAATCACGCTAACCTATTTTAGGTAGTCTAAGTATAAAAGGCAACTGACAGCTAATACAATATATTTGCCAATGAATGGTCAGATATCATTGACCTTTCCTTCTTAACAGAAAGCACCAACAATGGCCCCATCAGCTACGCCGATAAGGGCCCGTTCAAGAACAGATAGATCCTTCATGAGGGTTTGAACTTTGGGGCTGTTTCTTGAATTGGGATTGAGCCATTTTGGGGTTTTTCGTGTCGTCTGGGTCTGAGTGGACATGGAGGTTGAAACGAATGTGAGGTCGCCGATGTGTATATCGGGGAATTTGACTCCGTGGGCATCTTTGGAGGCACGAGTGAGTGTGGTGAAGTGGTTTAGGAGGCCACTAAAGTCAGGCAAAGCAGAGTTATCGCAGGGTGTTGGAGATGGAAGGCCAAGAGAGGCTGAGATCTTGGCCTACATGGCAAACTATATGGAAGAGCTTCACTGCTCCGATTAGCCACAGAGATTGGAAGTAGAAACAAGAAAGCAATGGAAAAATCTATCCTACATTCATATTTCGGTACTATAATTGCTTTTTTATATTATTCGACAATTATTTTATTATGACATTTTATGATAAATAAAATATTCATATTTCAGTACTATAATTGCTTTATTTTTAAAAATTTATTGGACTTGCTCATGTGTTGAGTAAACTTTTATTTCACTAAAATTTATAATACATTTTAAAATTTATAAAATTTTATGTTCACACCTAAAAAATTTTTATTTTAAATTTTTATAAATATTAATTTAATTTTTAAACTATTTTTGTCACTTTGAATTTGACTATTATATGTTTGAATAAATTTATTTATTAAGCCTTTAGACTGAATCAGATAACCCCTGCCCATTTAGTAACACCCAAAGAAAAATCTCTCTTTCTTGGATTGTAGGTTTGTGTCATATCAGTAAAAGGCTGGACTCAAAGAAATTGAAGCCCTTGCTGACCATATTTGAATAAAAAAACTAGAAGAAACTCAAGAATAATAGGGATATTAACTTTCAAAGGGAAAGAAATTAATATTGTTATTTATAAAAGATATAAAATTTCTCAATTTGGTCTATCGTTTTCAATTCTTCCTTATTTTAAATATTTTTATCATTACTTCTTCATCATTTTAATCCTTACCTTAACTTGGGTTATATCTTTTTTGAAAATTATTGACATAGATAAACAAAATGTATAAAAAAACTATGTTGATAATTTAACTAAGAAAACATGATTTAAATTGATAGAATAAACAAATTAAAAAAAAAGAATGAACAAATTGAATAATAAATTAAGAAGGATTGAAAATATGTGATTATGTAAAAAGTTCATATTTTTCAATAATTGAAACATTAATTTAATTTTTAACTTACCTCTACAAATTAGCCAGGTGGGTGCTGGGCAAAGGGCCATTGCCAAAGTTTCCCTACTTGAATAATAAAAATTCAATTTTGTTTTAAAGATAGCAGGTACATTGGTTATAGATTTGTTTCTCTAAGCTTCTTTTTTTTTTTTCATTTGCAGCTAGTCTAAAGAATTGTCTTATAGAACTATATTCCATATTCCATATTGTTTTAAAGAATTTGTTTTCTGTGCATCATGTGGCATAGACAACTAAAACGAAAAAGAAAAGGAGAAAAAATAGATGATAGAGTCACGAGATTTTGTCTCTTAGTTTAGCCATGGCCTAAAAAAAAAAAAAAAGAGTTCCACCTGCCTTTAGCCTTTTTATGCCCATCACAAATTCACAATCTTGCCTAACTTGGGTGACAATTTTTAAGCTATAATGTTACTTAAAATTATTGTATATATTTAATTTGACTATTAAAAACTGTTATAAAAATAATATAATACTAACATTTTTCTCACAATTTAATTATATAATTGATGTTCAAACAAATTGCATACACCTCAATTAATTATGTGACATTAAATCTAAAAGAATTCAAATAGAATTTCTTGTATTGTAATCTTGAGATTAATGGCAACTCATTATATTTAATTTTTTCATCAATAATGGCACAATATTTTCACTACACTAATAAATTAAGGGGCAATATGTTTAGAGCAAATTACAAAATAAATTACATTTGCACTAATAGATTAAGAAGAAAGAGGCATTTTATAATGAAGGTTTTAAATTCTCTCTTAATTTTTGTTATGGGATGTATAGAAATCCAAATTATAAAAAAAAAAAAAAAAAAAAAAAGATTTTTCCGCAATTTGAAATTTATTTTATGTACACATACCAAAGTTTGATTGACCTCAAAGTAAATTAATAAGCTGAAAATGCTTATATTTAAAAAAAACACGGTTTCTGAGAAGGAAGAAAATAGACCTTGGACATTGAAGAGTAGTATTACATAAATAAAATCTCATTTTAATTGCTGGAGTGTTATTTAAATATCTTACTTAAAAAATAAGAGTCACATTAACATGTGCGGAAGCGTTTTTTGTTTAAAAAAAAATAGAATTACGATTAAAGGATATAAGAGTTATTTTATTTTAAATTAAAGAGTAATATTAAAATATTTTTAATAATAGAAAAAATTAAAATTTATTTAGTCTATCTAAATATAGAAAACCGATGATAGATAATATAACTTTAAAATTATTTATAAAGATATTTAAAATTTAAGCAAAATTCAAAATATCCAAAATACATAAGTGCAATTATTTGATGCTGGATTCAAATTTTTTGGTAGATAAATAATAAATATTATCAAATATTAATCCTCAACTTTGTACAAATAAATCTCAGTATAATTCCTACCAAACAATCAGCACTAAAGACTCTCTTTTTTTCTTCCAAAGGGTCAAGAGGACTTTGGGACTCATTATCAGGTCTAATAATAAGCACTAAACAATAAATGGGACCACCCACTAATCTATCTGGCAGGTTGGATATTCCTTCCTTAAAATTGAAAAGGGGACCCACAAGCACAGGAAGGGGCCTACCAAGGTGGGTAGGATTGTGTGACTGTGTTAAAATCAAGCGGGGGACCATCTCCATGCAATTTTGGCTTCTTCTCCGCAAAGCAAGCCTTTGGATTTCGAAACCCTTTTGTTTCTCTCTCTCAACTTCTCTTTTTCATCATTCTAAGCTTTTTTCTTCGCTTGCATCAAGATTTTACTCCCTTTTTCACCTCCCACTCATCAAAAATCATACCAAATTCCCAAAGTCGGCTTTCAAGCTTATAATTTTGCTATTATTTCAATTTCTGTGATTATTGCAACTATCACCATTTTATATACATAGCATTGTCCACCTTGAAATTTTTGGGAGTTTATCACTTATCACCAAAAGTTTTTTACTCCTTTTTTTTTTATTGTGAGAAAGTACCTTATAGAGGTGAGCAGCGGATCGGATAATTGAGTTATTTAACTTAATATAACCAAATTTAGATTAAAAAATTCACATTTTAACTTGACCAAAACATTTGGGTCACTATAAATTGAATTAGTTTAGTTAGGTTAGATTGATTAAGTTAGGTCTAAACAAATTTTAAAATAAATGCAATTGACTTATTTGTTTAAACTAAAAAAAATTAAAAAAAATTATTTATATAAACTCGTCAATTTGATCCAGTCTATTCAAAATAATTTTTTTTTTACTAAATTCAAGCAAATTGATTTAGGTTAGTTAAATTATGCTAAACTCTACTCTTTAGGTGTAAAATTAATCTTTATTTAGTGTACTGAAATTATTTCTCCATACAAAATCCATTATAAAAAAATGAAATATTTAACATTACAAGTAAGGTTCGTCTGTTTGGAGTTGAGTTTGCCTACTATTGGACTGCACCTTTGTTGGTAAGTTTCCTACTCTCCTAATTCTTCTAGTTTTAGTTTTAGTTTTTTTTTTCTTTTTGCTAACCTAAACTTGGAGTACTTTTCTTCTTTTGTGGCCTGGGTGTTCTTTTTATTCTTTTGATTTTTATACAAGACATGTCTATGCGGCTATGCCTATTTGCTATGCAATTTAATTCAAACATTTTGCCTTTTGGTTAAATGAAGTAATTATATTGCTTGAAAATAAATTATTAGTCACAGTACGGTTTGAGAGGGAGTACGGTATTTTTTTTTAAATATGGATAATTAATTGAAACTTCTTGCAATTTACTCAAATTTCTCATTCAGTGCAAGAAGTCTACTATATCCAATATTGCTATTTTGAGGAGTTAAATTTTTCTTTTTTTGATAGACTAGTGTTTAAGTCAGGGATGACAATTTGGGTAGTTATTTTAGATGCCCAATTATATTGACTTATATAAGTTATAATTATATCATATTCGATTAATAATGAACTGTGGATAGGGTTCGAATATTGGAATTAGATATTCAAATAGATTTTGGATGAATTCAAATTTAATTTTTAGGCATCTAATATCAGTCTAATGGTATTGCACAAATAAAATAATGTTTAAACAAAAATAGAATTAAGATACTGAAGTTTAATTAAATACCTCTAATTAATTCTTTTTCCGCTCAAATTGATATAGTTTTATTTTTTCAAAAAGTATTGGCCATGCGAAAGACAAAAGAAGAAAGAAAAGGGCTCTGTTGGTTGCTGCTACAAAGTGGAAAGGAAAGGATGAAAAAGAAGAAGGTTCACAGGAGCAACCGGGACACAGCATCACCCAAAGATGGTTGTTCAACTACCAAATCTGAAATAACAAATTTCAAGGGAACGTTTGATAGGGGAAATTTTTTTAGATTCTTGAAAAATTAAATTTAGGAAAGTTAAATTTTCATGTTTGGTTTTTAAATTTTAAAATAAAATTTTTAGAAAATATGAATCCCTGAAAATTATTTTTTAAAAAAATTCTCACAAACAATTTTCTATATAAGGGGGTGAAAATTCAAGTTTTCAATATTATAGAAATCTTTTTTTAAATGTAAAAAGACAATAAGATCTTTTATTTTATCACTTTCTCTTTCATCACTCTCTTATTCATCTCTCTCATCTTATTTTTCTTTAACCCATCTCTTTCATACTTTCTCTCTCATTCTTCTCTCTCTTACTTTCATTTTCATCATCTTTCTCTTCCCTAACATTTTTTTATCATCTCTGCACTCACTTTTCCTCTCTTACCTTAACATAAATAAAAACATTTTTAGAAAAGTTCTAAAACTTTCATAAAAGTTCTATTATAATCAAACGTAGTAATAAAAAATTCTCAGATAAATATTTAAAACCAACCAAACATATTTTGTACATTCTCAATAATCATCATTCTCAACAAACATGTTTTCAAGGAAATATAATTTTTAAAAATAAAAAATATTACCACGTGTCAAACGACCCCATGTCATGCCCCTAATTTTATGGCATATTAAACACATATACCATGAACATATATTTTCCATAAATATAATTATTTTAATCTTTTATCATAGAAATATATACATATAGGTTCTTCTATACATATACCATATACAGACCAAGTTCATAAACATCAGAGTAACAATAGAAGTAGGGATCTTACCTGTGGCGTTCAGAGCATACTCTAAAGTACAAGTACATTATAAATCAAAATCTACGAGCCCTGAAAACAAAATAGGCTCACCAGAGAATATGTCGCCTAACTAATCAACTATCTGAAGGGAAAAGACTAAACTCTGTATTCTTATCTGAAAAAAATGTAGATATCATGTAGTGAGTTTGACAATTCAGTGAGCAGACAAGACATTCTATAACCTCTTAGGTCAGCTTATGGATAAACTCATATTTAAAAATTTATCACATAGAAAGTAAAATTCGAAAGTACATCCATATGAGACCCGTATTTCAAATATCTTCATTTCAATTGATAGTCAAATATTCAACACTAAATACAGTGCAGATTGATTATAAAACAATATTGTTATGCAATAAAAGATTTCACATGTTTTAAGAGGTTTCCATATCAAAACCAATAAATAATTCTAAGCACACAGTAAGGGAGGGCAAATCACATATCATCTGTAACACATATATAAGAAGCATCCTGCTCTCTTCAAATAACATATAACTCCCGTGTGTTGGCCGTCACACGAGACTAGCACCACCCCTGCTAGCTAAAGTGTCAAGGTGCACCAGAGTTAACATTCCCTACTGTTAGTAAACAGTGTTTCGAATAGGATTCTTCCACAAAAATATTATTTACACATATGACATATCGTTCAAAACAGAGATTTCTGTATAAATTCAAAATTTTCAGTCTCAATACAATTCTTCTATCAGAAACTTACCAATCAAGGTAATCACATAGACATGCATTTTTTCTAAGGCAATCTTATAACTTTACATATCAATGCCATGTGTACAATATATTTCCTTTACCATATGATGAGATATACATTTAAAATCATATAATCAACGAGTTCAAAAATCCATTTTCAAAACCATACTCTTCTTGAACTATATACCAGATTATAAACAATTCGAATAATGTAATATATTTCAGATACATATAAAAGTATAAATAACTTGTAAACATAATCATTTATATATTTAAAATTCAAGAAAGTCATAGAGTAAGCCATAGAAAGAATTATCTACTCACAGAGTAAGGCTCCAGGTTGGACAGCTCTAAAATGTATTTTTTCAATATAAATTTAACCAAACAGACTTCAAAATCAAGGTCGAATTGTCCAAAAACCTAGGAAATGACTCTGAAATCACAAAATTTAGCCTTCGAGGGTTTGGTCAACACTAGTCAACATGTCAGATGGTTGAAAATTTTCATATCCTGAGGTTTATCTATCTCTTGAATCCATCTATTATGTCAGATTCTTAATTTGAAGACTCTAAGTAGGAGTTTTAAAATTTACCTTTTTCTAAAATTTTCTACTTTCGATTTGCGGCTGATTTAAAAAATTATTCGGCCAATATCGTAGTATTCTTCGTTCTGAATCCAGTGGTACCCTTAGTTTTAAGATCGGAGACTCATAGATACACCAGATCTAAGGAAAAAGAAAATAAGAAAAAAATACTATTCACTCTCACTATTCATTCTCCCAAAACTTTCTCTGTCTTCTTTTTTTTTAATAAATGATGAAGGGACCATTCTGCAAATATTTAATTTTTTAGGGAGGTCCTTGTAAATTTCATTAATTACACTTTGACCCCAAAAATATTAATAAGTTTTTGTTTTTATCCCTAAAACCTTCCAATTACATCCCTACTCATTTATTTCTTTTAATAATCCATGCATAAATGAAAATTACTAAATTTTAGGGGTGTTACATTCTTCCCCCCTTAAGAAATTCGGTCCCCGAATTTCAAACCATCCTATCACAAGTAGAGAATGAAGCCAAAGTATTAATTACAGTTATTAACCTGACTACTCAAGCTATTGGGAATCACTACAACAAAATAGGGCTTCAGTGGCGACAAAATTCTTCACTGAAAGTCTAAATTTCATACTGAAGACATTCAATGGTGACTTTTGGTCGTCACCAACTGGTCGCGAAAAAACCCGTTGCCGAAAGTATCAGTGATGACTTAAACAAGTCGTCACTGAAAACAACTTTCAGTGACGACTATTTCGCCACTAATTGTCCTTAGTTTTGTCGCTAAAACCCAATAATTGTCACTGAAACATCACATTCAGTGACGACATTTGTAATAACCGTAAAATTTAACAAAAATTCCAATTAAAGGAAATTTAGAATAAAAGAGAGAATTTTGACAATAGAGATAAGAACCGTAGAAAATATGTATATTTATTACATGGATTAAAGAATTACAAAAGAAATATGAGAATTTATGTTTTGGCGCGCTATAAGCAAATATATTTTTATTTATGTAGAAATGATTATGATTTGTTAAAAGTAAGTGGACTTTTAAGTAAAAGAAGTATTGTGTTGCTTAAAATAATTATACCGGCCTCTATTGAATTTTTATGGTATTTTTAGAAATATTCTTTCTTTTAATATGAATAAAGATATTTATTTTGAAATTTGTTTTATTATGATTTTTATCAAGAAAAATTATGATTTAAGAGTTTAACTAAAGATTTATGAGAAAGAAAATTTTTAGAAATTTTTAGGATATTTTATGATGAAAAATGGAATTTATATGAATTTTTATAAAAGAAAATCTTATTATTAATTATTTAATAATTAATATTATATTTAAAAAAAACGAAAACGAGAGTTGATAAACGAAAACCGGGGGCGGACGATTTCAAAAGAAAAAGAAAAGAAAAAAAAAAAAGAATAGTGCATGCATAGTGAGTGAATAGTAATATCAAATTTTATCTTTCGATTTGGAGTGCTTAAGGACTTCCAATTTCAAAACTGAAAGTGTTATTGGATTCAAGACGAAGAGTACTTCAGTTTTGACCGATCAGTTTTTCAAATCAACTGTTAAATCACCGTAGATCTGAAGTAGAAAATCTCGGTAAAAGGTAATTCCTGAAACTCTTACTTAGAGACTTCAAATTAGAAATCTGACACCGTAGATGGGTTCAGAAGCTTAATAATCATTAGAATATGTAATTTTTTCGGTCATTTGGTAACTTTTTATGTGGCGGTGAATAGTAATTTCCGGCATGAATAGTGGCTGATGAATAGTAATTCCGGCGATGAATAGTGACGGTGAATAGTGTTTCCGGCGGTGAACAGTACCCGAGCTCATTTAAGGTTTTTGGACCCTCCGGACACGTTTTTGAAGCTTATTTGGTCAAATTCAGACTAGAAAAGTGCATTTTAGGGCTGTCCAATTCGGAGCCCTTACACTGTGAGTAGATAATTCTTCCTATAACTTGTTTTTACTCTTCTTGAACTTTCCATTGATAAATGAGTATGATTACATGTTATTTATATGTTCATATGTTTCTGAAATGGTTTGAAATATTTGAAATGATTGAGAAATGATATCTAAGTTCAAGAAGAATATGATTTTTGAAATAGATTTTGAAATGTTTTGGATACGTTATTTCTAAATGCATTTCGCATTACATGGCAAAGAAAATATGATATGCTTATGACATTGATTTATAGAGATATATGATTGCCTAGAGAAAGGGCATATATATGTGATAAACCCTGAATGGGTAATTTATAATAGATGAATTTTGAAATACATTGAACATGTGATTTTTACATGTATTTCGCATTACATGTCAAAGAAAGTATGTTATACATGTGACATTGATTTTACAGTGATATGGTTGCCTTGGATATGGGCATGATTATATGATTTCTCTGATTGAAAAATTTACAATAAAAGATTTTGTACTGAGACTGAAAGCTCTGTTTGAAATGATATGTAAAGTGATAAGTTGTTGAATATGATTGTATGGCGAATTATTTGATAATGATGCATTGCATATGATGGATATGCACTTTTATACATGTTTATATATTCATATAAAAATATATATGTATTGATGAGAAATGACGAGATTATATGGCTTGAGACGGTATTGTGAAGGTGGTATTAGTGGTAATGTGAGGAGGCAGTAGGGTGATGAACTCACATTCGCTAATTACCTATTGTGATGATGACAGTGGTAATGTGAGGAGGCAGAAGGGTGATGAACTCACATTCCCTGTTGATCTATTGAAGTTGTAGTCAGTGGTAATGTGAGGAGGCAGTAGGGTGATGAACTCACATTCCCTGATTACCTATTGTGATTGTGACTATGGTAATGTGAGGAGGCAGAAGGGTGATGAACTCACATTCCATGTTTATCTATTGAGTATATTGAAAGTTATGACATACTTGAGCATTATATAAAAGAATTGATTTTTATTGCATATCAAATTCGATTTAAGATAAATTTGTATCATATGTGGTTACAGATATTTGTATGTGATTTGAATTGAGATGTTTTGAAATGCGGGTCCCATATGAATGTACTCCTGAATGTAACTTTTCAATATGAGAAACTTTGAAATGAAAAGTACATCCATATGTTGACCTAAGAGGTTATAGGGGGTGTTATCTGCTCACTGAGTTGTAAAACTCACTACACGATGTGGATCTATTTTTCAGATAAAGACACAGAGTTTGGTCCAGCAACCAAGTGATCGACTAGAGATTGTACTCCAGTGGTGAGCCTACATTGTTTTTAGGCTCTCAATGTTTTATAATTGCAAAATATTTGTACTCTAGAGTTGCTCTGAACGTCACAGGCAGGATCCTTGCTTCTACTGTTACTCTGGTGTTTATAGACGTAAACTGTATATTGTATATGTGTATGGGCACTTATATGTATTGGTTTATATGATAAAGAATGGCATTATGTACATTTATGGAAAATATATGTGTATGGTATATAGATTTCACGTGCCCTAAAATTAGGGTCGTGACAAGTTGGTATCAGAGCATTAGGTTTCCCTGTGACAATCAGAGCAAAGGATTCTTTAGTAGGACCTTTAGTATCGATATGAGCCGGACATATTTATACTTCAGGTGCTGCTGAGGGATTCTATAGGATTTCAAATTCCTTTCTATTCGAAGTTGTTAAAGTTTATAGTATAAGATAGATTGAATATTGTGACATCTTAAGAGGTATCTATGGATCAATTACAGCTTGAAAGTAAAAGAGATATGCGTCTTAAAGAATTTAAAGAATTGAGACAGATACCAAATATGATGGTTTCTGAATGTGACATCCGTTGTACCGGTTGTATAGATATGGTAGACTGTGATGTGATATTGAGAATGAATTTGTTGGCATTATGTCATGTCATTTTGAAATGTCATTATATGGTGATTAAATTCAATTATTGAGGAATTTTCTTTCTTGATACAAGGGGATCGTAATGAGATACCCAGTAATTTAATTTCTGCTTTAACAGTCCATAAGTGACTACAAAAAGGTGCCAAGGATAGTTGGCAGTAGTGAGAGATGTTGATATAAAGTATACCACTGTAAATTAAGTTTTAGTGGTTTAAAAAAAATTCTGATGTAATTCTTGAAGAATTGCCAGGATTACCTCGAAACGTAAAATATAATTTGGTATTGATTTACTTCCTAGAACCCAACCAGTGTCTATACCTATATATAGAATGGCACCGACTGAACTCAAGGAATTGAAGGATCAGTTGTGACACTTGTTAGACTAGGGATTTATATACCCTAGTACTATTACTTGGAGTGCTTCAGTTCTATCTATGAAAAAGAAAGATGGATCACTATGACTATGCATAGATTATAGACAATTGAATAAAGTGACAATGTGAAATAAATACTCATTACCTCATATAGATGATATGTTTGACCAGCTACAAGGTGCTCAACATTTAAAAAAAAAAAATTGATTTGATTTGATATTTGGATCTCATCAAATGAGGATAAGGGAAGAGGATATTCGAAAAAAAAAAAAATTTTAGGACTCGTTATGGTATTATGAGTTCTTGGTGATGTCATTTAGTTTGACAAATGCCCAGTTGCATTCAAGGACTTGATAAAAAAAAGAGTATTGAAGCCATCTCAGGATTAATTTGTTATTATAATTATTGATAATATACTAAAATATTTCAAGAGTACAGAGGATCATAAGCAATATTTAAAGATAATATTACAAACTCCAAGGGAATATCAGCTATATGCTAAGTTCTCAAAATATGAATTTTGACTTAGTAATAGTACTTTCTTAAGTTATGTGGCTAGCAAGATGGTATATAAGATAACCCTAAGAAAGTAAAAGTGGTACAGCAATGTCCACATCTTGCTACAGTTACAGATGAAGATCCAAGTCCAATTTGCACTTTCTGCTATGGTCTGTTGTCCATTCTATTTGAGCTGTGATTGGATCAGGTATATGAACATATGCTTGTAAAGCATCAATCAACTCCTCAGCATCAGAAGCTAAGATGAGAATTTGTCGTGCTGAGTGTGGGATAAACCTTTGTTCCACAGCATGATCAAGGAAAGATAACAAACCATCAAAGAAGTGATTAACATTTAACAAACCTATTGGTTTGTGATGCATATTCAGTTGTGCCCAAGAGACTATTTGGAAAATCTCCTCTAAAGTACCAAAACCACCTGGTAAGGCAATAAAGGCGTCAGCATTGCTCATCATTCTAGCCATGCGTTCATGCATGGAAGCTACTCTATATTCTTCCCCAATTGTTTTCCCTATATTGCTGGATGCAGCTAGAGCTGTAGGAATAATACCTAAAACTTGACATCCTCCTACATGTGCAGCTGTAGCCACACACCCTATTAACCCACAGTTACCTCCACCATAGACTAGATGAATTTTTCTTCTGGCCAGTACCATACCCAGGTTTTGTGCTGCTTTCACATATTCCCCATCTTTTCCAGGACTGGAACTACAAAAGACACAGATATTTCGAAATTGACGGAATGCGGTTCCCTCCATAATTTCTATCACCTTATAGAACTTAGAGAAGGGTATATTTATAATAGTTATGCGAATGGCCGGGTATTATTAGAACAACTATGTGAGTGATTGGTGAATATCAGCTAAATTAAAAAAAAAATTTCAAAAATGACGGCAAGCATGTATATGTACAGTAGTTATGACTTTGACTCATATTAAGCACATAAAGAGCATAAGATAAGATATCACCAGAAATATGTCTTTTTCTTGTTGTCTTTGATGAAGCATTGATGTCTTGATTTTTGTAGAAAAGTTGTAGGTGATGCCGTCATTGTAAAAAAAAAATGAAAATGCAAACCAATTAATTGTTGAAGAGGAACAATCAAATGGTTTATTCTGTTTTCTCAATGTTTTTGCCAGTCGACTATTGGTTTATAAGTCGATTAACTATTTTGAGAAATTTTAATTTGGACTGGTTATTTACAGTTGATTGATTATATATATTTGAAACAACCAACTGCATCCTACCAGGTAACTATGTGCTCTTATTATTCACAGACTTTATAGGCTCAGAAATATTTCTTTTCCATATGATATGTTTCCGCCGAATAACAATATCTTTGAATTAAATTTTGGCACATATATTCAAAATTTGCGGCCACCGATTTTCGTCGAAATAGCAGCTAGATTTTGTTTACAGATTTTCAAGAATTACGGCCACCGATTTTAATTTCCTGTCAATGTTTTGTCCAAACTTCTGATTTCCTATTTTGGCACCATGCTCTATTACGTGTTTCGCATTTTCTGCTGTATTGCTCTACATTAATATTTGGCATTAAATGCAAGATTTTGATTAGTAGATTAAAGTAATAGATATTCTGAAAATGATAGATGGATGATGATATAATGGTGCTTTGACGAATGTAATCAAAGGAATTAACGGTGTTGAAGTTTTTGAGGAGTAAAGTATGGAAAGTAAGATTTAAGCTAATCTCGAAATTTTTAATTTGGAAACATGGAGAATATTTTGAGAGTATAATGTAAGTAATTAAGATATTTGTGTTAAGGATTTATACCTTACTAAATTGAGACTAGTATCTAGAATGCAAATCATGTTGCGATTGAAAATTCACGTATGAATAATTGTGAGAAAAGAGATTTCAAAAGAAGCCATAGATTGTAAATATGGATAACCAGAGGTAATAAAGATATATTGATATATAAAAAAAAGGTACTAGTATAATGGTAAAAAAAGAAGAAGATACAAGTGAAATTTTTCATTGGCGGGTATGTTGGCAAGTACGAATTGAATATATAATCTCAAGAGAGTTATTCAGGAAGTCTAAGGATCTTTATTAGATTATAGTATGATTGATACTAAAATTAAATGATGTGTTTATACATTAGAAGATATGCTTTAAGTTTTAGAAGATTTAAACCTTATGTAAGAGGTGTTACAAATGTTCTGTTAAATGACTCAGTGGAGTTATATTTATTATAAGATGTCATTGATAAAGTGAAATTGATTAGAAAAAGAATACTGGAAACTCAATACAAGTCAAAAGTTTACAAGGACTCTGAATGTTGAGCACTAGGAATTTTCAGTTGGTGATCATATATTCTTTAATGACTCACCAAGGAAAGAGGTAATGAGATTTGGAAAGAAAGGGAAGTTACCCTATCGGTATATAGAATTATTTGAATTCTTGATAGGATCGGTTCAGTGGCTTATTGTTTGGTTTTACCACTTGCATTGGATAATGTTTATCCAGTTTTTCATGTGTCTATACTACAAAAATATTTACCGGATTCTACACATGTTATACAGTGTCCATAGATTCAGTTAAAGATTTAACTTTATGAGGAACAACTAGTAGCAATAGTGGACAGATAAGTAAAGAAGTTACGGTCAAAAGAAATACATACAGTAACTGTGATATGGAAAAATCACTCTACTGAAGAAGCTACTTGAAAAAGGAAAAATGATATATGTGTCAGATATCTGCGTTTATTTGAACAATGAGATTAGTAATTATCTGCAACTAGGGTGATGAAATTCGGGGACCGAATTTCTTTAAGGGGGGAAGAATGTAATAACCGTAAAATTTAACAAAAATTCCAATTAAAGGAAATTTAGAATAAAAGAGAGAATTTTGACAATAGAGATAAGAACCGTAGAAAATATGTATATTTATTACATGGATTAAAGAATTACAAAAGAAATATGAGAATTTATGTTTTGGCGCGCTATAAGCAAATATATTTTTATTTATGTAGAAATGATTATGATTTGTTAAAAGTAAGTGGACTTTTAAGTAAAAGAAGTATTGTGTTGCTTAAAATAATTATACCGGCCTCTATTGAATTTTTATGGTATTTTTAGAAATATTCTTTCTTTTAATATGAATAAAGATATTTATTTTGAAATTTGTTTTATTATGATTTTTATCAAGAAAAATTATGATTTAAGAGTTTAACTAAAGATTTATGAGAAAGAAAATTTTTAGAAATTTTTGGGATATTTTATGATAAAAAATGGAATTTATATGAATTTTTATAAAAGAAAATTTTATTATTAATTATTTAATAATTATTATTATATTTAAAAAAAAAACGAAAACGAAAGTTGATAAACGAAAACCGGGGGCGGACGATTTCAGAAGAAAAAGGAAAGAAAAAAAAAAGAATAGTGCATGCATAGTGAGTGAATAGTAATATCAAATTTTATCTTTCGATTTGGAGTGCTTAAGGACTTCCAATCTCAAAACTGAAAGTGTTATTGGATTCAAGACGAAGAGTACTTCAGTTTTGACCGATCAGTTTTTCAAATCAACCGTTAAATCACCGTAGATCTGAAGTAGAAAATCTCGGTAAAAGGTAATTCCTGAAACTCTTACTTAGAGACTTCAAATTAGAAATCTGACACCGTAGATGGGTTCAGAAGCTTAATAATCATTAGAATATGTAATTTTTTCGGTCATTTGGTAACTTTTTATGTGGCGGTGAATAGTAATTTCCGGCATGAATAGTGGCTGATGAATAGTAATTCCGGCGATGAATAGTGACGGTGAATAGTGTTTCCGGCGGTGAACAGTACCCGAGCTCATTTAAGGTTTTTGGACCCTCCGGACACGTTTTTGAAGCTTATTTGGTCAAATTCAGACTAGAAAAGTGCATTTTAGGGCTGTCCAATTCGGAGCCCTTACACTGTGAGTAGATAATTCTTCCTATAACTTGTTTTTACTCTTCTTGAACTTTCCATTGATAAATGAGTATGATTACATGTTATTTATATGTTCATATGTTTCTGAAATGGTTTGAAATATTTGAAATGATTGAGAAATGATATCTAAGTTCAAGAAGAATATGATTTTTGAAATAGATTTTGAAATGCTTTGGATACGTTATTTCTAAATGCATTTCGCATTACATGGCAAAGAAAATATGATATGCTTATGACATTGATTTATAGAGATATATGATTGCCTAGAGAAAGGGCATATATATGTGATAAACCCTGAATGGGTAATTTATAATAGATGAATTTTGAAATACATTGAACATGTGATTTTTACATGTATTTCGCATTACATGTCAAAGAAAGTATGTTATACATGTGACATTGATTTTACAGTGATATGGTTGCCTTGGATATGGGCATGATTATATGATTTCTCTGATTGAAAAATTTACAATAAAAGATTTTGTACTGAGACTGAAAGCTCTGTTTGAAATGATATGTAAAGTGATAAGTTGTTGAATATGATTGTATGGCGAATTATTTGATAATGATGCATTGCATATGATGGATATGCACTTTTATACATGTTTATATATTCATATAAAAATATATATGTATTGATGAGAAATGACGAGATTATATGGCTTGAGACGGTATTGTGAAGGTGGTATTAGTGGTAATGTGAGGAGGCAGTAGGGTGATGAACTCACATTCGCTAATTACCTATTGTGATGATGACAGTGGTAATGTGAGGAGGCAGAAGGGTGATGAACTCACATTCCCTGTTGATCTATTGAAGTTGTAGTCAGTGGTAATGTGAGGAGGCAGTAGGGTGATGAACTCACATTCCCTGATTACCTATTGTGATTGTGACTATGGTAATGTGAGGAGGCAGAAGGGTGATGAACTCACATTCCATGTTTATCTATTGAGTATATTGAAAGTTATGACATACTTGAGCATTATATAAAAGAATTGATTTTTATTGCATATCAAATTCGATTTAAGATAAATTTGTATCATATGTGGTTACAGATATTTGTATGTGATTTGAATTGAGATGTTTTGAAATGCGGGTCCCATATGAATGTACTCCTGAATGTAACTTTTCAATATGAGAAACTTTGAAATGAAAAGTACATCCATATGTTGACCTAAGAGGTTATAGGGGGTGTTATCTGCTCACTGAGTTGTAAAACTCACTACACGATGTGGATCTATTTTTCAGATAAAGACACAGAGTTTGATCCAGCAACCAAGTGATCGACTAGAGATTGTACTCCAGTGGTGAGCCTACATTGTTTTTAGGCTCTCAATGTTTTATAATTGCAAAATATTTGTACTCTAGAGTTGCTCTGAACGTCACAGGCAGGATCCTTGCTTCTACTGTTACTCTGGTGTTTATAGACGTAAACTGTATATTGTATATGTGTATGGGCACTTATATGTATTGGTTTATATGATAAAGAATGGCATTATGTACATTTATGGAAAATATATGTGTATGGTATATGGATTTCACGTGCCCTAAAATTAGGGTCGTGACAACATTCATAGTCGTCACTAAAACCTTATATTCAGTGATGACTATAGTCGTCACTGAAAATGGTGATTCAGTGACGACCTATATAGTCGTCACTGAAAGTGGTGATTCAGTGACAATCTATATAATCGTCACTGAAAATAAGTTTCAATGACGACTATAGTCGTCACTGAAAGTCTCTTTAGTGGCGACTTTTTCCAGTCGTCACTGAAGCTTACCATGTTAAATTAGTGACGACTTAAGTCGTCACTAAATCTGAACTTATTGAGTTTTAGTGACGACTTAGGTCGTCACTAAATCTCTATTTATTGGGTTTTAGTGACGAGTCGTCACTAAATCTTCTATTCCAAATTTTTATTTTATTTTTATTAACCATTTGAATAAAACACTGCTTTATAATTAAAATTTAGAACAAATAAAATATTGCTTTATAATTAAAATTCAGAACAAACAAAATTAATAAAATTCTATATATATTACCATAATTTGGAAAATATACATGATAATTGAGTGATATACCATGTCTCTTAATAGAAAATGTTATACATAATACAATGTCAACAGAATATCAAAACAATTAACTTGGTGGTTCTGTTGGAGTTGGTGTTGCATTATTTGTAGAACTTGGTGCAGCACTACTCATAAGTCCCAATAGAATTTGCCCCTGTTCATATCACAATAATAAATTAATATACAACTTGATAAGTCTAACATAAAAAAATAAATAAATACATGTAGCATGAAGAAAAATTTAAAAATATTAAATATTACCAAATTTAACAAAGTAAAATTAATATGACTAAACAATGATGTTTCTTGAGAAGAATCACCACATTCTTTTTTTTTCTTTGGGAAAGCATTATGAAATATATCTAAACCAAAGCTCAGTGCCCATGAAACATGACTAAATATAGATGAGGAATCCAAACTCAATCCTCCAAACATGAATAAATCAAAACATCACTCTAGCTAGAAATGCATTCTGCTCTTTTTTTTTTTTGTTTCAATGAAAGTAGTCAAATACACCCAACCAATACAAAAACACAAACAAACCTGCAGTAGGACATGAAATTTGGGGCGCTATATTCATATTTGTGGTCAAATAGAATAAAAGACCAATAGGACATTAAAGCAAAAGCAATTTTGATTCTAATTTATGAATAAGTAAACAAAAGCAAGCTGAAGATGATATTTTGATTCTAATTTATGAATAATTTGTGGCTATATATTATATAGCCAGTTACTCTAAATGCATCTACAAGAAATTGTCATAAAACTAATAAGATTTAAAAGGAAATAAAAAGAAATATTCTTTTGATTTATAGAGCAGGACCACAACATCATTGAAACAAATAGAATCCCTAGACCAATTCATTCAGTATATATCCAGAGGGTGAAATAAATAGACGACAGAGCAGAGAAAAGAGTTACGAGACAAAATGCATAAGAAATCATGGACGGTAGAGATCTTGTTCCCTGGTTGGTTAAGAGACAAAAGCAAGTTGACAACATAGGAAATCTAAATTAATAATGCCATGTTAACAACTATAGGCAGCATAAGTGGCTATGACATTACTATTATTCTCATCAGCATTTACATCAATTCCTTAATTTCTAAAGTCTCACAAGCACATTATGAGTTGTTTCTCATTCAAGTCATACAGTCAAAGTGTCAAACTATACTATAATGAATTTTATAAAAGTTAAATACACCATCATATAGTGACTGCAAAGCATCTAGATTAAAACATTTTCTGCTTATAGACATTCTATTTTTCTTTGAAATTCAAAAGCTACATCTCAAGAGTTCATTTTGCAGTACCAGCTGAAACATCCAATGCAATTCCACACTCTGGAAGCAAAGAGTTAACACATAATAAAATATCTTCTTTCAAACATGTTATGCTCATGTCCCAGTGAGCATTAGTTGATTCCTGAATATTCTTCCTAGGGCTTGAAAACTTCAGCAAGCTGTTATTCTGGATAATTAACAAGCATGCAATGGAAGTGTAACATATGATTAACAAGCATGCAACAGGATTAGTAAGTTGGGCATATGAGTTAAAAAATATCACCAATAAAATGCTAATAAGAAGGCACCATATATCAATCAACATGAAAATATGTGGAGTTACACATCCTGTTAATGTCATACACAACCAAAGCACTCACAGTTAATTGGCAAAATATGCATGTCATGGAACTAATTTAACAACTGAAGAATTTAGCATTAATCATCATTCCCAAACCATTTGATAAAGAATTAGCAAATACTGTTCTAATGCCAAATTAAAATGCTTAATCACAAGACTTATTTGTTCCTTTTTCTCGTAAGTCTATTTCACTTCTACATGAATGCACAAGTCTTTGAAGGCCAAGGGGTGAACCATCAGACACAATGGGAAACATCAGAGTCACATAATGAATATATTATGAAGCTTCCAAGTCCATTAACAACCAAACCTCTGTTTCACCATAACCCCTGCAAACTTCATTCAAATTGATAAAAATTCATAATATTCAGACAAGAGAAAACTTGAATGCAGAGCAAATCTAATTTTTACAAGCATCTAACATAATTATTCCACTTTTTTACCATCACAAATATATAATGTTCACAACGCCAACAAATTGTGTCAATTCTGAAGTATTAACAGATAGTAAGCCCCATTCAGTCTAGTGAAGGCTTGTATAATGATAACTACTTCAACAATATAAACAACCAAAGCAACTTTGGGTTACCAACACCAGTAAAGTTACTTTAAGTTTATAGTGGAAATGAGGCCCTTATGACATTAAAGTTACTTTAAGTTTAAAAAAATGCTAACTTCACAGAATTGTAGTTACAACTGTACATGATTAGCACACATAACTGTATTTTTTAAATTTGAATGGGCTCCATATTTTATTTTATTTTTATTAAACTTAAGCTCATTTTAAGATTTCAAATGAGCTATTCACAGGGACCCGCATCAAGCACATTGGATGAATTTCAAGTCATTTTTGAAACTCTTCTACATACTTGAGATCATGCATAACTTTTTTTTTCTTTATCTTTTTAAAAATCTGGCACTATAACACTAACAATATGGTCTATCAGTAAAAATAAGCATGCAGTGATTATGATTAGATGCACTGTCGCAAGTTCAAGTCTCAACTTCTGCAGGCTAGGCCATAAGAAATTTCTTAATTTTAATGTAGACGACCTTTGAATGAATTAAAAAAATAGTTAAAGCACCAAATTGCCAAAATACAGAAGAAAAAAAGTGCTAGAGGAGTAAAATTTGCATCCATTAGGTCTCATGGTAGAGTATTAAGAAAGGTTCTAGAGTCATAACTCTATAAAGATTCAATAATCTTGTCTAAGCCTCTCTAAAGGAAGGTTGTCTTGTAAATAAGAACTCTCAGTTTGAAGCTTGTAAACTCCTATAGGCTGGGCTAATGGTGAGAATATTAAACTGTCTTGCTGGTGAGAACTCTCAGTTTCAACACATTTCTTGTTATCTTCTCTTCAAAGAAAAGGTATTGTCTAAACCTCTCAGGAAAATATTTCTGAAGGAGCCATCAAGACTGCTTCCATTAAATGGAGGTAAATGACTTTCACTTTGTGGTTATTTGATCCTTAAAGTTGAACCTGAATAATATTTCCATTCCTAGTACTTTATCCAAGGCAGAATACAATAAAATGAAGAGAGGCCATAAAGTTTAAATGGAAGCTCCAGAGAAAAATAAAACTTGGAAATTGGTGGAGTTACCTAAGGGGAATAGTCCAGTTCAATGCAAACATTTTTCACAGTAAAATATAGAGCTAATGATTTCTTGAAAGGTATAAAGCTACATTAGTTGCTAAGAGCTACACTCAAACTTATGGAGTGGATGCCATCATTGTAACCAAAATTAATCAAAAATAAATGGAAGCTCTAGCTGGAGAGTTTGAAATAAAGGAGTTAGGGAGACATTTTAAACTATCTTAGATCCTTTAAATCTTACTCTTTTAGTCTTTTACCTTAAAATATTAGAAAGAGCCATAAAGCCTATAGAGAACATTTAATACAAAGGAGCAAAGTGTTTAATCTTTTCTTTCTTACTTGCCCTTTTTCTTCCTATATTTAATAGTTGGAAATATGTCAACTAACAGGGATGTTTTGTGATTTTCTGATAAAATGCATGTAAGGACAAAGAGAAGAGAGGAAAAGTAGAAATAGAAAGGTTTCTAAAACATCAATGAGTATCAACAAAACAAGCAGAAAAAACAGCACAATAGACCAGGGCAACACTTGTGGAAATCAAAAATTAAAAAAACAGAAATTTAATAAACAAATATAATCCATACCTCTAATCTTGTGGGTCCAAAGTTTTGCAAAATCAAAGCTAATCTCCAAACCCAACTCCAGATTTAGCTGCTCCAGCAATAACAAATCAATTCCAATTATACATTCAAAATAGAACAAAACCCAGTTAACAAAATCTAGTTGTAAGATACAAAAAAGAAGGCAGATAAAAGTCACGAAGTGCATTTTAAACCATTGATATCTAACCTCTGCCAAAATGAGATTGATTCACCAAGTGCATATGGTTCATATACTACGGCACATGCTCTGAAAAAATGAGAAGAATATGTCTTATACTACAGCACAGGCTCTGGAATTCTTTCGATTGCAGAACTTAAGGTATACAATTCATGACTATGCATATCTTTTAGTTATGGGTAACATGAAACACCATTCAATGTTAGCCAATTTCGAACAAAGAGCAGAACCCCCAAATAATCCCCAAATTGAATCAAAACGCACAGAAATTCGAAGGAGAATTATATGGGAAAGTGACATTACCTCAAGCACTTCACGGTGGGTTCTCTGATGGTAGATGTACACAGCTTGAGCTTCTACGATGGTGGAAATGAAACAAACGATTTCGGCCTTCTTGTGCATGGGGTTCAGGAAAAATGCAGTTTTGGGGCTTCTTGTGCGTGGGGTTCTGAATTTTGGGGCTTCTTGTGCGCGGGGATTGAGAATTTTGGGGCTCTTTGTGCGCCAGCGTTCTTGTTTGCTGATGATTTCTGGTGAGCAGATTTTGGGGCCAGCGTTCTTGTTTGCTGGAAACAAAACTTCGGGCGTCTTGGGTGCGGGGTTTAGGTGCCGTTGCTGTGCTTGTTCGCGAGATGAATTTGCTGAGGGAATGGTTTCTGCTGAGGGAATTTTAGGGGAAGCATTGTTCGCGGGAAGGGGAAGTTTTTTGGGATTTCAGATGCCTCCAAATTACTCTGCTCTCTGCTTGCACGAGGTGGGCACTTTTCAGATTTTTCAGATGTGTTTTTGACTTTCAGATGCAGTGTTAGGCTTCATTTGTTTTATTTTATGATTTGTTTTGTTTATTTATCATTTTTTTTTTTAACTTTTGTGTATTGCAGAAAAATTATCAGATTATTAATATATATACATTTTTCTTTCACAAATATAAAATAAATAAAAAACTAAATTATAGATAAAAATATAAAAAATTTAGTTGAATTAGCGGGAAAGAGAGGCACTCTATTTTTAACACAACATTCACCATATTTATTTATTTTAAATTAGAATAAATTTAGTGAATATAATTTGATATATTTTAATTAAAGAACATAAATATATTATAATTTTTAAATTTTATACAACTTTATTTTTTTTATTATTGGTGTTTTTTTTAATATTTTAAAAATTTTCTACTTCATTTTTTTATTATTATTCTATTATATGGCTATTAGACATGTGAAATGGGTATATTTTGATATTTGAAAGATATATATGTTTTTTATTTTAATTTTAAAAATTTACTTCATTAATTTAGTATCTAATTAAAAATTGATTTATGTTAAAAAAACATTTTTAAATTTATTTTATTAGTAAATAATTAACTTTTTTATTTTAAAACTAAAAATACAATTTAATTTTTTTACAATGAATAAATACACCAATCCCTAAAAAACTCCTTAACTGTGAAAAAATAAATATTAAAAAATGTTAGAAAGTATTTTGCTACTTTTCGTGGCGATCTGAGGTCGCCACTGAAAACCAATTCTCAACTTTTAGTGACGATCTCATCTGGGTCGTCACTGAAAAGTGAACTTTCAGTGTGACTTATGAAAGTCGCCACTGAAAGTCGTCACTGAAAACCAATTCTCAACTTTTAGTGACGACATCGTCTGGGTCGTCACTGAAAAGTGAATTTTCAGTGACGACTTTTTTAGTCGTCACAGAAAAGTCGTCACTGAATCTCCTGTGTTCTTGTAGTGAATATCTCTTTTATATATCATCTTCACTAATATCTGAACTATCATCAAATTTACATATTTATATCCATAAGTCAATATAATTGGGAACCATACACATAAAAGAACATATACACATCCATATTGGGTAACCAAATTTTCTTATTCCAAACTTCTATCAAGTCATCTTTGATTCTCACATGTCAACATCCTCCTATGAATCTTATCGTCTTAATCTATCATCTATTTTTATCCTAAAATTTATTAAGCAATATATTAAACATACGTAGTAATAAATCTACTAAACATTTTATAACGTTTAGGCACCATTGACACATGTCTAACAATTTCAACTTATCTCATCACACTAATTTTATACTCTCTTATTAACACCAATAAACTCATTATCAAAAATTTTAAGCATTTCTTCTATCATATCTAAATACACCTCATTTTAACTCATATCAATCTCGTTTAATTCACCCATTCATTTCAAGAAGATTTTTTTTTCCAACAATTACTTATACATAAATTTATAAGTTAATAGATCAAAGATTAATTTAAATTCTATTTCTCATATTTTTATTCCTCAAGAACTTCAACACTACAAATTCACTTTATTACATTGCTCAAAGTACCATAAGGCCATCATCTGTCTGTTCTTTTCACCTAAAATTTTTTATACAATTCGGTGTCCAAACTCACTATTTTAAATTATGATTAGTTTAATATCCAACTTCCTTTACGATTTTCTCCATTAATCACTTTCAACAAATTGAAATCGCAAATTTCATAATTTTGTCTTACCTATCTTCAAGTAAACCCAATATGCTCAAATTTGCCTCTTATAACATTTTTCCATCATTAGCCAATCCTTAAACAATCATAACATATCTTACTTTCATCATTTCTAACATGTCTACGATCTACCCATCTCAATTCATTTCTCACACATTCATATATTTTAGTGACATACTATCCAAATATCAGACATTACCCAAGTTATAATTTCAACATATGAAAATAGTCATAAATTTACATTACATAACTATATTATACAATTTATAAATTTAGAGACAAATTATAATTCTTTTCTCCATGGCATAATTTATGTCATTTACTCACTCACCTATTAGGAAACTTATGATGTTTCATGTAAAACCTCAAATAGTGTCATTTGTGTACTGACTTGGTAGTTATTGTTATAAGCAAATTCAGCTAGGGGCAAGAATCTCTTCCAACTACCTTGAAAATCAAGTACACATGCCTGAAGCATGTTTTTCGACATTTAGATAGTTCGCTCAAACTGTCCATCTGTTTGAGGATTAAAAGCAGTACTGAGATTTAGCTTTGTGTCCAAAGCTTATTGGAAGACTCTCCAAAAACGAGTTGTGAAGTGTAGTCCTTGATAAAAAATAATCGATATTAGTACCTCATGAAATATCATTATCTTATTCAAATACAAATTTTCATACTTAGTTACGTTATATATGGTTTTCACTATGTTGATTTAGTCAACCTATCAATTATCACTTTAGTCAAACCTTTTTTGGTGTCCGTAGTATCCCTGTAACAAAATCTATAGTTATTCTCTTCCATTTCTATTCAAGTATTTTTATTTATTGATGTAACTCCACAGGCCTTTGATGTTTTGCCTTTACTTATTGACATGTTAAACACTGAGAAACATAATCAGCTATATCTTTCTTTATACCATCCTACCAATAAATTTCTTTTAAATCTTGATACATTTTAATTAATTCAGGATTAATGATATACGTAGATTGATGGGCTTTTCCTATAATCCCTTTCTTGAGTTCTTCTTTATTATGTACACACAACCGCTTGTCCAATCTTAAAATTCCTTCAAAGTCTGCAATAAATTCAATATCACTGCCATTCTTCACCTCTTAAATTTTCTTCCATAAATAGGCATCATCTCCTATGCCTTTTTTACCTGCTCAACTAAAGATGATTGAAACTTTATATGGCCAATAATATCCCAGACTCCTTTACTTCCAATACTACTCCATGACTTTCCAACTTATGTATTTGTTTAATCAACGGCCTCCTTACTATTATAATATGAGTCAAACTATTCATTGACTTTTTGCTTAATGTATCAGCCATTACATTAGTCTTACCTAAATGATATAATATTGTACAGTCATAATCTTTAAGTAATTTTATTCATCGTCTTTGTCTCAAGTTAAGATCTTTTGTTGGAAAATATATTTGAAACTTTTATGATCTGTATAGATTTCACATGTCTCACCATATAGACAATGCCTCCAAATTTTGAGAGTAAAAACTACTACTATCGTTTTCAAATCATAAGTTGAATAATTTTGTTCATGTGGTTTAAGTTGTCTAGATGCATATGCAATGACTCAACCATGTTACATCAACACATTCTCTAATTCAATTCTCGATGCATCACAGTATACTATGTATCCTCCAGTACTTGAAGGAATAAATAGTACTACGTCGTAGTCAAACATTCCTTGAGTTTCTAGAAATTTCTTTCACATTCATCTTACCAGTCAAACTTTATTCCTTTCCTTGTCAACCTCGTCAAAGGATCAGCAAATTTTGAAAAATCTTTAACGAATCTACGGTAATAACCTGCAAAACCAATAAAATTATGAATCTCTGTAATTATAGTAAAGTGTGGCCATTGCTGCACTGCTTCTACCTTTTTAAAATCAACTTGAATATCATTCTTAGTAACCATATACCCTAGGAAAATAATACTACTAAGGCAAAATTCACATTTTAAAAATTATACATACAGCTAGTGTTCTCTTAAAATTTACAAAGCTATCTTTAAATGTTACTCATGCTTGTCAGAACTCCTTGAATATACTTAGATATCATCTATGAATACAATAACAAATTGATTCAAGAAATGTTTAAATACTATATTCATCAAATCCATGAATACAGCTGGGGCATTTGTTAAATCGAATGGCATTACTAAGAACTCATAGTACCCATATCGAATCCTGAAAGCAGTTTTTTTGAAATATCCTATTTCTTTATCCTCAATTAATGATACCTAGATTTCAAATCAATTTAAAAAAAAATATTGAGCACACTCTATTTGGTCAAACAAATCATCTATACAAGGTAATGGGTATTTATTATTCACTGTCACTTTATTCAATTATCTGTAATCTATGCATAACCACAGTTGTCCATCTTTCTTTTTCACAAATAAGACTAGAGCACCTTGAAGAGAGTACTAAGACATATAAATCCCTTGTCTTACAAGTCTTGTAACAAATTTTTTTTAGTTCCTTAAGTTCAGTCGATATTATTCTATATAGGAATATATATACTAGTTGAGTTCCAAGAAGTAAATCAATATCAAATTATATTTCTCGTTTCGGGGGTAATCTAGACAATTCTTCTGAAAACACATCAGAAAATTTTCTAACCATTGGAACCTAATCTACATTGGTATACTTTATATTAACATCTCTCACCACTGCCAAATATCCTCGGCACCCTTTTTGTAATAACTTATGGGCTGCTAAAACTTAAATTAATTTACTAAGTACATGCTTCCACTAATTGTTCACTACTTGCAACTCTTTTACTAACATTTTATGCTATTGATGACATCTTTATACTGTATCAACTAGAACTCACTTCAAAACACTTAAACAAGGTCAACTCATTTTGACTTTATTCTTTAACATGCTTATGCAATGTCTTAACAATCAATCATGAAAAGCTTATGTCTATCCAAGTGCCCTTCACATAAATTACCCATTTTGCATACCTTAAATTTTAAATTTCCATGGGCAAACCTTCCTTTCTCATAATGCTTACACATAATATTATTGAAAATCAAACTATTTTTGAATTCTTTATATCAACAAAATCTATCATTGAAAACATTATTTTCATAGATTCCCTACTCTCAAATTAAATCCACCCCACAACTTTCTAAATCCATTTATATACATAGGTTCCAACTCATCCATCCAAAAAGAGATTTACATCTATTTCCAAAACACTCACTTTATTACAAACTGTTATTTTGGAGTTAACAACCTCGATCATATTATAACCTACTATCAATATTGTATTAGCCATTCCTCATATTGTTTCACATAAACAAATCAAACAACCAATTCAAACCCTCTTGACATCCAAACAAGTCATTACCATTGTGTTCGGATGAAATCTTCTTATTTTCAGCTAATTCTTTTTCTTTATACCCAAAAGGGTTCTCTTTATCATTGTTCATCAAAATGAGTTCAAAAATTGAACTAGAAATCCACACTTAAGAGACATTGTTAAGGACATACTTTTCGATGCTTAAACATCGCATACCTAAAATAAGAGTCGGAAGAAAGAAAAGAATAAACCCCTATAGAACTCCACAGCAGCACCGTGAGTATAAATATGTCCGCGATTACATACCTATACTCAAAGTCCTACTACATAATCTTTTGCTCTAATAACCATAGGGAAACCTATTGCTCTGATACCAACTTGTTACACTCCAAATTTTAGGGCACGTGAAATACATATACCATGAACATATATTTTTCATAAATATAATTATTTCAATTCTTTATCATAGAAATAGATACATATAGATTCTACTATACATATACTATATACAAATCAAGTCCATAAACATCAGAGTAACAATAGAAGCAGGGATCCTACCTATGGCGTTCAGAGCATACTCTAGAGTACAAGTACATTATAAATCAAAATCTACGAACCCTGGAAATAAAATAGACTCACCAGAGAATATGTCGCCTAACTGATCAACTATCTGAAGGGGAAAGACTAAAAATTCTTATCTGAAAAAAATGTAGATATCGTGTAGTGAATTTGACAATTCAGTAAGCAGATAAGACCTTCTATAACCTCTTAGGTCAGCTTATGGATAAACTCATTTAAAAATTTATCACATAGAAAGTACAGTTTGGAAGTACATCCATATGTGACCCGTATTTCAAATATCTTCATTTCAAATGATAGTCAAATATTCAACACTAAATACAGTGCAGATTGATTATAAAACAATATTGTTATGCAATAAAAGATTTCACATGCTTTAGGAGGTTTCCATTTCAAAACCAATAAATAATTCCAAACACACAGTAAGGGAGGGAAAATCACATATCATCTGTAACACATATATAAGAGGCATCATGCTCTCCTCAAATAAGACATGACTCACGTGTGTTGGCCGTCACACGAGACTAGCACCACCCTGCTAGCTAAGGTGTCAAGGTGTACCAAAGCTAACATTTCCTACTGTTAGTAAACAGTGTTTCCAATAGGATTCCTCCACAAAAAATATTATTTACACATATGCCATATAGTTCAAAATAGAGGTTTTTGTATAAATTCAAAATTTTTAGTCTCAATACAATTCTTCTATCAAAAATTTACCAATCAGGGTAATCACATATACATGCATTTTTTCTAAGGCAATCTTATAACTTTACATATCAATACTATGTGTACAATATATTTCCTTTACCTATATGATGAGAAATACATTTAAAATTATATAATCAACGAGTTCAAAAATTTATTTTCAAAACCATACTCTTCTTGAACTATATATCAAATTGTAAACAATTCGAATAATGTAATCTATTTCAGATACATATAAAAGTATAAATAACTTGTAAACATAATCATTTATATATTTAAAGTTCAAGAAAATCATAGAGTAAGCCATAGAAAGAATTATCTACTCACAGAGTAAGGCTCCAGGTTGGATAGCTCCAAAATGTACTTTTTCAATATAAATTTAACCAAACAGACTTCAAAATCGAGTCCGGATGGTCCAAAAACATAGAAAATGACTCCAAAATCACAAAATGTGGCATTCGGGAGTTTGGTCAACTGATGAACACTATTCATAGTTGAAATTATTATTCACTGCCAAAATCACTATTCATATAGGCTGAATTTACAGTTCACGACTCACAAAAAGTTGTTAGATGGCTGAAATTTTTAATATTTTGAGGTTTATTTATCTTCTGAATCCATTTACTATGTCAGTTTCTCAATTTGAAGACTCTAAGTAGGAGTTTCATAATTTACCTTTTTGTAAGATTTTTTTTACTCTGATCTGCGGCAATTCTGCGGCTGATTTAAAAAATTATTCGGCCAATATCGTAGTATTCTTCGTCCTGAATCCAATAGTACCCTTAGTTTTAATATTAGAGACTCATAGATACACCAGATCTAAAGAAAAAGAAAATGAGAAAAAAGTATCATTCAATCTCACTATTCATTCTCTTAAAACTTTCTCCGTCTTCTCTTTTTTATTTTAATAAATGATGAAGAGACCATTTTACAAATATTTAATTTTTGAGGCGGGTCTTTGCAAATTTCATTAATTAAACTTTGTCCCCAAAAATATTAATAAATTTTTATTTTTATCACTAAAACCTTCTAATTACATCTTTACTCCTTCATTTCTTTTAATAATCCATGCATAAATGAAAATTACTAAATTTTAGGGGTGTTACACACCAAGAGAAATTACCCGCACGAGAAGGGGCACTTTGGTCATTTCAGTAGTTGTGCCTTTCAGTAGTTGTGCCTTTCAGTAATACATAAACGAGATAAGGAGATGTTTTTTTTTTATATTTTTATTATTCAAATTTAAACTTTAAAATTAAAATATAATAAATAAAAAAATAAAAAGAAGTTATTTACTAACTGAGCATTTTACAAACTCATAGATTGCATTGTGTATGTAAGGGAGGATAAAAAAAGGATGGTGCTACGGCAAAATATGTAAAAGAAAGGAACATATTTGCTAGGCTTTGTTTGGATAGTGGAACTCTATTTTTTTTCCTGATAATCTACATGACATTTTGTTTAGAAAATTATTTTAACAATTAAGTAATTTGGATAAATTGATGATGAATTTGTGGGAACTCATTTGTAGCTATATTTTGTCATGTATAAAGTTTTTTAGATCACGATTAAGTTGATGATAAAATTTGGAGTACATGGCGGTTTTATTCTTCAAATTAAAATATATGCATTTTTCAATTTAATTTCCAAAGCATAATTTTTATTTTGATCTTTCAAAAATTGTTCAATTTCAAAAATATTATCACATCAATGCTATTAATAGATTTACTTACTAACTTTCTTGAAAACTTATTTAATCTAATTTGATATTTGACATTTTAAAAATGATAGGGATTTAATCAAAAAAGTTAATTTTCACTTTACTTTTTGAACAAAAAATAAAATTAGGCTAAGTATTTAATGGCTAATTAAACTCTTAACTAGATTAGATAAATAAATTTGTTAATAAAATTAATGTGAGGACATTTTTCGAAATAGAATAGTTTTTAAATGACTAATATATATATATATATATATATATATATATATATATATATATATATATATATATAGCTAAAGAGAAGTTTGGGATATATTACAGCCCAAAGTCTTCACAGGAAAGTGGCAACATTTGTATGTTCCTAATTTACTAATGGAATGAATTCCTTAAAAGAGTTCCTTAATAACATTAATCAATTGAATTCTTGTTCTTATGGCAAGCATTCCTTTCCTAGAGCAAATTGTTGAAATTTTTAAATACATGCATTAATATACTTAAAAAAATTTGTTCCTATATAATTATTTTTGGGATCTGCCTGTGTAATTATTTTATGGTAGAGTAAAGTAATAAAGTAATGAGTTTTTATTTAAATTTATAGACTAACTTGACTGTAAGTTTTGAATCTTTTTGAGTATATAAGTTAAATTTTAAAAATATTAAATTCGTTGTATATCAATTTCTCTCTGAAAAAATCAATATCGAATGAGTTTTATATTTTTAAAAATTAAGAAAATAATTATCTTACAATGAGTTGATAATTTTATAAAGTAATTATGCATTAAAAAACTAAAATTAAATAGACTAATAAATTCAAAAAATAAAATTGATAGTTTATTATTTTATGATATATTTAACATCATTGTTGTTTATTGATGGTAGATATTTTGGGATTAGACCTTGTTCCTAGCCTCACACTGCATAGGTTGAGTATCTATGAGAGGAATATAATTTGCAAGCACAAGAAGTGAGGAAACCAAGAGATATATATAACAGCAGAATTTATGGATGTGATAGAGGTTACCCTTAGGGTATATTTGAAAGTTAATGTATAATTCTTTATTTTTTCCCTTCACTCAGACAACATTCAAAGAAATGGAATGTCTAAAAGTTTCACTTTCCTTCTCTTCTTTTCTATTTTCTTCAATTCAAACATATTTTTAAAACATTTCCACTAAAATATTTTATTTATGTCAAAATAAGAAGACACCCTGACCATAATAATAATAATGCCTATTTTCCACCAAAGAGCTATTTAGGGTGGAATAAGCACGTACTGGCATTTAATGAGCTAAGGAAGAGGGAAAAAGCTATTCGCTTGCAGAAAAGTTTTTTTGGTTTGATGTCCATATCAAAATTAATTATTAATAACATTCCCTTTCCGATATAATAAATGGACATAAATATAATAACATTTTGTATAAATGACGGTCATTTTAGACTTCAACACGGTCGAAGATGACATATATTCTTTCATATAATTGATAAAATATCAAATTAAATTGAATTTATTTTCATTCAAATCAAAATATGTGATAATATACAGTATGTAATTTTAGGTATATAATTGTAAAATTCAAATCTTAGTTAAGTTTTTAATTAAGGTCAGGTTGCAAGTAATTATTTTTACAATTTTTTAGTCTCGACATTCATAATCTAATTTTGATCAAACTAAAAAAATAGTCATTTTTTTAGTATTAAGATGAAGGATACTTTTAGGTTTTATGTGGGCTAATTTTTCATTCAATCTTAAAAATAATGTTAATTATTCTCTCTTTCTAATTAGTATAAGCTAATTCCAGAGTATATTTGAAAGTAGGATAGTGGATGGGGAAAAAGAGAGATTAGGAGGGTTTATTAAAACATTCTCTTTGAGAGTTTGTGGAGGAGAAAGAAAGATTTTTAAATTACCTTCTAAAATTCTCTAAACTCCTCTCTCTCTCTCTCTCTTATAAATTAAAGTTTCTCTTATTGCTAATTTGGAGAATTTTGTAGGACAAGCTAATAATTAATTATTATGTTATTTTTTATTTTTTAAATTGCTTATTAATATAAAATTATTATAATTAATTATTTTGATAAAAATAAAATTTATAAAAATATATTATTATCAACTTTTGAATAAAGTTTTAGCATATAATATAATAAACAAATTAGGTTGATGTCTTAAAGCTCAAGTGGCAACTTTTGAATAAAAAATAAATTAGGTCTAACGGTAAGATAATATTTTTAACATATAATATATTATTAAACATGTTTTATTGGCTAATAATAAAAAATCGTATATTCTTATGATGACTATTAACTTAACTTAGTCTATATTTTAAATTGGGATATTAAAATATAGTATCTGTTATTATTATGACATATTTGTATTATACATTTAAAATTGGGATATCACAAGCCAATTACTATTATTATTTTCTATAACGAATAATCTTAGAAAATTATAAATAATTTATGCGTGTATCAATAAATATATTTTAATAATTTATTTTACTTTCCTTACTTTAGGCATGATGAAAAAGTAATATTAATTAGGTACAATTTAAACTACGAGGAGAATACATTTCAAAAAAATAATTGAGAGAATTTTAAAATTTAAATACTATTTCAAATACCAATATTTATCTAATGTGAAACATATTAAACTTTTAAGATAGTAATAAAATCTCTTAGGGCATGTTTTATTGGAGAGTTTTTAATTTTTATTTTCAGTGAAAATAGAAAATAGATTTAAAAATTATATTTGTTTACTATTTGTTTTTATTTTAAGAAATTTGTTTCTAAATTTTTACAAATTTTAACTCTTCAACTTTTTTAAAAAAAAATTTGAGTTAAATTATTTTAGCATCACAATCGTAAGATTGGACTTGGACAAAGTTTTTTCATGATTTTTTTTTTGAAAGATAATATTGACTATTAATTCAAATCTTCATCTCAATCGTCTAAATTAAACTCAATCAATTTTTATTGACTTTTAGTTATTACTTATTGTTCAATTTTATCTATTTTAATAACAAAATATGAAAAAAAAAATTAAAACTTCAAGCTCTAGATCTCCTCTGTCAATCATTTTTTTTTCAAAGTAAAAAGAATAATTATATTGAATAGAATGAAAGAAAAAAAAACCTAAAGAGGCTGTAAGAAGATTTAATTTCATAATTTCAAATCCACTAAAGGTTTAAAGACTTAAAAAACTAGAAATCAAATTAGCAGGGGAATAAGAACAAGGTGGTTTTATAAGTGGGAATTCAAGGTACCGAAGAGGGCACTTGAGGGGGATATATAATTGCATGCCAACCAATACAATGCCAGATTCATGGCAACGACGTCGTCATGCGTGTTGGGTTTAAAAACTACAGAGTTGACGTGATGAAACACTCATGCTGTCTGAGCAAATGAAATTCTCCCGAGTTTTTTCGACGTTTGACTACTTTAATAAATTCCATATCGTCTGGCCCACTTAATCAAAGGCCTAATTTCACTTTGTAAACTATTATAAGAAACTCCCTTGATTTATTTTTGTTTTTGAAAAATTTTGATAATTTTTCATTCTAATTCACGTTGATATTTCTGTCAGTTTTATCTTTTATTTTTAATTTAAATATTTTATTATATTTTAAAAATTACAAAATCTGATTTAATAAATGAAGCAATAGAGTTTTTATTCTTCTTTTAATTTAATATTTATTTATTATTAAGTATAATACTTTTATATAACTATTGTAAATGTGGTTGAAATTTATTATTGAATGAATTTTTTTTTCATTTTATATATAAAAAAATTGATAGCGTAATGAAAATAAAATTTGGGCCAAGTATAATGGAGGATGATGCTACAAGTTTCCAACCAAGCTACGTTCTCTTTTCTTGTCTCCAATATTTGTCTTACGAGTCACTGTCCATCTTCGCGGTTTAAACGCCACGTACCCGCCACTCTAACCCTCCGCGGCTCTCTCTCTCCTATCTTAATAAAATAAAATAACATTAATTAATATATTTATGACGTAATTTTTTATTTTAAAAATAGATATACATTTTAAAATTATAAATAAAAAATAAAAAATTCTTTCTTCCTTTAATTATTACATTTATGACATTACTTTACCTTTCATATAAAAATATATATACAATTGTTTTTAAAAATAAAAATATGTTTCAGTTTAATTTAAATATTTTAAATTTTTTTTAAATTAAATAATAAAATAAAATAGCACTCTCTCAACTTTTTTAATTTACTATACTCTACTATTAGTTATTACTTTTTAAAATAATTATAAAGTGTTTAAGACTATTAAAATATCAATTTTATTGGATTAAAATTTTAGTTGAAAATTGAAAAGAAAACAAAATTTAAGAGAGTGATATTTTATTTATTTATTTTATATATTTCTTTTTTATAAGAGATATTTATAAAGTAGTAGTATATAATTTTTATTTTTTAAAAAAGTTTATGTACATATTTATAATTGAAGAGAGGACTATATAATAAAAAAATTAATTAAAAGATAAATGTTTTACTCTTATTTTTAAAAGAAACTCAAGTATAATTTCTTATTAGAAAAAAATATAGTATAATAAAGACATTAATTAAAGAAAGAGAGATTATTTTATTCTTATTTGTAAATATCATGTTAAAAAATAAAATAATAATATTTTTAAAATATAAAGAAGATTTATATATATTTTTAAAAATAGAAAAAATAATTATATTTAATGAAAAATACAATGAATGTTTGTATACATTTTAAAAAGAAAAAGGAGATAAGTGTATTCATAAAAAATACAAGAGTTATTTGTGTGTATTTTTTAAAATAGAAGAAGATCAATATATTTAATATAAAACTAAGTGAACTGAAGTGAATATCAAAGTATTTTATTTAATAAATAAAATTAATAAAAACTAAAATTAAGTTTGAAAAGCAACTAAAGCCTTACTTAGGGTTTTTTTATCATCATTTAAAACTTTAAACAGTTTAATAGCCTTTAAAAAAAAATTTAAAAGAGTCTTCTAATCAAGGTACTAAATTTCGTTTCGAGATACTGTTTCAATGATTCCAAAAACAAAAATATTTTGAAACGTTTCGGAAATTTCGAGAAAATAAAATTTTTTTTTAAGAAACGTTTCAAATAATTTTAAATTCTATTTTTTCAATTTTAAAAGATTTTAACGTAATATTATAAAAAATTAATTTAAAATTAATTTAAATTAATGTCTATAATTGAATAGTGAGTAAACATGCCACAATAGTAGTGACTCCGATTCAAATCTTAACAGCATTAACAACAATATCTCTTTTGCATCTATCTCTCAATCTTCTTCTTAATTTTTTCGTGGTATCTATATTTAAGTCTCTCTTTTTCTCTCGACTATGATTTTATCTTTATCTTTAGGCATCTTTCTCTCTCTTTATTTTTCAATATCTCTTTTCATCATTTTTATAGTTTTTTTTTTAAAATGAAAATAATAAAAGAAAATAATATCATGAGAACAAATGGGGAGAGTAGGAAGTTAATAAAGATGTTGTGACTTATGGGAGAAAATAACTTGGTGTTAAATGTGATATGATACTACTTTCATCTACTTTTAGATTGTCAATTTTTTATTTTTTAAATTAGTTTAGTATTTTTCCATCGAAACAATTCAAAATAAAAATATTTCCATCAAAATAACTCGAAACGAGAGTATTTCTATCAAAATAACTCGAAAACAAGAGTATTTTTATTGAAATGAGAGTATTTCTACAGAAATTTTTACTGAAATAAGAGTATTTCTACTGAAACATTTCGAAATATAGTAATTTCAATTGAAATAGTATAATTTCTTAACAAACATTTTGTTTTATTTTGATAACTTTGTTTTGTGTCCGTGACTCAAGAAATGAAAACGTTTTGGTTGTTTCGATAAAAAAAAAAATTTAGTTCATTGCTTCTAACACGTGTGGATGTATCATATTGTCTATTGGTATTATTTTATATTCTATATTAATATATAAGCATTTGGAGTTCTTTATTTATTTAATATTTTTAGTAATTACTATTAATGAATTATCTATTTATATCCTAGTTACTTAATTCTAAAAATTATCTATTTATACTTTTTAAAATAAAATAAAAATTAATTGACATAAACATTAATGTGCATTTAAATGCTAATACGATATAAAATTTAATATATACTATTTAAATAAAATAATTAATTATTAATATAAATAAATAATTTTTACAATAATTTTATATTATAATTTTCATTCTAATATTTAAAATATTTAAAAATATTCAACATATTTAATTTCATATATTAATATCCAAAATATTTAAAATTCGAATTTAGGATTTTAGGTGATTTGAAAAGGAATATAATATTTTTAAAATTCTACTTTCATTAATATTTATAAATTTTTAATTCTATTTTTAATAGCAATTATAATTTTATAAAAAATGAAAATTTATAAATATTCTTTTATAAGAGAGTATAAGATATTGATTGTAACATTTTGTTTTATAAAAATTGATAAATTCAAAATTTTCAATAATATGATATATTAATATAATAATAATAATATTTTTATCCCTTTTAGTATTTTAAATATTGATATATTAAATAGAACATTTGCAAAATGACGAAAATATACCAAACTCCATATAATCATTGTAGTACAACATTCACCAAACATCAATATTAAGTAACCTGCCCCTCAAATTACCTAAACATCCTCGTCGCCTACGTGAGGACGTGCCTCTGTCCCCAGCATAAAAAATTGAAACAAAAAACCGAAATTATTAAATAAATTAAAATTAATGGCAAAAAAAAAAAAACTTTCGTTGGGCCTTGGAATTGTCTTCTCATTTCTTTTCATGATTTCATTTCTCAGGGGAGTTTCTGCCTTTCCGTATTTATTTATGATTTTTTAATTTTTTTCCTCTTTCTTCGTCTTTGACTGGGTGTACTTTTACAGACTTCTATTCTCTCTCTCTCTCTCTCTTTTTCTCTCTCCTCTGTCTCCTCATCCCGTTTCGGCGACGCCAGAACCTGCATTGCTCGCCGGTAATCTTTTCGGTAACCTCTGTTGAGCCGTGAACCACCGTCATCTTCCCCAGAAACCGCTTCTGCTGGTCGAATAACCAGAATTTTTTTCCTGGTCCAACTCAGTCCATGAGTTGAAGAAGTGCCTGCTTTGACTTGGAATTGTCAATGGAGTTGCTGGGTATTTGAGTTATGGGAAGAGGAACAGATCTACGAAGCTTTGTGCGTTCTATAGCGTGAAGAATAGGTGGGTTTTGCTTCAGAGAGAGGGTGAGCTTTCGGTTGGATGTGAAAGTGGATGGTAGTGAACGGAAGAGGTTGGAGTTGTATATGATGACTGGAGCTCTGGCTAGCGATCGCAGAGGGTGTTGGCGTTTCGGTCAATCTTTCACATGAAATGGCAGATCTTGCTAGCTACGGGAATGCCGACCGTGGCTTAGAGCAGGTGCCTCCCTCTCTCTCTCTGGGTTATAAATTCAGTTTGAAAAGTTCTAATTTCTGCGTTAGCCCTAGTTATATTTTACGGTTTGGTTGCAGTGTTTGTTTTCCATGTTGTTTCAACAAAATATGGTAACTTTGATTTCTTGTTGAAGGTACTTTCTTTGGCTAAGAGTATAATGATCAATTCTGTATTACGTTAATTGGACTACTTAAGAAAGTTGGGATTGCTTCTGACTCTTGTCGGAAGACCGCAAGAGAAGAGGGTTAAATGAAAATATGGAGGATGAAATACTCCATTTCCTTTGGTTCTCTTTAAGAAGTGAATTTTTGGGCCCTTCTGGAGAAGAAGGGTTGCTTAAATGATTTTATGCTTTATCAGTGCTATGGAATGGGGAATCTCAAAAGGAAAGATACATCTGCCTGTTTGTGTTCCAATGGTATGTTTCAGGATGTGTTATGGGTAACTTGGTTTCAAATTATTATAGGTTAATTCTTACTGAGGATCGATGTATTTTGATGCCTTGTTCTAGTGATAAAATTTCACTGATTATCTTACTCGAAAAAAAAAAAAAATCAGTGCCTATCTTTTACAATGCTCCCAACCGTCGTTAAAATAAAATATTAACCCTTCACCAAAAATAAAAAATCATTAACCAATTAAAAGAGTTCCTTAATAATATTAATGAATTGAATTCTTGTTCTCATAGCATGCATTCCTTTCCTATAGCAAGTTGCTGAAATTTTTAGATATATTAATTTACTTAAAAAAATATTTATTCCTATGCAATTTTTTTTTTGTATCTACCTATGTAATTATTTTATGATAGAGTAAAATAATAAACTAATAATTTATTCTTTAAATTTATAGACTAACTTAGTTGCAATTCTTAATTTCTTGTAAGTATATGAATTGATACTTAAAAATATTAAATTTGTTATATATTAATTCATCTTTGGAGAGATTAATATCTATCCAGTTGAATATTTTTATGAATTAAAAAAAATAATAAATTGATAATTTTATAAATTAATTATGCATTAAAAAAATTTAAAAATAAATTTAGAAGTCAAAATTTTAGTTTATTGTTTTATGATATTTAAATTTTATAAATTTGTTATATATTAATTCATCTCGGAAAGATTAATGTTTATTGATGGTAGATATTTTGGGATTAGAACTTGATTGTAGCCTCAAGCCACATAGAATGAGTATTATGAGAGAAATATCATTTGCAAGTATAAGAAGCGAGGAAACCAAGAGATATATATAGCAGAGCATGATTGATGAACACATATCAACGAACAACGACAAAGCAGCACACCCTATTATTATAAAAATACAAGAAGATCAACAAATACTAAATAAAAATGAAATACAACCAAATAAAGAGTAAAAGAAGAATTCTTCAAGATCTTCAAACACACTATATCTTTTTACCTTTTTTGAGAGTATAGTTTTTTTTTTTTAAAGAGTTTTCTTATTAGGCTATCAAGTCCATAATTATATAGGTAAAGAGTTAAATATAAATCTTTAAACACTCTATTCAACACTAGAACTCAAAAGAGGAATGTCTATACAGTAAGAAAAAAATTGTGATAAACAAATTTACATTTAAAAAAAAAAGTAATAAAAAAAAAAAGAACGAGAAGGGTGTAATTCTCTCCATTATTTCGTGTGACAGTCCAGAAGTTGGAGGTAGGGGTGTTCACAAATTTAGTTCGGTTAATTTTAAAAATTGAATTAAACCGAATTGATAATAAATATTTTATTAAAAATAAATTTATTCAATTTAGTTAAAATTTTTAAAATCGAACGAAACCAAAATCAAACCATCATTATCGTTGGGTGATAGCCCCAGAAGCTAGAGGTTTTGTGTCCTGGTTTAGGACAAGAGGTTCCGCGGTGCAAAGCTAATTCTTGGGTGAACAAATTTCTAGCTGAATCCTTTTAATTTTTTTGGACGGGCCATATGACCAACAATTCAATAACAAATGCCCAAGACCCACTTAAGAGACAAAGAGCATTCGGAATCTTCCTATGCCAGCTCACCAGAAATACGAACACAAACAATAGAGAACTGGAAAAAAGAAAAGGAAAGAAAAATCGATCTGCATCTGACCGACCCCTACCATCTTCACCTTTCCCTCGATCCTGCATCTATTTTAGTAAAATCTTTAGGCAATTTGGTGGGGTTAAAGTCCAGATTCTCCTCAGCCTTCCCTGTGATTGAAGTTTGGCCACTGTATGAGCTACCATATTACCCTCTCTAAGGATCCAGATATAGGTGAAGTTATGCCCTTCTTCTTTCGCTCTCTCTATTAACCTTCTTATGTGGCTAACCTTCCAATTCTTAGTCCGTCCATTGCAAGCATCAATCAAAATTTTATATCAAACTCAAAAATTACAGCTCCTATTTGTAGGTTCCTCGCAATTGTAATGGCTTCCTCCATAGCCCTCGCTTCTGCTTCCAGAGCCGAGGGAGCAAGGCAAGTTGTTGATGATCCCGTGAGCAGTCTTTCTTTCGCATCTCTGATCACTACTACCCTGTGACTTCTCAGATCCTCCTTCGAGTAGGCTGCGTCTGTGTTGATCTTCACCCATCCAACTGGAGGTAACTTCCATCTATTTATCTTCTCTGTTCTATTTACGGGAAGTGCATGGTTAGCTTGATTTGATTGGATCTGGCTGTGTCTGATATCTGAATACATGTTATTTGTCTTGGTAATCACACTGACTGGGTTAATTCGATGCTGTTCAAATCTGTGTGCATTTCTCTCCTTCCATATGAACCATAAGTTGGAACATTTTGTCAGTTAAATTTGCTCCTTCTACTCCATTTTGTGCGAACTGATCCAGCTTTTTCTCCAACCACTCCTCTATTCTAGTCCTTTACCCTGCATCACTAGGACCTTGTAAATTAGAGCCAAACCATGTTGGTCTTGTCCAATTACAGCCAAGAAAAAGATGTTCACTAGTTTCTTTCGTAGTCAAACAGATCGAGCAAAGAGAGTTCTTAGTAAGCTTTATTATGCATAAATTGATAAGTGTTATGCATATTTGACATTGGCCCCTGAATTTTTTTATATTCCAGTTTAGAGTTTTACTTGGCTATCGATGTACCGACTCCATTGTCTGGCTATCCTTTTGACTTTTTTTTTTTTTCAGATGTTTCGAGAGTATACAACTCTAAAAATACTATATGGATGTGATAGAGCGTGACCTTAGGATATATTCAAAAGTTAGGAGACGAAAGAAAATGAAATTTTTTTTTTTAAAAAAGAAGAAGAATAAATGGTTAAATAATAATTTTTCTTCTTGTTCATTTCGACCCTCTTAAAATTTAGAACTATGAATAATAAAAAATACTTGAAAGTCAGTGAATACTTCTTTATTTTTTTCCCCTTCATATATTCTAAAAAAAAGGAATGCCTATCTTTAAGTTTCGCTTTTCTTAAATTCTTCTCTATGTTTTCTGGAAATGGATCCTTTTGGCGCAGCAGAGGATGCAAAGCCGCGTTTTGGTTTTTTATCTTTTTTTTTTTTTAATTTATTTTAATAACAGTATATTTATTTTAATTAAATTAAATCATCAAAAAATTTCAAAATTTAAAATTAAAAGAGGCAATTTTTATTTTTATATTTAAAAAAATTTGTTTTAATTTAATTGTTTTAAATTTTAATTTTTTAACATTTTACTTAAAATAATAATGAATTTTTTTATTTTTGTTTTAAAATAAATAGTTCTTTTGATTTCTTAAAGACATATATTTTTTATTTAATTTTTAAAATTTTAATTTACCAATTTAATTTTTTAAATATTAATTTATTTTAAAAAAAAATTTAGATTTACTCTATTAATAAATATTTAACACATTTTTTATTTATTATAATTACATAGTTTATGGGAAGATATAATTTAGTTAAATAATCATTTAAATTAGTGAAGAAGTAGTTTAATTTAATTTTGGTTTTTTTAATTAAATTAAAACAAACTTATTGTTATTAAAATAAATTAAAAGTAATAAAATAGATAAAAAATCTAAAATAACTTTTTTTAGCACATTTTTTTATCTACTATAATTAAGAATTTATATAATTAAAATAAAAAAATAATTTAAGTAAGTTCTTATTTTGATTAATTAAGTAAATTTATTAAGCTTCTATTGATAAAATTAAGATGAAATTATTTTTAAATAAAAATAATTCTTTAAGTAAGATTTAAAAAAATAATTTTATTAAAATAAATAAATAAATAAAGGATAAGAAAACCAAAAATCAGAAAAGGATCCATGTCCATGTTTTCTTCTAATTAAATATATTTTAAAAATAGTTCTACTAAAATATTTAATTTATGTCAAAATTAGAAGACACCCAATAATAATAATAATGCCTATTTTCCACATCGAGAAAATTTAATAATAATAATAATGCCTATTTTCTACCAAAAGCTATTTATGATGGAATAAGCAAGCACTGACATTTAATGAGCCAAGGAAGAAGGAAAAAGTTATTCGCTGCAAAAAAGTTTTTTAATTTGATGTGTATAGTTTTTTGTTTGGTAAAATTAATTTATAAGTTAGTTAAAAATTTATAAATTATAAACTATTTTAAATAATATATAATTTATAAATTTTTAATTAATTTAAATTATTTAAATAAATTTATTTACTAAACACTTTTAATTTGTTCAAATAAATTTATAAATTAGTCAAATAAATTATAAATTAATTTATTTGATTTGTCAAATATATTTTATATTAAAATTAATTATAAATAAAATTTATTTTCATTCAAATTAAAATATGTCACCACTTGATGTTAAAGAATTGATCTCGTGATAATATACAATATGTGTGATTTTAGGTATATAATTGCAAAATTTAAATCTTAGTTAAAATTTTAATTAAGTACAGTTTGGGAGTAATTATTTTTATAGTTTTTTTTAATCTCTACATTAAAAGTATAATTTTGATCAAACTAGAAAAATAATTAATTTTTTTAATTCAAAGATTAAGGATATTTTTAAGTTTTACATACGCTCAATTTTCTCTTGTTAACATAATGCATTTAACATTTTAATTTTAAAGTGTTCTCATGATAACTCAATCCATGTTAATAAGAAAAATAATATTATTTACTCTTTCTAATTAGCATAAGCTAACTCTTGTATGTTTGAATCGAGGATAATCGAGAAGAAAATGAGAGAATCATTGAAACATTCCCTTTGAGAGTTTATGGAGAAAAATAAAGAATTTTTAAATTACCTTCTAAAATTCTCTAAACTCCTCTCTTTCTCTCTTATAAATTAAAATTTCCTTTATTGCTAATTTGGAGAATTTTTTAGGACAAGCTAATAATTAAGGATTAAGTTATTCTTTATTTTTAAAAATTTTTATCAATAAAAAATTTAATTATTTTGATAAAAATAAATTTATAAAAATATATTATTATCAACTTTTGTATAAAGTTTTAACGTATAATAGAAAAATAAATCAGGTTGATGGCTTAAAGCTCAAGTGACAACTTTTGAATAAAAAATAAATTATGTCTAACGGTAAAATAATATTTTTAACGTATAATATATTATTAAACATGTTTTATTGATTAACAATAAAAAGTAGTATATTACGACAATGATTATTCGCTTAACTTATCATGCACTGTCCATGTATAAAATTGGGGAAGTTTCTTTCAACCAAAATTTGTTATACATTTGTTATACATATTTGTTATACATTTGAAATTGGGGCATTATAAGTCAATTACTATTATTATTTTCTATAATAAATAATATTTGAAAATTATAAATAATTTGTCTGTGTATAACTAAATGTATTTAAATAATTTATTTTATTTTATTTTATTTGCTTTAAGCTTGATGAAAAATGAATATTACTTTTGTACGATGTAAACTACATTTCAAAAAAAAAAATTAATTTATTGAATGAGATAATTTTAAAATTTAAATACTATTTTAAATATCAATAGCTATCTAATATGAAATATATCAAGCTCTTTAAGATAGTAATAAGATTTCCCAAGGTATGTTTGGTTGGTGAGTTTTCAACTTTTATTTTTAATGAAAATAAAAAATGAGGCGTGTTTATTTATCGTTTTTTATTTTTATTTTTAGAAAAATATTTTTAAAATTTTTCCAAATATTAAAAAAATATTTTCAGAACTTTGTTTTACTGTTTAAATGAAAAAAAGAAAGATATTAACGATAGATTTAAATCTTCATCATAGTCACCTGCGTTAAAATCAATAAACTTTTAATGACTTTTAGTTATTAGTTGTTACTTATTTTTATTCATTTTAACTACAAAAAATGAAAAGAATTTTGTATTTATTCTATTACGGTTGATTAAGAAAAATCTCAGAGTTAAATGTCCTCTGTGTATCATTTTCTTTTCAAAGTAAAAAAATAACTCTATTGAATAAAATGAAAAGAAAAGAAAAAACCTAAAGAGGGCGTAATTAAAAGGATTTCATTTCATAATCTCAAATCTCCAAAAGATTTGAAGACTTAAGAAACTAGAAATGAAATTAGCAGGGGAACAAGGTGATTTTGTAAGTGGGACTCTAACGATGTATTTGGTTTGTGAAAATAATTTGTATTTATTTTTTATTTTTTATTTTTTATTTTTTATTTTTTATATTTCTAAAAATATGTTTAATTTATATTTATATTTTAATTATATGATTATATTTTCAATTTATTTTTATTTTTATTATTTTTTAATTATATAAATAATAAAATATAGTTTACATAATTTAAAATAATTGTAAAAATACTACAATTTATTATAGTACTGAAAATTTTAAAAATAAACATTTTCTGAATTTTTGAAAATTTTAAAAATATTTTCTAAAAATAAAAACAAAAAGTAATAAATAAACACATTTTTATGATTATTTTTAATTTTTAATGAAATTGAAAATTGAAAATATTGATACCAAACAGACCCTATCATACTAAAGTGTGCGCTTGATGAGCATAATTTCACGCCAACCAAAATAAGGTCTGATACATGGACTTGGTTGTGGATGTTGTATTTAAAAACTATTTTGAAGTTTACAATTCTTGTGAGTTTTTTTTTCACTCTTGACTATTTTAATAAATTCATATCGTCTGGCTCACTCATTCAAAGGTTTAATTTTAAAATATCACTTTGAAATTGAAGAAAATTTTTAAAACTAAGACAAGATGATAAAAGGGTTGTTTGATTATATTTTTATAAATTACTTTTTAAAATTATATTTAAAATTTATTTTACAAAATTAAAGTATAAAAAAATTTGTTTGATAAATTATTTCAAAAATATATTGTTCTCTGTATTTTAGAAATAAAAATAATTATTTTTGTTTTTTTACTTTAGAAATAAGTGTTTGAAAAATTTATTTTTAAAATAAAAATAAAAATTTATTTTAAAAATAATTTTCAAACAAGCTCAAAATTACTGTAAACCATACAATGGATGATGGGTGTCTGTCTATAAACTATTCTAAGAAATTCTTTTCATTTTTTTGGGTATATTTAGATAATTTTTACTTTTCGGATTAGTATCAATAGATATTTTAAAAAATATTTTATAATATTTCAAAAAATATTAAATCAGATTTAATAAATAAATAAAAAATAGTTATCTTGTTACAATATTTAATAATAATTTTTATCTCAAAATTTACAATATCAACAGAATTTTTATTTCTCTTTGAATATAACTATTGTAAATGTGGTGGAAATTCATTATTGAATGAAATTGTTTTTATTTTATCACCATTTAAAACTTAAAACAGTTTAATAGCCCAAAAAAAACTTGAAAGAGTCCTCTAGCACATGGATGTATCATATTCTTCATTGGTATTATTTTAAATTCTATATTGCTGCCAACCTTATCTTTCTCTTTCATGGTGCTATAAACAATTTTCTTATATGTTGTAATCTATTCTAAACTTAATTTTTGATTTCAGAATATCTTCATTTCAGATTAATTTTGGCTTTTTTACATGCACCCAATATCTCAGATCATTGTGATTCAAACTATTTTTACAAGTAGTTGTCTGTATTAGATTTTTGTGTGTCAAGAAGCATTATATTTTAGATGGGCAAGAAACTTTCGTCTTTTTTTTAAAAAAAAAATTGATTTACGGGTAAAAGAGTTCTTGATTCTATTATCTCACTGACAAGACAATATGGTAGTGGTTAAATAAGCTGTGAACCTTATTGATAGTTAGATACGTTATGAGCCTTACTGAATCCACTTCTAATTTTACAAAATGCTTAAAATATATGTTAGAGTTTATGATTGATTACCAAAACCAAACTAATATCTAAAAATGAGATTTTACAATAATCAAACTAAAAAGTTGAACCATAACAAGGGCATTTCATTTAGTGCCAGGATTACCAAGCACATTTTTTAAACTTTCGTCTTTTGTGTTGCTTTTGGATTGTCCATTTCCTCCTTTTTTTTTTTTTTAATACAATTGATTGTCCATTTCCAAGAGCATATGACTTATAGTAAATTGGGGGTAGTTAGGTAACGACCATCCTTAAATTTAATAAGATTTTTTTGGGTATTTCAAACATCAGAAAATGTAAAAAATTGTTGAATTTGAATATTAAAAAAATTATCATATAATCGTCCATCGCCATTCCTAGTTTTATTCATTAACTTGTGTGAATTTAATTAATCTATTGCTTGAATTTATTTATATTTATATTATATATATATATATATATATATATATATATATATATATATATATATATATAAGAAAGATTTTAAGTTAAATAATGTGTAAACTCAGATAAAACTAAGATATTGAAGTGTAATTAAATTTTAATAAGATGCCTCTCTCTAATTAATTCTTTTTCCACTTAAATTGATATAGTTTTATTTTAAAAAAAAATTGGCCTTCTGAAAGAGAAAAGAAGGAACAAAAAAAGTGTCTGTTTGTTGCCGCTACAAAGTAGAAAGGAAAAAGGAAAAAAAAAAGAAAGAAAGAAGAAAAGGTGGTTCAGAAGCAGGAAAGGGGACACAGCAATACACAAACATGTTAGTTCACCTACCAAATCTGGAATAACAAACTTCAGGAGAAATTACCCCCATGAGAGGGGCACTTCAGTCATTTCAAAGTAGCTGTGCCTTTTAATTTGCTCATTTTAGTCGTAATAAATAAATAAGATAAGGACGTGTGCTTTTTATTTTTATTATCTAAATTCAAACTTTGAAATTAAGATATAATAAAATATATATTTTTTGAATATCAAAATGAGAAATGCGTTATCAAGATTGTTCAAAAAAAATTAATTTTTATCGATGCACAAACTGATATAAGAATATTCTGACTATAAAATTAAAAAAATAAATAAATAAAAAGAATAAGAAAAAAGGTTATTTACTAGCTGAGCATTTTACAATCTCACGTAAGGGAGGATAAAATAAGGATGGTGCTAATAGAGGTGGAGTCACCAGCAAAATCTTTAAAAGTAAAGAAAGGAACATCTTTAATACGTCTACTATAGTGTAGGCTTTGTTTGGATAGAGGAATACTATTTTTTTTCCTAATAATGTCCATGACGTTTTGTTTAGAAATTTATTTTAACATTTTTTTAAATAACATAATTTTTGAATTACTAAAATGAAAAAAATTGAACTTTCAATAATCAAATTAAAAGATTTGTATTTTTTGAAAATATGTGTGTTTTGAGTACTAAAAGAGCAATTCAGAATATATTTAAGCTCAAAATCTCAAAAGGAAGGTGGCAAAATTTATGTGTCCCTAATTTACTAATGTGAATGTCCCTATGGATATCCTTCAACTTTCCGTGTTCCTGCTTTAGCGCTGATATAGAAAAATCGCAACGTCTCGATTTTCAATGACGAAACTTGCTCCCAACCGTTGATAGAATAAAAAAAATCATCAACGTTTTTCACCCCAAAATAAAAAATAATTAACCAATTAAAAGAGTCTCTTAATAATATTAATAAATTGAATTCTTGTTGTTATAGCATGCATTCCTTTCCTGGAGCAAATTGCTGAAATTTTTAAATATATTAATATAATTAAAAAAATATTTATTCCTATGTAATTATTTTTGGGATATGCCTGTGTATTTATTTTACGATAGGATAAATTAATAAATTAATAATTTGTTCTTTAAATTTATAGACTGACTTAGTTGTAATTCTTAAATTCTTTTGAGTACATGAATTAATTATTAAAAATAATAAATTAGTTATATATTAGTTTGTCTTTTAAGAGATTAATATTCAACGAATTTAATATTTTTAAAAATTAAAAAAAATTAACATATAATGAGTTAATAATTTTATTAATTAATTGTGCATTCAAAAATTTTAAAAACTAAAACTATATAAATTTATAAATATAGAAATCAAATTGTTAATTAGTTTAATCTTTTATAATATATTTAACATCATTGTTGTTTGTTGATGGTAGATATTTTGGGATTAGACCTTGTTTCTTTAGTCATAGCCTCTCACCACATAGGTTGAGTATTTACGAGAGAAATATCATTTGCAAGCATCAGAAGCGAGGAAACCAAGAGATATAGCAGAGCGTGACTGATGAACGCATATCCTAAGCTCACACATCTAAGAACAAAAAAGCCGAACAACGAAGCAACACACCCTATTACAAAAGTACAAGAAGATCTACAAAAACTTTAATTAAAAAAAAAACTAAATAAAAAGTAAAATAAGAATTCTTCAAGATCTTTACCCTATCTGAGAGTATAGATTTTTTTTTTAAGAATCTTTTTATTAGGCTATCAAGTCCATAGTTGTATAGCTGAGAAGTTAAGTGTAAATTTTTAAACACTATTCAACAACCCAACTCTTATAAAGAAGAGAAAAGATTATAGAACGTGAAAAAAAATTCTATAAAAAAAGAAACCAAACTAAATATACCAACTCCATTGTGGGGCTATCAATTTTTTCTTATGGTGGAACTTTTATCCTCCCAAAGAACGCCTTCGATAATTTCATTTACCTTACATGCCATTTGGTTCAGTTGTTATTGGTTTTTTTTTTTCAGATGTTTCGAGAGTATACAATTCTAAATATACCATATGGATGTGATAGAGTGTGACCTTACGATATATTTAAAACTTAGGAGAAGAAAGAAAATGAAAAAAATTTAAAGAAAGAGAAAAAAAGAAGAAAGAAGAATAAATGGCTAAATAATAATTTCTCTTCTTTTTCATTTCGATCCTCTTAAAAGTTAGAAATGAATAATAAAAAAATATTTGAAAGTCAGTGAATACTTCTTTATTTTTTTCCCTTCATATATTCTAAAGAAAGGGAATGCCTATCTTTAAGTTTCACTTTTCTTAAATTCTTCTCTATGTTTTCTTCTATTCAAACATATTTTTAAAATAATTCGACTAAAATATTTAATTTATGTCGAAATTGGATGAATCCCTAACAATAATGCCTATTTTCCACCAAAAAGCTATTTATGGCGGAATAAGCACGTACTGGCGTTTAATGAGCTACGGAAGAAGGAAAAAGCTATTCGCTGCAGAAATTTTTTTTAGTTTGTTGTCTATATCAAAATTAATTATAAATAACATTCCCTTTCCGAGATAATAAATGGACATGAATTATTTCCTACAGGTCATCAGTTGCTGTATTGTATAAATGACTGCCATTTTAGACCTTCGACGTGATCGAAGATGACATCTATTCCCTCATACAATTCGTAAACTATCACGTCCGTACTCTACGAACGCGAATACCGTTACTATCCGAGAAACTTTTCATTACACATGTGCAAATGATCTCACGATAACACATATTCAAGTATTATTCAACGTTCTCAAGTTTACAAAACCAATAATTATACATGCCAAATCTACATACATCAAGTTTACAGCGGAAACAAGGATCCTGCCTGTGACTTTCAGAGCAACACTAGAGTACAAATATATTACAATATAATACACTGAGAGCCTAGAAACAAGTTAGGCTCACCACTGAGGCACGACACCTAGTCGGTCAAGTAGCTGCGGGACCAAATTCTGGGTCTTTATCTGAAAAATATGTCAACCACGTGTAGTGAATTTTACAACTCAGTGAGCAGATAACACCTCCTATGACTTCTCAGGTCAACATAAGGATGTACTCATATAGTAAAACTTATCATATCAAAATATACCGTTCAGAAGTACATTCTTATGGGACCCACATTTTCAAATATTCTCTGTTCAAAAATCATAATCAGGTCTTTCAAACTGTATGAAAACTGTATGCGATACTGTATAAACAATGCTCATATCAAGTTCAAAATCATATTCAATACTGTAAAATCATTAATCAAATTATGCTATGCATCAAAACATTTCTGTTAAAATATTCAGAGGATCCCATATCAGAACCACCATACCAGAGTTTGACCCCTTCCGTACTTTGGTGGTATAGGATTTGCCTAAACTCAGCATCCCGCTGAGGTTTGCCCTACTACCATTCAAGAGGACATGCGAAGGGACTCTGTATGGGTCTTTCCCAAGCACACAGCAAGGGAAGGCAAAATAACATCTCATATAACTGGCATCTCGCCCATATATAGGAGGCATTCCGCTCTCCTTCACATATAATCTCCCGTGTGTTGGCCCTCACACGAGGCTAGCACCACCTCCCCTGCTAGCTGAGGCAATCAAGGTGCGCACCAAGGCTAACATCACCTGTTGTTAGCAGACAGTGTTTCTAATAGGATTCCTCCACAGAAAATACCATATGCACATATGCCATATAATCCAGTATAAATTCTCAATATAATACAGACTTCAGTCTCAAAATACTCATATGTCAAAACTTCCCATTCAGGGGAAACATGTATACATGCCCATATCCAAGGCAAACATATCACTGTAAAATCAATGTCACATGTATAACATAGTTTCTTTGCCATGTCATGCGAAATACGTGTAAAAATCACATGCTTAATGTGTTTCAAAACTTATTGCAAAATCAAACTCTTCTTGAACTACATATCGTATATCAAATATTTCAGACATTTCCAAACCATTTCAAGAACATACGGAAGCATAAATAACATGTAATCATACTCATTTATCAATGTAAAGTTCAAGAAGAGTAAAACCAAGCCATAGAAAGAATCATCTACTCACCACTTTGAAGCACAAAGTTGAATACCCTTAAAATCCTATTTTCTGATCCGAATTCAGTGAAATAAACCCCAAAATCGAGTCCGAAACGTCCGAAAACCTTGAAAACGACTCCGGATTTGCGAAATTTGGCCTCCGAGAGCTCGGTCAACGCAGGTCAACGCGAGAAGGTCCAGCTGCCACGCGCTACACGCGCCGCCCGAGGAGATGCGCGTGGGAGTTACTCTCCGAGGGAGATTCGGCGCGTGGGGGCGCGTGCGGTGGTAGATCGGCCTGAAATTTGAGATCCAAAGGTTTCGGTGCCTTCTGGATCGATCTACGGTGTTAGTTTTTGCATTTGATAACTCAAAGTAGGAGTTTCGGGGGTTACCTTTTTAACCGTTTTTCCCTTCAATTTTTCGGCCAGTTTCCGGCCACTTCTCCAGAGACCAATCGGATGAATTTGAAGAACTCTTCGTCCTGAGTCCGTTGGTGGTGGTGGTGTCGAAATCCGAGGTCCGTAGGCGAAGAAATCTTAGAGAGAAGTTAGAGGATTTTCGGGAAGAATTTTTCTGAAGAGAGATGGAAAAATCTGCAAATGACCGCTTCCGGAGTGGTTGAGGCCCTTAAAATATCTCGGGGGACCTTTATACAAAATTTCACTTTTAGCGGGAGGTCCTTGTAAATTTTTCTTATTTACATGTTAACCCCGAAACTTTTAAGAAATTGCATTTTTACCCCGAAACGTAAATTTATAACATTACTTTTATAATTCTCTAATCCTTGTAAATAATAATTTATTTTCACCAGTCTTAACTCCATTTTCGAAATCCTCTCTTTAATTCCACATTTTCCTTAATTAAAATCTCCATTTTCCAAAATTATCTCTTTTATTCTATATTTCTTTAGTTCAACTTTCTCGTTAAATTTACGGTTATTACATAAACCTAGCCTATCTTATCTGAATTCCAATATTCCTCTATCAATTAATTAAATAAAATATCAAATTAAATTGAATTTATTTTCATTCAAATTAAAATATGTTACCAATTGATGTTAAAGAATTAATCTCGTGATAATATTCAATATGTGATTTTAGGTATATAATTGCAAAATTTAAATCTTAAAGTTAAAATTTTAATTAAGTTTAACTTGAGAGTAATTATTTTTATAATTTTTCTAATCTCGACATTAATAGTCTAATTTTGATCAAACTAGAAAAATAATTATTTTTTTTAATACAAATATTAAGAATATTTTTAAGTTTTACATACTCTAAGTTTTCTCTTGTTAACAGAATGCATTTAACATTTTAATTTTAAAGTATTCTCATGATAACTCAATCCATGTTAATAAGAAAAATAATATTATTTAATCTTTCTAATTATTATGTTTGAATCGAGAATAATAGACTGGAAAATGAGAGAATCATCGAAACATTCTCTTTGAGAGTTTATGGAGGAGAAGACAGAATTATTAAATTACCTTCTAAAATTCTCCAAACTCCTCTCTCTCTCTCTCTCTCTCTCTCTCTCTCTCTCTCTCTCTCTCTCTCTCTCTCTCTCTCTCTCTCTCTCTCTCTCTCTCTTATAAATTAAAGTTTCCCCTTATTGCTAATTTGGAGATTTTTTTAGGACAAGCTAATATTTAAGTATTATGTTATTCTTTATTTTTATAAATAAAAAATATTTTAATTAATTATTTTGATAAAAATAAATTTATAAAAATATATTATTATCAAGTTTTTTATAAATTTTTTAACATATAATAGAAAAATAAATTAGGTTGATGGCTTAAAGCTCGAGTGGCAACTTTTGAATAAAAAATAAATTAAGTCCAACGGTAAGATACTATTATTAACTGTAACATAATATATTATTAAACATGTTTTATCGGCTAACAATAAAAAATAATATATTAGGACGACGATAATTAACTCAACTCAACTTATCCATATATAAAATTGGGAAAGTTTCTTTCAACCAAAATTAAGAAATATAGTAGTTAACCAAAGAAAATTAAAATATAGTATCTAATATTATGACCAATTTATGTTATACATTTAAAATTGGGCATTATAAGCCAATTACTATTATTATTTTCTATAATAAATAATATTTGAAATTATAAGTAATTTGTGTGTGTATAAATAAATGTATTTAAATAATTTATTTTACTTTATTTACTTTAAGCATGATGAAAAAGAATATTACTTTGGTACTTAAACCATATTTCAAAAACATTAATTTATTGAATGAGATAATTTTAAAATTTAAATACTATTTTAAATATCAATAGTAATCTAATATGAAATATATCACGCTCTTAAGATAGTAACAACATCTCTGAGGGTATGTTTATTTTTAATGAAAATAAAAAAATAAGGTGTGTTAATATACTATTTTCTATTTTTATTTTTAGAAAAATATTATTTAAATTTTTAAAAATGTTAAAAAATATTTTTAAAATTTTTAATACTATAGCTGTAACAATTATTTTAAATTTATTACCACGTGGATGAACATTGTTTTACCGATTAAATAAAAATACAAAAAAAGATATTAATGTCTATTTCAAATCTTCGTCTGTGTCGTCTAAGTTAAAATCAATTAACTTTTAATGACTTTTACTTATTATTTATTACTTATTTTTATCAATTTTAATTATAAAAAATAAAAATAATTTTGTATTTATTCTATTGTCGTTGATTAAGAAAAACCTCGAGCCAAATGTCTTATGTGAATCATTTTCTTTTCAAAGTAAAAAATTAACTCTAATGAATAAAATGAAAAGAAAAAAAAGAAAAAGAAAACCTAAAGAGGATGTAAAAGGATTTCATTTCGTAATCTCAAATCTCCAAAGATTTAAAGACTTTAAAAACTAGAAATCAAATTAGCAGGAGAACAAGGTGATTTTGTAAGGCACACGGATCCTCTGCTGTGTTTGCCTCAAAAGCGACAAAATGCAACTTGAGGAGTGTTGAAAAAAAAAAAAAAAAGCTTGCTGTGCCGCAAATGCAACAAAATGCAGCTTGAGGAGTGTTTAAAAAATAATAATAATAAAGGGACGCGTTTTGTTGCTTGAAACAGAACAGAGGAACCAGGTCTTTTGTAAGAGGGACTCTAACGTTGCTTTTGGTACGCGGAAATAAGCTGGTGGAATGAGAATCTGATTCTCATTCCATCAGCTATTACGTTTGGTTGCCAGCATCTGAAAATCGACGGAATGCAGTGGTGTGAAGCTTATTAACTCTTAAAAACAAGTAAAATGATCAGAAAAGAAAAGCAGGGAATTGCACATAAAAATACTGAAATACCTTGCTTTACTTTCCGGGTTTATTTTTTCTTCATTCTCTCTCTACATTTTTCTCTCGGCCTCTCTTCTCTCTCGCCATCTCTGCTTCCCTCTGGCCATCGCTTTTCTCTCGGCCTTCTGCTTCCCTGTCTCCCTCTCTCGCCTCTCAGCTTCTCTCTCTCTGCCAGCTTCATTCCTCCTGCTTCACACTCACTCTCTCGGGGCGTTTCTGGTGGAGAACGGCGTCGTGTTTCCATTGGAACCAACATCATCCACGACCCCATCGTCTTGTTCCTCGACGAACCCACTTCTGGACTCGACTCCACCAGCACCTTCATGGTCGTCAAGGTGTTGCAGCGAATCGCCCAGAGTGGGAGCATTGTCATAATGTCCATTCAATCATCTCGATTCCTTCGTTGGTTTTCCTCTCTTTTGCATTCGCCACCACAACATTCTGGACGGTGGGTCTCGCCGGTGGCTCGTCCGAATTCTTCTTCTACTTCTTCGCCATCGTGGCATCTTTCTGGGCCGGAAACTCCTTCGTGACGTTTCTCTCAGGAATCATTTCGCACGTGATGTTGGGATTCACAGTAGTCGTTGCCATTTTAGCTTACTTCCTTCTATTCAATGGGTTCTTCATAAGTAGAGACAGAATCCCAAAGTACTGGTTATGGTTTCACTACCTGTCGCTGGTGAAGTACCCATACGAGGGAGTATTACAGAATGAGTTCTACATTCATCCTCTGAAGTGCTTCGTGAGAGGGGTCCAGATTTTCGATGAGACGCCGCTAGGAACGGTGAGCTGCTGAAGAGTATGAGTAATACGTTGGGCATGAACATCACAAGCTCAACCTGCGTGCCACAGGAGTGGATATACTGAAGCAGCAGGGAATTACGGAGCTCAGCAAATGGGATTGCCTGTGGGTTACTATCGCTTGGAGATTTTTCTTTAGATTTCTGTTTTTATTTGAGTTTGCTGTATGGAAGCAAGAATAAAAGGACGTAGCTAGACTGCAAGAAGAACTAATGCATTGTGGGCACTATTCTCAATTCTCTTTTTCATTCATTTTTTTATTATCAATCAAACAATACTTACAATACTTAAAAGTGTGTTTAATTTGTAAAAATATTTTTTTTTAATATTTTTTATTTTTATTTTTTATTTTTTTAAAAATACGTTTAATTGATATTTTATTTTTATTATTTTTTAATTATATAATTATATTTTTAATTTATTTTTTATTTTTATTATTATTTTTAATTATATAAACAATAAAATATTATTCATATAATTTAAAATAATTATAAAAATACTACAGCTACAATTTATTATAGTGTTAAAACTTTTGAAAATAACTTTTTAACGTTTTCAAAATTTTTAAAATTTTTAAAAATATTTTGTAAAAATAAAAACAAAAATTAATAAATAAACACATTTTTATAATTGTTTTTAAAATTTAATGAAATTGAAAATTAAAAATGCTGAAACCAATTAGACCCTATCGTACCAAAGTGCGCACTGACGAAGATAATTTCATGCCAACCAAAATAAGGTCAGAGACATAAACACGTGGTCGAGGATGTTGTGTTTAAAAACTATTTTGGAGTTTGAAATTTTTGTGAGTTTTTTCATGCTTAATTACTTTAATAAATTCATATCGTCTAGTCTACTCATTCAAAGGTCTAATTTCAAAATATTACTTTGAAATTGAAATTTTTTTTAAAGTTAAGACAGGAAGAAAAAGGGGTTGTTTGATTATATTTTTTTAAATTACTTTTTAAAATTATATTTAAAAATTATTTTACAAAATAAAAGTATAAAAAAATATGTTTAATAAATTATTTCAAAAATATATAATTCTTTGTATTTTAGAAACAAGCTTTAGAAGTAAGTGTTTTTAAAATTTATTTTTCTAAATCTTTTTAAAATTTAAAAACTTGTTTGAAAATTTATTTTTTATTTTTAAAATAAAAATAAAAAATAAATTTTCAAACAAGTTTTTTAATTTTAAAAAGATTTAAAAAAATTATTTTAAAAATTATTTTCAAATAAGCTCAAAAATACTGTAAACCATACAATGGGTAATGGGTGTCTATAAACTATTCTAAGAAATTATTTTCATTTTTTATGGTATATTTAGATAATTTTTACTTCTCGGATTCGTATCAATAGTTATTTTAAAAAATATTTTAATTTAAATATTTTTTAATTTAATTATTTTATAATATTTGAAAAAATATCAAATCTGATTTAATAAATAAATAAAAATAGTTATCTTGTTACAATTATAATAACTTTTATCTCAAAATTTAAAATATCAATAGAATTTTTATTTCTCTTTTTATATAACTATTGTAAATGTGGTTGAAATTCATTATTTAATGAATTTTTATTTTATTTTATCACCATTTAAAACTTAAAACGGTTTAATAGCCTAAAAAAAACTTAAAAGAGTCCTCTAACACATTGATGTATCATATTCTCCATTAGTATTATTTTAAATTTTATATTGCTGCCAATTTTGTCTTTCTCTTTTATGGTGATATAAACAATTACTTTATTGTTGTAGTCCATTCTAAACTTTATTTTTGATTTCAGAATATCTTCATTTCAGATTAATTCTGACTTTTTTACATGCACCCAAGATCTCAGATCATTGTGATTCAAACTATTTTTACAATTAGTTGTCTATATTAAAATTTTGTTGTCAAGAAGCATTATACTTTAGATGAGCAAGAAACTTCGAATGGCTGAATCTCTTTATCATCTTTTTGTTAAAAATTTTGATTTACGGGTAAAAAGAATCTTGATTCTATTGTCTCACTGACAAGACAATATGGTCATGGTTAAATATGATGTGAACCTTATTGATAGTTAGATAAGCTGTGAACCTTACTGAGCCCACTTTTAATTTTGCAAAATGCCGGAAATATATGTCAGAGTTTATGATTGATTACCAAAACCAATCTAATATCTAAGAATAAGATTTTACAATAATCAAACTAAATATTTGAACCATAACAAGGGCATTTCATTTAGTGCACATTTTTTAAACTTTCGTCTTTTGTGTTGCTTTTGGATTGTCCATTTCCTCCTTTCTTTTGTTTTGTTTTTTTTTTTATAAACAGGTGATTGTCCGTTTCCAAGAGCATATGACTTATAGTAAATTGGGGGTAGCCAGGTAACGGCCTAGCCTTGGTGTTCTTGGATAAGGTAGCAGCCCAAGAGCCTAGGGTAGGACAGCTGTGTAGGGCTAAAGGCCTCATGTAGGGGAGTGGGCCTATGCGTTTAGGGCAGGATAACTATGTACAGATTTTGGCTTGTTACACTCAAGTTTCTTTCCAATAAAATAAGGTAAGGGTGAAGTCTTTGGCTCTTAAGGTAGAATGTGTAATTTATAACAAAAATTAAGATGAGAAAAGATAATTATCTTTATTAATTTTAATAATTTACAATATTTTGATTAGGAAGTACATTAGACTTATATTTCCTCTATAAATATCTTCGAGTGTCTATGCAATGAAATAAGGACAATTAAAATATGTTAATTTGGTGTTGTGAAATAGCACTCTACTTTAGTCCACTTGTTATATAAAATTAGACGTTATGCTATTAAGACTTATAATTTGATAGAAGCATTCATCTAAGTAATTTCTACAAACAGGAACAAATTGTTTTGTACCATCTAATTATTTTTCTAACTTGTAAAATGGAGCAAAAAAATTTGAAATATAAAAACCAACCAAAGTGCTAATTGTCACTCATATTTTCATTGTTCTCTTTCAATTTTATGTAAGTTTTATTTAAAACACAAAATTTTAATTCATATCCTACCATAAACATGAAAGATAAATACTATCATTTTCTAAGTCAATTTGTCTTTATTACATGGAAAAATCCAAAGTCTTTTAAGTCTTCTTACAATTTTAGTATACACTGATAGATACTCAAGTCATAATCTGTTTGTCTATACAAAAATTATATTTGTTAAAAATTATTTTTATATTTACTATTTGGCATTAATATTGTTCAATTATAGGCCCACAATGTGCAATATAAATTCCACAATAAATTCTTGATCCTTGACGTCTCAACGAAAACTTTTGTCTTAATTTATTACTTGAAAAAGTCTAAAGTCATCTCTAAGTTAAGGTGGACGTACAATAAATAAAATGGAAAATAATAATCTTATGCCTTTGATTGGTTTTTTAATCCCTAAAATGGGATGAAAAATTTTGAACACAAAATGATGCGTGTGCTAACTATTTTTTCGATTTAAAGGCTAACTTTAATTTTTATTAGGCAACACACAACAATCATGAATTGTCTAGAAATGTGTGCACAATAACCAATCTAATCAGCTATCATGTTTCGTTTATTAGAAATTATTATATTTTTAATTATACTTTTTTTAAATTGATTAATTTTAATAATTGATCTTCTAATATATCCATTTAATGCAATTATCTCTCTACAGTTTAAATTAAATTTTAATGCTAACGTTTATTCACATACCTTTCTTATTAAGAAAATTGCAAAATTAATGGAGTAATAAGTAATGAAAGGGTTTATATTAATTAATTGGACATTTGATTGATATATTTGATTGGTTTTCTAATCCCTAAAATGGGGTGGAAAATTTTGATCACAAAAAAAAAAAAAAAAGATATGCTTGCTGTCTATTTTTTTTGGGTTAAACTGCTAGCTTTAATTTTTATCAAGTAGACATATAGTAATCATGAATTGTTACTCTTCTTTTTCTACAAACAGGAACAAGATGCTTTAGACTATGTAATTATTTTTTTAACTTGTAAAATAGATTAAAAATTTTGGAATATAAAAACCAACCAAAATGCTAATCGTTACTCTTATTTTTCAATTCTAAGTAAGTTTTATATATTTAGAATACAAAAAATCTGATTCATACGTTACGTTGAGCATGGACACCCAAAATTTTAGAGTTAGCTTAGTAGGTAAGAGAAGATGACATCCTTCCTAATTAATATAGGTTCAATTATTTTAGAAAATATTTAGCTAAAGAAGCATGTTGGAGAGGAATTTACAAAATTCAACATTTCAAAAGTTAAGAAAATAAAATTATTTTGTACAAATTTTTAAATAATAAAATTATTTTTATGCTTATTTGTCAATTTAACATAATATCATCGCCACCGCTATTGCTTTGCCATGAGTGCTGCCAATAATATTATAAAAATTTTAATATATGAATTATTACTTCACCTACACTTTTAATTGAAATTTTTCTTTCCTTTTTTAGAAAATAAAAGAATTATTTACCCCTTATAATAGGTTGAATTATTATGCAAAATCCATATTTATTAAAAATTGTTTTTATATTTATTATTTAACATCAATATTGTAAAAAAAAATATGTTGGATATTTACGCTACATGAGTATCACAAACACTTTATTAGAAGTGATAATATCTTTCTTTATTAATATAATATTGATTCTTTTAGAGAATACTCTAAAATTAAAATTTTAAGTACATCCAATCGATTTAGAGAAAGGAGTCTTTAAGATAATCTGAAATGAATACTTAATCCTTACTCAAATTTTTTTATAGAAATATAATAATCTTACTCAAGGAAAATCTTACATGAAGGAACTATCTAGCATAGCTAAATTCCATACCATGCACTGAATACTTGAAAACTTTGCTCATTTATCTTCGAAATTTTGTCACTTTGATCTCTCAATTTCTTCGAGAAAGTTCAAATTTGTTGAAGTGACATTTTCTATAGCTAGCTTTATGTTTTTGCTTTTTATTGTAAAATTCTACGAGTCATCCTTCAACTATAGGTCCATTATGAGTAATATAAATTTTACAATAGATTCTTGATCCCTCACATCTCAAGAGAAAATTTTGTCTTAATTTATTACTTGGATAAGTTCAAAGTCATCCTTTTAAGTCAAAGTAGATATACAATAAATGGAATGAAAAATAATAACTTTATGCCTTTAATTGGTTTTTTAACCTGTAAAATGGGATAGAATATTTTGAAAAGAAAATGATGTGTGTGCTAACTATTTGTTTAAGTTAACTGCTACCTTTAATTTTGACTAGGCAGATATACAATAATCATGAATTTTCTAAAAATATGTTTATATAATAGCGAACTTAATCAACTATCATGTTTTGTTTTTTTTAAAGTATTATATTTTCAATTGTAATTTTTCTCAAATTAATTAATTTTAATAATTGATCTTCCAATATAGCCATTTAATACAATTGTCTCCTTAAAATTTAAATTAGATATTAGAACTAACGTTAATTATATAAAGTTACCCAAGTACTTTTCTCATTAAAAAAATTTCAAAATTAATGGCGTAATAAGTAATGAGACAGTTTTTATTAATTAATTTAATATATTTTTCTTACATAAATATATTTTTGTCAAAATAATATTATTTTTATTCTATCGATTGCTTACTAAACACAAGTTATAATTATGTTATATAATAAAAATATATTATATATTAATGTAACAAACACATAATAATATAAAAACTTATAAGATGAATAACTTATGTTATATTATCCCGTTATCATTATTTGATCAGATCTAATTCTATATAGTGCATCAAATAAAGCTTTAAGCCCGTTAAGACCCCATATAGTATATTGTATAGAATTAGATAAGATAATATAAATTAATACAATTAAGTGTTATATATTGTTTGGTACAAATAAAGGAATTATTTACCGTTTATAATAGGTTTAATTTTCATCTAATTTTAACTGGATTGTATATCGTTCAGTTTCCTCAACCCAGTACTTGTGTTTGTAATTTCATTTTCTGGATTGTATATACTTTCAGTTTCCTCAAACTAGTACTTGTGTTTGTAATTTCATTTTCAATTACAACAAGAAATTAAAATAAAATGTGTGTCCTTTAATTTTATATATATATATATATATATACACATATCTCTCTGATGAAGTGGTCATCACGCTATTAAGACATACTTTGATAGAAACATTTGCGAAAGAAAGTCCTACATCCATTTCACATTAACTAACCTAATGGACATGGAAACCCAGCCTTTTTCAAGTCTATAGACTTTTCCTTGCTCTTTTGTTTTTATGACCCTGAAGTCCATGCAGGGCATTAGACATATAAATCTTATTGGTTTATAAAAAGAAAGTGTGTGTGAATGAGAAATAAATCATCTTCCTTTGTAGAAGAATCAAATTATTATATATATATATTTTATTCCTACATTCTACCAAACTAAAAAGACTCGAAAATTTTGTTGACTTATCTTTCAACGCTTTGGTTTTCCACCTTGGTGTCTCCAGTAAAAGTGGTCCCAAGTCTTAAGTGACATTTTCAAAGGAAGCACCATCGTTCAACACTTAAAAGCTTTATGGAAGGATATGTTTAAATGGAGAAAAATGTAACAGATGAAAAATTCACATGACTTAATTCAAAATGCTTTATTATTCTTTCACAGCAGCATAATTGTATTTTAAAATTTTGTTTTAGTCTTTTAATTTTATTAGAATAAAATATTTTTCTGTTAATGCATACGTAATAGGAAAGTTGGCATTTCGTACACTTACAGACATTTCTTCTTCCTCTTTTCTTTTCTCCCTCTCTCTCTCATCCTATCTTTTTCTTCTGAAAACTCTGCAGATATCGAGCCACACAAAATGTTACCTGTGCTACTATCACAGAAGATTTAACAAAATTAACAGAAAAAGATTTAAGTCATCATTTTTTAAAAAGTCAAGAAATTTCAAAAATTTTATTTTAAGACAACAAAACAAAATTTAAAATTATGTTAAGGGACTCTACAAAATGAAACCCAAATTATTAAGTAAAATGTTATGTCCTTACTAATTGAGATAACATTCGGCATATGAATTTGTTAGAAGCATTTGTGTAAGCAGTCTCTACAAATAGGAGCAAGATGTGACGAACCAATTTGATTAATTTTCTAATTTTTCAAATGGGTTACAAAATTTGGAATATAGGAATTAATCCGCTAATTGTCACTCTTCTTGGTTCTCTTTCCTTTTCTAAGCTTTTTATTTAGAACACAAATATGTCTTTTATGCATATCTCACCAAAGATAACATTGCCATTTTCTTTTTAGTTCATAAGAGTATTTTTGTTCTTTTTTCACGTAAGACTACTTTTGTGGTTGCAAAAAGCAATCCCTGATGGAAGATCAAAAACCACTATCGCAAAAAAAAAAATGGTCAAATTTGTACACAAAAGACTAGGAAGCTGCAATTTGGATGGAATGAACACTACAAGCCATTACTAGCCCAAACAAAGAGAAACCCTAGTAGCACAAAACGATGACTAGTAGCACGAGACAACAAGAGGAGAGATTTCTCAATCTTACTTACCACTAAGTACAAGCTTGTGGATAATGACACTACCACTTTTTTAGTTTATAGATTTTGTCATATTTTATTACTAAGAAAAGTCTAAAGTCATCCTTTTAAGTCAATGTATATATTCAATAAATGTGATCAAAAATGATAATCTTATACCCTTGATTGTTTTTCTAACCCCTAAAATGGGATGAAAAATTTTAAACAGAGAACGACATGCATGCTAACTATTTTTTTAGGTCACCAGCTAATTTTGATTTTCATTAATTAGACATACAATAACTATGATTATCTTTTTTTTTTTAAATATAGAAACCAATCAGATTGTTAATTGTCACTTTTCTTTTTATGATTATTTTTCAGTTCTACATAAGGTTTAAAACACAAAAAGTTTGATTCTTATTCTATATTGAACATGAAAAACTTTGCTTTTATTAAATGGAAAAGTCTATAGTCAACTTTCTACAAGTCATAGGCACGACGACCAATATAAACAACATATTTGTAAAAGGACTTTTTGTTTTCTTCACTGCAAAATTCTACAAGTCATCCTTCAAGTATACCCACAAGAGCAATTATAAATTCTACAATCGATTCTTGATCCCTCACATCTCGAGAAAAAAAAAATTATCATCTCTGCTTGTTTTGCTTTTAAAGTGTTTGTATTAAAAGTATTCCATATGAGAAAACTTAGAATGAAAGGCTCTTTTGTGAAGTTTTTCTATGCAGTACTAATGTTGTTTTTGTTTCATATAAGATCCAATTGGGCCACTAAGGATGTAGAAGTGAAGTGCATTGAGAGGGAGAAGAAAGCACTGCTCATGTTCAAACAAGGCATCCGACATGACTTCGGTGGTATGTTGTCTTCTTGGAGAGATGATGAAAATGGAGATTGCTGCAATTGGAGAGGAGTTCGTTGTAGCAATAAAACAGGTCATGTTCAAATCCTTAATCTTCGAGGTTCGTATGATCCAGAATATTATTTGACGGGAATAATTAATATTTCTTTACTGATTGAGCTGCATGATATGAAACATTTGGACCTTAGTTACAATACTTTTGATGGAAGTGAGATCCCAGAAGTCATGGGCTCCATCAACAACTTGAGATATCTCAACCTCTCTTATTCTGATTTTGGGGGAAATATTCCTTCTCAACTAGGGAGGCTTTTAAATCTGCAATATCTTGATTTGAGTTTCAATTATTTATATGGACCTATCCCTCGTCAATTTGGAAATCTCTCAAAGTTGCAATATCTTAATCTTGGAGAAAATTCTCTTGTTGGAGTGATCCCTTATTCGCTTGGGAATCTTTCCATGTTGCATTCTCTTGAGCTTGGTTACAATTTTGATCTCAAAATGTGCGACCAAAATAATTATGATGCTGAGTGGCTATCTAATCTTTCCTTATTAATAAATCTTGACTTGAGTACAGTGAATGACCTTGGCTATGGCTATTCTGATCATTGGCTACATTTGATTGGTAAGCTTTTTCCAAAACTAAGAGAATTGCGACTCTGGGATTGTGGTCTCTCCTTGTCTCATTCTCCTTCAAACTTTTTCACTTCACTTGTCATTCTTGATCTCTCTTATAATAACTTGACTTCTGCAATGTTCCAATGGACCTCCAATTTAACTAACTCTAACCTTCGAGAGTTGTATCTTAAAAATTGTAGCCTTTCATCAAATAATCTTATTTTTTCATCTTCCTCTTTCAATTTTTCTTCTCTGGTCATCCTTGATCTCTCCTCCAATCAGCTGACATCACTAACAATATTCCATTGGATTTCAAACTTCACCTTTAATCTTCGTGAACTTCACCTTTCTTATAACTTGCCAGAAGGTCCTATTCCAGATGGTTTTGGCAACACAATGAACTCTCTTCAACTTCTTGATCTCTCCAATAACAAGTTGCAAGGAAGAATTCCATTGTCATTAGGGAACATATCCACATTGCAGACATTATCCCTTTCCTATAACAACTTGAGTGGGGAGCTTTCGACTTTCAATCTTAACTCTTCATGTGGCAATAGAAAAGCATTAAGAAGTTTGTATTTATCGAACAATCGAATCTCAGGCATGTTGCCCGACCTTGCTATTTTCTCATCTTTGGAAGAATTAGATCTTTCAAATAATCAATTAGTTGGAGAAATACCTGAAAGCATTGGATCGCTATCTAAGTTGAATTATTTGGGACTGAGTGGAAATCATTTGAAAGGCGTGATTACTGAATCCCATTTCACTAATCTCTCCAATTTGATGAAATTACACTTAGATGACAACTCATTGGCTCTAGAAGTTAGCACCACTTGGGTTCCTCCTTTCCAATTACAATCTTTGGTATTAACATCTTGTATGTTGGGTCCTAATTTTCCAAATTGGCTTCAGACTCAGAAATATTTAGAAAACCTCGATATATCTAATGCTAGAATTTCAGATTTTGTACCAGAGTGGTTTTGGTCCATATCAGAAAATATGCTGTTAATGAATATCTCATACAATCATTTTGCTAGTACAATTCCAAACTTAGCGCTCAAGCTTAATTACATGCCAAAAATATTTATGACCTCAAATAACTTTGAAGGTGCAATTCCATCATTTTTGTTACAAGCATCAGCGCTTCATCTTTCCAACAATAAATTCTCAGATTTGATTCCATTTCTATGTGACAAAACTAAAGATGAGAACTTAGGCATTTTGGACCTATCAAACAATCTATTAACTGGCCACCTTCCTGATTGTTGGAGCAATATAAGCTCATTAACATATGTTGATTTGAGCAATAATAACTTGTCAGGAGAGATCCCACCCTCCATGGGAAGCCTTGTGAATATGGAGGCTTTGAGTTTACGAAACAATAGTTTGATGGGAGAAATTCCTTTCTCTTTGATGAATTGCACCAAGTTATTACTGTTAGATCTGTCAGAGAATAAGTTGATAGGACAAATACCTTTATGGATTGGGAGATATCTTAGACAATTAAAAATTTTAAGCTTACGGATGAATCGATTTTCTAGTGGTATACCTTTGCAGCTTTGCCATCTAGCACAAATTCAACTTTTGGATCTCTCTCGGAATAATTTATCCAAAGGAATACCAGCATGTCTGAAGAATTTCACTGTTATGGCTCAAACTAGTATCATCCCAGCTGAAATGAGTTACCATACATATGTATGCAATTCAACAATCTGTAATTTCGATATGTTTAATTTCTATGTAACATTGACGTGGAAAGGTGTAGATGATTTGATCAAGAGTCCTGAATCGCATTTCAAAAGCATTGATCTCTCAAGCAATACTTTAACAGGAGAGATACCCACAGAACTTGTGTTTTTATATGGATTGGTTTCTTTGAATTTATCAAGAAACAATTTAAGTGGAAAAATCCCTTTTGAGATTGGGAATTTAGCATCGCTGGAATTCATAGATTTGTCAAGAAATCAATTATCAGGCACAATTCCTTCAAGTCTAACTCATATTGATCGTCTCACCTCATTAGACTTGTCAAACAATAATCTCTTGGGAAAAATCCCTACTGGAACACAATTGCAGAGTTTTAACGCCTCTTCCTATAAAGAAAATCTGGATCTTTGTGGAATGCCACTTGACAATAAGTGCCCAGAAAATGAACCGCGTTCACCTCAAGTATTTGAAGAGGAAGATGATGACTCACTTTTGTCTCAAGAATTTTATATGAGTTTGGGACTGGGATTTGCTGTTGGATTCTGGGCATTCTTAGGCCCAATACTGTTCAACCATTCCTGGAGACATACCTACTACAAGTTGGTGAACAAAGTCTTGGACAATGTCAAGGTCAAGGTTGCAATTTATGTGGCTAGGTGCCGAAGGATCAGAGACTAAAAAGGTAATATTTAACTATTTCTCGAGATTATTTTTACTTTCAAGTTTTCCATTAACATTGATGCTTTACAAGCTCCTCTATTTCTTGTAGGATATGTTATTCCTTTGGTGTAAGATTGATGCAACTTCTGTTGTTAAACTACACTCTATTTGAACCTCGACAACAATGTGATCCAAGTAACCGCGGTTTGCCAGAGCAATAATTAACCCTATGCTATGCTTTATAGTGTAATGTACATAATTATAATTAGTATTTCTATCTTGTCTATTGTAATTTAGAGGATATGATTTCATCAACAATGACATCGTTTTCTATAAATAACTACCTTATAAATTACATGATATGGTAAGTTTATATGGACATTTTATTATTTGAATGAATGTTTTTAATGGATTGAAAAAGATATGGTAAGTTTGGAAATATTTTGAGGTTCTTTCGATTTGGAACAAAAACGTCTCAAAGCTCTCAAATTCTCCACCCAGGATTTAGTGAATTCCAATAGTGAACAAAGACAGAGTCTTCCTACTCATTTCCAACGAAATGCTCAAATTGTCTGCTTTTTTTTGGCAAAAAGGCCCAGGAAGCCTCTTTTACACGGGAACAACGTTCCTCAACGCCTAAGGATCTGGCAACTACACCAAGATCATAAATGGAATGCTAAGCCTTCAATATCTGGTTCTTGTTGACTAAAACACAGGTAGAAGTTGTAAGTATACCGCTGATAGCTTAATTCTTGTAAATATTGAATTATAGTAAAGAAACTCTCAAGCATTAGCTTGGGAAGAGGATGTAGGCTCAAATTTTGAGACCGAACTGCCTCTTCTCAATACCTTAACTCCTTTGTTATTTTGCAACATATATGCCTTGATTTTCTTATTTGATTGAAAAGGTTTTCTGAAGGCTTTCTGAAGTGTGTTCAAACTGACTTTTAAATATTTCAATTTTTGTAAGTTTTCAATGATTTAAGGAACCAAATCACTTCCTTTTAATATAACAAATACTTTAACAGTTTACATTATATTTCTTATGAAAAAATTACAAAAGGAAAATTTAAGTATCCTCCTAAGAAGAAAGTAATGCAAAGGAACAAAAATAGAAACTCAAACATGCTGCAAAGCTGTCCAATCTCTCTACATATCTCAAAAACAAATTCTCTTAAAAAAATTAAAAATAAAAAACAAAAAAGGCCATGAGCGGAACAGCAAAGAGAGGCCGGAAAGTTATTCTATCCCATGAGGTATCTAAAGCCAAAGCGACACCCCTTAAGATTCGAGCATTCCTTTCCACCCAAATATTCCAAATCACATCAAAAATTGCGCAATTCCACAAATCTTTACCCTTCTTTTTCTAAACAAAATCTTCAAACCGTACAAGGAGAAACTTCTCTGAATCTCTTGGCAAACCCAATTCTCACCACATATCCCACACAACTCATCCCACAAATAGACAGCCACTGTGCAGTGTAAAAATAAACGAGCACCATGTTCTGCACTAGACATGTACATAACATAAATATTAGGAGACAAGGTTGTATTAGGCCTACCAATCTGTCACAAATCATTTGTGTTAGTTCAATTATTGGTATTTTAGAACATCCAAAATTCATGACAATCTAAATGTAACCTGTACTATATATACTTGAACCTACGGCTTATTAGATATGCATAGTGGGGGAAAATATTTCTAGTATTTCTTTAGTATTAAAAAGTTAAGTACCACTGTCATAAATTAATATTTTGATAAAAAGCTTCTTTTTTTCCTAATCCAACTTACCCATAATTCAAAAATAAGTTATATGACAAAATATAAATAGCAGTAGTACCTACATTTCAGCAGAGAGTACCAAAAAGATCCTAGTGGAGTGGAGGGTATAAAGAAAATTTATTTTGAAGCTACAAGCGGATTTTTTTTTTCCTTGCACAGGCAACCTAAAAGTAATAAATTAGTTCTGAATATAGCATGATACATGGATAGAAGGCAGTCTGTAGCTACAGATTTAGTTACAGGTACTACCCAGTCAGATTTACTTGCTCTTGTTTGTTCAGTCCTCAAGTCCCATCTCTATAGCAGCTTAGTAACTACCTATAAAGCCAGTTTTCCTTGTCTGCATTAACTGATATTATTATTATTTTTACCCAGCAAAAAAATTACAATATTGGAATTTGATAGTACTATTAATTACACAAGCAAAAATAAAGAGAGATTGATTGATTTATGCACCAAAATGGAGTTTGGACGAGACAAGGAAGGATGTCACCAGAAAGAGTGTCTTCTTTTCAAAGGATACAACAAACTATTTAATTTGTAAGGCAGTGTGCAATATAGAAATATAAATATCATAGCTTTGAAGGAGCAAGATAATTTAAGTAGGAGACAGTAAGAATATGAGAGGAAAGCAGACAACTATAAAAATAACACTGATCAAGATGTAAGATATTTAAACATCCATGCAATATGTAAGGAAAATCATAGATCCACACAAATGACTTTGAACATCATGTGTCTGATTCTAAAGTTCTAAACAAGTCCTGAAAAAGAATTATTGTTTCCAGTAAAGATAAAATTAGAATCTTGTGGCCAATCTTAAACTATACTAGACATAATATCATGCTTGAGAAATACACACACACACAAAGCCATGATATCGTTGGTAACGTGAAAGCTAGTTTTCACTAAGAAATGGGACATATAATTGAAGCATCTAACGAGAAATGAAAAGTGATATGTCAATTGTACAGACATCGAACAAATACAAATAATTTTCGTAGAAAAATTAAGCTAGAGATAACCAAAAATAATTAAAGTACCTTAAATGCCATCAACTCAGGTAGGAGAAACGGACATTTCATTTAACTCCTTCTGCCTAAGATATTTGTGCAGTATGGTAAGCTTAGCCGTTTCAAATGCAAAGTACCCCAATGCTGAAAAACAAGTGCTATGAAGAACTCGAGGACCCATTCCACCGGTCAACCCAATCCTCCCTTCTTCCTTCAAAATTTGCTTCACAGTAGCTGAAACCCCACTGTACATAGCAGCAGCAACCTTATTCACAGCATCTCCATGAACCTGGGTCATCAATCTCGTCTTAACCACATCCAGTTGTGTAGTAAGAGAAGCAGATATCGCCCCAGCCAATGCCCCACAAAACACACTCTGAATTGGCTCCAAATGACTCTGTTTGGTTCTTAGCAATACCGCAGCTTTCAGATATTCAAATGATGAATAACTCAACACCCCAGCAGGCAAATTTCTCAGTGGTGTAGCAGAGTACCCTGCATACAGACCCAATACACCATCTTTCTCTAAAATTTTCAGCAAAACCTCCCAAGACCTTCCCTTAGCCCCAGCCTGCATTCGCTGAGTTATCAGCTCCTTCGGCACCATAATTGCCGATGACACAATATTGCCCATGGCCCCAGCTGTGGGCGGAATCAGCACTTTAGGGTATTCATCAAATTTCGACAAAAACGATTTTCCAAATTCACAAGTACCAAAATAAACAGCCGAAGAAGCGGTGGAACCAACAATTACAGCGGATACACCACTATAAAACCCAAGAATCCCTTTTGTTTGGAAGGTTTTAACTATGGCATCAAAGGTGTGTGTTCCTATAAATCTGAGACGCACCTTTGGTTTGCATCTTGGTTTTGATGGTGTCAAGCGGATGCAGGCAGACATACGTGAAAGCACCAGCAATGCCCCCACCAGCTGCGCCGATAAGGGCCCGCTCAAGAACAGGCAGATCCTTCATGAGGGTTTGAACTTTGGGACTGTTTCTTGAATTGGGATTGAGCCATTTCGGGGTTTTGCGTGTCTTCTGGGTCTGAGTGGCCATGGAGGTTGAAGCGAATGTGAGGTCGGCGATGTGTATGTCGCAGAATTTGACTTCCGTGGGCATCTTTGGAGGCGCGAGTGAATGTGGTGAAGTGGTTTAGGAGACCACTGAAGTCAGCGAAAGCGGAGTTATCGCAGGGTGTTGGAGATGGAAGGCCAAGAGAGGCTGAGATCTTGGCCTCCATGTCAAACTATACGGAAAAGCTTCACTGCTCCGATTAGCCAGAGATTGGAAGGATGAGATGGTTTCCGTCCGATAACTATTTTTCTGGGTCAATTGTTAAATAAAAGGTTAAAATATATTTTACATTCGTATTTCGATACTATAATTGCTTTTTTATATTATTAAACAATTATTGATCTAAATATATTTAACATTTAATTTATTAAGTTAGGTGTCAAAATAGTTGATTCAACTAAAAAATTATTTATTATCTCATAAGAATAGCGTCTAAGTAAAGACAAAATCCCCCCCCCCCTAAAGGTGATGTCATTGTTTCTTAATGACAAAATTTTTTTTGACTGAATTAATAGATAAATAATTTAACAGATTAAATGTAAAATGTGTCTATATTAATATTTTTTTACAAAATTAATATTAGGGATTAAGAAGAAATATTTATGAAATATTAAGATATATTCAACTTTAAAAAAGAGTGAATATTAAATTGAATTTTACTGCAAATTTTAAAACTATAATAGAACTTTAACTGTTTTTTTTTAAAAAATTATTGGACATGCTCATGTGTTGAGGAGGCGTTTATATGTGGGGACAAACATAAGGGTAAATATTTTTTTATATTTTGTACGATGTTAGGGATTAAATTGACACATAAAAAGAAAGATAGATCACGCTAACAAATTACTTAAAATAATAGGAGCAAAAGGGTATTTTAGTCAAAATAAAGCAAATTTGTATGTGTGTGTGTGTGTGTGAAATTACTAATTTAGTTATAGTGTAAAGTATATTCTCCTTTCCTACAATATTTGAAAATTATACTTGCATTTTTATAGTTTTAATTTATATTAAAATATATTTTAAAATTTATAAAGTTTTATGTTCACACATAATTTTTTAAATTTAAATTTTTATAAATATTAATTTAATTTTTTAAATATTTTTATTATTTTAAGGTTTGCCCATTTACTAACATTTAAAGAAAAATCTCTCTCTCCTGAACGGTAAGTTTGGGTCATGTCAGTTAAAGGCTGGACCCAAAAAAATTGAAGTCCTTGTCAATATTTGAATAAAAAATGAGAAGGACCTCAAGAATAATAGGGCTATTAACTTTCAAAGAGAAAGCTCCTCTAACTAATTTTTTCCATTTCATTAGGATTTGATGCTTTCATGAATCTCAAATGTGATGTTTAAAAGATAAAATGATATGATGTGAACACAATAACAGATGAGAAGTTACAACTTAGATATGCAACCTTTTGGTATTTTCATAGAGAAATAGAATTATAAGATTAATTTCTTTCGAGTTTTATTATAATAAAAAAACTTTATTTTTAAAATAAAACTTATATATTTATTTTACAATAATTTTGGATGAAATTATCCTCATTAATAACATAAGTTTATAAACACTTCTCACAATATTAATCCAAACACAAATTAAATTATTTTAGACCAGACCTATTACCTACGATAGTAAAATTGTTTAATAAACTATTTCTTATTTATTTAGTTTATTTTTTTGAAATCAAACTTGTGCGATAAACAAATAATTGTGGGTTATGGATAATTAATTAAAAAAAAAATACTAAGTTCAAATTTATGCTCATCGTATATAAATTGACTTACCGAGAAGTTGAATTTTTTCATGTTTGATTGTCTATCTCTTATTTATCAAACAAAATAACACCCATTAAATTATAGTATTGAAAATATTAAATTTATTGTATATTAATTTTTATAAAAATAAATATATAATAAATCTAATATCTTTTAAAGATTAATAAAATAATTAACATACAACGAACTAATAATTTTAGAGATTAATCTATATATTTGAAAACTTAAAAAATAAAAATTACATAAGTCTATAAATTTAAAAATTAAATTATCAATTTATTCTCTAAAAATATATATAGAGAGAGGTCACACAGACTCAAACTGGGGCTATCCAGGTGGGAGGCTGGGAGCTGCAGGGCAAAGGGCTCTTGCCAAAGTTTCCCAACTTGGATACATTTATTATAGATTTGTTTTTCTACGCTTTTTATTTTTATTTTATCTTTTGCTGCTAGTCTAAAGAATTGTCTTATAGAACTATATTTCATATTACTTTAAAGAATTTATTTTCTTCATCATGTGGTATGGACAACTAAAAAAAGAAAAAGAAAAGAAGAAAAAGTAGACTAGGGAGTCACGAGATTTTGTCTCTTAGTTTAGTCATGGCCTAAAATAAAAGAGCTGCACCTACCTGTCACGACCCAAAAATAGAAGTACGTAACCGGCACGGGTTTTGAGAATAATCTCATCCCGTAAGCCTCTAGTATGATACATATAAATGATTTTCTCATAAATAGTATAGATTGTAACCAAATACATAATCACATTCATTTGAGAGCTTACTGTATAATTTCAATAATCTCAAATATACATAAATACTCTGTAAATGGAAGCTGAGATCCTGCCTGTGATATATGGAGCAACTCTAGAGTACAAGTACAATGTAAATTAAAATCTACGAGCCTTGGAAATAAAGTAGGCTCACCCAGAGATCATGTCATCTAGCTGGTCAACTATCTGAAAAAAAATGTAGAAATATCGTGTAGTGAGTTTGACAACTCAGTGAGCAAATATAGTTTACTATAACTGAAACAGAACAGACCATTCGCACGAGTTTTCATAAATATAAATTATGGTAGAATATAATATTATCTAAATCAAAGTATATAACAACAAACTGAAGCTTTAAAGAAGGTAAATTTTGTTAAAAGAAAATCAATAATCTTAAGATTTAGTATAATAAACAATAATTTCAAAATCAGATAAGGAAATAAAAAGATAACTCTTTATATAAAAAAAAATGTGTTTAGAGGAGGACTCAAAGTAGACCCATAATTATAATTTGTTATACCTAAGCACAAAGCCTGGTAAGGGCAATCACCATATACATTATTTTATCCCAAGCACATAGCAATGGGACGGGTAAATCACCATATTCTCATAATTCATATCATAAGGTTGGGAGGAGCTCTCCTCAACTCCCTAACCTTTCCATATGTTGACTGTCCTAAGCACACAGCAATAGGACGGGTAAATCACCTCATGCTCATCATAAGTAACCAGGCCAATTGCCACTGGTTATTGGAGGAGACACACTCAACTCCATACTTATTCATAATTCAATCCTCATGTGCCCGTTCGCACAAGGGGCTAGCAACTTTCTTGCTAGCTAAAGTTTCATGGTGCACCAAGGCTAGCTATCTCTGTCGCTAGCTAACAGTGTTTCTATCAATGATTCCTCCAAAATAATCTAGTTTAATAAATCAAAAATATAAGCTGAAAGAACAATTGAAAATTATGAGATTAAAATTCTTTTTAAGACAAAATATATCCCTCCCTTCCAAGATATTCCTCGGACAGAGTTCCGGCATAAACATTCATTCTCCAAAATCAGAAATACAACATTTTCATTCCAGTCCAAATAAACCATAATATCCAGTATCAATGACACATTTGAAACTCAAATACAAATTCAATTTCACCATATCCATGAAACAGTGAGGTATCGTTTATAACACAAATCATATGAAACAATATGAAAGATAATACAATTATAAGATTCAATAAAGTATATCATAATACCACATTTTCATCATAAATTCAGGAGGGACTTATTAGAGGTCTGTTCTGCATGTCCTATAACTTCTAAGAATATAAATCAATATAAACATGAAATTCAATTTATGATATTCATAATTAAAACTTTTGTTTTAAAATGCATGGGCATGAAGGAGAATTTTAAAATGCGTTATAGTAAATTATATTCACTCACAGTGTAAGGGCTCCAGATTGGACAGCCCCAAAATCCACGTTTCCCATCTGAATTTGATCAATTGGATATTAAAAATGAGTCCGGAATGTCCAAAAACTTAAAAAAATGACCCCGGGACGCTGGCACTGTTCACGGCCGGAAACACTGTTCACGCGCGGCTGAAAGCACTGTTCACGCGCAGAATACTGTTCACAAGCACTGTTTGGCACTATTCACAGTTACTGTTCACCGAAGTAAATTTTGCAAAATTAAACCACTAAATCATATTTTCTGACCGTAAATTTTATCCTACAACTAATATTCTACATCCTTAACAAAAGCCCTAAGTTGAAATTTTCAAAAACCATCAAAAATTCAGTATTTTAGAAAATTTACCATGAAGTTACTATTCACGAAATTCCGGCGACATTCCGGCGAACTTCCGGCGAAAATGATCGGTGGGTTTTGAAGCTCTCGCCGCCGTGAGTCCAACGGTACCTCCGGTATCTCAATTGGACTTCTAGAATTGAAGAAATCTTAGAGAGAAGTTTTGAAAAACTTTAGAGAGAGAGAGAGAAAATTTTCTCTCCCTCCCTGCGCGTGCTACACTTCTGCCATCCGTTCCCTTCCTATTTTTTTTTTGTTTTTTTTTTTTTAATAATAATATTATTATTATGTAATAATTAAATAATATGATTTATTTTATATAAATTCATATAAATTCAGTTTTTCATCCTAAAATATGCCAAAAATTTCTAAAAATTTACATTCTAGTTAAACTCTTGAATTATGATTTTTCTTGATAAAAATTGTAATAAACAAATATCAAAATAAATATCTTTATGCATAATAAAATAAAGAATATTTCTAAAAATACAACAAAAATTTATTAAAAGCCAATATAATTATTTTGAGCAAAACAATAATTATTTTAATTAAAAATATACTTCCTTTAAGAAAAACATAATCATTTACAATAAAAATATATTTTTTATAGCAAAACATTATTATTTAAAAATAAAATTTTGGGATATTACATTCTTCCCCCCTTAAGAAATTTGGTCCCCGAATTTCAACATATCCTACCACATGTAGGGAATGAAGTCAAGACATAATTCAAAGTTACCAACCTTATTACTCAAATAATTTGGGATATCTTTCATCCATAAGTTTTTCTCTTGTCGATGATTAATAAACATCGATTGTACCCTTAGTTAAGCTAAATTTTTGTCCAATTAAATTTCTTGGAATTAGGTAATATAAGAAGAATCTAATAAGTAGTTCCTTAACATTGATGCAAGAAAGTCTATATCCACATTACTCAATCCTGATGGCAAGGCTAGGCAATGTATTACTTTGCCTACTTCGTTCAAGTTTTCAAAATAAAGTATACGTGGTCACCAACTGATAATTTCTAGTGCTCAACATTCATGGTCCTTATAAACTTTTGGCATGTACTGAGTTGCTTATATTTTTTTTTTCTAATCAATTTCATCTCCATAATTACAAATAAATACTAACCTTATCACTCAAAAATATGTATCTGACGCGCATATTATTCTCTCTTTCATAAGTAGCCTCCTCTGAAAAGTGATTCTGCTACATGGCTTTTACCGTGGTATTTCTTTTGAATGTAATTTTTTTTTCTATCTACTATAGTCACTGATTTTTTTTTTTCCTCATATGACAAATCTTTGTCTAACTGAATTTTCTCGACATTGAATAACATGTGTTGGGCCTGGTAGATACTTTCGTAGCATAGACACGTGAAAGATTGGATGAATATTACTCAATTCAGATAGCAAAGCCCAACGGTAAGCTACTGGGCTGATCCTATATACTACGGACCTAACTTTACTCAACGTACTAACTTATTAGGAGATCTATACTATTTTATATATATAACCTCAAATGATGTCATTTGTATATTGGCCTAATAACCACGGATATGAGCAAATTCAATCAAGGACAAATAATTTCTCCTTTCTCAACAATTATTTACACATAAATTTTCAATCTCAACATAATTCAAATCCTAGATACTAAACTCATCTTCGCATGGTATAATCCCTTAATTCCAGTACCTTGATCCTTTCATAATTTTCAGACGTAGTTCTCAAAATATTCTCCATATTTTCAAATTAAGAGTTCAAAGATTAATTTAAATCATACTTCTCATATTTTATTCCTCAAGAACTTCAACACCGCTAATTCTCTTGATCACAGTCGTCAAAACACCATAAGGTCATCATCTGTCTATGTCTTTCAAACTTTTCATTACTTTACCTACTAACCACTTGGACACCATAATAACCGAGTTTTAAAGAAAAGAAATTATCTTCCCTTGCAATGAGGGAAAAGAACCTTGCATTTAATGCCAACCATTAATGAGGGAGAATGCAGTGAAACAGAAGCATAATAGAGAATGGTGCCAAATTAGAAAGTCAACAATTTGGACAAAGCATTGAAAAACATTAAAATCGGTGGCCGTAATTCTTGAAAATCTGTACACAAAATCTATCTACGATTTCGGCAAAAATCGGTGGCCGCAAATTTTGAATATATGTGCCAGAATCTACTTTCAAACTGTTGATATTCGGCGGAAAAGAAACATTTCCGAACTTATAAAAGTCTGTGAAAAACAAAGAGTACGTAGCTAACTGGTAGGATGCAGTTGATTGCTTCAGAATAGATGTAATCAATCAACTGTAAATTAACCAGTCCAAATTAAAATTTCTCAAAATAGCTAGTCGACTTAATAATACCCATAGTCGACTGGCAAAAACATTGAGAAAACAAAATAAACCATTTGATTGTTCTTTTTCAACAATTAATTGGTTTGCATTTTCACTCTTTTTTTTTTTTTTTTACAATGACGGCTATCACCTACAACTTTTCTACAAGAATCAAGACATCATCGAAGACAACAAGAAAGAAAAAAAAATAGATTTCTGGTGATATCTTATCTTATGCTCTTTATGTGCCTAATATGGGTCACAGTCATAATTACTATACATATACATGCTTGCCGTCATTTTTAAAATTGTTTACCTTTAATTTAGCTTATAGCCAACAATCACTCACATAGTTGTTCTAATAATACTCGGCCTATTCACATAGCTATTATAAATATGCCCCTTCTCTGAGTTCAATAAATGCTTACATTAGTATCTTTATCTTCATACTCAGAGTTAAGGTGATAGAAATTATGGAGGGAACCGCATTCCGTCAGTTTCGAAATATCTGTGTCTTTTGTGGTTCTAGTCCCGGAAAAGATGGGGAGTATGTTAAAGCAGCACAAAATCTGGGTATGGTGCTAGCTAGGAGAAGAATTCATTTAGTGTATGGTGGAGGTAACTGTGGGTTAATGGGGTGTGTGGCTACAGCTGCACATGTAGGAGGATGCCAAGTTCTTGGTATTATTCCTACAGCTCTAGCTGCATCCAGCAACATAGGGAAGACAATTGGGGAAGAATATAGAGTAGCTTCCATGCATGAACGCATGGCTAGAATGATGAGCAATGCTGACGCCTTCATTGCCTTACCAGGTGGTTTTGGTACTTTAGAGGAGATTTTCCAAATAGTCTCTTGGGCACAACTGAATATGCATCACAAACCGATAGGTTTGTTAAATGTTAATCATTTCTTTGATGGTTTGTTGTCTTTTCTAGATCAAGCTGTGGAACAGAAGTTTATCCCACACTCAGCACGACGACTTCTCATCTCGGCTTCAAATGCTGAGGAGTTGATTGATGCCTTACAAGCATATGTTCATGTACCTGATCCAACTGTTGCTCAAATAGAATGGACGGCAGACAACCGCAGGAAGCGCAAATTGGATTTGGATCTTCATCTGTAACTGTAGTAGAACGTAGCCATTGCTGTTCCACTTTTATTTTCTTAAGGTCTATTTGGATACCATCCTTGCTAAACATACTCCTTTAGAGTTTGTAAAACTATCTTTAAATGTTGCTTATGATCCTTTGAACTCTTGTAATATTTTAGTGTATCGTCAATAATTATAATAATAAATTGATCCAGGAATGGCTTAAGTACTCTATTTATTAAGTCTATGAATAAAGCTTTGGACATTTGTCAAACTAAATGACATAACCAAAAATTCATAATGTCCATAATTAGTCCTAAAAGATTTTTTCGAATATCATCTTCCCTTATCCTTAATTCATGATACTCATATCCCAAATCAAGTTTTTTTTTTTTTTTTGAAAAAAAATACTAAACACCTTATAACTGGTTAAACAGATACGAGGTAATGGATTTTTTTTTATTCCACACTGTCACCTTATTCAACTGTCTATCATCTATGCATAGTAGAGCACCTCAAGGAAAGTACTAGAGAGTATAAATCCTTTGTCTAACAAGTCTTGTAACTTTTTTTTTTTAAAATTTAGTCAATATCATTCTATAAGGGGGTATAAACAGATACTGGTTAGGTTCCAGGAAGTAAATCAATACCAAATTTTATTTTACGTTTCGAGGTAATCTTGGCAATTCTTCAGGAATTACATCAGAAAACTCTTTGACCACTAGAACTTGATTTACACTAGCATACGTCATATCAATATCTCTCATCACTGCCAAATATCCTTGGCACTTTTTTGTAATCACTTATAGTCTGCTAAAGCAGAGATTAGATTATTGGATATCTCACTATGGTCTATCTGTATCAAGAAAGAAAATTCTAAAAGAATATTGAATTTAATCACCTTAAAGTGATATTCCGAAATGACATGGCTTGATACCAACCAATCCATTCTCAGTATCACATCAAAGTCTATCATAACTAGACAACGGGGTAAAACGAATATTATATTCAGAAACGATCGTAATTGGCATTTGTCTCAATTTTTTTTTTAAATTCTCAAGGATGCCTATCCCTTTCACTTTCAGGCAATAATTAACCCATAGATATTTATATTTTTTTAAAAAAAATGTCACAATATTCAATAAACCTTATACTAGGAACTTTAGCAATTTTGGAATAGAAAGGAAAGCGAAACCCTATAGAATCCTTCAGCAGCACCAGAAGTATAAATATGTCCGGCTCATACCCATACTAAAGGTCCTACTAAAGAATCCTTTACTCCAATAGTCACAGGGAAACCTAATGCTCTGATACCAACTTTGTCACGACCCAAAAATAGAAGTACGTAACCGGCACGGGTTTTGAGAATAATCTCATCCCGTAAGCCTCTAGTATGATACATATAAATGATTTTCTCATAAATAGTATAGATTGTAACCAAATACATAATCACATTCATTTGAGAGCTTACTGTATAATTTCAATAATCTCAAATATACATAAATACTCTGTAAATGGAAGCTGAGATCCTGCCTGTGATATATGGAGCAACTCTAGAGTACAAGTACAATGTAAATTAAAATCTACGAGCCTTGGAAATAAAGTAGGCTCACCCAGAGATCATGTCATCTAGCTGGTCAACTATCTGAAAAAAAATGTAGAAATATCGTGTAGTGAGTTTGACAACTCAGTGAGCAAATATAGTTTACTATAACTGAAACAGAACAGACCATTCGCACGAGTTTTCATAAATATAAATTATGGTAGAATATAATATTATCTAAATCAAAGTATATAACAACAAACTGAAGCTTTAAAGAAGGTAAATTTTGTTAAAAGAAAATCAATAATCTTAAGATTTAGTATAATAAACAATAATTTCAAAATCAGATAAGGAAATAAAAAGATAACTCTTTATATAAAAAAAAATGTGTTTAGAGGAGGACTCAAAGTAGACCCATAATTATAATTTGTTATACCTAAGCACAAAGCCTGGTAAGGGCAATCACCATATACATTATTTTATCCCAAGCACATAGCAATGGGACGGGTAAATCACCATATTCTCATAATTCATATCATAAGGTTGGGAGGAGCTCTCCTCAACTCCCTAACCTTTCCATATGTTGACTGTCCTAAGCACACAGCAATAGGACGGGTAAATCACCTCATGCTCATCATAAGTAACCAGGCCAATTGCCACTGGTTATTGGAGGAGACACACTCAACTCCATACTTATTCATAATTCAATCCTCATGTGCCCGTTCGCACAAGGGGCTAGCAACTTTCTTGCTAGCTAAAGTTTCATGGTGCACCAAGGCTAGCTATCTCTGTCGCTAGCTAACAGTGTTTCTATCAATGATTCCTCCAAAATAATCTAGTTTAATAAATCAAAAATATAAGCTGAAAGAACAATTGAAAATTATGAGATTAAAATTCTTTTTAAGACAAAATATATCCCTCCCTTCCAAGATATTCCTCGGACAGAGTTCCGGCATAAACATTCATTCTCCAAAATCAGAAATACAACATTTTCATTCCAGTCCAAATAAACCATAATATCCAGTATCAATGACACATTTGAAACTCAAATACAAATTCAATTTCACCATATCCATGAAACAGTGAGGTATCGTTTATAACACAAATCATATGAAACAATATGAAAGATAATACAATTATAAGATTCAATAAAGTATATCATAATACCACATTTTCATCATAAATTCAGGAGGGACTTATTAGAGGTCTGTTCTGCATGTCCTATAACTTCTAAGAATATAAATCAATATAAACATGAAATTCAATTTATGATATTCATAATTAAAACTTTTGTTTTAAAATGCATGGGCATGAAGGAGAATTTTAAAATGCGTTATAGTAAATTATATTCACTCACAGTGTAAGGGCTCCAGATTGGACAGCCCCAAAATCCACGTTTCCCATCTGAATTTGATCAATTGGATATTAAAAATGAGTCCGGAATGTCCAAAAACTTAAAAAAATGACCCCGGGACGCTGGCACTGTTCACGGCCGGAAACACTGTTCACGCGCGGCTGAAAGCACTGTTCACGCGCAGAATACTGTTCACAAGCACTGTTTGGCACTATTCACAGTTACTGTTCACCGAAGTAAATTTTGCAAAATTAAACCACTAAATCATATTTTCTGACCGTAAATTTTATCCTACAACTAATATTCTACATCCTTAACAAAAGCCCTAAGTTGAAATTTTCAAAAACCATCAAAAATTCAGTATTTTAGAAAATTTACCATGAAGTTACTATTCACGAAATTCCGGCTGAAAAACTTTAGAGAGAGAGAGAGAAAATTTTCTCTCCCTCCCTGCGCGTGCTACACTTCTGCCATCCGTTCCCTTCCTATTTTTTTTTTGTTTTTTTTTTTAATAATAATATTATTATTATGTAATAATTAAATAATATGATTTATTTTATATAAATTCATATAAATTCAGTTTTTCATCCTAAAATATGCCAAAAATTTCTAAAAATTTACATTCTAGTTAAACTCTTGAATTATGATTTTTCTTGATAAAAATTGTAATAAACAAATATCAAAATAAATATCTTTATGCATAATAAAATAAAGAATATTTCTAAAAATACAACAAAAATTTATTAAAAGCCAATATAATTATTTTGAGCAAAACAATAATTATTTTAATTAAAAATATACTTCCTTTAAGAAAAACATAATCATTTACAATAAAAATATATTTTTTATAGCAAAACATTATTATTTAAAAATAAAATTTTGGGATATTACACTACCCTTACCCTTTTTATGCCCATCGCAAATTCACTATCTTGCCAAATTTGGGTGATAATTTTTATGCTATATATGGGGTCATAGGTAAGGATTGGGAGGAGTTCAGCGCCCGTGATACCAAATTTTATGATATCTCAAACATTATAATATAAAAGACGGCCATTTAAAACTACCTCATATGGTTTGTAAGGAAAAGATTTGGATATAGAGTTGTAGGCTTGACTCTTCTTATGTACAAAAAAAAATGTAAAATACAATGTTATTTAAAATTATTGTATTTAGTTTGACTATTAGAAACTGTTATAAAAATAATATAATTAGTATTTTAAATAAGTTAACAAAGTTGAAAGATATGATATAAAATTCTCATAGTTTTAAAGTAGTATACCAAGTGATGTCAAGATGTTATTTTAAATTGTCACTCTATTATTACATATGAACATATTTTAGAGTTATAAATTTCTTATGATGTAGTCTCAAGATTAACTATATTATAATCTGTGACGGTGTATATTTTTTAAATTATTTTATTTGTTTCAATAATTTAAGAAGGAGAAGAAGGAAAATAGAGGGGTAAAATCTCTTACCTCCCCTCATTTTTTTTCTCCTCTGAAAATAAAGAGATTTTAAAAAAAGAAAAATTATGAGATGGTGAAAAAACAAAAATGTCTTCACTAAATTTTTTTAATATCTAAATTTTTTTTCTCTTTTTTGTTGCATATTCTTTTAAAATTAAAAAAATATAATAATTATTTTATTTTATTTTTCTCCTTTTTGTCAAACCAAATATTTCTTAAGCGTTTTTTTTTCTTCTTCGGTTTTTATGCAAGACGTGCCTATGCCTATTTGCTATGCAATTTAATTCAAACTTTTTCCTTTTGGTTAAATGAAGTAATTATATATAGGTTGTTTGAAAAGAAATTATAGTCACAGTACGGTTTTGAGAGGGAGTGTGGTATTTTAAAATATAGATAATTAATTGAAACTTCTCTTAATTTACTCAAATTTCTCGTGGCTAAGGACTCAATGCAGGAAGTCTAGTATATCCAATGTTGCAATTGAGAAGGAGTTAGTAATTTGTGTTTTTTTTTTGTACAATGGTTTGAATTGGGGATGAAAATTTGGGCGGCTATTTTAGATCTCCAACTATATTGACTAATATAAATTATAACTATCCGACATTTAATTAATAACTTTATTTCAAACTTGAATTTTATAAAATGTGAATTTTTTTTATATGAGAGATAACTTTACTTCAAAAAAATAAAAAAAAAATTAGATTGTAATAGAAAATAAAAACACTAAAATACTCTTTAATTTTTTAAGTCAACAATAAAACATAATAAAATAAATTTTATCATCACGATTATATTTAAATTAAAAATTTTAATATTTTATTAATATTTTTAATAAAATTTAATTCAAAATTTTATATTATTAATTATTTATTTATAATATTTTATATTAAAATAATATTATTTTAATAATTTTATTCATTAATTGTATGTTTGTTATTTATTTATTTTTTTAGTAAATTTTTATATTATTTATGAGATACTAAACGTAAAAAAAATTATTTTTATGTCATACTAATATAATTTTAATTATAATATTTTATTTTCTATTTTTATTATTTTCCTTTGCAAACAACCAAATGGATCTAAGATATTGAAGTTTAATTAAATTTTAATTCGATGCTTCTAATTAATTTTTTTTCACTCAAATTGATATAGTTTAATTTTTTTTAAAAATGGACGTGTGAAAGAAAAGAAAAGAAAAGAAAAAGAAGGTGGAAGCAGCAACTGGGAAACAGCAATACACAAACATGGTGGTTCACCTACCAAATTTGAAATAACAAACTTCAGTAGAAATTACCCGGATGAGAAGGGGCACTCCTGTCATTTCAACGGAGCTCATTTTAGTAGTAATAAATAAATAAGATAAGGAGGTGTGCTTTTTATTTTTATTATCCAAATTCAAAGATCTAATAAAATTTATATTTTTTGAAATGTATCGAGTCAAAATGAGGAGTGCATTATCAAGGTTTAATTTTTATCGATGCATATAAGAATACTCTTATTATATATATAATCAAACTTTTAGTTTATTTATTGTTTTATGATATATTAACATGATTGTTGTTTATTGATGGTAGATATTTTGGGATTAGAACTTTTTTCTAGCTTCACACCACATAGGTTGAGCATTTTGAGAGAAATATCATTTGCAAGCATAAGAAGCGATCGAGGAAACCAAAAGATATATATAGCAGCAGAGCATGATTGATGAACACACATTAACGAACAACAAAGCAGCACACCCCACTATAAAAATACAACAAGATCAACAAAAACTAAATAAACAAGAAATACAACTAAATAAAGAGTAAAAGAAGAATTCTTCAAGATCTTCAGACACACCCGAGAGTATAGTTTTTTTGTTTTGTTAAAGAGTCTTTTATGAGACTATCAAGTTCATAGTTGTATAGTTGAAAAGCTAAATGTAAATCTTTAAATACTATTCAACACCCGAACTCTTCTACAGAAGAGAAAAATACTATAGAGCAAGGAAAAAAAATCAATAACAAAAATAAAAAAGAAATTAAACCGAAAAAGAAGTAGAAGAAAAAAAACGAAGGTGGAAACTCCTGTTCGGGCGACAGCCCCAGAAGCCAGAAAGTGGAGGTTTTGTAGCACTGGTTTAGGACAAGAGGTAAAGGCTAATCATAATAATAATAGTAATGCCTATTTTCCACCAAAAAGCTATGTATGGTGGAATAAGCACTTACTGACATTTAATGAGCTATAGAACAAGGAAAAGGCTATTCGCTGCAGAAAAGTTTTTTAGTTTGATGTCTATCTCAAAATTAATTATAAATGTATTTAACATTTTAATTTTAAAGTGTTCTCATGATAACTCAATCCATGTTAATAAGAAAAAGAATATTATTTACTCTTTCTATTTATTATGTTTGAATCGAGAATAATGGATTGGAAAACGAGAGAATCATTGAAACATTCCCTCTGAGAGTTTATGGAGGAGAAGAAAGAATTTTTAAATATACTGTAATCCTTATTGATAGATAGATATGCTATGAGCCTTACTGAACCCACTTCTAATTTTACAAAATGTCTTAAATATGTGTCAAGTTTAGGATTGATTACTAAGAGCAAACTAATATCTAAGAATGGGATTTTACAATAACCAAATTGAATAGTTGAATCATAACTAGGGCATTTCATTTAGTGCCAGGATTACCTAGCACATTTTTGAAACTCTGGTTTTCTACCATTCTGAGATGTGTTGCTTTTGGATTGTCCATTTTCTTTTTTTTCTTTTTTTGGACAAGAAAGGCTCTAGCCTTGGCGTTCTTGGGTAAGGTTGCGGCCCAGGAGCCTAGGGTAGGGCAGCTGTGTAGGACTAGGGGCCTCGTGTAGGGGCGCTGGCCCAAGAGTCTTGGGCATGATAATTGTGTAGGGAAGAGGACCTCATGGAGGGATTTTGGGCCTTACACTCAAGTTTCTTTGCAATAAAATAAAATATGGGTGAAGTCTTGGGCTCCCAAGGTGAGATATGTAATTTACAACAGAAATTAAGATGAGAAAAGATAATTTTTTTAATTTTAATAATTTACAATATTTTGATTAAGAAGTACATTAGACTTATATTTCCTTTATAAATATCTTCGGGTGTCTATGCAATAAAATAAGGAGAATTAAAATATGTTATTTTGGTGTTGTGAAGTAACACTACTTTTGTAAGGCGCGCGGATTTTGTAAACTAGAAATCAAATTAGCAGGAGAACAAGGTAATTTTGTAAGGCGCACAGATCCTGTGCTGTGTTTGAGGTACAGTACCGTGTGCTATCTCTCAAACGCAGCAAAATGCTGCTTGAGAAGTGTTTAAAAAAAAAAACTTGCTGTGCCTCAAATGCAACAAAATGCAACTTGAGGAGTGTTTAAAAAAAATAAAAATAAAAAGGGACGAGTTTTGTTGCTTCAAATACAACAGAGGATCTGGTTCTTTATGTAAGAGGGATTCTAAAGGTGTGTTTGATTGGTAAAAATAATTTTTATTTTTATTTTTTGAAAATATTTTTTATTTTTTATTTTTTATATTTCTAAAAATATGTTTAATTGATATTTTCTATTTTATTATTTTTTAATTATATAAACAATAAAATATTATTCAAATAATTATAAAAATACTACAGTAATAATTTATTATAGTATTAAAATTTCTGAAAATAACTTTTTAACGTTTTTATAATTTTTAAAAATTTTAAAAATATTTTGTAAAAATAAAAACAAAAATTAGTAAATAAACACATTTTTATAATTATTTTTAAATTTTAATGAAATTGAAAATAAAAAATGCCGAAACCAATTAGACCCTATCGTACCAAAGTGTGCACTTGACGAAGATAATTTCACGCCAACCAAAATAAGGTCAGATACATAAAAACTATTTTGGAGTTTGAAATTTTTGTGAGTTTTTTCATGCTTGATTACTTTAATAAATTCATATCGCCTAGCCTACTCATTCAAAGGTCTAATTTCAAAATATTACTTTGAAATTGAAGAAAATTTTTCAAGTTAAGACAGGATGAAAAAGGGGTTGTTTGATTATATTTTTTTAAATTATATTTAAAAATTATTTTACAAAATAAAAGTATAAAAAAATATGTTTAATAAATTATTTCAAAAATATATAATTCTTTGTATTTTAAAAACAAGCTTTAGAAGTAAGTGTTTTTAAAATTACATTTTTTTAATCTTTTTAAAATTAAAAAACTTGTTTGAAAATTTATTTTTTATTTTTAAAATAAAAATAAAAAATAAATTTAATTTTAAAAAGATTAAAAAAATTATTTTCAAATAACCTAAAAAATACTGTAAACCATTCAATGGGTAATGGGTGTCAATAAACTATTTAAAAAAATTATTTTCATTTTTTTTTGTATATTTAGATCATTTTTACTTCTCCGATTCGTATCAATAGTTATTTTAAAAAATATTTTAATTTAAATATTGTTTAATTTAATTATTTTATAATATTTCAAAAAATATTAAATCTGATTTAATAAATAAATAAAAATAGTTATCTTGTTACAATTACAATAACTTTTACCTCAAAATTTAAAATATCAATAGAATTTTTATTTCTCTTTTTATATAACTATTGTAAATGTGGTTGAAATTCATTATCTAATGAATTTTTTTTTATTTAATCACCATTTAAAACTTAAAACAGTTTAATAGCCTAAAAAAAAAACTTAAAAGAGTCCTCTAACACATTGATGTATCATATTCTCCATTAGTATTATTTTAAAATTTATATTGCTGTCAATCTTATCTTTCTCTTTTATGGTGATATAAACAATTACTTTATTTGTTGTAGTCTTTTCTAAACTTTATTTTTTGATTTCAGAATATCTTCATTTCAAATTAATTCTGGCTTTTTTTACGTGCACCCAATATCTTAGATCATTGTGATTCAAACTATTTTTACAATTAGTTGTTTATATCAGATATTTGTTGTGTCAAGAAGCATTATACTTTAGATAAGCAAGAAACTTTGAATGGCTCAATCTCTTTATAATCTTTTTGTTAAAAATTTTGATTTACGAGTAAAAAGGTTCTTGATTCTATTATCTCACCGATAAGACAATATGGTAGTGGTTAAATATACTGTGAACCTTATTGATTGTTAGATATGCTATAAGTCTTACTGAACCCACTTCTAATTTTGTAAAATACTTGAAATATATGTCAGAGTTTATGATTGATTACCAAAACCAAACTAATATCTAAGAAATAGATTTTACAATAATCAAACTAAATAGTTGAACCATAACAAGGGCATTTCATTTTGTGCCAGGATTACCAAACACATTTTTGAAACTTTCGTCTTCTGTGTTTCTTTTGGATTGTTCATTTTCTCCTCTTTTTTTTTTTGGACAAGTGATTGTCCATTTCCAAGAGCATATGACTTTAGTAAATTGAGGGTAGTTAGGTAACGGCCTAGCCTTGATGTTCTTGGGTAAGGTTGCGGCCCAAGAGCTTAGGGCAGAGCAACTGTGTAGGGCTAAGGGCCTCATGTAGGAGAGTAGGCCCAGGAGTTTAGAGCAGGATAACTGTGTAGGGAAGAGGGCCTTGTGCAGGGATTTGGATCACTACACTCAAGTTTTTTTCCAATAAAATAATCTAAGGGTGAAGTCTTGATCTCCTAAGATAGAATGTATAATTTACAACAAAATTAAGATGAGAAAAGGTAATTAGTTTTCTTAACTTTAATAATTTAAAATATTTTGATTAGGAAGTACATTAGACTTATATTTCTTCTATAACTATATTCTAGTGTCTATGCAATAAAATAATAAAAAATTAAAACATGTTATTTTGGTGTTGTGAAATAGTACTCTACTTTAATCCGTTTGTTATATAAATTAAATTGGACGTCATGCTATTAAGACTTATAATTTGATAAAAATATTCATCTAAGTAGTTTCTACAAACAGAAATAAATTGCTTTATACTATTTAATTATTTTTCTAACTTGTAAAATAGATTAAAAAATTTAAAAATATAAAAACCAACCAAAGTGCTAATTGTCACTCATCTTTTCATTGTTCTCTTCCAATTTTATGTAAGTTTTATTTAAAACGCAAAAGTCTAATTTATATCCTACAGTAAACATAAAAGATAACAACACTGTCATTTTCTGAGTCAATTTGTCTGTTACGTGGAAAAATCCAAAGTCCTTAAGGTCTATGCAAAAGTCATATTTGTTATAAATGATTTATATATTTACTATTTGGCCTCAACATTGTTCAAAAAAATATGTTGAATATTTATGCTACATGTATATCACCAAAACTTTATTAAAGAAAGGTGTGAAGTTAATTTAGTAGTTAAGAAGTGATAATATCCTTTTTAATTAATATAACATCGATTCTTTCAAAGAATATTTTAAAATTAAAATTTTAAGTGCACCCAATAGATTTAAAGGAAGGAGTCCTTAATGATCATCTCAAATGGAAACCTAATCCTTATCCAAAATGTTCTATAGAAATATAATAATCTTACCCAAAAAAAATCTTACGTAAAGGCACTAGATGAATACTTGGAAACTTTGCTCATTTATCTTCAAAATTTTGATGCTTTGATCTCTAAATTTCTTCACGAAAGTCCAAAGTTGTTGAGATGCATTTTCCATGGACAGCTTTATGTTTTCGCTTTTTATTGTCAAATTCCACAAGTCATCCTTCAATTATAGGCCCACAATGTGCAATATAAATTCCAAAATAGATTATTGATCCCACAAAAAATTGTCTTAATTTATTACTTGGAAAGGTCCAAATTCATCTTTAAGTCAAGGTGGATGTATAACAAATGGAATGGAAAATGATAACCTTATGTCTTTGATTGGTTTTTTTAACCCCTAAAATGGGATAGAAAATTTTGAACACAAAATGATGTGCGTGCTAACTATTTTTTTGGTTTAAAGGCTTAACTTTAATTTTGACTAGGCAACACACAATAATCATGAATTGTCTAAAAATGTATGTACAATAACGAATTTAATCAACTATTAGTTTTTGTTTATTAGAAAATATTATATTTTTAATTGTACTTTTTCTCAAATTGATTAATTTTAATAATTGATCTTTTAATATATCAATTAAATGCAATTATCTCTCTACAATTTAAATTAAATGTTAGTGCTAACGTTTATTCAAATAACTTTATCATTAAGAAAATTTCAAAATTAATGGAGTAATATTAAGTAATGAAAGGGTTTTTCATTAATTAATTTGACATTTGATTATTTTTTTAACCCCTAAAATGGGGTGAAAAATTTTGGTCACAAAAAATGATATGCGTGCTAACTATTTTGTTGTTGTTGTTAACAATTTCCATCAAATAGACATATAATAATCATGAATTGTTACTCTTCTTTTTTTACAAACAGGAACAAGATGCCTTATACTATCTAATTATTTTTCTGACTTGTAAAATAGACTAAAAATTTTGGAATATAGAAACCAATCAAAGTGCTATTTGATACTCTTTTTTTCAGTTCTAAGTAAGTTTTATATATTTAAAATACAAGAAGTTTGATTCATACATTGAGCATGAAAGATAGCAATGCAATTTTCTATGTCAATAGACTTTTTCTTTATTACATGGACATGGAAAATTCCAAAGTCATCCTTCAACTCTCCCCACAATTTTAGCATACATTCATGGACACCCAAGCCGCATGAATCTGTTTGTTTATACAAAAATGATATTTGGTATAAAACTGATTACTTGGCATCAATATTCCAAAAAATGTATTGTATATTTATATTTTATTATATATCGTCAATACCTTAATAAAGAAAAATTTAAAGTTAGCTTAGTAGGTAAAAGATGGAGCACTCAACGACTTCTTTTTTTTAAAAAAAAAATCTCATGCAAACACATTATCTAACATCAGAATTGACATCCTTTAATATTTTTAAAGAGGATAAATTTGGAAAGAGATAGGTTAATTTACAATGAAATTCAATCTAATATATAGCTAAAGAAGTATGTTTAGCACTCACGGATAAGAAATTTGGGAACATATAAAGAAGAGTAACGAAAAAAAAAAAAATCTTAAAAGATCAATCTAGTTTGAGTTTAACAGGTGAAGCCACCTATATAACAAGAGTAAAAGAAGATTTTAAAACCTGAAAAGTAAAAAAGGAAACTAACCAGAGTTGTCCTGGAACCCGATAAATGAGGCAGAGGTCAGGGATTAGCGATATTTGGAGAGAGATGTTGGAGAGGAATTTACAAAATTCAACATTTTAAAATTTAAGAAAATAAGATGCCCAGTTAAATTTTAGACCAACTGCAATTTCTTAATTTACATTATCTATTTACAATGTTAGTCTTCAAAATTGCTTTGTACCATCTAATTATTTTTTTAACTTGTAAAATGTATTAAAAAATACAAAAACCAACCAAAGTGCTAATTGTCACTCATCTTTCCATTGTTCTTTTTCAATTATATGTAAGTTTTATTTTAAACACAAAAGACTAATTCATATCCTACAACAAACATAGAAGATAACAATACTGCCATTTTCTGAGTCAATTTGTCTTTATTACATGGAAAAATCTAAAGTCGTTAAAGTTTTTCTACAATTATAGCATACACTGACAAAGACTCAAGTTATAGTCTATTTGTCTATGTAAAAGTCATGTTTGTTAGAAATTATTTTTATATTTACTATTTGACATCAATACATTTCAAAAAATATGTAGAATATTTATGCTATATTAATATCACCAAAATATTATTAAAGAAAGGTGTGGAGTTAATACAGTAGTTAAGAAGTGATAATATATTTCTGTTTTAAAAATTGTTTTCTTTTCTTAGTTGTTTTTAAAACAAAAAAACTCGTTTGATAACTGTTTTCTGTTGTTGTTTCGGAAACAAGTTTTGAAAACAAGTTATTTTTAAAACAGAAAAACATAAACAATGAAAAGTTGTTTTTATTTTCAGTTTTTGTTTTCAGAAAAAAAGAGAGAGTAAAAAACAACATATTTTCAAAACAGTTTATCAAACAGATTTTTTTTAACTTTTATTCTACAGAACAACTTTTAAACATAGTTTTCAAAAATAGTTTTCAAAATAAAAAAACAAAAACAGAATCAAACAAGCCCTAAAATTTTAAGTGCACCCAATTAATTTAGAGGAAGGAGTCCTTAAGATCATAACATAATCCTTATCCAAAATGTTCTATAGAAATATAATACTCTTACCCCAAAAAAATCTTATATGAAGGCACTAGATGAATACTCGGAAACTTTGCTCATTTATCTTCAAAATTTTGATGCTTTGATCTCTCAATTTCCATGGAAAGCTTTATGTTTTTGCTTTTTATTGTCAAATTCCGCAAGTCATCCTTCAATTATAGGCCCACAATGTGCAATATAAATTCCACAATAAAATCTTGATCCCTGACGTCTCAACAAAAAATTTTGTCTTAATTTATTACTTGGAAAAGTCCAAAATTATCTTTAAGTCAAGGTGATGTACAATAAATGAAATAGAAAATGATAACCTTATGCCTTTGATTGGTTTTTCTACCCTTAAAATGGATTGAAAAATTTTGAACACAAAATGATGTGGGTGATAACTATTTTTTTGGTTTAAATGCTAACTTTAATTTTGATTAGGTAGACATACAATAATTATGAATTTTCTAAAAATGTGTGTAAAATAGCGAATTTAATCAACTATCATATTTTGTTTATAAAAAAATATTATAGTTTCAATTGTACTTGATGAATGAGTTTTGTATTCATAAATTAAATATTTTTATCTTATCTTTTTACCTTAATTAACTATTTATTTCCCTTCTTTGTCTTTAGATTTGTGTATTTTTATAAAAAAGAAAAGAATAGGAAATTGACTCAATTGGAGGAATCAAAGCTAAATTATGATTCTTTAGAAATGATGTCTATAAATCAAGCAGACAAAATAAATTCATTAAGGATGGCAGAGTAAGGAGCATTATCTTTTTGTCTCTTGAGACGCATCCTAATGGATATATGCATTAATTCAATCTTGATTTATGACCACATTTCTAAAAGAATCGAAACATAAAGATTCAAGGTAAAACACTCAATGTTAAAAATTTGTTTGCTGCTTGCTTTTCAACTTGATCTTACTACAGTATTTTGGCCGTATCTCAGAAAATAAGTATATATTATGTACACAATTTGGTAGATGAATAGCTGACATAATTTCATACAACTTTCATGTTTATGTGATCAGCAAATTCAGATATCCAAAGGGCCGAAATTGGGCTAGAACAGAACATGTTTACTGTTGCAGTCCAGTCCAACCTTACTGTAGTATTTGGGCCATATTTCAGAAAATACATATTTAATGGATACAAAATTTTGTAGGTGAATAGCAGATATAATTTTCTACAACTTTGATGTTCAAGTGGTCAGAAAATTCGGACACTAAAAGGGCCGAAATGGGGTTAGAACCGAACATGTTTACTGTTGCAGTCCAGCCTGGCCTTGCTATAGTGTTTTGGCCATAAATCACAAAATACGTGGCCAATTTTTATCTACCTTATATGGATAGAAAGATAATGAAAAATATTTACAACTCGTATGTTGATTGGATGAGCAGATTCGGTGGCTATCAAGGCTGTCACGGCCCCAAATGATGGAACACATGACCGGCACGGCATAAGGGTTTCCCCCTAGCCGTAAGCCTAACACATAGCATGCACAACCATTCAGCACACAATCCAGTACATAATAAATATAACTGGCCACATACGCCACATCCAATATCAGAAAATACTGTATATATATATATATATATATATATATATATATATATCTTATGAATCCAACATCCTTGATTCAACTTGGCCCATGGCCTCATAGTACAAACATTGTTGCAAAACTTAAAACCATTTTTCAAACAACACAAGAAGCGAGGATCCTGCCTGTATGTTCATGGAGATACACTAGACATAACCTTAAACTATACAACCATTACAATGGAGTCTTGCCCAAACTGGGGCTCACCAATGCTATAGTTAGCCTCCTATGGAGCTGTAGCTGGATCAGTATTTCTTTGACTATCTGTGGGGAGAAAACAGAAGAGGGGTGAGATTACCACATCTCAGTGAATGGATAAATCATACTATAACAGAAACAGGGCAAACTAAGCACGAGTGTTTCGCAATGAATTAAATAATTGAAATCAAAGTATAGAAAACATTAAACATTTAACCGTAATTTATTTAAAGAATGCTAAACAGTTCAAATGATAAAACATGATTAAATCAATAACTGTAAGCAAATCAATTAAGCATGGTAAGTAATAAATGAAGATACTTATACAATAACAATGATGAATGAGGTATTTTAGAAATATTTAATCTTTAAGAAAAATGCACTAGTTTATTGGAGGTCTTTCCTAGCAGATCTATCATCTTCCCCAAGCACATAGCAATGGGTATGGCAATCACTGTAGGCGTAGACATAAGTCCACCCTAAATTTTCCCCAAGCACATAGCAATGGGTATGGCAATCACTGTAAGCGTAGACATAAGTCCACCCTAAATTTTCCCCAAGCACATAGCAATGGGTATGGCAATCACTGTAGGCATAGACATAAGTCTACCCTAAATTTCCCAAGCACATAGCAATGGGTATGGTAATCACTGTAGGCATAGACATAAGTCTACCCTAAATCCCTGTGTCTTAGGCAGTCATATGCCCGTCACAGTATCCTAGGCCGAAGCCTTAACATGATCATGGTGCACCAGGGCTAGCACTACCTGCGGCTAGCTAACAGTGATCTAAAAGGGTCCCTCCAATAGAAAACATTTGAAATATGCTATTCAGAGAGTTTAAAGTAAAACATTTCAATAACTTTACAATAAAGCTATAATTCTCCATCTAACTCTTTTCATGCATAAAACTCTATTCTAAAATATATCTTATCCATGAATTTCCATGGAGACTTTTAAAATCATAAACTTTCCCTTTTTAAACATAGATCGTCCGTAGACGTTACATAGATACTTGTCATGCATCAAATCACTTCATGGCTAACTTAGTTCATTTCTATGACTAAGTTTGCATTTCTATAAATCTAGCTCAAATGGAGAATTAATAGTCTAGATGCTTGCCCTGCATACCTAGGGTTCAACTAGAATTGAAATTTACAATTTCTAACATGGTTGGAACATATTGGTTTTCAAAGCGGTAAAACAATTTAACATACATTCCAACTAGTTAAAATCATACGAGAGAGTTATAAATCAAATTCCTAAAACATGCGCTATAGTATGAAAAACCCACTCACCTTACTAGGAGTCCAACAACGAGAATTTCACCTCGTGATGGCTCAACAACCTAGAAAACATAGCCATAACATGAAAATTAGAAAACTCTAAAAGTCACTATTCACGCCGGAAAACACTATTCACTCGCCGGAACACTATTCATGCCTAAACCTGTAATAACCGTAAAATTTAATGAAAAGGAAATTTAAAATAAAAGAGAGAATTTTGACAATAGAGATAAGAACCGTAGAAAATATGTATATTTATTACATAGAAAAAAAAATATTAGAAGTTATATTTTGGCACGCTATAAGCAAATATATTTTTATTATGTAGACATAATTATGATTTGTTAAAAGTAAGTGGATTTTTAAGTAAAAGAAGTATTGTGTTGTTTAACATAATTATACCGGCTTCTATTGAATTTTTATGGTATTTTTAGAAATACTCATTCTTTTAATATAAATAAAAATATTTGTTTAGAAATTTGTTTTATTACTATTTTTATCAAGAAAAATTATGATGTGAGAGTTTAACTAAAGATTTATGAGAAAGGAAATTTTTAGAAATTTTTAGGATATTTTATGATGAAAAACGGAATTTAAATGAATTTTATAAAGAAAATCTTATTATTAATTATTTAATAATTATTAAAAAAAAAAATTAATTAAATTTTACTGTAGCATCAGCACATATATGTGCATACGGATGCCAGGCAGAGAGCAGAAAACCCGCAGCCCCCTCCCCCATTTTTCCCTTTTCCCCTTCGAATTTCAAACCCTCATATCTGGAGTTACGGACCTCCGATTGACGAACCGTCTGGACCGTTGGACTCGTGGCAACGAGTACTTCAAAACCCACCGATCAATTTCGCCGGAAAGTCGCCGGAAGGTCGCCGGAAAATCGCGTGAATAGTACCTCCAAAGGTAAAATTTCATCCCATTGCGTTTTAGGCTTCGTTTTTACCGAAATTCTTCCCGTAGATAGCTTTAGAATCGAATATGGGGTTTTTAGGTTTCAGCATGAATAGTATTTTCCGGCGAGTGAATAGTATTTTCCGGCGTGAATAGTGATTTTAGAATTTTCTAATTTTCATGCTATGTCTATATTTTCTAGGTTATTGAGCCACTACGAGGTGAAATTCTCGTTGTTGGACTTCTAGTACGGTGAGTGGGTTTTTCATACTATAGCGCATGTTTTAGGAATTTGATTTATAACTCTCTCGTATATTTTAACTAGTTGGAATGTATGTTAAATTGTTTTACTGCTTTGAAAACCAATATGTTCCAACCATGTTAGAAATTGTAAATTTCAATCCTTGTTGAACCCTAGGTATGCAGGGCAAGCATCTAGACTATTAATTCTCCATTTGAGCTAGATTTATAGAAATGCGAACTTAGTCATAAAAATGAACTAAGTTAGCCATGAAAGGATTTAATGCATGATGAGCATCTATGTGACGTCTACGGACGATCTATGTTTAAAAGGAAAAATTTATGATTGTAAAGGTCTCCATGGGAATTCATGGATGAGATATGTTTTAGAACGAGATTTTATGCATGAAAAGAGCTAGATGGAGAATTATAGCTGTATTGTAAAGTTATTGAAATGTTTTACTTTAAACTTTTTGAATAGCATATTTCACATGTTTTCTATTGGAGGGACCCTTTTAGATCACTGTTAGCTAGCCGCAGGTAGTGCTAGTCCTGGTGCACCTTGATCATGTTACGGGTTCGGCCTAAGATATTGTGACGGGCATATGACTGCCTAAGACACAAAATTTAGGGTGGACTTATGTCTACGCCTACAGTGATTACCCTACCCTTGCTGTGTGCTCGGGGGAGATGATAGATCTGTTAGGAAAGACCTCCAATAAATTAGTGCATTTTTCTTAAAGATTAAATATTTCTAAAATACCTCATTCATCATTGTTCTTGCATAAGAATCTTCATTTATTACTTACCATGCATAATTGATTTGCTTACAGATATTGATTTAATCCTGATTTATCATTTGAACTGTTTAGCATTCTTTCAATAAATTACGGTTAAATGTTTAATGTTTTCTATACTTTGATTTCAATTATTTAATTAATTGCGAAATATTCGTGCTTAGTTTGCCCTGTTTCTGTTATAGTATGATTTATCCATTCACTGAGATGTGGTAATCTCACCCCTCTTCTGTTTTCTCCCCACAGATAGTCAAAGAAACACTGATCCAGCTACAGCTCCATAAGAGGCTGAGTTAGCATTGGTGAGCCCCAGTTTGGGCAAGGCTTTGTTGTACTGGTTGTTTAGTTTAGTTATGTCTAGTATATCTCCATGAACATACAGGCAGGATCCTCGCTTCTTGTGTTGTTTGAAAAATGATTTTAAGTTTTACAATAATGTTTGTACTATGAGGCCATGGGCCAAGTTGAATCAAGGATGCTGGATTCATGAACTATATATATATATATATACAGTATTTTCTGATATTGGATGTGGCGTATGTGGCCAGTTATATTATTATGTACTGGATTGTGTGCTGAATGGTTGTGCATGCTATGTGTTAGGCTTACGGCTAGGGGGAAACCCTTATGCCGTGCCGGTCATGTGTTCCATCATTTGGGGCCGTGACAAATATGGTATCAGAGGGTTAGGTTTCCCTGTGTTCATGGAGTAACGGACCTTTAGGTAGGACTTTGAGTATGGTTATGAATCCGGACATGCTTATACTCACGGTGCTGCTAAAGGGGTTCGATAGGATGTTGTCTTTTTGTTTAAGTTAGTCAGTTTATAGTATGCTATGTTGATATGGTTAAGTGATGGTTGAGCTATTTCTGTTTTATAGCGAAATGCCACCAAGAACCAGATCAAAGGTTAGGCAACCCGCGGTTCAAGAGCAGATGGCTGAAGAGTCTGCTCAGTCCGCAGTACCTGTGCCTAGAGGCCGAGGTAGAGGTCGTGGCAGAGGCCGAGGTAGAGGTCGTGGCAGAGGCCGACCTAGAGGCAGTGGCTGGGGTGTAAGGGCTGCTGAAGCAGCTGAACAAACTGAGTTAAGAAGTGAGCAAGCTGAAACTCCCAGGACGGGGGACATGTCTTCTCACCCCCGGGATGATGTGATAGCCCAGATGCTGGTAACCATGCAGGGTATGCAGCGGGCAATAGAAAATCTAGCTGAGAGAAGGGATGGGCAAGATAGAAGGGACCCGCAACAGCCCAAAACAACTACCTCCGTTCCAGAACCAGTTAGGTCCGTGGAGCGGCAGGTGAGACCCGCTGAGAGGGAAGTGGAACTATCTGAGTTCCTGAAGCTGAAACCGCCAACCTTTAAGGGGTTGTTGGCCAGTGAAGATCCCCAGGAGTTTATAGAGGCTACTGAGAAGATCTGCGAAGTTCTTAAGTGTCCAGAGATTCGCTCAGTAGAATTGGCAGCCTTCCAGTTGTCTGGCGTAGCGCAGGTATGGTTCAAGACCATGATGCGCGGAAGGGGAGCTACAGCGCCACCTTTGAGATGGCCAGAGTTCAAGGAAGTCTTCATGGAGAGGTTTGTGCCTCAGAGTATCCGGTATGCAAAGTGTCAAGAGTTTGTGGAGTTGAAGCAGACTCCTGGTATGTCAGTCACGGAGTATGACTACCGCTTCACACAGCTGATGCCGTATGCACCGCACATGGTCCCTACTGAAAGAGACATGATCAGGAAATTTATCCAGGGGTTGGTGCCAGCATTGTTTAAATCAGTGGCACCCCAGATGAAGCAATTCCCGAACTATGCAGAGGCTGTAGATTGCGCAAGAATGATGGAGACTAGGCATTTGGCCGATGTTGAGAGTGCCAAGCTGAAAAAGAGAGATAGAGACGGGAGCTCCAAAGGAGGGCAAAGTTCCCAAGGACCCCGATTCCAGAGCTAGCAGCGCCTAGCACCACAGAATATTGGGAACCCCAACCAGAGACCAGATGCAAGTGGTAGGCTAGGTCTTAGCCAGGGAAACACCAGGTATCCAGGACAACCGGGACCAAGAGCCATTCAGCAGAACAGGCCACAATGCCCTATTTGTGGCAACCATCATTTTGGTCAGTGCCACAGGGAGATGATTGTTTGCTATCATTGCCACCAACCTGGACACATGAAGAGGGAATGTCCTCAGTTGTATGGCTCAAGCCAAGGGCCAACTCGACCAGCTTTACTACCAGCCCCAGTGGCAGCTCAGCCTATAAGGACTATACCGGGTCAAGCAAGTAGCAGAGGTACTGGTAGAGGGATGATGGGCCGCGGTCAAAGCCAAGCAGGCCGAGGTGAACCGAGGATTTTTGCTCTTACCAGGCAGGATGCACAAGCTTCAAATGCGGTCATGACAGGTACTCTTTCAGTTTGCCTACATGAAGCATATGTTTTGTTTGACCCCGGGTCTACATATTCTTATGTTTCTCCTAGTTTTGCTAAGAGTTTGGGTAAAGATCCGATTAGGATGGATGCCCCTTTCTTTGTAACCACCCCAGTCGGTGATTATTTGCCAGTAGAGTATGTATGCAAATCATGTAAAGTGTCAGTGGGTGATAGGGAGACATCTGCTGATTTGATCATCCTAGACATGGTCGACTTTGATGTAATCCTAGGAATGGATTGGTTGGCAGCATGCTATGCTACCTTGGATTGTTATGAGAAGGCAATCAAGTTCAACCCTCCAAGTGAAGTTCCTTTCCGGTTCCAGTGTGATCGAAGTAAAGCTCCAAGTAACCTGATATCAGTCTTGGGTGCTCAGAAGATGTTGAAGAAGGGATGCCAGGGATATTTGGCATATGTTAGAGATGTGGATGGGAAGGTACCGGATGTAGACAACATGGCAGTGGTAAGAGAATTCCTAGATGTCTTTCCAGAAGAGTTGCCAGGATTACCTCCTGAACGGGAGATAGAGTTTGGTATCGACCTTATTCCAGAGGCTCGACCAATTTCTATACCGCCTTATAGGATGGCACCTACAGAGCTTAAAGAGCTAAAGAGTCAGTTGCAGGATTTGTTAGATAAGGGTTTCATCAGGCCGAGTACTTCTCCATGGGGTGCTCCAGTTCTTTTTGTGAAGAAGAAAGATGGGTCTTTGCGTCTTTGCATTGACTATCGGCAACTGAATAAGTTAACAGTGCGCAACAACTACCCTATACCCAGGATTGATGATCTGTTCGATCAACTTCAAGGAGCGAAATGTTTCTCCAAGATTGATCTGAGGTCAGGGTATCATCAGTTGAGGATCAAGAAGGAAGATATTTCCAAGACGGCTTTTAGGACCCGTTATGGTCATTATGAGTTTTTAGTTATGTCTTTCGGACTAACTAATGCACCAGCTGCTTTTATGGACTTGATGAACAGAGTGTTCAAGCCATTCTTGGATCAGTTTGTCATCGTGTTCATTGATGACATATTGGTTTATTCTGCAGACCATGAGGAGCATGAACAGCACCTACGGGTCATTCTGCAGATTTTGAGGGATCAGCAGTTGTATGCCAAGCTCTCTAAGTGTGAGTTCTGGTTGGACAGTGTTATGTTTCTGGGGCATGTAGTCACGAAGGACGGCATTCAAGTAGACCCCGAGAAGGTAGAGGCAGTACAGCAGTGGCCTCGCCCAGCTAGTGTGACGGAGATCCGAAGTTTCTTGGGTCTAGCAGGGTATTACCGGAGGTTCATTAAGGATTTCTCCAGAATTGCTGCTCCTTTGACCAGATTAACCAGGAAGGGAGTTAAGTTTGAGTGGTCGGATGTATGCGAAGAAAGTTTCCAGACCTTGAAGAAGTGTCTAACCACAGCCCCAGTTCTAACTATCCCAACGGGCACTGGAGGATACTCAGTATACTGTGACGCCTCAAGGGTAGGCTTGGGTTGTGTGTTAATGCAGAATGGTCATGTTGTAGCCTACGCATCTAGGCAGCTCAGGAAGCACGAACAGAACTATCCTACACATGATCTGGAGATGGCGGCAGTGGTCTTTGCCTTGAAGATTTGGAGGCACTATCTCTATGGTGAACCCTGTGAGATTTACACGGACCACAAGAGTCTCAAGTACATCTTTCAACAAAGAGATCTTAACTTGAGACAGAGAAGGTGGATGGAGTTGGTGAAGGACTATGACTGCACTATTTTGTACCACCCAGGCAAGGCCAATGTGGTAGCAGATGCTTTGAGCAGGAAGTCAATGGGGAGTCTAGCCCATATTACCCTACTCCGGAGGCCGTTGGTAAGGGATATTCATCGGCTAGAAGGTGAGGGGATGCGCTTTGAAGTGAAGGAGCCAGGGGTGTTGCTAGCCCACATGCAACTACACTCTCCACTGGTTGAGCAGATTAAGGCAGACCAGGACAAGGATGCCAAGCTGTGCAAGCTCAAGAATGAATCCAGGAATAATCAGACTTCTGAATTCAGCGTGGATGCTGAAGGAGTGTTAAGATATGGGAAGCGCTTGTGTGTACCCGATGTGGATAGCTTGAAGAAGCAGATTTTGGGGGAGGCACATCAATCAGCCTATACTATCCACCCAGGAACAAATAAGATGTACAGTGACCTCAAGGACTTGTATTGGTGGAATGGGATGAAGAAGGATGTAGCAAACTTTGTGGCTCAATGCTTGGTTTGTCAGCAGGTGAAAGCTGAACACCAGAAGCCTGCCGGTTTGCACCAGCAGATTGAGATACCAGAGTGGAAGTGGGAAAGGATTACTATGGACTTCGTTACAGGGTTACCGAGGACCCCTAAGGGTTATGACTCAGTATGGGTGATAGTGGATCGAATGACCAAGTCATCCCACTTCTTACCAGTGAAGACTACCTTTAATGCGGCTCAGTATGCAAACCTGTATCTGAATGAGATCGTCAGATTACATGGAGTCCCTATATCCATCATATCTGACCGAGGTCCACAGTTTACGGCAAGGTTTTGGAAAGCTTTTCAAGAAGCTTTGGGAACGAGGTTGGATCTAAGCACCGCTTTTCATCCTCAAACAGATGGCCAGTCAGAACGCACGATTCAAATTCTGGAGGATATGCTTAGAGCATGTATATTGGATTTTGGTGGCAGTTGGGAAGGATACCTGCCATTAGCTGAGTTTGCATACAACAACAGTTATCAAGCCAGTATTCAGATGGCACCTTTTGAAGCTCTTTATGGGAGAAGATGCCGATTTCCCGTTGGATGGTTTGAAATTGGAGAAGTCAAGCTGCTAGGGCCAGACTTGGTGCAAGATGCCATAGAGAAGGTTAAGCTGATAAGGGAACGGCTTTTAACTGCACAAAGTCGTCAAAAGTCTTATGTGGACCATAGGCGTCGGGAGTTGGAGTTTTCTCTAGGCGATCATGTGTTCCTCAGAGTTTCACCTATGAAGGGAATCATGCGGTTTGGTAGGAAAGGGAAGTTAAGCCCGAGGTATATTGGACCTTTTGAAATTCTGGATAGGGTAGGAGCAGTGGCATACCGCCTAGCCCTACCACCTGGGTTGAGTGAAGTGCATCCAGTCTTTCATGTTTCGATGTTGAGGAAGTATCTACCCGACCCATCTCATGTAATTCAACCGCAGGAAATCCTTTTGGATGACAAGTTGGCCTACGAAGAGAAACCCGTGGCCATTGTTGATAGACAAGTGAAAAAGTTGAGATCTAAAGATATCCCTACAGTAAAGGTGATCTGGCAGAATCATTCCAAGGAGGAAGCTACGTGGGAAGTAGAGGATGTCATGAGAGAGAAGTATCCTCAGCTGTTTCAAGAGTAGTCAAAGGTTTTCATGTTGTTAGTTTTTGTAAAATTCGGGGACCGAATTTCTTTAAGGGGGGAAGAATGTAATAACCGTAAAATTTAATGAAAAGGAAATTTAAAATAAAAGAGAGAATTTTGACAATAGAGATAAGAACCGTAGAAAATATGTATATTTATTACATAGAAAAAAAAATATTAGAAGTTATATTTTGGCGCGCTATAAGCAAATATATTTTTATTATGTAGACATAATTATGATTTGTTAAAAGTAAGTGGATTTTTAAGTAAAAGAAGTATTGTGTTGTTTAACATAATTATACCGGCTTCTATTGAATTTTTATGGTATTTTTAGAAATACTCTTTCTTTTAATATAAATAAAAATATTTGTTTAGAAATTTGTTTTATTACTATTTTTATCAAGAAAAATTATGATGTGAGAGTTTAACTAAAGATTTATGAGAAAGGAAATTTTTAGAAATTTTTAGGATATTTTATGATGAAAAACGGAATTTAAATGAATTTTATAAAGAAAATCTTATTATTAATTATTTAATAATTATTAAAAAAAAAAAATTAATTAAATTTTACTGTAGCATCAGCACATATATGTGCATACGGATGCCAGGCAGAGAGCAGAAAACCCGCAGCCCCCTCCCCCATTTTTCCTTTTTCCCCTTCGAATTTCAAACCCTCATATCTGGAGTTACGGACCTCCGATTGACGAACCGTCTGGACCGTTGGACTCGTGGCAACGAGTACTTCAAAACCCACCGATCAATTTCGCCGGAAAGTCGCCGGAAGGTCGCCGGAAAATCGCGTGAATAGTACCTCCAAAGGTAAAATTTCATCCCATTGCGTTTTAGGCTTCGTTTTTACCGAAATTCTTCCCGTAGATAGCTTTAGAATCGAATATGGGGTTTTTAGGTTTCAGCATGAATAGTATTTTCCGGCGAGTGAATAGTATTTTCCGGCGTGAATAGTGATTTTAGAATTTTCTAATTTTCATGCTATGTCTATATTTTCTAGGTTATTGAGCCACTACGAGGTGAAATTCTCGTTGTTGGACTTCTAGTACGGTGAGTGGGTTTTTCATACTATAGCGCATGTTTTAGGAATTTGATTTATAACTCTCTCGTATATTTTAACTAGTTGGAATGTATGTTAAATTGTTTTACTGCTTTGAAAACCAATATGTTCCAACCATGTTAGAAATTGTAAATTTCAATCCTAGTTGAACCCTAGGTATGCAGGGCAAGCATCTAGACTATTAATTCTCCATTTGAGCTAGATTTATAGAAATGCGAACTTAGTCATAAAAATGAACTAAGTTAGCCATGAAAGGATTTAATGCATGATGAGCATCTATGTGACGTCTACGGACGATCTATGTTTAAAAGGAAAAATTTATGATTGTAAAGGTCTCCATGGGAATTCATGGATGAGATATGTTTTAGAACGAGATTTTATGCATGAAAAGAGCTAGATGGAGAATTATAGCTGTATTGTAAAGTTATTGAAATGTTTTACTTTAAACTTTTTGAATAGCATATTTCACATGTTTTCTATTGGAGGGACCCTTTTAGATCACTGTTAGCTAGCCGCAGGTAGTGCTAGTCCTGGTGCACCTTGATCATGTTACGGGTTCGGCCTAAGATATTGTGACGGGCATATGACTGCCTAAGACACAAAATTTAGGGTGGACTTATGTCTACGCCTACAGTGATTACCCTACCCTTGCTGTGTGCTCGGGGGAGATGATAGATCTGTTAGGAAAGACCTCCAATAAATTAGTGCATTTTTCTTAAAGATTAAATATTTCTAAAATACCTCATTCATCATTGTTCTTGCATAAGAATCTTCATTTATTACTTACCATGCATAATTGATTTGCTTACAGATATTGATTTAATCCTGATTTATCATTTGAACTGTTTAGCATTCTTTCAATAAATTACGGTTAAATGTTTAATGTTTTCTATACTTTGATTTCAATTATTTAATTAATTGCGAAATATTCGTGCTTAGTTTGCCCTGTTTCTGTTATAGTATGATTTATCCATTCACTGAGATGTGGTAATCTCACCCCTCTTCTGTTTTCTCCCCACAGATAGTCAAAGAAACACTGATCCAGCTACAGCTCCATAAGAGGCTGAGTTAGCATTGGTGAGCCCCAGTTTGGGCAAGGCTTTGTTGTACTGGTTGTTTAGTTTAGTTATGTCTAGTATATCTCCATGAACATACAGGCAGGATCCTCGCTTCTTGTGTTGTTTGAAAAATGATTTTAAGTTTTACAATAATGTTTGTACTATGAGGCCATGGGCCAAGTTGAATCAAGGATGCTGGATTCATGAACTATATATATATATATATACAGTATTTTCTGATATTGGATGTGGCGTATGTGGCCAGTTATATTATTATGTACTGGATTGTGTGCTGAATGGTTGTGCATGCTATGTGTTAGGCTTACGGCTAGGGGGAAACCCTTATGCCGTGCCGGTCATGTGTTCCATCATTTGGGGCCGTGACAAAACCTAAAAACCCTATATGCTGTATAGAAACTAATTCTAAGACTATCTATGGAAAGAAATTCGGTAAAACGAAGCCTAAAACGCGATTAAACGGAGTTTTACCTTTGGAGGTACTATTCACGCGATTTTCCGGCGACCTTCTGGCGACTTTCCGGCGAAATTGATCGGTGGGATTTGTAGCTCTTCTTCCCACGAGTCCAACGATACCTTACTTGCTCAAATCGGACGTCCGGATGATGAGATATCTTAGAGAGAAGTTTGAGGAAAATTTTAGAGAGAGAGAGTTAGGGTTCAGATGAAAGAGAAGTGAAGAAAAAAGGGGGGGGTCCGTGAAAAAAAAGCTATCAGACGAATCTCGCCGCGGCGAGCCGCGATTTTCGCCGCGGCCAGATGCGAAAATCAGAAAACTCATGCTCTCGGGAAAAATACCGCATCATTCTCACCGCGGCGAAATTATTCTCGCCGCGGCGAACTCCATTTCACCGAATTGGACAAAATGTCCAACATGAAAGTTGTATCCCTTTCTCTTAGATTTCCATAGCCACTTGAATCGTTTAATTTGGAGTTCATATGAAGGAGTTATGCATAAAATAGTGAGCAAAGGTCCAGACCACACTACACTTCGGTTTTTGCCTCGTCTCACTATGATATTCACGGAATTTGCAAAAGTTCCCAACATCAAAGTTGTAGATATATGTCTTATCTTTCATTAGAAATTGGAATTACTTAATTTAGATTTCATATGAGAGAGTTATGATTATATGAGTGACGAAAGGTCAGAAGAAAAGGTCGAAAACGCTCTAAAATTTTACATTGTTCTCAACTTTCTTTGTTTCAAATGATTTATACTTAACCTTCAAAGGTTTTATTAGTTGAGGGTTATTACATTCTCCCCTCCTTATAAAAATTCGGTCCCCGAATTTTACAAGAACCAACAACATAAAAACATAAAACTACTCTTGGAACAGCTGTGGATACTTCTCTCTCATGACGTCCTCTACTTCCCACGTAGCTTCCTCTTTGGAATGATTCTGCCAGATCACCTTCACTGTAGGGATATCCTTAGACCTCAACTTTTTCACTTGTCTATCAACAATGGCCACGGGTTTCTCTTCGTAGGCCAACTTGTCATCCAAAAGGATTTCCTGTGGTTGAATCACATGAGATGGGTCGGGTAGATACTTTCTCAACATCGAGACATGAAAGACTGGATGCAATTCGTTCAATCCAGGTGGTAGGGCTAGGCGGTATGCCACTGCTCCGACCCTATCCAAAACTTCAAAAGGTCCAATATACCTCGGGCTTAACTTCCCTTTCTTACCAAACCGCATTATTCCCTTCATGGGTGAAACTCTGAGGAACACGTGATCGCCTAGAGTAAACTCCAACTCCCGACGCCTATGGTCCACATAAGACTTCTGACGACTTTGTGCAGTTAAAAGCCGTTCCCTTATCAGCTTAACCTTCTCTATGGCATCTTGCACCAAGTCTGGCCCTAGCAGCTTGGCTTCTCCAACTTCAAACCATCCAATGGGAGATCGGCATCTTCTCCTATAAAGAGCTTCAAAAGGTGCCATCTGAATACTGGCTTGATAACTGTTGTTGTATGCAAACTCAGCTAATGGCAGGTATTCTTCCCAACTGCCACCAAAATCTAATATACATGCTCTAAGCATATCCTCCAGAATCTGAATCGTGCGTTCTGACTGGCCATCTGTTTGGGGATGAAAAGCGGTGCTTAGATCCAACCTCGTTCCCAAAGCTTCTTGAAAAGCTTTCCAAAATCTTGCTGTAAACTGTGGACCTCGATCAGATATGATGGATACAGGGACTCCATGCAATCTGACGATCTCACTCAGATACATGCTTGCATACTGAGCCACATTAAAGGTAGTCTTCACTGGTAAGAAGTGGGATGACTTGGTCATTCGATCCACTATCACCCATACTGAGTCATAACCCTTAGGGGTCCTCGGTAACCCTGTAACGAAGTCCATAGTAATCCTTTCCCACTTCCACTCCGGTATCTCAATCTGCTGGTGCAAACCGGCAGGCTTCTGGTGTTCAGCTTTCACCTGCTGACAAACCAAGCATTTAGCCACAAAGTTTCCTACATCCTTCTTCATCCCATTCCACCAATACAAGTCCTTGAGGTCACTGTACATCTTATTTGTTCCTGGGTGGATAGTATAGGCTGATTGATGTGCCTCCTCCAAAATCTGCTTCCTCAAGCGATCCACATCGGGTACACATAAGCGCTTCCCATATCTTAACACTCCTTCAGTATCCACGCTGAATTCAGAAGTCTGATTATTCCTGGATTCATCCTTGAGCTTGCACAGCTCAGCATCCTTGTCCTGATCTGCCTTAATCTGCTCAACCAGTGGAGAGTGTAGTTGCATGTGGGCTAACAACACCCCTGGCTCCTTCACTTCAAAGCGCATCCCTTCACCTTCTAGCCGATGAATATCCCTTATCAACAGCCTCCGGAGTAGGGTGATATGGGCTAGACTCCCCATTGACTTTCTGCTCAAAGCATCAGCTACCACATTGGCCTTGCCTGGGTGGTACAAGATAGTGCAGTCATAGTCCTTCACCAACTCCATCCACCTCCTCTGTCTCAAGTTAAGATCTCTTTGTTGAAAGATGTACTTGAGACTCTTGTGGTCCGTGTAAATCTCACAGGATTCACCATAGAGATAGTGCCTCCAAATCTTCAAGACAAAGACCACTGCCGCCATCTCCAGATCATGTGTAGGATAGTTCTGTTCGTGCTTCCTGAGCTGCCTAGATGCATAGGCTACAACATGCCCATTCTGCATTAACACACAACCCAAGCCCACCCTTGAGGCATCACAGTATACTGAGTATCCTCCAGTGCCCGTTGGGATAGTTAGGACTGGGGTTGTGGTTAGACACTTCTTCAAGGTCTGGAAACTTTCTTCGCATGCATCCGACCATTCAAACTTAACTCCCTTCCTGGTTAATCTGGTCAAAGGAGCAGCAATCCTGGAGAAATCCTTGATGAACCTCCGATAATACCCTGCTAGACCCAAGAAACTTCGGATCTCTGTTACACTAGCGGGTTGAGGCCACTGCTGTACTGCCTCTTCCTTCTCGGGGTCTACTTGAATGCCATCCTTCGTGACTACATGCCCCAGAAACATAATGCTATCCAATCAGAACTCACACTTAGAGAGTTTGGCATACAGCTGCTGATCCCTCAAGATCTGCAGAATGACCCGTAGGTGCTGTTCATGCTCCTCATGGTCTTTAGAATAAACCAAGATGTCATCAATGAACACAATGACAAACTGATCTAAGAATGGCTTGAACACCCTGTTCATCAAGTCCATAAAAGCAGCTGGTGCATTAGTTAGTCCAAAAGACATAACCAAAAACTCATAATGACCATAACGGGTCCTAAAAGCCGTCTTGGAAATATCTTCCTTCTTGATTCTCAACTGATGATACCCTGACCTCAGATCAATCTTGGAGAAACATTTCGCTCCTTGAAGTTGATCGAACAAATCATCAATCCTGGGCAAAGGGTAATTATTGCGCACCGTTAGCTTATTCAGTTGCCGATAGTCAATGCAAAGTCGCAAAGATCCGTCTTTCTTCTTCACAAAAAGGACCGGAGCACCCCATGGAGAAGTACTCGGCCTGATGAAGCCCTTATCCAACAAATCCTGCAACTGACTCTTTAGCTCCTTAAGCTCTGTGGGTGCCATCCTGTAAGGCGGTATAGAAATTGGTCGAGCCTCTGGAATAAGGTCGATACCAAACTCTATCTCCCGTTCAGGAGGTAATCTTGGCAACTCTTCTGGAAAGACATCCAGAAATTCTCTTACCACTGCCATCTTGTCTACATCCGATACCTTTCCATACACATCTCTAACATATGCCAAGTATCCCTGGCATCCCTTCTTCAACATCTTCTGAGCACCCATGACTGAAATCAGGTTACTTGGAGCTTTACTTTGATCACACTGGAACCGGAAAGGAACTTCACTTGGAAAGTTGAACTTGATTGCCTTCTCATAGCAATCCAAGGTAGCATAGCATGCTGCCAACCAATCCATTCCTAGGATTACATCAAAGTCGACCATGTCTAGGATGATCAAATCAGCAGATGTCTCCCTATCACCCACTGTCACTTTACATGACTTGCATACATGCTCTACTGGCAAATAATCACCGACCGGGGTGGTTACAAAGAAAGGGGCATCCATCTTAATCGGATCTTTACCCAAACTCTTAGCAAAACTAGGAGAAACATAGGAATATGTAGACCCGGGGTCAAACAAAACATATGCTTCATGTAGGCAAACCGAAAGAGTACCTGTCATGACCGCATTTGAAGCTTGTGCATCCTGCCTGGTAAGAGCAAAAATCCTCGGTTCACCTCGGCCTGCTTGGTTTTGACCTCGGCCCATCATCCCCCTACCAGTACCTCTGCTACTTGCTTGGCCCGGTATAGTCCTTATAGGCTGAGCTGCCACTGGGGTTGGTAGTAAAGCCGGTCGAGTTGGCCCTTGGCTTGAGCCATACAACTGGGGACAGTCCCTCTTCATGTGTCCAGGTTGGTTGCAATGATAGCAAACAATCATCTCCCTGCGGCACTGACCCAACTGATGGTTGCCACAGATAGGGCATCGTGGCCTGTTCTGCTGAATGGGTCTTGGTCCTTGTTGACCTGGATACCTGGTGTTTCCCTGGCTAAGACCTAGCCTACCACTTGCATCTGGTCTCTGGTTGGGGTTCCTAACATTCTGTGGTGCTGGGCGCTGCTGGCCTTGAAATCGGGTTCCTTGGGAATGAGAACTTTGCCCTCCTTTGGAGCTCCCGTCTCTATCCCTCTTCCTCAGCTTGGCACTCTCGACATCGGCCAAATGTCTAGTCTCCATCATTCTTGCACAGTCCACAGCCTCTGCATAGTTAGGAAACTGCTTCATCTGGGGTGCCACTGATTTAAACAATGCTGGCATCAACCCCTGAATAAATTTCTTGATCATGTCCCTTTCAGTAGGGACCATGTGCGGTGCATACGGCATCAGCTGTGTGAAGCGGTAGTCATACTCCGTGACTGACATACCGGGAGTCTGCTTCAACTCCACAAACTCTTGACACTTAGCATCCCGGATACTTTGAGGCACAAACCTCTCCATGAAGACTTCCTTGAACTCTGGCCATCTCAAAGGTGGCGCTGTAGCTCCCCTTCCGCGCATCAGGGTCTTGAACCATACCTGCGCTATACCAGACAACTGGAAAGATGCCAACTCTACTGAGCGGATCTCTGAACACTTAAGAACCTCGCAGATCTTCTCAGTACCCTCTATAAACTCCTGGGGATCTTCACTAGCCAACAACCCCTTGAAGATTGGCGGTTTTAGCTTCAAGAATTCAGATAGTTCCACTTCCCTCTCAGCGGGTCTCACCTGCCGCTCCACGGACCTAACTGGTTCTGGAACGGAGGTAGCAGTTTTGGGCTGTTGTGGATCCCTTCTATCTTGCCCATCCCTTCTCTCGGCTAGATTCTCTATCGCCTGCTGCATACCCTGCTTGGTTACCAGCATCTGGGCTATCACATCATCCCGGGGGTGAGAAGACATTTCCCCCGTCCTGGGAGTCTCAGCTTGTTCACTGGTTAACTCAGCTTGTTCGGCTGCTTCAGCAGCCCTTACACCCCTGCCACTGCCTCTTGCACTGGCTCTAGGTCGGCCTCTGCCACGACCTCTACCTCGGCCTCTGCCACGACCTCTACCTCGGCCTCTAGGCACGGGTACTGCGGACTGAGCAGACTCTTCAGCCATTTGCTCTTGAACCGCGGGTTGCCTAACCTTTGATCTCGTTCTTGGTGGCATCTCGCTACAAAATAGAGATAGCCCAACCATCACTTAACCATGCCAACATAGCATACTATAAACTGACTTACTTAAACAAAAAGACTACATCCTATCGAACCCCTTTAGCAGCACCGTGAGTATAAGCAAGTCCGGATTCATACCCATACTCAAAGTCCTACCTAAAGGTCCGTTACTCCATGAACACAGGGAAACCTGATGCTCTGATACCAACTTTGTCACGGCCCCAAATGATGGAACACATGACCGGCACGGCATAAGGGTTTCCCCCTAGCCGTAAGCCTAACACATAGCATGCACAACCATTCAGCACACAATCCAGTACATAATAAATATAACTGGCCACATACGCCACATCCAATATCAGAAAATACTGTATATATATATATATATATATATATATATATATATATATATATATATATATATATATCTTATGAATCCAACATCCTTGATTCAACTTGGCCCATGGCCTCATAGTACAAACATTGTTGCAAAACTTAAAACCATTTTTCAAACAACACAAGAAGCGAGGATCCTGCCTGTATGTTCATGGAGATACACTAGACATAACCTTAAACTATACAACCATTACAATGGAGTCTTGCCCAAACTGGGGCTCACCAATGCTATAGTTAGCCTCCTATGGAGCTGTAGCTGGATCAGTATTTCTTTGACTATCTGTGGGGAGAAAACAGAAGAGGGGTGAGATTACCACATCTCAGTGAATGGATAAATCATACTATAACAGAAACAGGGCAAACTAAGCACGAGTGTTTCGCAATGAATTAAATAATTGAAATCAAAGTATAGAAAACATTAAACATTTAACCGTAATTTATTTAAAGAATGCTAAACAGTTCAAATGATAAAACATGATTAAATCAATAACTGTAAGCAAATCAATTAAGCATGGTAAGTAATAAATGAAGATACTTATACAATAACAATGATGAATGAGGTATTTTAGAAATATTTAATCTTTAAGAAAAATGCACTAGTTTATTGGAGGTCTTTCCTAGCAGATCTATCATCTTCCCCAAACACATAGCAATGGGTATGGCAATCACTGTAGGCGTAGACATAAGTCCACCCTAAATTTTCCCCAAGCACATAGCAATGGGTATGGCAATCACTGTAAGCGTAGACATAAGTCCACCCTAAATTTTCCCCAAGCACATAGCAATGGGTATGGCAATCACTGTAGGCATAGACATAAGTCTACCCTAAATTTTCCAAGCACATAGCAATGGGTATGGTAATCACTGTAGGCATAGACATAAGTCTACCCTAAATCCCTGTGTCTTAGGCAGTCATATGCCCGTCACAGTATCCTAGGCCGAAGCCTTAACATGATCATGGTGCACCAGGGCTAGCACTACCTGCGGCTAACTAACAGTGATCTAAAAGGGTCCCTCCAATAGAAAACATTTGAAATATGCTATTCAGAGAGTTTAAAGTAAAACATTTCAATAACTTTACAATAAAGCTATAATTCTCCATCTAACTCTTTTCATGCATAAAACTCTATTCTAAAATATATCTTATCCATGAATTCCCATGGAGACTTTTAAAATCATAAACTTTCCCTTTTTAAACATAGATCGTCCGTAGACGTTACATAGATACTTGTCATGCATCAAATCACTTCATGGCTAACTTAGTTCATTTCTATGACTAAGTTTGCATTTCTATAAATCTAGCTCAAATGGAGAATTAATAGTCTAGATGCTTGCCCTGCATACCTAGGGTTCAACTAGAATTGAAATTTACAATTTCTAACATGGTTGGAACATATTGGTTTTCAAAGCGGTAAAACAATTTAACATACATTCCAACTAGTTAAAATCATACGAGAGAGTTATAAATCAAATTCCTAAAACATGCGCTATAGTATGAAAAACCCACTCACCTTACTAGGAGTCCAACAACGAGAATTTCACCTCGTGATGGCTCAACAACCTAGAAAACATAGCCATAACATGAAAATTAGAAAACTCTAAAAGTCACTATTCACGCCGGAAAACACTATTCACTCGCCGGAACACTATTCATGCCTAAACCTAAAAACCCTATATGCTGTATAGAAACTAATTCTAAGACTATCTATGGAAAGAAATTCGGTAAAACGAAGCCTAAAACGCGATTAAACGGAGTTTTACCTTTGGAGGTACTATTCACGCGATTTTCCGGCGACCTTCCGGCGACTTTCCGGCGAAATTGATCGGTGGGATTTGTAGCTCTTCTTCCCACGAGTCCAACGATACCTTACTTGCTCAAATCGGACGTCCGGATGATGAGATATCTTAGAGAGAAGTTTGAGGAAAATTTTAGAGAGAGAGAGTTAGGGTTCAGATGAAAGAGAAGTGAAGAAAAAAGGGGGGGGTCCGCGAAAAAAAAGCTATCAGACGAATCTCGCCGCGGCGAGCCGCGATTTTCTCCGCGGCCAGATGCGAAAATCAGAAAACTCATGCTCTCGGGAAAAATACCGCATCATTCTCGCCGCGGCGAACTCCATTTCACCGAATTTGACAAAATGTCCAACATGAAAGTTGTAGCCCTTTCTCTTAGCTTTCCATATCCACTTGAATCACCTAATTTTGAGTTCATATGAAGGAGTTATACATAAAATAGTGAGCAAAGGTCCAGACCACACTGCACTTCAGTTTTTGCCTCGTCTCACTATGATATTCACGGAATTTGCAAAAGTTCCCAACATCAAAGTTGTAGATATATGTCTTATCTTTCATTAGAAATTGGAATTACTTAATTTAGATTTCATATGAGAGAGTTATGATTATATGAGTGACGAAAGGTCAGAAGAAAAGGTCGAAAACGCTCTAAAATTTTACATTGTTCTCAACTTTCTTTGTTTCAAATGATTTATACTTAACCTTCAAAGGTTTTATTAGTTGAGGGTTATTACATTGGCGATATATCATGATGACTTTCGGGGCACATAATGCAACACTATTGTCAACTTTAGTGCAATTTGCTACCCACCATTTTTGTCACCTACTTCCCTTGTTTTGTCTATAAATAGAGACATATTGTGAGCTAAATGGAGGGGGGAAAGGCTGAAGAGGGAGTTTGAGAAATCTTTGTGGAAGTTCTAAGTGTTTGTAATCCTTTTCTCTCTTTATATATTTTGTATCTTTACTTTCTCTCATAAGTTTTATCATGCTTCTTCATCTTTCATTTTGTTTTCTTATATTGATTATGGAGAACTAATCTCCTAATATTAAGGTGAAAGGGTAAAACTCTTGGTACAAAAATAATAATGTATTTAACTCTTAATTTTAATGTTTATACTTGATGTTGTATTTATTTTCTTATTTATTTTCTTGTTATTTACTTTCTTAGAGGATGGCTTTGTTGCCCCTCTGTTATTTATTTTTTACCTTTCTATTATTTACTTTCGTGTTATTTATTTTTTTAGAGGATGACTTTGTTGTCCCTCTGTTATTTATTTTTTATATTATTATTTTTCTTCTGAGAAGACGGCTCTGTCGCCTCTCTATTATTTATTTTCTGCACTTTTATTATTTACTTTCTTGTTATTTTTTTTTTTTAGAGGATGGCTTTGTTGTCCCTCTATTATTTATTTTCTGCACTTTTATTATTTACTTTCTTGTTATTTTTTTTAGAGGATGACTTTGTTGCCCCTCTGTTATTTATTTTTTACCTTTCTATTATTTACTTTTGTGTTATTTATTTTCTTAGAGGATGGTTTTGTTATTCCTCTATTATTTATTTTTTATGTTATTATTTTCTAATTATTTTTCTTCTGAGAGGACGGCTCTGTTGCCTCTCTGTTATTTATTTTCTGTACTTTTATTATTTACTTTCTTGTTATTTATTTTTTTAGAGGATAGCTTTGTTGTCTCTCTGTTATTTATTTTCTGCACTTTTATTATTTACTTTCTTGTTATTTTTTTAGAAGATGGTTTTGTTGTCCCTCTGTTATTTATTTTCTGCACTTTTATTATTTATTTTCTTGTTATTTATTTTTTTAGAGGATGACTTTGTTGTCCCTCTGTTATTTATTTTCTGCACTTTTATTATTTACTTTTTTAGAGGATGGCTTTGTTGCCCCTCTGTTATTTATTTTCTGTACTTTTATTATTTATTTTCTTAGAGGATGGTTTTATTGCCCCTCTGTTATTTATTTTCTACACTTTTTGTATTTATTTTCTTGTTATTTCTTTTCTCACTGGCTGATTTTACCGCCTACTTTATATTATTATTATTGACTTTGTTTGTATACTTTTATTTTAAATTTTGTAAAATGCAAATGTTGATACATTGTAGACAATCTTTGGCACAATAAATACTTGAATCATTCCTGATTTATTGTAGACAATATGATGATTGGCACAATGTATACTTGAATCCATTTTACAAAAGTGATTTACTATTATTAATACAATAAAAGAAGGCAAATACACTTCATCTATAAACCAAAGCGTGTTTAATGTAACATATCTTCCGAATGGAACCTCATTTACGTGAGGATTCCATTTGAGTAATAAAAGAGTTAAAATTTATTATTATTTGATGTACCAAGAGTGGATCCTCTAACCTTAGCATGTTTCTTACTTTGAATACATTCATATTTAATTTTAGTATTTTAGTTCTTTACAAGCTATGTTCAGTACTCTTCTCGCAAAACAAACATTCTGGCAATTAGGTTAGAAATATTTATTTTGGATCTGAATTAAATTTTCTCAATTGACAATCCTCGTGGGATCGACCTTGCATACCACTCAATCTATACTCCAATAGATTCGTATGCTTGCGAGTTTTAATAAAAACAACAACAGTACTTTTTTTAAAATTCATGAATTTTAATAATTGATTTTTTAATATATTCATTTAATATTCGTTAAATGTAATTATCTCTCTACAGTTTAAATTAAATGTTAGTGCTAACGTTTATCCAAATACCTTTCTCATTAAGAAAATTGCAAAATTAATTTGACATTTGATTGATATATTTGATTGGCTGTAACCCCTAAAATGAGGTGAAAAATTTTGATCACAAAAAACAAGATGTGTGCTAACTATTTTTCTAAGTTAATTGTTAACTTTAATTTTTATTAAGTAGACATACAATAATAATGAATTGTCTCAAAATGTGTGTTTATATCCATAATTTGCACAATTTCCATAACAATCAACTTGACAACATGAGATGTTAGTGCTAACATTAGTTATATAAAGTTACCCAAATACCTTTCTGACGAAGAAAATTGCAAAATTGAAATAAAATAAAGACAATTAAAATATGTTAGCTTGGTTTTGTGAAAGGAAAAATATTTGGTACACCGGCGGTGGATAATTTTTTGTCCACCAGCGGTGTCCAGATTACGACACGTGGCAAGAATAATGATTTTTTAAAATTATTTTTGCCATGTGTCATGATCTGGACACCGCTAGTAGACAAAAAATTGTCCACCGCCGGTGTACCAAATACCAACTCTTTAGTATTCCACTAACTACATGGAGGTGTGCCTCATGAAATTAATACTTATGATTTGATGGAAGCATCCATGCAAGCAGTTTCTACAAATAGGAACAAGATGCCTTATCCCATCTAATTATTTTTCTAACTTGTAAAATGGATTAAAAAATTTGGAATATAGAAACCAACCAATTGCTAATTGTTACATGGAAAATAGACTTTGTCAATAGACTTTAAACTTTGGAATATAGGAACAAGATAGCAATGTCATTTTTTATGTCAATAGACTTTTTCTTTATTACATGGAAAAGTCCAAAGTCATCCTTCAACTCTCCTCACAATTTTAGCATACATTCATGGATACCCTAGCCACATAAATCTATTTGTTTATACGAAAATTATATTTAGTATAAATGGTTTATATACTGATTACTTGGCATTAATATTCCTAAAAATGTATTGGATTTTTATATTTTATTATGTGTCATCAATACCTTAATAAAGAAAAGTTTAGAATTAGCTTAGTAGATAAGAGAGGATGACATCCTTCCTAATTAACATAGGTTCAAAATTTTGTCACTTTGATCTCTCAATTTCTTCACGAAAGTTCAAAATTGTTGAAATGACAATTTCTACATACATCTTTATGTTTCCGCTTTTTATTGTAAAATTCTACAAGTCATCCTTCAACTATAGGCCCATAATGAGAAATATAAATTCCACAATAGATTCTTGATCCCTCACATCTCAAAAGAAAATTTTGTGTTAATTTATTACTCGGAAAAGTTCAAAGTCATCCTTTTAAGTCAAGGTAGATATACAATAAATAGAATGAAAAATGATAACCTTATGCCTTTGATTAGTTTTTTAACCCATAAAATGGGATGGAATATTTTGAACACAAAATGATGTGTGTGCTAACTATTTTTTTAGGTTAACTGATAACTTTAATTTTGACTAGACAAACATACAATAATCATGAATTTTCTAAAAATATAATAATCATGAATTTTCTAAAAATATGTTTGTACAATAGCAAACTTAATCAACTATCATGTTTTTTTTTTCAAATATATTATTTTTTTAATTGTAATTTTTCTCAAATTAATTAATTTTAATAATTAATCTTCTAATATATCCATTTAATACAATTATCTCCTGAAAAATTAAATTAGATATTAGTACTAATGTTAATTATATAAAGTTACTCAAATACCTTTTTCATTTAGAAAATTGCAAAATTACAATTTTTATTAATTAATTTAGCATACTTCTTTACATAATGACATTTTTGTCAAAATATCATTATTTTTAGTTTATCGATTGCTTATCAAACAAAAGGTATAATTATGTTATATAATAAAATATGTTATATATTGACATCACAAATATATGATAATATAAAAATTTATCTTATATTATTCGGTTAGATCTAATTATATATAATATATCAAATAAAATTTTAAATTCATTAAGATCTCATTTAGTGTAGTGTATAAAGTTATATATAATAGTATAAATTAATACAATCAAATCTTATATATTGTTTGATACAAATAAAATAATTATTTACCCGTGGAATTTCCATTTAATTTTAACTGGATTGTATATATTTTCAGTTTCTTTAAATCAGTACTTGTATTTGTAATTTCATATTCAATGACAACCAGAAATTAAAATAAAATGCGGGTTCTTTAATTCAATATATGTATGTATATATATAAACCCAAAAAGAAAAACGTTGAAGTGTGTGGGACCACGATCTGAGCGGCAGCCACTAAAGGTAAAAAAGTAAGAGTGTAACAAAATATCTGATGAAGTGGTGATCACGCTATTGAGACATGATTTGGTAGAAACAATTGGGAAAGAAAGTCCTACATCAATTTCATGTTAACTAACCTAAAAGACATTGGAACCCAGCCTTTTCCGCCTGCGGATTCTCTACTCAAAGTACAGCCAAACGCAACTACTGTAACATTTTTAAAAAAAAAATATGCATTTGATTATATTTTGAGTACAGCATCGTTAAACTCTCCTTTTTCTCGTGTGTTGTACTCAAAACACAGCAGAAAAACTAGACTTGCCTTTTTCTAGTCTATAAACTTTTTCTTACTCTTCTGTTTTTATAGCCCTGAAGTCCATGCAGGGCATTGGCCATATAAATCTTATTGGTCCGTACAAAGAAAGTGTGTGAATGAGAAATAAATCATCTTCCTTTATAGAAGAATCAAATTATTATTTATATTTTATTCCTACATTCTATCAAATTGAAAAGACTCGAAAATTTTGTTAACTTATCTTTCAACGCTTTGGTTTTTCACCTTGGTGTCTCCCATAAAAGTGGTCCCAAGTTTTTAGTGAAATTTTCAAAGAAAGCACCATCGTTCAACACTTAAAACCTTATAGAAGGATAAGTTTCTATCGAGGAAAATGGAATTAAAAAAACAATGTAAGAGATGAAAAAATCACAGGACTTAATTCAAAATGTTTTATTATTCTTTCACAACAGCATGATTGTATTTAAGATTTTTTCAAAACGCTCTCTTAAAAAATTAGCTAAATTATTTTGTTAGTCCTTTAACTTATTTTAAAATTTTGTTTTAGTCTTTTAATTTTGTTAGAGTAAAATAATTTTTCTGTTAATGCATACGTAATAGAAAAGTTGGCATTTCGTATACTTACAGTCATTTTTTTTCTCTCTCTCTCGTCCTATCTCTTTCTTTTGAAAAGTCTGCAGAAATCGAGCAACAAAGAACCAAATTTTTTAAAAGTTAACGAAATTAACAGAAAAAGATTTAAGTCACCATTTTTTAAAAGTTAAGAAATTTTGAAAATTTTATTTTAAGAGTCCAAAGCAGAATTTAAAATTAAGTTAAGGGACTCTAGAAAATGAAACCCAAATTGTTAAGAAAAAATGTCATGTTCTTATTAATTGAGATAACATTCCGCACATGAATTTGTTAGAAGCATTTGTGTAAGCAGTTTCTACAAATAGGAGCAAGATGTGACGAACCAATTTGATTAATTTTCTAATTTTTCAAATGGGTTACAAAATATGGAATATAGGAATTAATCCTTTAATTGTCACTCTTCTTGGTTCTCTTCCCTTTTCTAGGCTTTTTATTTAGAACACAAATATGTCTTTTATGCATTCCTCACCGAACATAACACTGCCACTTTCTTTTTAGTTCATAAAGAGTATTTTTATACTTTTTTTACGTAAGACCAATTTTGTGGTTGCAAAAAGCAACCCTGATCGAAGATCAAAAACCACCATCGCAAAAAAATTGGTCAAATTTGTACACAAAAGATTAGGAAGCTGCAATTTGCATGGAATGGACACTACAAGCCATTACTAGCCCAAACAGAGAGAAACCCTAGTAGCACAAGACGATGACTAGTAGCACGAGACAACGAGAGGAGAGATTTCTCCATCTTACTTACCACTACGTACAAACTTGTGGATAACGACACTACCACTTTTTTAGTCTATAGATATTGTCTTATTTTATTACTTAGAAAAGTATAAAGTCATCTTTTTAAGTCAATGTATATATACAATAAATATGATGAAAAATGATAACCTTATACTTTTGATTGTTTTTCTAACCCCTAAAATGGGATAAAAAATTTTGAACAGAGAACGACATGCATGTTAACTATTTTTTTAGATCAACAGTTAACTTCGATTTTCATTAATTAGACATACAATAAACATGATTATCTTCTTTTTTTTTTGAATATGGAAACCAACCAGATTATTAATTGTCACTTTTCTTTTTATGATTAGAAATAGTTTCTATATTTACTATTTAGCATCAATATTGTTCAAAAAAAATATTGGTGTTTTTTAACCCATAAAATGGGATAGAAAATTTTGAATAGTGTGGTAACTAAATGGAAGTAGGCATCAAGCTATTAAGATCTATGATTTGATTGGGGTGTCCATGTTAGCAGCTTCTACGAAGAGAAACAAGATGTCCTACATCATCTAATTATTTTAACTTGTAAAATGGATAAAAAATTTTGCAATATAAAAATCAACTAGATTGCTAATTATCATTTTTCTTTTTACATCTCTTTTTCAATTTTAAGTAAGTTCTATTTAAAACACAAAAAATTTGGGTTATATTCTATAAGAATATGAAAAATAGCATTATTGTTATTTTTTAAGTCTATAAACTTTGTCTTTATTGTATTAAACAGTCTAAAATTATCTTTCAAGTATCTCTATAATTTTTAGATACCTTCATAAACATTCAAGTCATGCAAATCTCTTTGTTTATATAAAAATGATATTCATTATAAATTGTTTCTATATTTATAATTAGTGATACATTTACTCTTAGTCGTTGTAAAACTATTTTAATGATTAAATTATAATAAAATTATGATATTTTAAATTTTAATTTCATGTCGTGACACTTAAATCATCATAAAATTTTATATTTAATTGTTTTTAAATTATAACTAATTGTGATGACTAAGCATCACAACTATTACAAATTTTAATTAATATTATATTATTTTTATTATATTTATTATTATTATTTGTTATTTGTTACCATTTGGTGCTTTTTATCAACTTTGTTAATCCTGTGCCATTAACGCTAACGTGGCATGTCCTGGCACATTGGACTGTGAGTCAACCTCCACGCGTGATTCGACTATTTCCAAAACAAAATAAAAATGCATATCTTACAATTGCTCATCTTCTTTAAATTGGGGGCTCATAATACATTGCAAAACCAAATCCCAACTTTGTTCACAAATTCTTGTTGATTATCCCAATTGCTAAAATTAGGACTGTGAGTCAACGTCATAGGGTTCTTTTTTTTTTTTTCGCTCAAATTGCTACAGTCAGTATAACTCCTACAGCAGAGAGGCCGCGATTGTCCTCACATCGCACTCCAATGGAAATCTCTGGGCTTGTTTTAAAATAATTTTTAGAATAATATTTTTATTTTTTTTATTTTATGAAAATAAAAAAATATATTTATCATATTATTTTTATAAATTATTTTAAAAAATTTATTTTATAAAAGTGTAATTCAAAAAATATTTTTTAAAAAAATATTATTTTATTATTTTCCTTTTTTTTTTACAATTTTTTTTATTTTCAAAATAAGAATAAATATTTTAAGTAATAACAAAATTATAAATAATTTATCAAAATTAATATTTAATCATTATATGAATCACATCATTACATTCTTAAACACTATTTTTAAAATTTACATTTAAACAAATTTTTTTATTTTTATTTTTAAAAAATAATTTTTAGAATTATTTTTGAAAAACTATTTTTTAAAAAAAAAAAAATTTGAAAACAGTTACCTTTGGCGTTGAAATATGTTATATGAAAAAGAAATTTTATGTTTCAAATGTCTCTGTTTTCATGAGAGACATATGAATTTCCTGAAGAAGCAAAATTTTAAATTGAAAATTTTGAATTCCTTTCCTTTTTTAAAAAAATAAAAATAAAAATTCTCTCATTGTGACGGCTTAACCATCACGATTATTAAAAAATATTGTGAAATACTGTGACGACTTAATTCGAAAAAAAAGAATGTGTATCAGCTTTACCATTACAAAAAAGATGTCACTACATTTTTTTTTACTCTCATCCTTACACTTAATTTCAATTTTTGTTTAATTGATTAATTATTGCAATTGATCTTCTAACGTGTTTGTCCGTGGAAATGACATATTTTGTAAAAAGACTTTTTGTTTTCTTCACTGCAAAATTCTACAAGTCATCCTTCAAGTATACCCCACAAGAGCAATTATAAATTCTACAATAGATTCTTGATCCCTCACATCTCAAGAGAGAGAAAAAAAATTATATTCCATCTGAGGAAACTTAGAATGAAACGCTCTTTTGTGAAGTTTTTCTATGCAGTACTCATGTTGTTTTTGTTTCATATAAGATCCAATTGGGCCACCGAGAATGTGGAAGTGAAGTGCATTGCCAGGGAGAAGAAAGCACTGCTCGTGTTCAAACAAGGCATTCGACGTGACGTCGGCGGCATGCTGTCCACTTGGAGAGACGATGAAAATGGAGACTGTTGCAATTGGAGAGGAGTTCGTTGCAGCAATGAAACAGGTCATGTTCAAATCCTTAATCTTCGCGGTTCATATGATCCAGAATATTATTTGAGAGGTATAATCAATATTTCTTTATTGATTGAGTTGCATGATATGAAATATTTGGACCTCAGTTACAATGATTTCGAGGGAAGTGAGATCCCGGAAGTCATGGGCTCCTTCAACAACTTGAGATATGTCAACCTCTCTCATTCTTATTTTGGGGGGAATATTCCTTCTCAACTAGGGAGGCTGTCAAATCTGCAGTATCTTGATTTGCTTTGGAATGATTTATACGGATCTATTCCTCGTCAGCTTGGAAATCTCTCAAAGTTGCAATATCTTGATCTTGGAGAAAATTATTTAAGTGGAGTGATCCCTTACTCGCTTGGGAATCTTTCTTTGTTGAATTCTCTTAAGCTTGGTTACAATTCTGGTCTCAAAATGCATAACCAAAATAATTCTGATGCTGAGTGGCTATCTAAGCTCTCCTTATTAACAATTCTTGACTTGAGCTGGGTGAATGATCTTGACTTCCAACAAGTGATTGGTAAGCTTTCTCCAAAATCAAGAGAATTGCGACTCCGAAGCTGTGGTCTTTCTTTGTCTCATTCTCCTTTAAACATTTCCACTTCACTTGTCATCCTTGATCTCTCTTATAATATCTTGACTTCTGCAATGTTCCAATGGATCTCCAATTTAATCAACTCCAACCTTCGAGAGTTGTATCTTAGCAGTTGTATTCTTCCAACCAATAATCTTGCTTTTCCATCTTATTATTTTAATTCTTCATCTCTTGTCATCCTTGATCTCTCTAATAATAACTTGACTTCTGCAATGTTCCAATGGATCTCCAATTTAATCAACTCCAACCTTCGAGAGTTGTATCTTAGAAATTGTAGTCTTCCAACCAATAATCTTGCTTTTACATCTTATTATTTTAATTCTTCATCTCTTGTTATTCTTGATCTCTCTTATAATAATTTGATGTCAGCTAAGGCATTCATCTTTAGCCCTAACCTTCAAAGTCTTTATTTAAGTAATTGTAGCCTTTCATCAAATAATCTTATTTTTTCATCTTCCTATTTCAATTTTTCTTCACTTATCATTCTTGATCTTTCTACCAATCAACTGACATCACCAACTATATTCCACTGGGTTTCAAACTTCTCCTTCAATCTTCATGAGCTTCAACTTTATGGTAACTTGCTAGAAGGTCCCATTCCAGATGGTTTTGGAAACACAATGAACTCTCTTCAACTTCTTGATCTCTCCAATAACAAGTTACAAGGAAGAATTCCATCATCATTGGGGAACATATCCACATTGCAGACATTATCCCTTTCCAATAACAACTTGAGTGGGGAGCTTTCAAGTTTCAATCTTAACTCTTCATGTGGCATCAGACAAGCATTACAAAGTTTGGAATTATCTGACAATCGAATCTCAGGCATGTTACCCGACCTTGCTATTTTCTCATCTTTGGAAGAATTATACCTTTCCAATAATCAATTAATTGGAGAAATACCTGAAAGCATTGGATTGCTGTCTAAGTTGAATTATTTATACCTGGATGGTAATTCTTTGGAAGGCGTGATTGCTGAATCCCATTTCACTAATCTCTCCAATTTGATGAGCTTATACTTAGATGACAACTCATTGACTCTAAAAGTCAGCACCACTTGGGTTCCTCCTTTTCAATTACAATCTTTGGGATTAGCATCTTGCATGTTGGGTCCTAATTTTCCAAATTGGCTTCAGACTCAAAGCTATTTAGAAATTTTGGATATATCTGATGCTAGAATTTCAGATTTTGTACCGAAGTGGTTTTGGTCCATATCAGAAAATATGCATGTCATGAATATCTCATACAATCATTTTGCTGGTACAATTCAAAACTTACATATCAAGTTTTATTACCATCCAGAAATATTTATGACCTCAAATAACTTTGAAGGTGCAATTCCATCATTTTTGTTACAAGCATCGGCGCTTCATCTTTCCAACAATAAATTCTCAGATTTGATTCCATTTCTATGTGGCAAAATTAAAGATGAGAATTTAGGAATTTTGGACTTATCAAACAATCTATTAACTGGCCAGCTTCCTGATTGTTGGAGCAATATAAGCTCATTAACATATGTTGATTTGAGCAATAATAACTTGTCAGGAGAGATCCCAACCTCCATGGGAAGCCTTGTGAATATGGAGGCTCTGAGTTTACGAAACAATAGTTTGATGGGAGAAATTCCTTATTCTTTGATGAATTGCACCAAGTTGTTATTGTTAGATCTGTCAGAGAATAAGTTGATTGGACCAATACCTTTATGGATTGGAGGATATCTCGGACAATTGAAAATCTTAAGCTTTCGGAAGAATCAATTTTCTGGTAGTATACCTTTGCAGCTTTGCCATCTAGCACATATTCAACTCTTGGATCTCTCTCAGAATAATTTATCCAAAGGAATACCACCGTGTCTTAAGAATTTCACTGTTATGGCTCAAACGAGTATCATCCCAGCTCAAATGAGGTACCATGCATATTTATACAACTTAACTGGGCATGGCACTTATGGTGTTTCTTTTAATTTCTACATAGCATTGATGTGGAAAGGTAGAGATGACATGTTTAAAAGTCCGGAATCACTTCTCAAAAGCATTGATATCTCAAGCAATGCTTTAACAGGAGAGATACCAATGGAACTTGTGTCTTTATATGGATTGGTTTCTTTGAATTTATCAAGAAACAATTTGAGTGGAGAAATCCCTTCTGAGATTGGGAATTTAGAATCATTAGAATTCCTAGATTTGTCAAGAAATCACTTGTCGGGTAAAATTCCTTCAAGTCTTGCTCATATTGACCGTCTCTCCACATTAGACTTGTCATGCAATATTCTCTCTGGAAAAATCCCAACTGGAACACAGCTGCAGAGTTTTAATGCCTCTAGTTATGAAGGAAATTGGGATCTTTGTGGAATGCCACTTGACAATATGTGCCCAAATGAAAAACCTTCGCCTCGAGTATCTGATGGGGAAGATGATGACTCAATTTTGTCTCAAGAATTTTACATGAGTTTGGGACTGGGATTTGCTGTTGGATTCTGGGCATTCTTAGGCCCAATATTGTTCAACCGTTCCTGGAGAACTACCTATTACAGGTTGGTGAACAAAGTCTTAGATAATGTCTACGTCAAGGTTGCAATTTATGTGACTAGGTGCCGAAAAATCAGAGACTAGAAAGGTAATATTTAACTATTTCTTGGGATTATTTTTACTTTCAAGTTCTCCATTAACATTGATGCTTTACAATCTCCTTTGTTTCTTGCAGGATCCTTTGGTGTAAGACTAATGCAACTTCTGCTGTTAAACTACACTGTGCTTGAACCTTGACAATAATGTGATCCAAGTTCTCCATATAACTATTCCTACGCTATGCTTTATAGTGTAATGTACCTAATTATAATTAGTATTTCTATTTTGTCTATTATAATTTAGAGGATATGATTTCATCAACAATGATATCGTTTTCTATAAATAGCTAGCTTATAAATTATATGATATTGAATACAGTTAGATCCTGCTAGGAGATTTATAACCTTGATATTGATGATAACAACAAATTAACCCTATGACTTAAGTTTGATTACTGGAGTCCTAAGCCTTCAATAAGGTATCTAAAGACAAAGAGAAGCCGGAAAATTTATTCTATCCCATAAGGTATTTAAAGACAAAGAGACACCCCGGAAGATACGAACATACATTTCTTTCTAGCCAAATATTCCAAATCACATCAAAAACAGTGCAATTCCACAAATCTTTACCCTTCTTTTTCTGAACAAAACCTTTATACTCTATAAGGAAAAACTTCTCTAAATCTCTTGGGCAAACACAATTCTCACCAAATATTCATCCCACAAATAGACAATCATCGTGCAGTGTAAAAATAAATGAGCATCATGTTCTGCACTAGACATGAACATAACATACATATTAGGAGACAAGGCTCTATTAGGCCTACTAATCTGTAACAAATCATTTGTGTTAGTTCTGTTATTGGTATTTCAGACCATCCAAAATTCATGACAATCTAAATGTAACTTGTACTATATATATATACTTGAACTAACGGCATATTAGATATAATAGTGGGGGAAAATATTTCTAGTACTTCTATAGTATTAAAAAGTTAAGTACCACTGTCATAAATTAATATTTTGATATATAAGCCTTTTCTTTTCTTTTCTAATCCAACTTACCCATAATTCAAAGATATGTTATATGACAAAATATAAATAGCAGTAGTAATTACTTTTTAGTATAGAGTACCAAAAAGATCCTAGTGGAGTGGAGGATATGAAGAAAAATTATTTGGATGCTACAAGAAGATTTTTTTTTTCCTTGTGTGCATTAACTAATATTATTATATTTTTACCCAGCAAATAAACACAATATTGGAATTTGATAGCACTCAGCAAAAATAGAGATTGATTGATTTATACACCAAAATGGTGTATTTAGGAGACAAGAGAGGATGGCACGAGAAAGAGTGTCTTCTTCTAAAAGGAATATAGACATATAAATATCATAGTTTTAAGGGAGCAATATTATTTAAGTAGGAGACGGTAAGAATACGAGAGGAAAGCACAAAATGATAGAGATAACACTGATCAAGATGTGAGATATTTGGACATCCATGAAATATGTAAGGAAAACTGTAGATCATCACGAATGACTTTGAACATCATGTGTCTGATTCTAAAGTTCCAAACAAGTCCTTGAAAAAGAATTATTGTTTCCAGTAAAGATAAAATTAGAATCTTGTGACCAATATTAAACTATACTAAACATAATATCATGCTGGCGAAATACACACACACACACACACACACACAAAAACAAAGCCATGATAGCCTTGGTCCTTACTTGTCCAAAAAAAAAAAAAAAAGCCTTGGTCCTTGGTGTAGCGTGAAAGCTAGGTTTTCACTAAGAAATGGGACTTATAATTGAAGCATCTAACGAGAAATGCAAAGTGTTATGTCCATTGTACAGACATCAAACAAATACAAATAATTTCCGCAGAAAACTTTAGCTAGAGATAACCAAAAATAATTAAAGTACCTTAAAGGCCATCAACTCAGCTAGGAGAAACAGACATTTCATTTAACTCCGTCCGCCTAAGATATTGGTGCAGTATGGTAAGCCTAGCCGTTTCAAATGCAAAGTACCCCAATGCTGAAAAACAAGCGCTATGAAGAACACGAGGACCCATTCCACTGGTCAACCCAATCCACCCTTCTTCCTTCAGAATTTGCTTCACAGTAGCTGAAACTCCACTGTACATAGCAGCAGCAACCTTATTCACAGCATCTCCATGAACCTGGGTCATCAATCTCGTCTTAACCACATCCAGTGGTGTAGTAAGAGAAGCAGATATCGCCCCAGCCAATGCCCCACAAAACACACTCTGAATTGGTTCAAATGACTCTGTTTGGTTCTTCGCAATACCGCAGCTTTCAAATATTCAATGATGAATAACTCAAAACACCAGCAGGCTAATTTCTCAGTAGTGTAGCAGAGTACCCTGCATACGGACCCAAGACACCTCTTTCTCTAAAATTTTCAGCAAAACCTCCCAAGGCCTTCCCTTAGCCCCAGCCTGCATTCGCTGAGTTATCAACTCCTTGGGCACCATAAATGCCGATGACACAATATTGCCCATAGCCCCAGCTGTGGGCGAAATCAGCACTTTAGGGTATTTATCAAATTTCGACAAAAACGATTTTCCAAACTCACAAGTACCAAAATACACCGCCGAATAAGCGGTGGAACCAACAATTACGGCGGATACACCACTATAAAACCCAAGAATCCCCTTTGTTTTGAAGGTTTTAACTATGGCATCAAAAGGTATTCCTATAAATCTGAGACGCCCCTTTGGTTTGCATCTTAGTTTTGATGGTGTCAAGCGGATGCAGGCAGACATACGTGAAACCACCAGCAATGCCCCCACCAGCTGCGCCAATAAGGGCCCGTTCAAGAATAGATAGATCGTTCATGAGGGTTTCAACTTTGGGACTGCTTCTTCAATTGGGATTGAACCATTTCGGGGTCTTGCGTGTCGTCTGGGTCTGAGTGGCCATGGAGGTTGAAGCGAATGTGAGGTCGGCGATGTGTATGTCGCGGAATTTGACTCCGTGGGCATCTTTGAGTGAAGTGGTTTAGGAGGCCACTGAAGTCAGCGAAAGTGGAGTTATCGTAGGGTCTTGGAGATGGAAGGCCAAGAGAGGCTGAGATCTTGGCCTCCATGGCAAACTATACGGAAGATCTTCACTGCTCCGATTAGCCAGAGATGGAAGGAGAAACAAGACAGCAACGGAATAATGGTTTTCGTCCGATCACTATTTATGTGAGTCAGTTGTTAAAATTTTCGTTTAAAATTATCACGATACTAAAAATAAAAATATTTTAAAAAATTTAAAAAAAAATGTGTTAAATAATTTTAAATAATTTTTTTGTTTTAAAATTTTTTAACATAATATTAATAATATAAATATATAAAATTATGTTAAAATTAATTTGAATTAATGTCTATAGTTGAATAGTAAATAAATATATTACTATAGTAGGAATTTTAACTCAAATTTTAACAGTATTCAACAACAATATCTTTTTTAAATCAATTTTTTTGTCTTAATTTTTTTGTGATCTCTATTTTTAAATTTTTTTCTGTCAACTATAATTTTATCTCTATCTTTAGGTATCTCTTTCAGGTATCTTCTTCTCTCTTTATCTTTCAATTTCATTTTTTATTATTTTTGTAGTTTTCCCTTTAAAATAAAGATAATGAAAAAAAATAATGTCACGAGAATAAAAAGAAAAAATAGAAAGATGACAAAAATATTGTAACTTATAAAAAAAAAATAACTCGGTATTTAATGTGATGTGATGTTATTTCATCTACTTTCAAATTGTCAATTTTTCTTATTTTTTAAATTGATTTGGTATTTTTTCATCGAAACAACTTGAAATAAGAGTATTTCTATTAAAATAATTCGAAAACAATTCAAAATAAGAGTATTTTCATCAAAATAACTCGAAAATAATTAGAAATAAAAGTATTTCTATCGAAACAATTTGAAATAAGAGTATTTTTTTTATCGAAATAAGAATAATTTTACTGAAACATTCTACAACATAATAATTTTAATTAAAATAACATAATTTCTTAATAAACACTTTCTTTCATTTCGATAACTCCGTTTCATGTCGGTGATTCTGAAAACGAAAACGTTTCGATTATTTCGATAGAAAACAAAAATTTAATAACCCGACTATAATTGCTTTTTTATATTATTCGACAATTATTTTATTACGACATTTTAGGACAAATAAAATATTCACAAATTTTATATTAATTAAAGATTTTATAATTATAAAGAATAAAATATTAAACATAAAAAAGGATATATATATATATATATATATATATATATATATATATATATATATATATATTTCTATTTAGTTTAAAAATAATTATAAAATTTTTATCAAAATATAAAATCTTTATATTTTTCTATATATATAAGAGTATTTTCATTAAAATAACTCGAAAATAATTAAAAACAAAAGTATTTTTATCGAAACAATTTGAAATAAGAGTATTTTTTTTATCGAAATAAGAATAATTTTACCGAAACATTCTACAACATAATAATTTTAATTAAAATAGCATAATTTCTTAATAAACACTTTGTTTCATTTCGATAACTCCGTTTCATGTCGGTGATTCTGAAAACGAAAACGTTTCAATTATTTCGATAGAAAACAAAAATTTAATAACCCGACTATAATTGCTTTTTTATATTATTCGACAATTATTTTATTACGACATTTTATGACAAATAAAATATTCACAAATTTTATATTAATTAAAAATTTTATAATTATAAAGAATAAAATATTAAACATAAAAAAAGGATATATATATATATATATCTATTTAGTTTAAAAATAATTATAAAATCTTCATCAAAATATAAAATCTTTATATTTTTCTATATATATAAGAGTATTTTCATCAAAATAACTCGAAAATAATTAGAAACAAAAGTATTTCTATCGAAACAACTTAAAATAAGAGTATTTTTTTTATTGAAATAAGAGTATTTTTTTTATTGAAATAAGAATATTTTTACCGAAATATTCTACAACATAATAATTTTAATTAAAATAGCATAATTTCTTAATAAACACTTTGTTTCATTTCGATAACTCCGTTTCATGTCGGTGATTCTGAAAACGAAAACGTTTTAATTATTTCGATAGAAAAGAAAAATTTAATAACCCGACTATAATTGCTTTTTTATATTATTCGACAATTATTTTATTACGACATTTTATGACAAATAAAATATTCACAAATTTTATATTAATTAAAGATTTTATAATTATAAAGAATAAAATATTAAACATAAAAAAAGGATATATATATTTATATATATATATATATATATATATATATATATATATATATATTTCTATTTAGTTTAAAAATAATTATAAAATCTTCATCAAAATATAAAATCGTTATATTTTTCTATATATATAAGAGTATTTTCATCAAAATAACTCGAAAATAATTAGAAACAAAAGTATTTCTATCGAAACAACTTGAAATAAGAGTATTTTTTTTTTATCGAAATAAGAATATTTTTACCGAAATATTCTACAATATAATAATTTTAATTAAAATAGCATAATTTTTTAATAAACACTTTGTTTCATTTTGATAACTCCGTTTTTTGTCGGTGATTCTGAAAACGAAAACGTTTCGATTATTTCAATAGAAAACAAAAATTTAATAACCCGACTATAATTGCTTTTTTATATTATTCGACAATTATTTTATTACGACATTTTATGACAATTAAAATATTCACAAATTTTATATTAATTAAAGATTTTATAATTAAAAGAATAAAATATTAAACATAAAAAATTATGGGTTATGGATAATTAATAAAAAATTATTGAGTTCAAATTTGTGCTCTTCGCATATAAATTGACTTATTGAGAAGTTGAATTTTTTTCATGTTTGAATGTCTATCTCTTATTTATCAAATAAAATAACACGCATTTTTAAATAAAGATAAATTGTAATTATGTTTTTAATTCATTTTCTCTTTTGTTATTCTATAAATGAATAATCTTTCTTGTTTCATCACAACGCTTATAAAAGATTAAATTAAAATTTTAAATATTAATTTTTAAAAAATATATAAATTATAGTATTTAAAATATTAAACTCATTGTATATTAATTTTTATAGAAATAAATATACAATAAATTTGATATTTTTTAAATATTAATAAAATAATTAACATACAATGAACTAATAATATTAAAAATTAATTTATACACTTAAAAACTTGAAAAATAAAAATTACATAAATTTAAAAATTAAATTATCAATTTATTCTCCAAAAATATATAGCCTAAGGGCCACTCAGACTCAAAGTGGGGCTAGCAAGGTGGGTGCTGCAGGACAAAGGGCCATTGCCAAAGTTTCCCTACTAGGATAATAAAAATTCAATTTTGTTTTAAAGGTAACAGGTACATTGGTTATAGATTTGTTTTTCCATGCTCTTTTAATTTTTGTTTTGTTTTGCTGCTAGTCTAAAGAATTGTCTTATAGAACTATATTCCATGTTGTTTTAAAGAATTTTTTTTCTGCATCACGTGGCAGGGACAACTAAAAAGAAAAAGAACATAATAGAGTCACAAGATTTTGTCTCTTAGTTTATCCATGGCCTAAAAAAAAGAGTTGCACCTGCCTTTAGCCTTTTGCTAGAATTCAAGTATTTGTGAGTTCTGCCATTGAAGCAGAAGATGAAGAACAAAGAGAAAGAGAGAGAGAAGATAACGCAGAGAAAATGAAATCGATAATCTGTAAACTTTATTATGTAAAATGATCATTTACAAAGCATGCATTACATCGATATATAGACTTCAAGATAACCTAACATGAGCTGATGGTTATAACAACTCAGTAACAAATGCCTAATAGAAAATACACATCGGATATGAGATGACCTAGTTACACGTTAACGCTCTTCCTTCAACACCCTCCTTCAAACTCAGGGAGGGCAAATGCACTACCTTGGGTTTGTATCGAAAAAGCTCAAATTTATCTCTTGAAAGTGCCTTGGTTAGCCCATCAGTTATTTGCTCTTCAGAAGGAACATACTGTATTGATATTTCTTTTTGCAAGGCTTTATCACGAACAAAATGCATGTCAAGTTCTATGTGTTTAGTGCGCTAATGTAAGATAGGATTAACTGTCATCAGTATTGTTGACAAATTGTCACAAAACATAGTAGGAATGGATGAAGACTTAATCCTCAACTCATTAAGTAAAGACTAAACTCATGTGATTTCAGCAACTGTATTTGCTAAACTTCTATATTCATACTCCGTACTTGATCTAGAAACCACATTCTGTTTCTTTGAACCCCAAGAGATAATGTTAGACCTTTGTTAGACACAAGATCCGGATATAGACCTTCTATCAATAGGATCGGTTGCCCAGTCTGAGTCACTGAATCTGATAAGATCCAAGTTACTGCATTTGTCGAACTCAAGTCCAAAATCTGCAGTTCCTTTTAAATATCTTAATACTCTCTTAGCAGATTTCTAGTGCTCTTCAAGAGGATTATGCATATAAGAACAAAGTTTATATACACAATATGAGATATTGGGTTGCAAGATTGTCAAATATTGGAGGGCTCCTGTAATAGTTCTGTAAAGTGAAGGATTACTGCAAGGTTGTCCTTTTTCTGAAAATTTTAAACCAGCTTGCATTGGTGTAGCTGTACGTTTTGCGGTTTGCATGTTTGCTTTAGCCAACAAGTCATTTATATACTTGGTTTGCGTAAGCAGTAATTTATCAGAAGAAACATTATGAACTTCAATGCCCAAAATGAAATGTAATGCACCAAGATCTTTAAGAGGAAAAGATTCATTTAGCTGATGAATTAATTGTGAGATTTCAGCTGATAAGTTGCTAGTTATTAATATGTCATCAACGTAAACAAGAAGGTAAGTAACTGCATTATTTGAGTGTCTAATGAAAAGAGAATAGTCACACTTGCTGGTGTAGAAACCAAGGGAGACTAGGGTAGAAGAGAGTTTTTGAAACCAGGCACGAGGAGCTTGCTTTAATCCATAGATTGACTTATGTAACTTGCATACCAGTGAAGAGTTCGGATGCTGAAACCCAAAAGGGTGCTACATGTATACTTCTTCCAATGATCCATTAAGAATACATTGTTTATATCAACTTGTTTTACAGGCCACCCTTGTGAGATAGCAACTGTGAGAATAATCCGGATGGTCGTTGGCTTTGCAACTGGGCTAAACACTTTTCCATAATTAAGGCCTTCCCTTTGTTAAAAAACTTTTGCCACCAAGTGTGCTTTGTGTCTGTTTATTGTGCCATCAGGATTTCTTTTTATCTTAAATACGCATTTGCTCCCAATAGATGTTCGTCTAAGAGGTAGAGATACTAAAGTCCAAGTATTGTTGTGTTGTAAGGCTTCAAATTCATCCTTCATTGCTGAAAACCAGTGAGGATTAGAAATGGCTTCTTCTGCAGAACTGAGTTCTATTTCAGTTAGCAGTTAGCAAGACTTTGGGTTTAAAGATTCCACTCTTAGCCCTGGTGATCATTGGATGACTCGGTAGAATTGTCCTAGTGTTATTTTAATAAGGAACATGATGTGTGGGTTCAGTAGGTGACAAAGAATGAGCGTTGTGACTAGAAAACCTAGTTTGCGATGATGATGTTGCAGAATTATTATTGGAAGCATTTGAATTATGACAATTTGACTGTGAATTGAAAGTTGGTTGATTTGGACAATGCCTATATGACAATAAGTAAGGAAGTCCTTGAGGTGTTGGAGAAGATGGTTTATGAACAAGTTGAGAAGCTTTTGTGCATGACTCATGAAACATTCTTTTAAAAGGAAACATATTTTCATTAAACAGAACATGTCTTGAAATATATATTTTTCCTTATGCATGTAAGCATTTATATCCTTTATGTTTTGTGCTATAGCCCAAGAATGTGCATTTAGAGAATTGAAAATCTAGCTTGTGTTTATTGTAGGGTCTTAATAAAGGGAAGCATGAGCAGCCAAACACTCTCAAGTGAGAGTAATTAGGGGGTTTTCCAAACAAATTTTCAAAGGGGGGCTAATGTTATTCAGTATCTCTGTAGGAAGCCTAATAATCACATACATAGCTGTAGCAAATGCTTCATCCCAAAATCGGAGAGGCAAAGAGACAGTGGCTAAGAGTGTGAGTTATGACTCAGTGATGTGCCTGTGCTTGTGTTCCACCAAGTCATTCTGCTCATGAGTATATGGACATGATAGCCTATGCATGATTCCAATGTCTTGCACATAGTTGGAAAATGAGCGAAACTCACCACCCCAATCACTTTGAAACACCTTGATTCTTCTGTTGAATTGCAACTCAACTATTTCCTTAAATTGTTTAAAGATTGCCAAGGCTTAGGATTTTGCTGAGATCAGAAATCTCCAGGTGTACCATGAGAAAGCATCAATAAAGCTTAAATAATATTTGTGTCCAGTGGAAGATGTGATGGGGGTTGGTCCCCAAATGTCTGAGCAAATTAACTCCAGTAGAGATGAGTACACAATGTTGGATGGGGTAAATGGCAGTTGATGCATTTTGCCTATACAACAAGCTTGACACAAATTTAATGCAGATTTATTTACTGGAGAAATTGTCATGCCCCTAATTTTAAGGCACATGAAACCCATATACTATGAACAGGTATTTCCATAAATATGCATAATTCAATTCGTCATCATGTAAACCGATACATACAGATTCCCATATACATATACAATATACAAATTAAGTCTATAAACACCAGAGTAACGACAGAAGCAAGGATCCTGCCTGTGGCATATAGAGCAGACTCTAGAATACAAATACAAATACAATACAAATAACGTGAGCCTTGGAAGTAACGTAGGCTCACCCAGAGAGTAGACAGTCTAACTAATCACCTATCCGCAAGACCAGACTCTGTCTCCTTATTTGAAAAATATATCCACAATGTGTAGTGAGTTTTACAACTCAGTGAGCAGATAAAACCTTCTATAACCCCTTAGGTTAGCATATGGATGACTTATACTTTAAAGTTTATCATATAGAAAGTACAATTCAGAAGTACATCCATATGGAACCCGTATTTCAAATATCCTCATTTCACAATATGGCCCAATATTCAAAACCAAATACAGTACAATACGATTATAAACAAATACTGTGATGCAATAAAAGATTTCACATGCTTTAGGAGGTTTCCATATTAGAACCAATGCAATAAATAATCCCAAGCACACAGCAAGGGAGGGTAAATCACATATCAATAATAGGAGGCATCCCGCTCTCCCCAATAACAATAACTCCCATGTGTTGGCCATCACACGAGGCTAGCACTGCCCCTGCTAGCTGAGGTATCAAGGCGCACCAAGGCTAACATTCCCTGCTGTTAGCAGACAGTAATTCCAATAGGATTCCTCCACAAATACCATATTTGCACATATGCCATATCGTTCAAAACAGAGGTTTCAATATAAACTCATAAATTTTTCAGTCTCAGTACAATTCCTCTGTCAGAAACTTCCCAATCAAGGTTTATCACATATATACATGCCCTTTTCCAAGGCAATCATATAACTTTACAAATAATCAATGCAATGTGCACAATATATTTCCTCTATCATACGATGAAAAATACATGTAAAATCACATATTCAATGAGTTCAAAAATTCAATTTCAAAACCATACTCTTCTTGAACTATATTCCCGATAGTCAGCAAATCCAGATAATTCAATCCATTTTAGATACATATAAGAGTATAAATCACTTGTAAATATAATCAATTATACAATTAAAGTTCAAGAAGAGTATAGGGCAAATTATAGAAAGAATTATCTACTCACAGGGTAAGGGCTACGAGTTGGACAGCCCTAAAATATACTTTTTCAATCTGAATTTGACCAAATAAGCTTCAAAAATGTGTCAGGAAGGTCCAAAAATCTAAGAAATGACCCTGGGAGCTTGGTCAACGCTAGGTACTGTTCACCACCGAAAAACACTATTCATTGCTACTATTTATGCCAGAAATCACTATTCACCATCACATAAAAAGTTATCAAATGACCGAAAAAAATACATATCATAATATTTATCTAGCTTTTGAATCCATCTACGGTGTCAGATTTTCAATTAGAGGTCTTTAAGTAAAAGTTTCAGAAATTACCTTTTACGGAGATTTTCTACTTCAGATCTACGGCAATTCAACGGTTGATTTGAAAAACTGATCGGTCAAAACCGTATTATTCTTCGTCCTGAATCCAATAACACCTTCAGTTTTGAGATCGGAAGCCAATAGGCACTTCAAATTTAGAGAAAAATATGAATGTCACTATTCACTCACTATTCACTTGTTATTCCTCTTCTCGATTTATGTTTTCGATTTTCAGACGGTATCTCCCCGGTTCTTCCTTCTTCTGTTTTATCTTTTTTTTTTTAATAATAATAATTATTATTTAATAATTAAATAATAGAATTTTCTTTTATATAGATTCATATAAATTCCGTTTTTCATCCTAAAATATCCTAAAAATTTCTAAAAATTTACATTCTCATAAACCTTTAGTTAACCTCTTAAATTATGATTTTTCTTGATAAAAATCTCAATAAAACAAATTACAAAATAGATATCTTTATACATAATAAAAGAAAGAATAGTTCTAAAAATATGACAAAAATTCATTAGAGGTCAGTATAATTATTCGAAGTAACACAATAATTATTTTACTTAAAAGTCTACTTACTTTTAGCAAAACATCATTATTTTTAAACAAATAAAAATATATTTGCTTATAGCAAAATTTCATCATTTTTTTAAAATAAAAATTACGCGCCAAAATCATAAATTCTCATATTTCCTTTAAGCGGAATTTTCGTTAGATTTTACGGTTGTTACATTCTTCCTCCCTTAAAGAAATTCGGTCCCCGAATTTCATCACCACAATTACATATAAATACTAACCTCATTGTTCAAACAAATGCGGATATCTGGCGTGTATATCACCCTCTTTTTCCCAAGTAGCTTCCTCAGAAGAGTGATTTTTCCATATCACTTTCACCGTAGGTATTTCTTTTGACCGCAACTTCTTTACTTGTCTGTCCACTATTGCTACTGGTTGTTCTTCATAGGTCAAGTCTTCATGTAACTGAATCTGTGGACACTGTATAACATGTGTAGGATCCGATAAATATTTTCGTAGCATAGACACATGAAAAACTGGATGGATATTACCCAATTCAAGAGGTAAAGCCAAACGATAAGCTACTGGACCGATCCTATCAAGAATTTCAAATGGTCCTATATACCGTGGACTTAATTTCCCTTTCTTCCCAAATCTCACTACTCCCTTCATAGGAGATAGTTTAAGAAAAACATGTTCACCTACGGCAAATTCCAATGGGCGACGTCTGTTATCAATATATGCCTTCTGTCTACTTTGAGCTACTAACAACCTTTCCTTAATCAGTTTTACCTTGACAAGTGCATCATGTACTATATCAGGCCCTAAAACCTTTGCTTCGCCCATCTCAAACCATCCAATCGGGGAACGGCAATGCCTGCCATACAATGCCTCAAAAGGAGCCATTTGTATACTGGCTTGATAGCTATTGTTATAAGCAAATTCCGCTAAAGGTAGAAAACTTTCCCAACTACCTTGAAAATCTAAAACACAAGCCCGAAGCATGTCTTCCAATATTTGAATGGTTCGCTCAGACTGCCCATCTGTTTGAGGATGAAATGCAGTACTGAGATTCAACTTCGTGCCCAAAGCCTCTTGAAAAGCTCTCCAGAAATGAGCTGTGAATTGTGGTCCTCGATCAGAAATTATTGATATTGGCACTCTATGAAGCCTCACTATTTCATTCAAATATAATCTTTCATACTGAGCTACATTGTATGTGTTTTTCACTGGTAGGAAATGTGCTGATTTAGTCAACCTATCAATGATCACCCATATTGAATCAAACCCTTTTGGTGTTTTTGATAACCCCGTAACAAAATCCATAGTTATTCTTTCCCATTTCCATTCAGGTATCTCTATTTGCTGATGTAATCCTGCAGGCCTTTGATATTCCGCTTTTACCTGCTGACAGGTTAAACATCGAGACACGTAATCCACTATGTCTTTCTTCATACCTTCCCACCAATAAAGTTCTTTTAGATCATGATACATTTTAGTTATTCCAGGATGAATTGTATACATGGATTTATGGGCCTCCTCTACAATTTCTTTCTTAAGTTCCTCTGTATCAGGTACACATATTCGCTTGCCAAATCTCAGAATCCCTTCAGAGTCTACAGTAAAATCAACTTCATCACCATTTTTCACCTCTTCAATTTTCTTGCACAAATAAGCATCTTCTCTCTGTGCCTTCTTCACCTGCTCGATCAAAGATGATTGAAATTGTATATGAGCTAATAATACTCCAAGCTCTTTTACTTCCATCACTACTCCATCACTTTCCAGTTTATGCATCTCTTTCACTAACAGCCTCCTTACCACTGTGATATGAGCCAAGTTACTCATAGACTTCCTACTTAATGCATCAGCCACTACATTGGCCTTACCTGGATGGTATAGTATTGTGCAATCATAATCTTTAAGTAATTCCATCCATCGTCTTTGTCTCAAGTTAAGATCTTTTTGTTGGAAAATATATTTGAGACTCTTATGATCTGTATAAATTTCACATGTCTCACCATACAAATAATGCCTCCAAATTTTAAGAGCAAAAACTACTGCTGTCATTTCCAAATCATGAGTCGGATAGTTTTGCTCATGTGGTTTAAGCTGTCTAGATGCATATGCAATGACTCGACCATTTTGCATCAACACACATCCTAATCCAATTCTCGATGTATCACAGTATACAGTGTATCCTCTGATACCTGAAGGAATAGTCAATACTGGCGCCGTAATCAAACATTCTTTAAGTTTCTGAAAACTTCTTTCACATTCATCTGACCAGTCAAACTTTGTTCCCTTTCTTGTCAACCTTGACGAAGGAGCAGCTATCTTTGAAAAATCGTTAACAAATCTTTGGTAATAGCCTGCGAAACCAAGAAAACTACGAATCTCTGTAACTGTTGAAGGACGTGGCCATTTCTGCACCGCTTCTATCTTTTTAGGATCAACTTGAATACCATCCTTGGTAACCACATGCCCTAGGAAAGTAACACTACTAAGCCAAAATTCACATTTTAAAAACTTAGCATACAGTTGGTGTTCCCTCAGGGTTTGTAATACTATTCTTAAATGTCGCTCATGTTCCTCTGAACTTTTTGAATATACCAGAATATCATCTATGAATACAATGACAAATTGATCTAGGAAAGGTTTGAATACTCTATTCATCAAATCCATGAATGCAGTTGGAGCATTTGTTAGACCAAATGGCATTACTAAGAACTCATAGTGCCCATATCGAGTTCTAAAAGCAATTTTCAAAATATCCTCTTTCTTAATTCTCAATTGATGGTAACCAGATCTCAAATCAATTTTTGAAAAACATTAGGCACCTTGTAACTGGTCAAACAGATCATCTATTCTGGGTAAATAATATTTATTACGTACTGTAACCTTATTTAACTGTCTATAATCAATATACAACCGTAACAACCAATCTTTCTTTTTCACAAATAAAACTGGAGCACCCCAAGGAGATGTGCTTGGTCGAATAAAACTTTTATCTAGTAAATCTTGTATTTGCTCTTTCAATTCCTTAAGTTCTGCAGGTGCCATCCTATAAGGAGGTATGGATATTGGTTGTGTTTCAGGGAGGAGATCAATACTAAACTCAATCTCTCGGTCCGGTGGTAATCCTGGCAATTCCTCAGGAAACACATCAGGAAATTCTCTAACCACTGGAACTTGCTCTACACTGGTGTACTTCATATCAACATCTTTGACTACTGCTAAATATCCCTGGCATCCTTTTTGTAACAGCTTATGAGCTGTTAGAGCAGAGATTAAATTATTGGGTACCTCACTACGATCTCCTTGTATCGAAAAGGTAGATTCTTCGGGAATATTAAACTTAATCATCTTAAGGTGACAGTCTAAAATGGCATGGTATGATACCAACCAATCCATTCCCAAAATCACATCAAAATCTATCATATCTAAAACGATCAGATCTACAAAAGTCTCCTTATCTTCTATTGAAATCTCACATAATTTATACACATCATTTACCAATAAAAATTCTCCCATTGGAATAGCAACCATGAAAGAACAATGTAAACTAGTAGGATCTCTACCCAATTTCTTAGCAAAGCAAGGTGATATATAAGAATGAGTAGAACCAGGATCAAACAATACATATGCTCTATGGAAACACACTGACAATGTATATGTCATCACTGCATTTGAGGCCTGAGCATCTTGTCGTGTTAAAGCAAAAACGCGAGCTGGTTCTTGGCCTCGACCTCCTGATCCTTTACCAAATCCACCACCACTTGTTTGGCCTGAAACTGCTCTGACTGGTCGTGCTGGTGTAGAAGCAGAGGGTGAAGCTAGCTGTACTGAAGCTTGAATAGAACCTCGTAACTGTGGACAATTCCTTACTATATGGCCTACTTGTCCACACCAAAAACATGCACCAGTTTCTCGACGACACTGTCCAGTATGAGACTTGCCACAATGGGGACATAATGGAATCGATCTTGAATTCTGTTGACTAGTAGGTCTCATATCTCTTTGAATCATTTTTTGCCTATTGATATTAACTGATGCCTGGCTGGTGCTACCAGATCTTGCTTGAGTAAAACGCTGTGGATTTTGAAATCTTGATCCACTGACAGTAGGATTATATCTAGTCTGGATATTACTATCTCGATCTCTTTTCCTTCTCTTAAGACCTTCTATGTCTGCTTGCCCCCATGTTTCCATCATTCTAGCACAATCCACAGCAGCTGAATAGGTTGAAAAGTGATTCATCTGAGGACCCATCGATTTAAATAGTGGACGTATTAATCCCGAAGCAAATCTCTTAATTCTTTCTTTTTCAGAAGGGACCAGATAAGGTGCATATCTAGACAACCGAGTGAAATGAATGTCATATTCAGAAACTATCATATTCGGTGTCTGTCTCAATTCTTCAAATTCTCTGGCCCTCTTGTCCTTTTCACTCATGGGCAGAAAACGATTCATAAATGCTTCCTTGAATTCATCCCACTCCATTGGCGGTAAAGTATTAGATCTTCCTAGTACCAGGGTCTCAAACCAAACTTGAGCCACATCTGATAATTGAAAAGACACTAATTCAACAGATCTTCTAGTGGAACACCCCAAAGCTCTGAGAACTCGTTCTACAACATCAATGAATATCTGTGGGTCTTCCTGAACATCTGAATCTAAAAAAGTCGGGGGCTTCAACTTTAAAAACTACGGTAATGTCACCTCAATTCCTGTAGATTTATCCTCATGTTCAGCTAGTATTTCTAGTTCTTGCACTTCAAGAGCTTTTTCTGGTGGCTGGTCATCCCTCTTGCCCTATTCTACTATAAATCCAGCTAATGTCTCTAAGCTCCTATGTATGCCAACAATCATATCAGCTGTTCTATCATGTGGCTCCTGAGGGGGTTCTACTCTCTCCTCAAGGACTCTATCAGATATATGAACTTGTTCATCATGTATTGGGGTACTCATACCCCGTGCACGCCCTCTGCCTCTGCCTCTTCCTCTAGGTCGGCCTCTACCACTGCCTCTTTGTACTGGAATGGCAGATTGTATAGACTCTTCTGCAGAGGATACACGATCTACTGCTTCTCTAGCAACTGCTCTAGTTCTTGGCGGCATCATTAACTATACAAAACAAAATAACTTTTTACAATACCATAATATTCAATCAGGTTTACATTAGGAACTTTTATAAACTTGGAATAGAAAGGAAAGTGAAACCCTATAGAATCCTTCAGCAGCACCTGAAGTATAAATATGTCCGGCTCATATCGATACTAAAGGTCCTACTAAAGAATCCTTTGCTCTGATAGCCACAAGGAAACCTAATGCTCTGATACCAACTTGTCACGCCCCTAATTTTAAGGCACGTGAAACCCATATACTATGAACAGGTATTTCCATAAATATGCATAATTCAATTCGTCATCATGTAAACCGATACATATAGATTCCCATATACTTATACAATATACAAATAAAGTCTATAAACACCAGAGTAATGAGAGAAGTAAGGATCCTGTCTGTGGCATATAGAGCAGACTCTAGAATACAAATACAAATACAATACAAATAACGTGAGCCTTGGAAGCAACGTAGGCTCACCCAGAGAGTAGACAGTCTAGCTGATCACCTATCCGCAAGACCAGACTCTGTCTCCTTATCTGAAAAATATATCCACAACGTGTAGTGAGTTTTACAACTTAGTGAGCAGATAAGACCTTCTATAACCGCTTAGGTTAGCATATGGATGACTTATACTTTAAAGTTTATCATATAGAAAGTACAATTCAGAAGTACATCCATATGGAACCCGTATTTCAAATATCCTCATTTCACAATATAGCCCAATATTCAAAGCCAAATACAGTACAATACGATTATAAACAAATACTGTGATGCAATAAAAGATTTCACATGCTTTAGGAGGTTTCCATATTAGAACCAATGCAATAAATAATCCCAAGCACATAGCAAGGGAGGGTAAATCACATATCAATAATAGGAGGCATCCCGCTCTCTCCGATAACAACAACTCCCGTGTGTTGGCCGTCACACGAGGTTAGCACCACCCCTGCTAGCTGAGGTATCAAGTGCACCAAGGCTAACATTCCCTGCTGTTAGCAGACAGTGATTCCAATAGGATTCCTCCACAAATACCATATTTGCACATATGCCATATCGTTCAAAACAGTGGTTTCAATATAAACTCATAAATTTTTCAGTCTCAGTACAATTCCTCTGTCAGAAACTTCTCAATCAGGGTTTATCACATATATACATGCCTTTTTCCAAGGCAATCATATAACTTTACAAATAATCAATGCAATGTGCACAATATATTTCCTCTACCATACGATGAAAAATACATGTAAAATCACATATTCAATGAGTTCAAAAATTCAATTTCAAAACCATACTCTTCTTGAACTATATTCCCGATAGTTAGCAAATCCAGATAATTCAATCCATTTTAGATACATATAAGAGTATAAATCACTTGTAAATATAATCAATTATACAATTAAAGTTCAAGAAGAGTATAGGGCAAGTTATAGAAAGAATTATCTACTCACAGGGTAAGGGCTTCGAGTTGGACAGCCTTAAAATGTACTTTTTCAATCTGAATTTGACCAAATAAACTTCAAAAACGTGTCCGGAGGGTCCAAAAACCTAGGAAATGACTCCAGGAGCTCGGTCAACGCTAGGTACTGTTCACCACCGGAAAATACTATTTACCGCCATTATTCATCACCGGAAATCACTATTCGCCGTCACATAAAAAGTTACCAAATGACTGAAAAAAATACATATCCTAATGTTTATCTAGCTTCTGAATCCATCTACGGTGTCAGATTTTCAATTGGAGGTCTCTAAGTAAAAGTTTCAGAAATTACCTTTTACGGAAATTTTCTATTTCAGATCTACGGCGATTCAAAGGTTGATTTGAAAAACTGATCGGTCAAAACCGTAGTATTCTTCGTCCTGAATCCATTAACACCTTTAGATTTGAGATCAGAAGCCAATAGGCACTCCAGATTTAGAGAAAAAGATGAAGGTCACGATTCACTTGCTATTCCTCTTCTCGATTTATGTTTTCGATTTGCAGACGGTATCTCCCGGGTTCCTCCTTCTTTCGTTTTATCTTCTTTGTTTTTTTAATAATTATTATTATTATTTAATAATTACATAATAGAATTTTCTTTTATATAAATTCATATAAATTCCATTTTTCATCCTAAAATATCCTAATTTTTTTTTAAAATTTACATTCTCATAAGCGTTTAGTTAACCTCTTAAATTATGATTTTTCTTGATAAAAATCTCAATAAAATAAATTACAAAATAGATATCTTTATACATAATAAAAGAAAGAATAGTTCTAAAAATATGACAAAAATTCATTAGAGGTCAGTATAATTATTTGAAGTAACACAATAATTATTTTACTTAAAAGTCTACTTACTTTTAGCAAAACATTATTATTTTTAAATAAATAAAAATATATTTGCTTATAGCAAAATTTCATCGTTTTTTTTAAATAAAAATTACGCGCCAAAATCATAAATTCTCATATTTCCTTTAATCGGAATTTTCGTTAGATTTTACGATTGTTACAGAAATATTACACGAAGCTAAAATTTTATTAAGAGCTTTATTTGAGCAATGCACCAACCTATTATGCCACAATGTATGAAGTGAATAATGGCTTGGAGCATTTGAACACGTATTATGAAAAACACTTGTACAATTTAAAGGGACTGAAACACCATGACAGGTAGGATCTGCAAACACTGATGAAGAATTTCTGGTACAATTAACAACTTCAAGTTTCTTGAGGAGGTGTTTCAGCTGAAACTCATGGAATCTGTATAGTCCATTAGAAAGGCTCCCTTGCAGTAAAATTCTATTGGTGCCTTTCTGCTTGACAAAGCACTCAGATGGATGCAATTCAAAAAACACTTCATTATCACGTGAAAATTGTGATACACTGAGAAGATTCTTAGACATGGCTGGTATATGAAGTAAGTTCTTGATTTTAAGTATTGAGTTAGTGAAAGGAGATTTAATGTGAGGGGATCCTATGTGAGAAATTGATAGACCAGAGCCATCTCCCACATGAACTTGGCTTAATCCTTGATATTTGTAAGGTTGTGATAAATTATGAGCATGAGGTGTGACATGATTTGTAGCTCCTGAGTCTAGGTACCAAGATGAATTTGCAATCATTTTAGAAGTAGCTACTTCTGTGGCAGGGTACTGTGAGACGTGATTCTCCATTTGTGAGAAGTTATTCTGCATTCTGAAATTGTTAGCATTAAAATTCATAGGATTGTTAGTATGATAATCCATGTATGAGTGGTCAAATCTGTGAAAACAATTTATAGCAGAGTGTCCAGGTTTATGGCACACTTGGCAAACCAAGTAACCACGGCCTCCTCTGCCAAAACATCCTCTAAAACTTCTTCCACCACGAAAACCACCTATGTTGAAATTATAGGAACCTCTGACTCCAGACTCCACATTTCTATTTGTATTAAAATTACCCCAACCTTGTGTATATGAATTCATGTTGCTATGGCTTGGAAATGCAGATGCATTCCTTTGCACTTGAGTTGCATTTACACATGAATTTACAGTATCTACTGAGGCTGCTGCTGAAAGTGTATTTACTAATTTTACATTTTTCTTTATTCTAGCTTCTTGAGCAAGGAGCAGTGACTCAATCTCATTTACTGTGTAGGTTTCCTTTCTAGTTACAATTGAGGTGATAAAAGAATCATAATCCTTAGTTAGTCCTCCAAAGATATATTCCATATGATCATATTCAGATACATGACAACCAATCGAAATTAGTGAGTCAACCAAACTTTTGATTTTCAACAGAAACTCAGTTATGGAGGAATCATTTTTTCTAATAGATCTCAGGATAGTTTTGAGTTGAGTACCTTTGGCAAGCATATGTGATTGAAAGAACGTGGAAATTCTTGACCAAACCTAGAATGTATTTTTGCATCCAACAACACGTGTAAGCATGTTTATGCTTATAGATGACAGTATCCATGACAGTATGAGTTGGTCCTGTAACTCATACTCTATAAAATCTTCATTTTCTTTTCCAACCTCAGCATTTGCAGCAGTGAGATATCTTGGCAGAGCTTCACCATCAATATACTTCAATAGCTTAAGACCTTTGAGTGCAGCTAGGATTTGCTGCTTCCAGCGTAGATAATTTCCATCATCAAGCTTGATAGAGATGGAGCTATTGAAGGTAGTCAACTTGTTCTTGTGACCTTGGATTAGTGGAGTAGACGGATCGGCTTCAGCCATTTAGGCTCTGATATTATGCTAGAATCAAGTATTTGTGAGTTCTGCCATTGAAGTAGAAGATGAAGAACAAAGAGAAAGAGAGAGAGAGAAGATAATGCAGAGAAAATGAAACTAATAATCTGTAAACTTTATTATGTAAGGATCATTTACAAAGCATGCATTACAACTATATATAGACTTCAAGATAACCTAACGTGAGCTGATGGTTATAACTACTCAGTAACAAATGTCTAACAGAAAATACATGTCGGATATGAGATGACCTAGTTACACGTTAACGCTCTTCCTTCAACACCTTTTTATGCCCATCACAAATTCACAATCTTGCCAAATTTGGGTGATAAATTTTAAGCTATATATGGGGTCATAGGTAAGGGCTAGGAGAAGTTCAGCACTTGTGATACCAGATTTTAAAATATTTAAAATATTATAATATAACGTACCGTTTGGTATATAAATTTGAGTTGATATTCTCATTCTATTAAATAAATTGTTTGATTGCAAGAAACCACAACTTATGAAATATAGATTGTTTTATATGAGGGAGAATGCATTGCTACACAAAATTAATAGAATCAGCCAAAGGGAATGGAATAAAATTTAAAATAACATTTTTTATTATTAAATAGACAATAAAAATATTTTAAAAATTAATTAATTAAAAAAAGTTTGCAAAAACCACTTGTTGAAGTGGCTTGTTGTCTGCAAAATAAAAAATAAATGTTTTTGTAAAAAAATAAATAAATTAGAAAATATTATTTATTATTGATAAATAAAATAAAATAAATAATATTTAAATTATTTTTAAAATCATTAGTATTTTTAATAAACTTTTTATATTACTAATTATTATTTTAATAATTTTATTCTTGAAGGGTCTTTTTGTCAGTTTTTGATTCTATTTCTACATTATTTATGACATACCAAACGTAGAAAAGTAATAAAGATTTCATTACATTCCATGTTGTATCAAAAGCAAGTTTAATAACAGCATTTCATTCTATTATATTACATTCTCAATTTTTATTCTCATTCCTTCTTTCGCCACCAACCAAACGAAGCCTAAAATGTGACCATTTAAATCTACCTCATATGGTTAAAGGGTAGAGATTTAGATATAGAATTATATAGGTTTGACTCTTCTTATGTACAAAAATATAATATAAAATACAATGTTATTTAAAATTATTGTATTTAGTTTGACTATTAAAAACTGTTATAAAAATGATACAATTAGTATTTTAAATAAGTTAACAAATCTAGAAGATATGATATAAAATTCTCATGGTTTTGGAGTAGTATATGAAGTGATATGAAGATATTATTTTAGACTGTTATTCTGTTGTTACATAAAAACATATTATTAGAGTTATGAATTTCTTATAATGTAGTCTCGAGATTAATAATTTTATCATTTATGACAATGTATCTATTCACATATCACGTGTTGGTGTCCGTTATGGCAATTCATTATATTTAAATTTTTTTTTATCAATAATGGCACAATATTTTCACTACGCTAATAAATTAATAGGCAATATGTTTAGAGCAAATTATAAAATAAATTACATTTGCACTAATACATTAAGAAGAAAGAGGCATTTTATAATGAAGGTTTTTCTCTCTTAATTTTTTTGTGTGGGATGTATAGAAACCCAAATAAAAAAAGGATTTTTCTGCAATTTGAAATTTATTTTATGTACATATACTAAAGTTTGATTAATGTAAATTTTGATTGACCTCAAAGTAAATTAGCAAGCTAAAAATGCTTATATTTAAAAAAATATATCATTTCTGAGGAGGAAGAAAATAGACCTTGGACATTGAAATCTGCTTTTAGAAAATAAAGAAATTGGTAACTTTAAAAAAAAAAAAAGGAAAAAAAAAAGTAGCTCAGTGTGCCATAAAATGGTGAATCGAACAACATTGGTGTCTAGATGTTGCTTAAATACACTTTTTATCTATTGTTATTATGAATATTTTAATTTGATCTATTTAGTTCAAGATAAAGCAAAATTAATTTTATATTGTCAAAAAATTATAATTAAATATTTTATTAACAGAGAAATTTTTTATGTAAATATTAAAGCATCAATGTAACACTAACCTGGGTTTTTTTTTACGTTGGTTATCTGTACACCCAACTAACTGAAATTACATCATTGGAAAAAAAATGTTGTGGAAAGTAATATTATATGAATAAAATATAATTTCAATTGTCAGAGTGTCATTTGGATATATATGTTACTTGAAAAATAAAAGTCAACTTAACATCTATGCAAACATATTTTGTTTAAAAAATAGAATTATGATTGAAGGATTCAATAGTATTAAAGAGTAATATTGCCTCCTTTTGAATTAGATAGTCTGAATTAAAATATTTTTAATAAAAAAATTAGAATTTATTTAACCCATCTAATTACAGAAGACCGATGTTAGACATTACAACTTTAAAATATTTATAAAGACATTTAAAATTTGAGAAAAATTTAAAAATACCATTAATTAAAAAAAATACATAAGTGCAATTACTTGATGTCGGATTCAAAGTTTTTAGTACATAAATGAAGATAAGTAATAAATATTATCAAATATTAATCCTCAACTTTGTACAAATAAATTTTCGTATAATTCCTACCAAACAATAAGCACTAGAGAATATTGCTTATAATGTTGCTATTATTGCAGCTATCACCATTTTATATACATAGCATTGTCCATTTTGAAATTTTTGGTAGGTTATAGCTATATCCCCAAAAGTTTCCTACTCCGCTTTTTTTGTTTTCGTATTATGAGAAATGAGTAGCAAGTCAAGTGATCGAATCATTCAACTTGATCTAACAAAATTTAAATTAAAAAATTTACATATGAATTTGATCAAAATATCTGAGTCATGACATATTAAATTAGTTGAGCTAAATCAAATTGGTTAAATCAATTTTTTTTTTAAAATATTAAAATAAATACATCCAATCTACTCGTCTTAACCTAACATTTTGAAAAAAAAAATTCACTTGTATAATTTAATCAATTTAATTCGGTCCACCCAAAATGATTTTTTTTTTATTAGGTTCAAGCTGAAGGTTTTGTGGCGCTGGTTTAGGACAAGAGGTTCTGCAGTGCTAAAGCTAATTCTTGAGTGAACAAATTTCTAACTAAATCCTTTCATTGATAAGAGTTATGCATATTTGACATTGGGCTCTGATTTTTTTTTCTTCTAGTATAGAGTCTAACTTGGCTATCAAAGTACTGACCCTTTTGTGTGGCTTTCAATTTTTTTTTTCTTATGGCTGAACTTTTATCCTCCCAAAGAGCGCCTTCCATAATTTCATTTAGCTTACAAGCCAGTTGGTTCAATTGTTATTGTGATTTCTTTCAAAATGAGTATACAATTCTAAATAAACAATATCAATGTGACAGAGTGTAAACTTAGGGTATGTTTGAAAGTTAGAAGAAGAAAGAAAATGAAGAGATCTAAAGGAAAAGAGAGAAAAAAAAAGGAAAGAAGAATAAATGGCTAAATAATAATTTCTTTTTTTTGTTTCCATCATTTTCAAAAGTTAGAATTATGAATAATAAAAAATATTTAAAAACTAGTGAATAATTATTTATTTTTTTACCCTTCATATAAACAACTTCAAAGGGAATGCCTAACTTTAAGTTTCACTTTCCTTTTCTTCTTCTCTATTTTTTTCAATTCAAACATATATTTAAAATGGTTCAACTAAAATATTTAATTTATGTATAAAAAAAGAAGAAGACTCCCTGTTAATAATAATAATAATGCCTATTTTTCATATCAGGAAAATTTAATAATAATGCCTCTTTTTCACCGAAGAGCTCTTTATGGTGCAATAAGCCCATACTGGCATTTAACGAGATAAGGAACAAGGAAAAAGCTATTCGCTGCAAAAAAGTGTTTTAGTTTGATGTCTATGTCAAAATTAATTATAAATAACATGCATTCCCTTTCCAAATATAATAAATATAATAAATGCATATATATTATTCTCTTCGGGTCCAAGATTACATCTATTCCCTCATATAATTGGTAATCTATCCTATCTTATATGAATTAATTAAATAAAATATCAAGTTAAATTGAATTTATTTTCATTCAAATTAAAATATGTCACCAACTGATGTTAAAGAATTTATCTCGTGATAATATATAATTTGTGATTTTAGGTATATATAATTGCAAAATCCAAATCTTAGTTAAAATTTTAATTAAGTTCAACTTGGGAGTAATTAATTTTACAATTTTTTAAGCTCGAGATTAATAATTTAATTTTGATCAAACTAGAAAAATAATTAATTTTTTTAATTCTAAGATTAAGGATATTTTTAAGTTTTATATGGGCTCAGTTTTGTCTTGATCTTAAAGACATGTTTTTATATTGACTTAATACATTGAACATTTTAATTTTAGAGTGTTCCCATGATAACTAGATGTATGTTAATAAAAAAAATGAATATTATTTTCTTTTTCTAGTTAGGGTAAGCTAACTCTTTTAGAGTATGTTTGAATCGAAAATAGTAGAGAAGAAAATGAAAGAATCATTGAAACATTCCCTTTGAGAGTTTGTGGAGGACAACAAAGAATTTTTAAATTCCCTTCTAAAATTCTTTAAACTCCTCTCTCTCTTTTAAATTAAATTTTCCCTTATTGCTAATATGGAGAATTTTTTAGGACAAGCTAATTAATAATTAATTATTACGTTATTCTTTATTTTTTAAATTTTTTATCAATAAAAAATTATTATAATTAATTATTTTGATAAAAATAAATTTATAAAAATACATTATTATCAACTTTTGAATAAAAAATAAATTAGTTCTAACGGTAAGATAATATCTTTAACATATAATATATTATTAAACATGTTTTATTGGCTAACAATAAAAAAAATATTATGATGACGATTTTTAACTTAACCTATCATGCATTGTCTATATATAAAATTGGGCAAGTTTCTTTCAACCAAAATTAAAAAAATATAGTAGCTAACCAAAGAAAATTAAAATATAGTATCTGTTATTATGACATATTTATGTTATACATTTAAAATTGGGGTATTATATAAGCCAATTACTATTATTATTTTCTATAATAAATAATCTAATGTGTGTCTATATATATATTGAAACTAAAATACTATTTTGAGAAGACCTACTTAATTGACTTTTAATACTTTTTAATTATTACTTGTAACTTATATTTATACATTTTAACAATAAAAAAGAGAATTTTTTTTAATTTTTTAATAATATGGTTGATTAAGGAAAAGCTCGAGTTAAATCTCTTCTTTGAATTATTTTATTCTCAAAGGATTGTCCAAAAAAAAAATAAACCTAAGTTGATGAAAAGAATACCTAATATTAGGATTAGTAGAGGTTTAGTACATATGATATCAGATTTTATGATATTTTAATATAAAATACGGTCATCTGATCCTATTTTAAGTGGTTGGGAGATCGGGATTTAGATATAGAACTGTAGGTTCGACTCCCACTTTTTGTACTAAAAAAATATAAAATATGTTGTTATTTAAAATTACTGTATTTGATTTGACAATTAAAAACTATCATAAAAATGATATAATTAATATTTTCAATAAGTTAACAAAGCCAAAAAATATCATATAAGATTCTCATAGTGTTGGAGTTGTCACGCCCTAATTTTAAGAACGCGAATAACACTCTTGTTCGATAATTTTATCTTTATCTATTTACAATTAACTTCATATTATGGCATATCAGGATAATGTCATACGTTTGCAAGTTTTCAATATAACTAATTATACATATTAAGTCTACGTTTATCAGTTTTATAATAGAAACAAGGATCCTGACTGTGACGTTCAGAACAACTCTAGAGTACATTTATATTACAATTTAAACACAAAGAGCCCAAAAACAATTTAGGCTCACCACAGAAGTATGACACTTAGTCGATCAAGAAGTCGCAAGACCAAACTCTGAATCTTTATCTTAAAAACATATCAACAACGTGTAGTGAGTTTTACAACTCAGTGAGTAGCTAATAGCTCCTATGACCTCTTAAGTCAACATATGGATATACTCTTTATTTTAAAACTTTTTACATTGAAAATCACAATTCAGAGGTACATTCATATGGGACCCGCATTTCAAATAACCTCTGTTCAAATTCATATTTATAAGTAATGCTGTAAGAACGATAATAAAATCATGGTATGCGTCAACATAATTCTTATGAAAATATTTGGAGGATCCCATATCAGAACCACCATATCAGAGTTTAACCCCTTCCGTACTTTGGTGGTATAGGATTTGTCTAAACTCAGCATGCCATTGAGGTTTGTCCTACTACCATTCAAGAGGACACGCGAAGGGACTCTATATGGGTATTTCCTAAACACACAACAAGGGAAGGTAAATCACATCTCATATAACTGGCATCTCGCCCATATAGGAGGCATTCGGCTCTCCTTTACATATCATCTCCCGTGTGTTGGCCCTTACAAGAGGCTAGCACCACCCCCTGCTAACTGAGGCAATCAAGGTGCACCAAGGCTAACATCACCTGTTGTTAGCAGACAGTGTTTCCAATAGGATTCCTCTATAAAACCATAAACTCATATATTCCATATTAATCAAAACAGAGATACTATTATAATATAATATTTTCATTCTCAGTATATTCTTTTGTCAAACTTCCTAATCAGGAAAATCACATATACATATCCATATCCAAGACAAACATATCACTGTATAAATCAATATTATATGCATAACATATTTTCTTTGTCATATAATGAGAAATACATTTAAAAATCACATGTTCAAGGTGATTCAAAATTCATTTCAAAAATCATATTCTTTTTGAATTAAATATCATATTGTAACTGTTTCAGATATTCTAAACCATTTCAGGAACATATAAAAGTATAAATAACTGGTAAACATACTCATTTATCAATTAAAAGTTCAAGAAGATTAAAGGCAAATCATAGAAAGAATCATCTACTCACAAAATTAGAGTACCAAGTTGGACAACCCCAAAATCTATGTTTCTGGTCCGAATTCGGCAAAATAAACCCCAAAATCAAGTCTGGAAGGTCCAAAAACCTTGAAAATGACTCCGGATTTGCGAAATTTGACTTCCGAGAGCTCGGTCAACGCAGGTCAACGCGAGGAGTACTGCTTGTCATGAGCTACACGCGCCGCCTAAGGAACTGCGCGTGGGATTCACTGCCAAGGGAGATTCAGCACGTGGGGGTGTGTGCAGTGGTGTATCAAACTAAAATTTGAGATCCAAAAGTTTCGGCACCTTTTGGATCGATCTATGGTGTTAGTTTTTGCGTTTGAGAACCACATATGAGAGTTTCAGATATTACCTTTTTAGGAGGTTTTTTCTTCAATTTTTCGGCCAATCTCCGGCCAATTCTCCAGAAACCAATCAAATAGATTTTTAGAACTCTTTGTCTTGAGTCCGTTGGCGGTGGTGGTGTCGAAATCCAAGGTCCGGAATAAGAGAAATTTTAGAGAGAAGTTAGAGGGTTTCGGGAGAGAAATTTTTTAGGAGAGAGAGAAATTCTGAAAATTATGAGCTCCTCGGTGTTTGAAGCCCCTTAAAATATCCCGGGGAACGTTTCTGTAAAAATTCACTTTTAGAGGGAGGTCCTTGTAAATTTTTCTTATTTACATTTTGACCCCGAAACTTTTAAGAAATTGCATTTTGACCCCAAAACCTAAATTCTCATATTTCTTTTGTAATTCTTTCATCCATGTAATAAATAAATTTATTTTCACCAGCTCTTATCTCCATTTTCAAAATCCTTTCTTTAATTCAAAATTTTCTTTAATTTAAACTTTATTAAATTTACGGCTATTACAGGAGTAGTATATGGAATGATATCAATATGTTATTTTAGACCCGTCGTGTAATAGTCGTAAAATTAACAGAAATTTTAAATTTTTTTTTTTTTTAAAAAAAGAGATTTTGAAAATTGTCACGGTCCCAAATGATGGAACACATGACCGGCACGGTATAAGGGTTTTTCCCTAGCCGTAAGCCTAACACATAGCATGCACAAATATTCAGCACACAATCCAGAGTACATAATAAATATAACTAGCCACATATGCCACATCCAATATAAGAAAATACTGTGTATATATATATATATATATATATATATATATATATATATATATATATCTCATGAATCCAACATCCTTGATTCAACTTGGCCCATGGCCTCATAATACAAACATAGTTGTAAAACATAATACTGTTTTCCAAACAACACATCAAAGTACACAAGAAGCGATGATCATGCCTGTAAGTTTATGGAAGTACTCTAGACATAAACTAAACTAGACAATCATTACAAAATAGCCTTGCCCAAACTGGGGCTCACCAACGCTATAATCAGCCTCCTACGAAGTTGTAGCTGGATCAAAATCTCTTTGACTATCTGTGGGGAGAAAACATAAGAGGGGTGAGATCACATCTCAGTGAATGGGTAAATCATACTATAACTGAAATAGGGCAAACCAAGCACGAGTGTTTCGCAATGAGTTCAATAATTGAAACATTAAGCATTTAACCATAATTTATTGAAATAAAAGCTAAACAATTTAAATGTATGTTCAAAAGATAAAACTGGATTAAATAAGTAACCGTAAAGCAAATCAATTATGCATGGTAAGTAATAAATGAAGTTATGTATGCAATAACAATGATGAATGAGCTCGTTTAGAAATATTTAATCTTTAAGAAAAATGCATCAGTTTATTGGAGTTCTTTCCTGACAGACTATCATCTTTCCCAAGCACATAGCAAGGGAAGGGTAATCACTGTAGGTGTAGACATAAGTCCACCCTAAATTTCCCCCAAGCACTCAGCAAGGGTATGGCAATCACTGTAGGCGTAGACATAAGTCCACCCTAAATCCTGTGTCTTAAGCAGTCATATGCCCGTCACAGTATCCTAGGCCGAAGCCTTTGCATAAAATCCTGTGTCTTAGGCAGTCATATGCCCGTCACAGTACCTTAGGCCGAAGCCTTCGCATGACCATGGTGCACCAGGGCTAACACTCCCTGTGGCTAGCTAACAGTGATCTAAAAGGGTCCCTCCAATAGAAAACATTTGAAATATTCTGTTCAAAGAGTTTAAAGTAAAACATGTCAATAACATTACAATAAAGCTATAATTCTCCATCTAGCTCTTTTCATGCATAAAATTATGTTCTAAAATATATCTCATCCATGAATTCCCATGGAGACCTTTATAATCATAAACTTTCCCTTTTAAACATAGATCGTCCGTAGACGTCACATAGATGCTCATCATGCATCAAATCATTTCATGGCTAACTTAGTTCATTTCTATGACTAAGTTCGCATTTCTATAAATCTAGCTCAAATGGAGAATTATCAGCCTAGATGCTTGCCCTGCATACCTAGAGTTCAACTAGGATTTAAATTTATAATTTCTAACATGGTTGGAACATATTGGTTTTCAAAGCGGTAAAACAATTTAGCATACATTCCAATTAGTTAAAATCATACGAGAGAGAGAGTTATAAACCGAATTCGTAAAACATGCGCTATAGTACGAAAAACTCACTCACCGTACTAGGAGTCCAACAACGAGAATTTCACCTCGTGGTGGCTCAACAATCTAGAAAACATAGACATAACATGAAAATTAGATAAATCTTAAACGTCACTATTCATGCTAGAAAATACTATTCACGCCGAAACCTAAAAACCCTATATTCTAGCATAGAAACTAATTCTAAGACTATCTATGGAAAGAATTTCGGTAAAAACGAAGCCTAAAATGCGATTGGACGGAATTTACCTTGGAGGTTACTATTCATGCGATTTTCTAACGAAAATTCGGCGGTTTTCCGGCGAAACTGATCGGTGGGGTTTGTAGCTCTCCTTCCGACGAGTCCAATGGTACCTTGCTTGCTCAAATCGGACTTCCGGATGATGCGATATCTTAGAGAGAAGGTGGAGAAAATTCTAGAGAGAGAGAGAGAGGAAGGTCCAACTATGGAGGAAATGAAGGAAAAAGGAAGGGGGGACCGCTAAAAAATGCCTATTTGACGAATCTCGCCGCGGCGAGATTTTTGGTCCGCGATTTTCGCCGCGGCGAGAATGCTATAGGGGAAGCTGCAGAAAACGCAAAAAAACAGCTCGAAGCACGGCCTGACCGTGTCCTGGAGCATGACCGTGCTTCAGGGCTATAGTGCACCAAGTTTTTGTCGAATTGGACAAAACCTCCAACATGAAAGTTGTAGCCCTTTCTCTTAGCTTTCTTTAGCCACTTGAATCACCTAATTTGGAGTTCATATGAAGGAGTTATGCATAAAATAGTGAGCAAAGGTCCAGACCACACTATGCTTCGATTTTTGCCTCTTATCACTATAATATTCACGGAATTAGCAAAAGTGCCCAACATCAAAGTTGTAGATATATGTCGTATCGTTCAACAGAAATTGGAATCACTTAATTTGGATTTTATATGAGAGAGTTATGCTTATATGAGTGAAGAAAGGTCAGAAACGCTCTAAAATTTTACATTGTTCTCAACTTTCTTTGTTTCAAACGATTTGTACTTAATCTTCAAAGGTTTTATTAGTTGAGGGTTATTACAAAAAAAGAGATAAGAACCCTTGAAAATATGTTTATTTACTACATGGGTTAAAAAATTACAAAAACATATATGAGAATTTACGTTTCTCGGCCAAAATGAAGTTTCTTAAAAATTTCTGAGTTAAAATGTAAATAAAGAAAATTTGCAAGGAGCTACCTCTAAAAGTGAATTTTTGTAGAAAGGTCCTCCAGAATATTTTAAGGGCTTCAGCCAGAAAATCCAAATTTTTTTTCTCTCTCTCTCTCTCTCCTTAGAATTTTCTCTCTCAAAACCCTAAAACTTCTTTCTAAGATTTCTCTGCTTTCGGACCTCGGATTTCAACACCACCACCACCAACGGACTTAGAATGAAGAGTTCTACAAATCCATCTGATTGGTTTCTGGAAGACTGGCTGAAAAATGGAAGGAAAAATCACATAAAAAAGTAATATCTGAAACTCTTATATGTGGTTCTCAAACGCAAAAATTAAAACCGTAGATCGATCCAGAAGGTACTGAAACCTTAGGATCTCAAATTTCAAAACCATTCTCCCTGCACGCGCCCCCATGCACCACTTTTCCTTCGACGAGTGAAGCCCATGAGTAGCCTCTCTTGGTGGCGCGTGTAGAGCGTGAGTCCGGACCTTGTTGCGTTGATCGAGTTCCCAGAGGCCAAATTTTACAAATTCAGAGTCATTTTCAAAGTTTTTGGACCTTCAGAACTCATTTTTGGGGTCTATTTTTTCAAAATCGAACAAGAAACATGGATTTTGGGATTGTACAACTTGGTACCCTAACTTTGTGAGTGGATAATTCTTTTTATGACTTGTTTATACTCTTCTTGATCTTTAAATGTGTATTTGATTATGTTTATAAGATATTTACACTTTTATATATTTCTGAAATGCATTAAACTTATCTGAATTGCTTACAATTTGAAATATAGTTCAAGAACAGTATAGTTTTGAGAAATGGATCTCTGAACTTATGATATATCTGATTTCACATGTATTTCTTATTAAATGGTGAAATGAATATTTATGCACGTGATATTGATTTATAATGCTATATGATTGCCTCGAGAAAAGGCATATATATGTGATAAACCCTGATTGGGGAATTTATGACAAATGAACTATATTGAGACTGAGATTCTGAATTATACTGAAATGAAAGCTCTATTTGAAATGATATGGAATATGTGCATATAATTTTGTAGAAGAATCCTATTAGAAACACTGTCTGCTAACAGCAAGTGATGTTAGCTCTGGTGCACCTTGATACTTTAGCTAGCAAGGGTGGTGCTAGCCTCATGTGAAGGCCAACACACGGGATATGATATGTGATGGAGAGCAGGATGCCTCCTATTTGGCGAGATGCCAGTTATATGAGATGTGATTTGCCTTCTCATTGCTTTGCGCTTGAGAAATTACCCATATTAGAGTCCCTTCGCGTGTTCTCTTGAATGGTAGTAGGGCAAACCTTGGCTGAAATGCTAAATATAAGCAAATTCTACACCAACAAAGTACGGAAGGGATTGAACTCTGATATGGTGGTTCTGATATGAGATCTTCCTAATATTTTTATAAGAAATGTTTTAAATGCATACCACTGTTTGATTATTGATCATATTGTATTATATATGGATACAGATATCTGAGTTGATTTGAACTGAGAACATTTGAAAATGCGGGTCCCTTATGGATGTACTTTTGAATTGTAATTTCTGATATGATAAATTTTAATAAATGAGTACATTCATATGTTGATATGAGAGGTTATAGAAGGTATTATCTGCTCACTGAGTTGTCAAACTCACTACACTATATTTTCACATTTTCAGATAAAGATACAGAGGATGGCCCTGCAGCTACGTGATCCGCTAAGTGTTATATTTTCTGGGTGAGCCTACATTACTTCCAAGGCTCAAAATGTTTTAAAATATTATGTCATTGTAATCTAGAGTATGCTCTAAACGCCACAGGCATGGTCCCTATTTCTGTTGTAATATTGTTAAGTGTAACTTTTGCATGTATAATTAATTATACTGAAAACTTGTAAACGTATGATATTTTTTGATATGTGATATTGTGAGCCATATGCAAATAAATAAGTGGTGAATTTTTCTGATAGATGTGTTATTCACGTCCATTTAAATTGGAGCGTGTCACGTCACTCTGTTATTACATAATAACATATTAAAGACATTCAACCAACTTAAGTATATTAGAGTTATAAATTTTCTTTAAATTTATTTGGCATATCATTTATAATAAATTACCTTAATAAATTAAGTGGTAATATGTTTAAAGCAAATTATAAAATAAATTACAATGGCACTAATAGATTAGAAGAAAGGGGTATCGTATGATGAAATTTTTTTTATATTTAATTTTTATGTATGTATAGAAATCCAAATTAAAAAAAAATATTTTTCACGGATTTGAAATTTATTTTATTTACATATACCAAAGAAATGTGCATAAGGAAACCCTCCAAATCACTATATTAGGTTAATGTAAAGTTTGATTCACCCCAAAGTAAATTAGCAAGCTAAAAAATTCTTGTATTAAAAGAAAAATCATTTCTAAGGAGGAAGAAAATAGACCTTGAACATTGAAATCTGTTTTAGAAAATAAAGAAATTGGTAACTTGAAAAAAAAAACACAATGTGCCATAAAAGGGCGAATCAAACAATATCCGTGTCTAGATATCGCTTAAATACGCTTTTTAATTATATATTGTTATTATAAATATTTTAATTTGATATATTTAGTTCAAGATAAAGAAATATTAATTTTACATTTTTAAAAAATTATAATTAAATCTTTTATTAACAGAGAAAATTTGATGTCAATATTAAACCTCCAATGTATCACATTAACTTGGCTTCTTTTATATAGGTTATCTGTATGTTCAAATAACTAAAATTAAATTATTGAAAAAATATATTATCGAGGCTAATATTACATGAATAAAATTGAAAATTACTCTTAATTAAAAAAGTACATAAGTGCACTTATTTGATGCTGGATTCAAATTAAAAAAATAGAATTGTGATTAAAGAATTTAATAGTAATTTTATTTTAAATTAAAGAGTAATATTACGTCATTTCGAATGAGATGGTCAAAATTAAAATATTTTCAATAATAGAAAAATTAAAATTTATTTAATCCGTCTAAGTTAGACAATACAACTTTAAAATCATTTATAAAGACAGTTAAAATTTGAGAAAAATTCAAAAATACTCTTAATTAAAAAAATGCATAAGTGCAATTATCTGATGCTGGATTCAAAGTTTTTAGTACATAAATGAAGATAAATAATAAATATTATCAAATATTAATCTTTGTAAAAATAAATCTTAGTATAATTCCTACCAAACAATAAACACCAGAGAATTTTTTTTTTCTTGCAAAGGGGCAAGGGCACTCTCGGCTCATCATCAGATCTAATAATATTTTATATAGATAGCATTGTCCACCTTGAAATTGTTGGTAGGTTATCACTTATCACCAAAACGTCCTACTCTTTTTATTTTATTTTATGGAATTCTAAGAAAGTATCTCATATTTTTTACGTATAATCTTTATTTAGTATATTGAGATTGTTTCGCTTTACAAAGTATATTCCAACAAAATTAAATATATGATATTACAGATAAAGTTTTTTTTACTAAAATTAAATTTACTTAGCACGGAACTACATTTATGGGTAAGTTCCTTGCTCTCCTAATTCTTCAAGTTTTAGTTTTTCTTCTATTTTTGCTAACCTAAACCTGGAGTTTGTGGCCTAAGTGCTTTTTTTTTTATTCCTTTGGTTTTTATGCAAGGCGTGCCTATGCCTATTTGCTATGCAATTTATGGCTTTTGGTTAAATGAGGTAATTATGTTGTTTGAAAATAAATTATTATTTACAATGCAGTTTGAGAGGGGGGGATGGTATTTTAAAATATAGATAATTAATTGAAACTTCTCGTAATTTACTCAAATTTCTCATGGCTAAGGACTCAATGCAGGAAGTCTAGTATATCCCATATTGCTATTGAGAAGGAGTTAGTATTTTTTTTTTCCTGTACAAGTGTTTGAGTTGGGGATGACAATTTGGGTGGCTATTTTAGATGTCCAATTATATTGACTAATATAAATTATAACTATCCCACATTTGACTAATAATGGACAACGGATAGGGTTTGAATATTGAAATTAGATATTCATATTGATTTTAGATGAATTCAAATTTAATTTCCGAACATATGATATCGGTCTAATAGTATTGCGCAAATAAGATAATATGTAAACAAAAATAGAACTAAGATCTTATTTGATTTGTAGAAATAAGTTGATAGAATGAAAATTCAAATTCTATTACATGGAATGCAAATTTTTTCTTATATAGTAGATAACTTTACTACAAAAAATTAATGGAAAGAAAAAAAAAATAGAATGGAATAAAAAATAAAAATAAAAAAATTAATAAAATAAATTTTTTCACCATGATTATATTTAAATTAAATTTTTTGATACTTTGTTAATATTATTAATACTTTTAACAAAATTTAATTCAAATTTTTATATTATTAATTATTTATTTATAATATTTTAAAATAATTTTTCATGTTAAAATAAGGTTATTTTAATAGTTTTATTTGTCAAAGGCATTTTTATCTTTTTATTTATTTTTATTTTATTTTAATATTATTTATAGTATACTAAACGTACAAAAATAATGAAAATCTTATTTATTTTTGCGTCATACCAAATATAATTTTAATCACAGTATTTTATTTTATTTTTATTTTAATTTCAATTTCTTTTCTTTAAAAACAACCAAATGGACCTAAGATATTGAAGTTTGATTAAATCTTATTTAGATTTTTTTAATTAATTCTTTTTCCACTAAAATTGATATAGGCTATGTTTGGTAAAAATAGCTGATAAGTTAGCTGAAAGCTGAAAAGCTAATTTTTAACTGAAAGTTGTTAAGCTAACTTATTGAATTAGAAGTGTTTGGTAAAATTAACTGATAAATGAGCTGATAAATATAAAATAATATAAAAGGACATATATAAAATTTATTATTTTTTTAGTAATTATATTTTATTATATAATTTTAAAAAATACAAAATAAACAAAGAGCTATTTATGGTGGAATAAGCACGTACTGGCATTAATTGAGCTAAGGAAGAAGGAAAAAGCCATTCGCTGGGAAAAAGTTTTTTAGTTTGATGTCCATATCAAAATTAATTATTAATAACATTTCCTTTCCAAGGTAATAAATATAATAAATGGACATCAATTATTTTCTTCAGGTCCTCAGTTGCTGTATTGTATAAATGACTGTCATTTTAGACTTCAACACGGTCGAAGATGACATACATTCCCTCATATAATTGATAAAATATCAAATTAAATTGAATTTATTTTCATTCAAATCAAAATATGTGATAGTACACAATATGTAATTAAATTGAATTTTAGGTATATAATTATAAAATTCAAATCTTAGTTAAGTTTTTAATTAAGATCAGCTTGCAAGTAATTATTTTTATAATTTTTTAATCTCGACATTCATAATCTAATTTTGATCAAACTAAAAAAATAGTTAATTTTTTTAGTATTAAGATGAAGGATACTTTTAGGTTTTATGTGGGCTATTTTTTCATTCAATCTCAAAAGGAATGTTAATTATTATCTCTTTCTAATTAGTATAAGCTAATTCCAGAGTAGATTTGAAAGGAGGATAGTGGAGGGGGAAAAAGAGAGATTGGGAGGGTTTATTAAAACATTCTCTTTAAGAGTTTGTGGAGGAGAAAGAAAGATTTTTAAATTACCTTCTAAAATTCTCTAAACTCCTCTCTTTCTTATAAATTGAAGTTTCCCTTATTGCTAATTTGGAGAATTTTGTAGAACAAGCTAATAATTAAGTATTATGTTATTCTTTTTTTTTTAAATTTCTTATCAATAAAAAAATTATTATATTTAATTATTTTGATAAAAGTAAATTTATAAAAATATATTATTATCAACTTTTGAATAAATTTTTGGCACATAATATAATAAAATAAATTAGGTTGATGGCTTAAAGCTCAAGTGGCAACTTTTGAATAAAAAATAAATTAGGTCTAACGGTAAGATAATATTTTTAACATATAATATATTATTAAACATGTTTTATTGGCTAATAATAAAAAATAGTATATTCTGTTGATGACTATTAACTTAACTTAGTCTATATATAAAATTGGGGAAGTTTCTTCCAACCAAAATTTTAAAAATATAGTAGTTATACCAAAGAAAATTAAAATATAGTATCTGTTATTGTTATGACATATTTATATTATACATTTATAAGTGGGGTATCATAAGCCAATTGCTATTATTATTTTCTATAACAAATAATCTTGGAAAATTATAAATAATTATGCGTGTATCAATAAATATATTTAAATAATTTATTTTACTTTCCGCATGATGAAAAAGTAATATTAATTAGGTACAATTTAAACTACGAGGAGAATACATTTCAAAAAAATAATTGAGAGAATTTTAAATTTAAATACTATTTCAAATACCAATATTTATCTAATGTGAAACATATTAAACTTTTACAATTTTTACTGACCAATCACACCCTTAAATTTTTTTTAAAATTTTTGAGTTAAATTATTTTAGCACCACAACCGTAAGATTGGACTTGGACAAAGTTTTTTCATGATTTTTTTTAAAGATAATATTGACTATTAATTCAAATCTTCATCTCAATCGTCTAAATTAAACTCAATCAATTTTTATTGACTTTTAGTTATTACGTGTTGTTCAATTTTATCCATTTTAATAACAAAATATGAAAAAGAATTTTATATTCTTTATAAAAAAACTTCGAACTCTAGATCTCTTCTGTCAATCATGTTCTTTTCAAAATGAAAAGAAAAGAAAAACTAAAGAGGGTGTAAGAAGATTTAATTTCATAATTTCAAATCGGCAAAAGGTTTAAAGACTTAAAAAACTAGAAATCAAATTAGCAGGGGAATAAGAACAACGTGGTTTTATAAGTGGGAATTCAAGGTGCCGAAGGGGGCACTTGAGGGAGATAATTGCATGCCAACCAATATAATGCCAGATTCATGGCAACGACGTCGTCATGCGTGTTGGGTTTAAAAACTACAGAGTTGACGTGATGAAACACTTATGCTGTCTGAGCAAATGAAATTCTCGAGTTTTTTTGACGTTTGACTATTTTAATAAATTCCATATCGTCTGGCCCACTTAATCAAAGGCCTAATTTCACTTTGTAAACTATTATAAGAAACTCCCTTGATTTATTTTTGTTTTTGAAAAATTTTGATAATTTTTCATTCTAATTCACGTTGATATTTCTGTCAGTTTTATCTTTTATTTTTAATTTAAATATTTTATTATATTTTAAAAATTACAAAATCTGATTTAATAAATGAAGCAATAGAGTTTGTATTCTTCTTTTAATTTAATATTTATTTATTATTAAGTATAATACTTTTATATAACTATTGTAAATGTGGTTGAAATTTATTATTGAATGAATTTTTGTTTCATTTTATATAAAAAAAAATTGATAGCGTAATGAAAATAAAATTTGGGCCAAGTATAATGGAGGATGATGCTACAAGTTTCCAACCGAGCTACGTTCTCTTTTCTTGTCTCCAATATTTGTCTTACGAGTCACTGTCCATCTTCGCGGTTTAAGCGCCACGTACCCGCCACTCTAACCCTCCGCGGCTCTCTCTCTCCTATCTTAATAAAATAAAATAAGATTAATTAATATATTTATGACGTAATTTTTTATTTTAAAAATAGATATACATTTTAAAATTATAAATAAAAAATAAAAAATTCTTTCTTCCTTTAATTATTACATTTATGACATTACTTTACCTTTCATATAAAAATATATATACACTTTTTTTTTAAAATAAAAATATGTTTCAGTTTAATTTAAATATTTTAAAATTTTTTTAAATTAAATAATAAAATAAAATAGCACTCTCTCAACTTTTTTAATTTACTATACTCTACTATTAGTTATTACTTTTTAAAATAATTATAAAGTGTTTAAGACTATTAAAATATCAATTTTATTGGATTAAAATTTTAGTTGAAAATTGAAAAGAAAACAAAATTTAAGAGAATGATATTTTATTTATTTATTTTATATATTTATTTTTTATAAAAGATATTTATAAAGTAGTAGTATATAATTTTTATTTTTTAAAAAAGTTTATGTACATATTTATAATTGAAGAGAGGACTATATAATAAAAAAATTAATTAAAAGATAAATGTTTTACTCTTATTTTTAAAAGAAACTCAAGTATAATTTCTTATTAGAAAAAAATATAGTATAATAAAGACATTAATTAAAGAAAGAGAGATTATTTTATTCTTATTTGTAAATATCATGTTAAAAAATAAAATAATAATATTTTTAAAATATAAAGAAGATTTTTATATATTTTTAAAAATAGAAAAAATAATTATATTTAATGAAAAATACAATGAATGTTTGTATACATTTTTAAAAAGAAAAAGGAGATAAGTGTATTCATAAAAAATACAAGAGTTATTTGTGTGTATTTTTTAAAATAGAAGAAGGTCAATATATTTAATATAAAACTAAGTGAACTGAAGTGAATATCAAAGTATTTTATTTAATAAAATAAAATTAATAAAAACTAAAATTAAGTTTGAAAAGCAACTAAAGCCTTACTTAGGGTTTTTTTTTATCATCATTTAAAACTTTAAACAGTTTAGTAGCCTTTAAAAAAAATTTAAAAGAGTCTTCTAATCAAGGTACTAAATTTCGTTTCGAGATACTGTTTCAGTGATTCCAAAAACAAAAATATTTTGAAACGTTTCGGAAATTTCGAGAAAATAGAAATTTTTTTTAAGAAACGTTTCAAATAATTTTAAATTATATTTTTTCAATTTTAAAAGATTTTAACATAATATTATAAAAAATTAAATTAAAATTAATTTAAATTAATGTCTATAATTGAATAGTGAGTAAACATGCCACAATAGTAGTGACTCCGATTCAAATCTTAACATCATTCAACAATAATATCTCTTTTGCATCTATCTCTCAATCTTCTTCTTAATTTTTTCGTGGTATCTACATTTAAGTCTCTCTTTTTCTCTCGACTATGATTTTATCTTTATCTTTAGGCATCTTTCTCTCTCTTTATTTTTCAATATCTCTTTTCATCATTTTTATAATTTTTTTTAAAAATGAAAATAATGAAAGAAAATAATATCATGAGAACAAATGGGGAGAGTAGGAAGTTAATAAAGATGTTGTGACTTATGGGAGAAAATAACTTGGTGTTAAATGTGATATGATACTACTTTCGTCTACTTTTAGATTGTCAATTTTTTATTTTTTAAATTAGTTTAGTATTTTTCCATCGAAACAATTCAAAATAAAAATATTTCCATCGAAATAACTCAAAACGAAAGTATTTCTATCAAAATAACTCGAAAACAAGAGTATTTTTTATCGAAATGAGAGTATTTCTACAGAAATTTTTACGAAAACAAGAGTATTTCTACTGAAATATTTCGAAATATAGTAATTTCAATTGAAATAGTATAATTTCTTAACAAACACTTTGTTTCATTTTGATAACTCCGTTTTGTGTCGGTGACTCAAGAAACGAAAACGTTTTGGTTGTTTCGATAAAAAAAAAAAATTTAGTTCCTTGCTTCTAACATGTGTGGATGTATCATATTGTCTATTGGTATTATTTTATATTCTATATTAATATATAAGCATTTGGAGTTCTTTATTTATTTAATATTTTTAGTAATTACTATTAACGAATTATCTATTTATATCCTAGTTACTTAATTCTAAAAATTATCTATTTATACTTTTTAAAATAAAATAAAAATTAATTGACATAAACATTAATGTGCATTTAAATGCTAATACGATATAAAATTTAATATATACTATTTAAATAAAATAATTAATTATTAATATAAATAAATAATTTTTACAATAATTTTATATTATAATTTTCATTCTAATATTTAAAATATTTAAAAATATTCAACATATTTAATTTCATATATTAATATCCAAAATATTTAAAATTCGAATTTAGGATTTTAGGTGATTTGAAAAGGAATATAATATTTTTAAAATTCTACTTTCATTAATATTTATAAATTTTTAATTCTATTTTTAATAGCAATTATAATTTTATAAAAAAATGAAAATTTATAAATATTCTTTTATAAGAGAGTATAAGATATTGATTGTAACATTTTGTTTTATAAAAATTGATAAATTCAAAATTTTCAATAATATGATATATTAATATAATAATAATAATATTTTTATCCCTTTTAGTATTTTAAATATTGATATATTAAATAGAACATTTGCAAAATGACAAAAATATACCAAACTCCATATAATCATTGTAGTACAACATTCACCAAACATCAATATTAAGTAACCTGCCCCTCAAATTACCTAAACATCCTCGTCGCCTACGTGAGGACGTGCCTCTATCCCCAGCATAAAAAATTGAAACAAAAAACCGAAATTATTAAATAAATTAAAATTAATGGCAAAAAAAAAAAAAACTTTCGTTGGGCCTTGGAATTGTCTTCTCATTTCTTTTCATGATTTCATTTCTCAGGGGAGTTTCTGCCTTTCCGTATTTATTTATGATTTTTTAATTTTTTTCCTCTTTCTTCGTCTTTGACTGGGTGTACTTTTACAGACTTCTATTCTCTCTCTCTCTCTTTTTCTCTCTCCTCTGTCTCCTCATCCCGTTTCGGCGACGCCAGAACCTGCATTGCTCGCCGGTAATCTTTTCGGTAACCTCTGTTGAGCCGTGAACCACTGTCATCTTCCCCAGAAACCGCTTCTGCTGGTCGAATAACCAGAATTTTTTTCCTGGTCCAACTCAGTCCATGAGTTGAAGAAGTGCCTGCTTTGACTTGGAATTGTCAATGGAGTTGCTGGGTATTTGAGTTATGGGAAGAGGAACAGATCTACGAAGCTTTGTGCGTTCTATAGCGTGAAGAATAGGTGGGTTTTGCTTCAGAGAGAGGGTGAGCTTTCGGTTGGATGTGAAAGTGGATGGTAGTGAACGGAAGAGGTTGGAGTTGTATATGATGACTGGAGCTCTGCCTAGCGATCGCAGAGGGTGTTGGCGTTTCGGTCAATCTTTCACATGAAATGGAAGATCTTGCTAGCTACGGGAATGCCGACCGTGGCTTAGAGCAGGTGCCTCCCTCTCTCTCTCTGGGTTATAAATTCAGTTTGAAAAGTTCTAATTTCTGCGTTAGCCCTAGTTATATTTTACGGTTTGGTTGCAGTGTTTGTTTTCCATGTTGTTTCAACAAAATATGGTAACTTTGATTTCTTGTTGAAGGTACTTTCTTTGGCTAAGAGTATAATGATCAATTCTGTATTACGTTAATTGGACTACTTAAGAAAGTTGGGATTGCTTCTGACTCTTGTCGGAAGACCGCAAGAGAAGAGGGTTAAATGAAAATATGGAGGATGAAATACTCCATTTCCTTTGGTTCTCTTTAAGAAGTGAATTTTTGGGCCCTTCTGGAGAAGAAGGGTTGCTTAAATGATTTTATGCTTTATCAGTGCTATGGAATGGGGAATCTCAAAAGGAAAGATACATCTGCCTGTTTGTGTTCCAATGGTATGTTTCAGGATGTGTTATGGGTAACTTGGTTTCAAATTATTATAGGTTAATTCTTACTGAGGATCGATGTATTTTGATGCCTTGTTCTAGTGATAAAATTTCACTGATTATCTTACTCGAAAAAAAAAAAAAAATCAGTGCCTATCTTTTACAATGCTCCCAACCGTCGTTAAAATAAAAATATTAACCTTTCACCAAAAATAAAAAATCATTAACCAATTAAAAGAGTTCCTTAATAATATTAATGAATTGAATTCTTGTTCTCATAGCATGCATTCCTTTCCTATAGCAAGTTGCTGAAATTTTTAGATATATTAATTTACTTAAAAAAATATTTATTCCTATGCAATTTTTTTTTTTGTATCTACCTATGTAATTATTTTATGATAGAGTAAAATAATAAACTAATAATTTATTCTTTAAATTTATAGACTAACTTAGTTGCAATTCTTAATTTCTTGTAAGTATATGAATTGATACTTAAAAATATTAAATTTGTTATATATTAATTCATCTTTGGAGAGATTAATATCTATCGAGTTGAATATTTTTATGAATTAAAAAAAATAACAAATTGATAATTTTATAAATTAATTATGCATTAAAAAAATTTAAAAATAAATTTCGAAGTCAAAATTTTAGGTTATTGTTTTATGATATTTAAATTTTATAAATTTGTTATATATTAATTCATCTCGGAGAGATTGATGTTTATTGATGGTAGATATTTTGGGATTAGAACTTGATTGTAGCCTCAAGCCACATAGAATGAGTATTATGAGAGAAATATCGTTTGCAAGCATAAGAAGCGAGGAAACCAAGAGATATATATAGCAGAGCATGATTGATGAACACATATCAACGAACAACGACAAAGCAGCACACCCTATTATTATAAAAATACAAGAAGATCAACAAATACTAAATAAAAATGAAATACAACCAAATAAAGAGTAAAAGAAGAATTCTTCAAGATCTTCAAACACACTATCTTTTTACCTTTTTTGAGAGTATAGTTTTTTTTTTAAAGAGTTTTCTTATTAGGCTATCAAGTCCATAATTATATAGGTAAAGAGTTAAATATAAATCTTTAAACACTCTATTCAACACTAGAACTCAAAAGAGGAATGTCTATACAGTAAGAAAAAAATTGCGATAAACAAATTTAAACTAAAAAAATAAAAGAAAGAAAGAGAAGGGTGTAACTCCCTCCATTATTTCATGTGACAGTCCAGAACCTGGAGGCAGGGGTGTTCACAAATTTAGTTCGATCAATTTTAGAAATTGAATTAAACTAAACTGATAACAAATATTTTATTAAAAATAAATCTATTTAATTTAGTTCAAGTTTTTAAAATCGAACAAAACCAAAATCAAACCATCATTATCGTTGGGTGATAGCCCCAGAAGCTAGAGGTTTTGTGGCCTGGTTTAGGACAAGAGGTTCCGCGGTGCAAAGCTAATTCTTGGGTGAACAAATTTCTAGCTGAATCCTTTTTCTATTTTTGGACGGGCCATATAACCAACAATTCAATAACAAATGCCCAAGGCCCATTTGAGAGACAAAGAGCATTCGGAATCTTCCTATGCCAGCTCACCAGAAATACGAACACAAACAATAGAGCACCACACTCCGGAAAAAAGAAAAGGAAAGAAAACTCGATCTGCATCTGACCTACGCCTACCATCTTCACCTTTCTCTCGATCCTGCATCTATTTTAGTAAAAATTTTAGGCAATTTGGTGGGGCTAAAGTCCAGTTTCTCCTCAGCCTTCCCTGTGATTGAAGTTTGGCCACTGTATGAGCTACCGTATTACCCTCTCTAGGGATCCAGATATAGGTGAAGTTATGCCCTTCTTCTTTTGCTCTCTCTATTAACCTTCTTATGGGGCTAACATTCCAATTCTTAGTCCGTCCATTGCAAGCATCAATCAAAATTTTATATCAGACTCAAAAATTACAGCTCCTATTTGCAGGTTCCTCGCAATTGTAATGGCTTCCTCCATGGCCCTCGCTTCTGCTTCCAGAGCCAAGGGAGCAAGGCAAGTTGTTGATGATCCCGTGAGCAGTCTTTCTTTCGCATCTCTGATCACTGCTGTCGTGTGACTTGTCAGATCCTCCTTCGAGTAGGCTGCGTCTGTGTTGATCTTCACCCATCCAACTGGAGGTAACTTCCATATATTTATCTTCTCTGTTCTATTTTCGGGAAGTGCATGGTTAGCTTGATTTGATTGCATCTGGCTGTGTCTGATATCTGAATACATGTTATTTGTCTTGATAACCACACTGACTGGGTTAATTCGATGATGTTCAAATCTGTGTGCATTTCTCTCCTTCCATATGAACCATAAGTAGGAACATTTTGTCAGTTAAATTTGCTCCTTCTACTCCATTTTGTGCGAACTGATCCAGCTTTTTCTCCTACTCCTCCTCTATTCTAGTGCTTTACCCTGCATCACTAGGACCTTGTAAATTAGAGCCAAACCATGTTGGTCTTGTCCAATTACAGCCAAGAAAAAGATGTTCACTAGTTTCTTTCGTAGTCAAACAGATCGAGCAAAGAGAGTTCTTAGTAAGCTTTATTATGCATAAATTGATAAGTGTTATGCATATTTGACATTGGGCCCTGAATTTTTTTATATTACAGTTTAGAGTTTTACTTGGCTATCGATGTACCGACTCCATTGGGTGGCTATCATTTTTTTTTTCCTATGGTGGAACTTTTATCCTCCCAGAGAACGCCTTCCATAATTTCACATACCTTACAAGCCAGTTGGTTCAGTTGTTATTTTGATTTTTTTTTTTTCAGATGTTTCGAGAGTATACAACTCTAAAAATACCATATGGATGTGATAGAGTGTGACCTTAGGATATATTTAAAAGTTAGGAGACGAAAGAAAATGAAAAAAATTTAAAAAAAGAAAGAAAGAAGAATAAATGGTTAAATAATAATTTTTCTTCTTTTTCATTTCGACCCTCTTAAAATTTAGAACTATGAATAATAAAAAATATTTGAAAGTCAGTGAATACTTCTTTATTTTTTTCCCCTTCATATATTCTAAAAAAAGGGAATGCCTATCTTTAAGTTTCGCTTTTCTTAAATTCTTCTCTATGTTTTCTGGAAATGGATCCTTTTGGCGCAGCAGAGGATGCAAAGCCGCGTTTTGGTTTTTTATCTTTTTTTTTTTTTTTTTAATTTATTTTAATAACACTATATTTATTTTAATTAAATTAAATCATCAAAAAATTTCAAAATTTAAAATTAAAAGAGGCAATTTTTATTTTTATATTTAAAAAATATTTGTTGTAATTTAATTGTTTTAAATTTTAATTTTTTAAACATTTTACTTAAAATAATAATGAATTTTTTTATTTTTTATTTTAAAATAAATAGTTCTTTTGATTTCTTCAAGACATATACATTTTTTATTTAATTTTTAAAATTTTATTTTATCAATTTAATTTTTAAATATTATTTTATTTTAAAAAATATTTTTAGATTTACTTTATTAATAAATATTTAACGCATTTTTTATCTATTATAATTACATAGTTTATGTGAAGATATAATTTAGTTAAATAATTATTTTAATTAATCATTTTAATTAGTGAAGATGTAGTTTAATTTAATTTTGGTTTTTTAATTAAATTAAAATAAACTTGTTGTTATTAAAATAAATTTAAAATAGTAAAAAAGAGAAAAAAATCTAAAATAACTGTTTTTAACACATTTTTTTATCTATTATAATTAAGAATTTATATAATTTAAGTAAGTTCTTATTTTGATTAATTAAAAAAATTTATTAAGCTTCTATTGATAAAATTAAGACGAAAATATTTTGAAAGAAAAATAATTCTTTAAGTAAGATTTAAAAAAAATATTTTTATTAAAATAAATAAATAAAGGATAAAAAAACCAAAAAACAGCAGAAGATCCATGTCCATGTTTTCTTCTATTTAAATAAATTTTAAAAATAGTTCTACTAAAATATTTAATTTATGTCAAAATTAGAAGACACCTGACAATAATAATAATAATGCCTATTTTTTAGCAAAAAGATATTTATGATGGAATAAGCACGCGCTGGCATTTAATGAGCTAAGGAAGAAGGAAAAAGCTATTCGCTGCAAAAAAAAAAAATTAGTTTGATGTTTTTTTTATAAAAATAATTTATAAATTAATTAAAAATTTATAAATTAATTAAAAATTTATAAATTAATTAAAAATTTATAAATTATTTATAATTTATAAATTTTTAATTAATTTAAATTATTTAAATAAACTAATTTATTAAACACTTTTAATTTATTCAAATAAATTTATAAACTAATCAAATTAATTATAAATTAATTTATTGAACTTATCAGATATATTCTATGTTAAAATTAATTATAAATAGAATTTATTTTCATTTAAATTAAAATATGTCACCAGTTGATGTTAAAGAATTAATCTCGTAATAATATACAATATGTGATTTTAGGTATGTAATTGTAAAATTTAAATCTTAGTTAAAAGTTTAATTAAGCTCAGTTTGGGAGTAATTTTTTTTATAATTTTTTTAATCTCGACATTAAAAGTCTAATTTTGATCAAACTAAAAAAAATTAATTAATTTTTTTAATTCAAAGATTAAGGATATTTTTAAGTTTTACATAGGCTCAGTTTTCTCTTGTTAACATAATGCATTTAACATTTTAATTTTAAAGTGTTCTCATGATAACTCAATCCATGTTAATAAGAAAGAAAAATATTATTTACTCTTTCTAATTATTATAGTTAAATGGAGAATAATGGATTGGAAAATGAGAGAATCATTGAAACATTCTTTTTGAGAGTTTATGCTGGAGAAGAAATAATTTTTAAATTACCTTCTAAAATTCTCTAAATTCCCCTCTCTCTCTCTCTCATAAATTAAAGTTTCCCTTATTGCTAATTTGGAGAATTTTTTAGGACAAGCTAATAATTAAGTATTATGTTATTCTTTATTTTTTAAATTTTTTATCAATAAAAAATATTTCAATAAAAATAATTATTATCAAATTTTGTATAAAGTTTTAACATATAATAGAAAAATAAATTAACTTAACTTAACTTATCATGCACTCTATATATATAATTGGGGAAATTTCTTTTAACCAAAATTGAAAAATATAGTAGCTAACCAAAGAAAATTAAAATATAATATCTATTATTATGACATATTTTTGTTATACATTTAAAATTGGGGCATTATAAGCCAATTACTATTATTATTTTATATAATAAATCATATTTGAAATTTATAAATAGTTTGTATGTGTATCACTAAATGTATTTAAATAATTTATTTTATTTTTTTTTGTTTGCTTTAAGCATGATGAAACATGAATATATATTACTTTTGTACGACTTAAAGTACATTTCAAAAAAAATTAATTTATTGAATGAGATAATTTTAAAATTTAAATACTATTTTAAATATTAATAGCTATCTAATATGAAATATATCAAGCTCTTAAGATAGTAACAAGATCTCCCAAGGTATGTTTGGTCCGTGAGTTTTCAATTTTTATTTTTAATGAAAATAAAAAATAAGGCTTTTTTATTTATCGTTTTTTATTTTTATTTTTAAAAAAATACATTAAAAAAATATTTTTAGAAATTTTAATACCATAGTGCATTGTAATGGTAACAATTATTTTGAATTTATTACAACATGGTTGAACTTTGTGTTTACTGTTTAAATGAAAATAAAATAAAAATATAAAAAAAAGAGATATTGATGACAGATTTAAATTTTCATCTCAGTCTCAATAAACTTTTAATGACTTTTAGTTATTACTTGTTACTTATTTTTATTCATTTTAATTACAAAAAATAAAAATAATTTTGTATTTGTTCTTAAGAAAAATCTCGAGCTAAATGTCCTCTGTGAATCATTTTCTTTTCAAAGTAAAAAGATAACTTTGTTGAATAAAATGAAAAGAAAAAGAAAACCTAAAGAGAGTGTAAAAGGATTTCATTTCATAATCTCAAATCTAAAAATCTGAAGACTTATTTAATCTAATTAACTTGGTACTTCATATTTTATTTAATGATATGGATTTAGTTATAAAAAAAATTAGTTGTCACTATACTTTTTGAACAGTAAATTAAATTAGATGAAGTAAGTATCTAATGACCAATTAAATTCTTAATTAAGCTATATACAAAAATTTGTTAATAAAATTAATGTGAAGACATTTTTTAAAATAACATAATTTTTGAATGACTAAAATGAGAAAAAAAAAATACATTTTCAATAATCAAATTAAAAGATTTTTATTTTTTGAAAGTATGTATGTTTTGACTTTTGAGTACTAAAAGAGCAATTCAGAATATATTTCAGCTCAAAATCTCAAAAGGAAGGTGGCAAAATTTGTGTGTCCCTAATTTACTAATGTCCCTGTGGATATCCTTCAACTTTCCGTGTTCCTGCTTTGGCGCTGATATAGAAAAATCGCAACGTCTCGATTCTGAATGACGAAACTTGCTCCCAACCGTTGATAGAATAAAAAAAGTCATTAATTTTTCACCCCAAAATAAAAAATCATTGACCAATTAAAAGAGTTCTTTAATAATATTAATAAATGCACATGAATTATTTTCTTCAGGTCAACTGTTGCTGTATTATATAAATGACAGTCATTTTAGACTTTCAACATGGTCGAAGATGACATCTATTCCCTCATAACCTATCCTATCTTATATGAATTAATTAAATAAAATATCAAGTTAAATTGAATTTATTTTCATTCAAATTAAAATCATTGACCAACTGATGTTGAAGAATTTATCTCGTAATAATATACAATATGTAATTTTAAGTATAGAATTGCAAAATTTAAATCTTAGTTAAAATTTTAATTAAGTTCAGCTGGGTAGTAATTTTTTTTTTTAATCTCGACATTAATAATCTAATTTTGATCAAACCAGAAAAATAAGTAATTTTTTTAATTCAAAGATTAGATATTTTGAAGTTTTACATAGGCTCAGTTTTTTCTTGATCTCAAAGGCGTTTTTTTTTTATATTAACATAATGCATTTGATATTTTAATAACTCAATCTATGTTGATAAATAAAAAAGGATAATATTTACTATTTTTAATTATTATGTTTGAATCGAGAATAATGAATTGAAAAATGAGAGAATCATTGAAACATTTCCTTTAAGAGTTTATGGGGGAGGAGAAAGCATTTTAAAATTACCTTCTAAACTCCTCTCTCTCTCTCTCTCTCTCTCTCTCTCTCTCTTATAAATTAAAGTTTCCCTTATTGCTAATTTGGAGATTTTTTTAGGACAAGCTAATAATTAAGTATTATGTTATTCTTTATTTTTAAATTTTTTATCAATAAAAATTATTTTAGTTAATTATTTTGATAAAAATATATTTATAAAAATATATTACTATCAAATTTTGTATAAAGTTTTAACATATAATAGAAAAATAAATTAGGTTGATGGCTTAAAGCTCAAGTGGAAACTTTTGAATAAAAAATAAATTAGGTCTATCGGTAAGATAATATTTTTAACATATAATATATTATTAAACATGTTTTATTGGCTCACAATAAAAAATAATATAAATAATGTATGTGTCACGGCCCTAAATAATGGAACACATGACCGGCACGGCATAAGGGTTTCCCCCTAGCCGTAAGCCTAACACATAGCATGCACAACCATTCAGTACACAATCCAGTACATAATAAATATAACTGGCCACATACGCCACATCCAATATCAGAAAATACTGTATATATATATATATTTCATGAATCCAACATCCTTGATTCAACTTGGCCCATGGCCTCATAGTACAAACATTATTGTAAAACGTAAAACCATTTTTCAAACAACACAAGAAGCGAGGATCCTGCCTGTATGTTCATGGAGATATACTAGACATACACTTAAACTATACAACCAATACAACGGAGTACCCAAACTGGGGCTCACCAATACTATATTTAGCCTCCTATGGAGCTATAGCTGGATCAGTGTTTCTTTGACTATCTGTGGAGAGAAAACAGAAGAGGGGTGAGATTACCACATCTCAGTGAATGGATAAATCATACTATAACAGAAACAGGGCAAACTAAGTACGAATATTTCACAATTAATTAAATAATTGAAATCAAAGTATAGAAAACATTAAACATTTAACCGTAATTTATTGAAAGAATGCTAAACAGTTCAAATGATAAATCAGGATTAAATCAATAACTGTAAGCAAATCAATTATGCATGGTAAATAATAAATGAAGATATTTATGCAATAACAATGATGCATGTGGTATTTTAAAAATATTTAATCTTTAAGAAAAATGCACTAGTTTATTGGAGGTCTTTCCTAACAGATCTATCATCTATCCCAAGCACATAGCAAGGGTAAGGTAATCACTGTAGGCGTAGACATAAGTCCACCCTAAATTTTTCCCAAGCACATAGCAATGGGTATGGCAATCACTGTAGGCATAGACATAAGTCTATCCTAAATTTTGTGTCTTAGGCTGTCATATGCCCGTCACAATATCCTAGGCCGAAACCTTAACATGATCATGGTGTACCAGGGCTAGCACTACCTGCGGCTAGCTAACAGTGATCTAAAAGGGTCCCTCCAATAGAAAACATGTGAAATATGCTATTCAAAGAGTTTAAAGTAAAACATTTCAATAACTTTACAATACAGCTATAATTCTCCATCTAACTCTTTTCATGCATAAAATCTCGCTCTAAAATATATCTCATCCATGAATTCCCATGGAGACCTTTACAATCATAAATTTTCCCTTTTAAACATAGATCGTCCGTAGACGTCACATAGATGCTCATCATGCATCAAATCATTTCATGGCTAACTTAGTTCATTTCTATGACTAAGTTCGCATTTCTATAAATCTAGCTCAAATGGAGAATTAATTGTCTAGATGCTTGCCCTGCATACCTAGGGTTCAACTAGGATTAAAATTTACAATTTCTAACATGGTTGGAACATATTGGTTTTCAAAGCAGTAAAACAATTTAACATACATTCCAACTAGTGAGAGTTATAAATCAAATTCCTAAAACATGTGCTATAGTATGAAAAACCCACTCACCGTACTAGAAGTCCAACAACGAGAATTTCACCTCGTAGTGGCTCAATAACCTAGAAAACATAGACATAGCATGAAAATTAGAAAATTCTAAAGTCACTATTCACGCCGGAAAACACTATTCACTCGCCGGAAAATACTATTCACTCGCCAGAAAATACTATTCATGCTGAAACCTAAAAACTCCATATTCGATTCTAAAGCTATCTACGGGAAGAATTTCGGTAAAAACGAAGCCTAAAACGCAATTGGACGAAGTTTTACCTTTGGAGGTACTATTCACGCGATTTTCCGGCGACCTTCCGGCGAAATTGATCGGTGGGTTTTGAAGTACTCGTTGCCACGAGTCCAACGGTCCAGACGGTTTGTCAATCGGAGGTCCGTAACTCCAGATATGAGGGTTTGAAATTCGAAGGGGAAAAGGGAAAAATGGGGGGGCTGTGGGTTTTTTCTGCTCTCTGCCTGGTATCCGTATGCACGTATATGTGCGGATGCTACAGTAAAAAAAATATTTTTTTTAATAATTATTAAATAATTAATAATAAGATTTTCTTTATAAAATTCATTTAAATTCCGTTTTTCATCATAAAATATCCTAAAAATTTCTAAAAATTTCCTTTCTCATAAATCTTTAGTTAAACTCTCACATCATAATTTTTCTTGATAAAAATCATAATAAAACAAATTTCTAAACAAATATCTTTATTTATATTAAAAGAAAGAGTATTTCTAAAAATATCATAAAAATTCAATAGAAGCCGGTATAATTATTTTAAGCAACACAATACTTCTTTTACTTAAAAATCCACTTACTTTTAACAAATCATAATTATTTCTACATAATAAAAATATATTTGCTTATAGCGCGCCAAAACATAACTTCTAATATTTTTTTTTCTATGTAATAAATATACATATTTTCTACGGTTCTTATCTCTATTGTCAAAATTCTCTCTTTTATTTTAAATTTCCTTTTCATTAAATTTTACGGTTATTACAGTATGTGTGCATCACTAGATGTATGTAAATAATTTATTTTACTTTATTTGCTTTAAGCATGATGAAAAAAGAATATTACTTTGGTACGACTTAAACCACATTTTTTAAAAAAATTATTTATTGAATGAGATAATGTCAAAATTTAAATACTATTTTAAATATCAATAGTTATCTAATATGAAATATATCAACCTCTTAAGAGAGTAACAAGATCTCTCAAGGTATGTTTGGTTGGTGAGTTTTCAATTTTTATTGTTCTATGTGTAAATATCACTTTAAACAAGTTAATAAAATACATTGTTCTATGAGTTTTCAATTTCAATTTTTATTGTTCTATGAAAATCTGTTTAATAAATAATTTCAAAAATATATTGTTCTATGTGTTTGAAAAACAAAAATAATTATTTTTGTTTTGTTATTTTAGAAATAAGTGTTTTCAAATAAATAATAATAATTTTCAAACAAGTTCAAAAATACTGTAAACCATACAATGGGTAATGGGTCTCTACAAACTATTCTAAGAAACTCTTTTCATTTTTTAGGGTAAATTTGGATAACTTTTACTTTTCGGATTCGTATCAATGGATATTTAAAAAGAAATTTTATAATATTTCAAAAAAAAATTTAATCTGATTTAATAAGTAAATAAAAATAGTTATCTTGTTACAATATTTAATAATAATTTTTATCTCAAAATTTAAAATATCAATCTCTTTTTATATAAATATTGTAAATATGGTTGAAATTTATTATTGAATGAATTTTTTTTTTATTTTACCACGATTTAAAACTTAAAACAGATTAATAGCCTTAAAAAAACTTAAAAAGAGTCTTTTAGAACATTGATGTATCATATTCTCCATTGATATCCTTATTTTTTTTTCTCGTAGTGCTATAAACAATTTTCTTATTTGTTATAGTCTATTCTAAACTTTATATTTAATTTCAGAATATCTTTACTTACGATTAATTCTACTTTTTCTTCATGCACCCAATATCTCGTAGATCATTTTGATTCAAACTATTTTTACAATTAGTCGTCTATATTAGATTTTTGTTGTGTCAAGAAGCATTAAGAACAAGAAATTTTGAATGGGTCAATCTCTTTATCATGATTTTGTTAAAAAAATTTGGGTAGAAGGGTTCTTGATTCTATTCTTTCGCCGAGACGATAATATGGTAGTGGTCAAATATGTTATGAATCTTATTGCTAGTCAAATATGTTATGAGCCTTATTGACTCTATTTCTAATTTTACAGAATGCCTGAAATGTGTCAGAGTCTATAATTGATTACTAGGACCAAACAAATATCTAAAAATGAAATTTTACAATAAACAAATTGAATAGTTGAACCATGACAAGGGCATTTTCATTTAGTGCCATGATTATTAAGCGCATTTTTGAAACTTTGGTCTTCTGCCATTCGTTTAATTATTGTAATAACTGTAAAATTTAATAAAAATTTCAATTAAAAAAAATTTAAAATCAAAGAGAGAATTTTGACAATAGAAATAAGAACCGTAAAAAATATGTATATTTATTACATGAATTAAAGAATTACAAAAAAAATATGAGAAATTATGTTTTTGTGCGCTATAAGCAAATATATTTTATTTATGTAGAAATGATTATGATTTGTTAAAAGTAAGTGGACTTTTAAGTAAAAGAAGTATTGTGTTGTTTAAAATAATTATACCGACCTCTAATAAATTTTTATGGTATTTTAGAAATATTCTTTCTTTTAATATGAATAAAGATATTTGTTTTAAAATTTGTTTTATTACAATTTTTATTAAAAAAAAATTATGATTTAAAAGTTTAACTAAAGATTTATGAGAAAAGAAATTTTTAGAAATTTTTGAGATATTTTATGATGAAAAATGAAATTTATATGAATTTTTATAAAAGAAAATCATATTATTAATTATATAATAATAATAATTATATTTAAAAAAAAACGAAAGCAGAATGATAAAATAAAACTGAGTGCGACAAGTATCAGAAAAAAAAACGGAAAAGATGCATAGTAGTGAATAGTATAAGAATAGTAACATCCAATATTTTCTTTTGATTTGGAGTACCGATTGACTTCTGATTTCAAAATTGAAAGTGTTATTGGATTTAGGACGAAAAGTACTTTAATTTTGACCGATTAGTTTTTCAAATCAACCGTTGAATCGCCGTAGATCTGAAGTAGAAAATCTCAGTAAAAGGTAAGTTTTGAAAAACCTTATTTAGAAACTTCTAATTAGAAATTTGACTCCGTAGATGGATTCAGAAACTAAATAAACATTAGGATATGAAATTTTTTTGTTGATTCAGTAAAATTTTGTGATGGTGAATAGTATTTTTCTAGCGATGAATAGTAGTAGTGAATAGTGATTTCCGGTGAGTGAATAGTGTTTTTCGGCGGTGAATAGTGACTAAATTCCCGCAGTCATTTTTCAAGTTTTTGAACCTTCCGGACTCGATTTTGGGGTTTGTTTTACCGAATTCAGACCAGAAACGAGGATTTTAGGTCTGTCCAATCTGGAGCGCTTACTTGTGAGTGGGTTTTTCTTACTATAACGTATGTTTTACGAATTTGGTTTATAATTCTCTCGTATGATTTTAACTAGTTGGAATGTATGCTAAATTGTTTTACCGCTTTAAAAACCAATATGTTCCAACCATGTTAGAAATTATAAATTTCAATCCTAATTGAACCCTAGGTATATAGGGCAAGCATCTAAGCTGATAATTCTCTATTGAGTTAGATTTATAGAAATGCGAACTTAGTCATAGAAATGAACTAAGTTAGCCATGAAATGATTTGGTGCATGGCGAACATCTATGCGACGTCTACAGACGATCTATGTTTAAAGGGAAAGTTTATGATGATAAAGGTCTCTATGGGAATCTATGGATGAAACATATTTTAGAACATAATTTTATGCATAAAAAGAGTTAGATGGAGAATTATAGCTGTATTATAATGTTATTGAAATGTTTTACTTAAACTACTTGAATAGCATATTTTCAAATTTTTTCTATTGGAGGAACCCTTTTAGATCACTATTAGCTTGTCGCAGGTAGTGCTAGCCCTAGTGCACCATGGTCATGCGAAGACTTCGGCCTAGGATATTGTGACGGGCTTATGATCGCCTAAGATACAGAATTTAGGGTGGACTTATGTCTACGCCTACAGTGATTACCCTCTCCTTGCTATGTGCTTGGGAAAGATGATAGATCTGTCAGGAAAGAACTCCAATAGACTAGTACATTTTTCTTAAAAATTAAATATTTCTAAACAATCTCATTCATCATTGTTATTGCATAAATAATTTCATTTATTACTTACCATGCATAATTGATTTTCTTTACGGTTACTGATTTAAATCATGTTTTATCATTTGAACTGTTTAGCTTTTCTTTCAATAAATTATGGTTAAATGCTTAATGTTTCTATTATTATCTTTACACTTTGATTTCAATTATTAAACTCATTGCAAAACACTCGTGCTTGGTTTGCCCTGTTTCAGTTATAGTATGATTTACCCATTCACTGAGATGTGGTCTCACCCCTCTTCTGTTTCCTTCCCACAGATAGTCAAAGAGACTTTGATTCAGCTACAGTTTCGTAGGAGGCTGAAGATAGCGTTGGTGAGCCCCAGTTTGGGCAAGATTCTTTTGTACTGTTTGTCTAGTTTAGTTTATGTCTAGTGTACCTCCATGAACTTATAGGCAGGATCCTCGCTTCTTGCGTATTTTGATGTGTTGTTTGGAAAACGGTTTTATGTTTTACAACGATGTTTGTATTATGAGGCCATGGGTCAAGTTGAATCACGGATGTTGGATTCATGAGATATATATACATATATAGTATTTTCTTATATTGGATGTGACATATGTGGCTAGTTATATTTATTATGTACTCTGAATTGTATGCTGGATGTTTGTGCACACTATGTGTTAAGCTTGCGACTAGGGGGAAACCTTTATGCCGTGCCGATCATGTGTTCCATCATTTAGGACCGTGACAATTATGCTGATATATGTTGCTTTTGGATTGTCCATTTCCAAGAGGATCTTTTTTTTTTTTGGGGGAAAAGTGATTGTCCATTTCCAAGAGCATATGACTTCATTAAACTTGGGGTATTTAGGTAAAGGCTCTAGCCTTGGTGTTCTTGGGTAAGGTTGCGGCCCAAGAGCCTAAAGTAAGACAGCTGTGTAAGGCTAAGGGCCTCATGTAGGGGGACAGGCCCAAGGGTTTTGGGCAGGATAATTATGCAGGAAGGAGAGGGATTTTGGACCGCTACACTCAAGTTTCTTTGGAATAAAATAAGTTAAGGGTGAAGTCTTAGCCTCTCAAGGAAGAATGTGTAATTTATAACAAAAATTAAGATGAGAAAAGATAATTATATTTCTTAATTTTAATAATTTACAAAATTTTGATTAAGAAGTACACTGTACTTATATTTCCTGTAGAAGTATTTTTGTGTGTCTATGCAATAAAATAAAGACAATTAAAACACGTTAGTTTGATGTTGTGAAATAGCATTCTTCTTTAGTCCACTTATTATATAAAATTGAGCGTCATACTATTAAGACTTATAATTTGATAGAAGCATTCATCTAAGTAGCTTCTACAAACAGGAACAAATTGCTCTATACCATCTAATTATTTTTCTAACTTGTAAAATGGATTAAAAATTTTTGGAATATAAAAGCCAACCAAAGTGCTAATTGTCACTCATCTTTTCATTGTTCTTTTTCAATTATATGTAAGTTTTATTTTAAACATAAAAGTCTAATTCATATCTTACAGTAAACATGAAAGATAACAACACTGCCATTTTCTGAATCAATTTGTCTTTATTACATGGAAAAATCCATCCTTCAAGTCTTCCTATAATTATAGCATACACAAACAAAGACTCAAGTCATAATGTATTTGTCTATGTAAAAGTTATATTTGTTAGAAATTATTTCTATATTTACTATTTGGCATCAATGTTGTTCAAAAAAATATGTTGAATATTTATGCTACATGAGTATCGCCAAAACTTTATTAAAGAAAGGTATGAAGTTAATTCAGTAACAAAGAGGTGATAATATCTTTTTTTGTTAATATAACATCGATTCTTCTAGAGAATACTCTAAAATTAAAATTTTAAGTCCACCCAATCAATTTGGAGGAAGAATTCCTTAAGATCATCAAATGGAAACCTAATACTTACCCAAAAGTCCTATAGAAATATAATAATCTTACCCCAAAAAGGATCTAATATAATAATCTTACCCCAAAAAGGATCTTACATGCAGGCACTATCTAACACAGCTAAATTCCACGGCATACGATGACTACTTGGAAACTTTGCTCATTTATCTTTAAAATTTTGTTGCTTTGATCACTCAATTTCTTCACGAAAGTTCAAAGTAGTTAAAGTGACATTTTCCATTGACAGCTTCATGTTTTTGTTTTTTACTGTAAAATTCTACAAATCGTTCAACTATAGGCCCACAATGAGCAATATAAATCCAAAATAGATTCTTGATCTCTCACATCTCAAGAGAAAAATTTGTCTTAATTTATTACTTGGAAAAGGTCAAAGTCATCTTTTAAGTCGAAGTGGATGTACAATAAATGGAACGGAAAATGATTGCCTTATGCCTTTGATTGGTTTTTTAACCCCTAAAATGGGATGGAAAATTTTGAACACAAAATGATGTGTGTGTGCTAACTATTTTTTTTGTTTAACTGCTAATTTTAATTTTGACCAGGTAGACATACAATAATCATGAATTGTTTAAAAATGTGTGTGTATAATAGTGAATTTAATCAACTATCATGTTTTTTATATATTATATTTTCAATTCTAATTTTTCTCAAATTGATTAATTTTAATAATTGATCTTCTAATATATCCATTTAATGCAATTATCTCCCTACAATTTAAATTAAATGTTAGTGCTATTGTTTATCCAAATACCCTTCTCATTAAGAAAATTGCAAAATTAATGGGTAATAAGTAATGAGAGGGTTTATAGGTTTATATTAATTAATTGGACATTTGGTTGATATATTTGATTGGTTTTCTAGCCCCTAAAATGGGGTGAAAAATTTTGATCACAAAAAACGATATGCCTGATTAACATAGGTTTTTTGGGTTAACTGGTAACTTTAATTTTTATCAAGTAGATATACAATAGTCATGAGTTGTTACTCTTCTTTTTCTACAAATAGGAACGAGATGCCTTATACCATCTAATTATTTTTTTAACTTTTAAAATAGATTAAAAATTTTGGAATATAGAAACCAACCAAAATCCTAATTTTTACTCTTCTTTTTTAGTTCTAAATAAGTTTTATATATTTAGAATACAAAAATTCTGATTCATACATTGAGTATGAAAGATAGCAATGCCATTTTCTACGTCAATAGACTTTGTCTTTATTTCATGGACATGGAAAAGTCCAAAGTCATCCTTCAACTCTCCCCACAATTTTAGCATACATTGATGGACACCCAAGCCACATAAATCTGTCTGTTTATACAAAATTGATATTTGGTATAAATGGTTTTTATACTGAATATTTGGCATCAATATTTCAAAAAATGTATTTTATATTTATATTTTATTATATATCATCAATACTTTAATATAAAAAAGTTTAGATTTAGCTTAGTAGATAAGAGAGGATGACATCTTTCCTGATTAACATAGGTTCAATTATTTTAAAAAATATTTCAAGATTAAAATCCTAATATACTAAGCCCAAGAGTGTCCCTTCAGGGTCGACATCCAGTAATGAAAAATAGATGGAGAGTGCACCCAACGACTTTTTTTTTTTTATAAAAAAAAAAATCTCATACAAACACACTATTTAACATGACATCCTTTAATATTTTTAAAGAAGTTTAGAGGATAAATTTGGAAAGAGATAAATGCATACATATAACTTATATTTGAATTAGTAAGTTCTATTTACTTATTAAATATTAAATTTTGAATAAAGTCTTATTTTAATTCTTCAAATTTACAATGAAATTCAATTCAATATGTAACTAAAGAAGTATGTTTAGCATTCATGGATAGAAAATTTGGGAACATACAAAGAAGAGTAATGAAGAAATAAACTCTTAAAAAATCAGTCTAGTCCGAGTTTAACAGGTGAAGCCATCTATATAATAAGAGTAGAGAGAGATTTTAAAACCTAAAAAGTCACAAAGGAAACTAACCAGAGTTGTCTGGGAGCCGGATAAATGAGGTAGAGTTCAGGGGTTAGCGATATTTGGAGAGAGATTTTGGAGAGTAATTTACAAAATTCAACATTTCAAAATTTAAGAAAATAAAATTCCCTATTAAATTTTAGACTAATTGTAGTTTCTGAATTTACATGATCTATTCACAACGCTAATATTCAAAATTTTAATTCTATATAAATTAGCCTTTGAATTTATCGAATTCACAACAAGTTAGTCTTTCTGCTAACAAAAGAGAAAGATAACAAAAAGGAATAACTTCTTGGGAGTTTTGTAAATTTAAGAACTAAGTATAAAAATTTTACAAACTGCTAATAGGGGCTGATTTAATTAATAAAGGTTGAAACACTTCAACTAATTTTCTTGTACAATGTTTTAAAACTTTTCAGAAATTTTAATTCACTTTTAAATTATTCTTTTCAAACATAAATTTAAATCATTTAATGAAAGCAATTTATAATAAATTTTTTTATTAATTAAATACGTATAGATTCCTTTAGACTATAATGGAACAATTATTTTTAATAGTATTCATTATTGTGTCTAATATATCTTAATATTTGCACATAATGTTGTTAATGACTCAATTGAATTAATAATACTGAAATTATCTTTTAGGATCATAATTTTAAATTCAAATCTCAATTAAAATCAATTAAAATAAAAAAGGTCACATATTATTTGATTTGATAGGAGCATACTTTTACAATCAATTTCTAAAGTGTATCAAATAAAGCTTTAAGCCCATTAAGACCCTATTTAGTGTACCATATAAAGTTAGATATGATAGTATAAATTAATATAATTAAGTCTTATATATTGTTTGATACAAATGAGAGATTATAGAAACATAAACAATTGAGATCTTTTATAAGGGATAAGCATTAGGTAAAAAAAGTTGTACAAATTTTTTAATAATAAAATTATTTTTATGTTTATTTGTCAATTTAATATAATATCATCACCACCGCTATTGCTTTGCCATGAGTGCTACCAATAATATTATAAAACTTTTATGATATGAATTATTACTGCACCTGAACTTTTAATTGAACTTTTTCTTTATTTTTTGAAAATAAAAGAATTATTTACCCCTTATAATAGGTCAAACTATTATGTAAAAGTCATATTTGTTAGAAATTATTTCTATATTTACTATTTCGCATCAATATTGTTCAAAAAAATATGTTGGATATTTATGCTATGTGAGTATCACAACCACTTTATTAAAGAAAGATGTGGAGTTGGTTTAGTAGTTTCGAATTGATAATATCCTTCTTTATTAATATAACATCGATTCTTCTAGAGAATATTCCAAACTTAAAATTCTAAGTACACTCAATCGATTCAGAGGAAGGAGTCCTTAAGATCATCTGAAATGAAAACTTAATCCTTACCTAGAAATTTTTATAAAAAAAATCTTACATAAAGTCACTATCTAGCACAGCTAAATTCCTTACCATGCACTGAATACTTGGAAACTTTGCTCACTTATCTTCAAAATTTTGTCACTTTGATATCTCAATTTCTTCACGAAAGTTCAAAGTTGTTGAAGTGACATTTTCTATGGACAACTTTATGTTTTTGGTTTTTATTGTAAAATTCTACAAGTCATCCTTCAACTATAGGCCCACAATGAGGAATATAAATTCCACAATAGATTCTTGATCCCTCACATCTCAAGAAAAAATTTGTCTTAATTTATTACTTGGAAAAGTTCAAAGTCATCCTTTTAAGTCAAGATAGATATACAATAAATGAATTGGAAAATGATAACCTTATGTCTTTGATTGGTTTTTTTAACCCCTAAAATGGGATGGAATATTTTGAACACAAAATGATGTGTGTGCTAACTATTTTTTTAGGTTAACTGTTAACTTTAATTTTGACTTGACAGACATACAATAATCATAAATTTTCTAAAAATATGTTTGTATAACAATGAACTTAATCAACTATCATTTTTTGTTTTTGTTTTTTTTTAAATATTATATTTTCAATTGTAATTTTTCTCAAATTAATTAAGTTTAATAATTGACCTTCTAATATATCCATTTAATACAATTATCTCCTTAAAATTTAAATTAGATGTTAGTACTAACATTAATTATATAAAGTTACCCAAATACCTTTCTCATTAAGAAAATTGCAAAATTAATGGTGTAATAAGTAATGAGACAGTTTTTATTAATTAATTTATTATACTTCTTTACATAAGGACATTTTTATCAAAATAACACTGTTTTTATTTTATCAATTGCTTATTAAACACAAGGTATAATTATGTTATACGATAAAATATATTATATATTAATATAACAAACTCATGATAATATAAAAGCTTATAAAATAAATAACTTATCATATATTATCCAGTTATCATTATTCGATCAGATCTAATTCTATATAGTGCATCAAATAAAGCTTTTAACCAGTTAAGACCCCATTTAGTGTACTGTATAACATTAGATAGGATAATATAAATTAATATAATCAAGTCTTATATATTGTTTGGTACAAATAAAAGAATTATTTACCCCTTATAATAGATCGAATTTCTATTTAATTTTAACTGGGTTGTATATACTTTCAGTTTCCTCAAACCAGTACTTGTGTTTGTAATTTCATATTCAATGGCAACAAGAAATTAAAATAAACTGTGGAAACCCAACCTTTTCCAATTCTATAGACTTTTGGTTGCTCTTTTATTTTTATGGCCCTGAAGTCCATGCAAGGCATTAGCCATATAAATCTTATTGGTTTATACAAAGAAAGCGTGTGTGAATGAGAAAGAAATCATCTTCCTTTATAAAAGAATCAAATTATTATTTATATTTTATTCCTATATTCTACCAAACTGAAAAGACTCGAAAATTTTGTTGACTTATCTTTCAACGCTTTGGTTTTCCATCTTGGTGTCTCCAATAAAAGTGGCCCCAAGTCTTAAGTGACATTTTCAAAGGAAGCACCACTGTTCAACACTCAAAAGCTTTATAGAAGGATATGTTTCAATCGAGGAAAATGGAATAAAAAATCAATGTAAGAAATGAAAAAATAACTATAAATTATGTATTAAGAACACTATAGACTAGTGTCTGCACATTAAGTTATTAATGAGTCAATTAATTTAGTAATACTGAAATTATTTTTTAAACTAATAATTTTAAATTTAAATTTCAGTCCGTCAATTAAAATAAAAAAATGGCCACACATTAACATACACATGATTTGATGGGAATATATTTTTGCAATCAATTTCTACAAAATGACAACTTTATGCCTTTGGTTGGTTTTCAATCATGTAAAACTGGTTGAAAAATTTTAAAGATAATTAATCATTCGTATAATAGAAAACAATAATTTTAAATTTTATTTAAATACTCGTTCATTTCACTTGTTCATTTTTCTTTCTCACAACAATATATCTTTTGAATTAAGAAGACTAGAGATTAATGTCCGCACATAATGATGTTAATGAATCAATTGAGTTAAATGTTAAAATTATCTTTTTAGATTGATAATTCAAATCACAATTAGAATAAATTAAAATAAAAAATTCTTCACGAATTATTTGATTTGATAGGAGCATATTTTTACAATCAATTTCTAAAACAATAATTTTAAATTTTATTTAAATACTTGTTTTGTTGATTTTTATTTCTTTAAATTATATACACAATTTTGATCAGAAATTACATAACATTTATTTTTTCCCCAAAAAGCGTTTTTGAGTTTCAATGCAACAGATTAAAACATTTTAGATCCATGGAAATCGAGCCACGAAGAACTATTGAGAGACGGTGGGTGCCATATCAGCATACAAAATGTTATCTGTGTTACCACCGCAGAAGATTTAACGAAATTAATAGACAATAGTTTAAGTCACTATTTTTTAAAAGTTAAGGAATTTGGAAAATTTTATTTTAAGAAATCAAAACAGAATTTAAAACTAAGTTATGGAACTCTAAAAATTAAACCCAAGTTATTAAGAAAAAATGTCATGTCCTTTAATTTCTAATTGAAATAACATTCTGCACATCAATTTGTTAGAAGCATTCATGTAAGCAATCTCTCTACAAATAGGAGCAAGATGTGACGTACCAATTTGATTAATTTTTTAATTTGTAAAATGGGTCACAAAACATGGAATATAGGAATTATTCAGAGCTCCGCTAATTGTCACTTTTTTCTGTTCTTCTTCCCTTCAGGCGTTTTATTTAGAACACGAATATGTATGCATCTTATAAAGATAATATTGTCACTTTGTTCTTGATACATACGAGTATTATTACATCTTTTTAGTGTGAGGTTAGTTTTATTGTCGCAAAGAGCAACTGCGGTTAGAAAGATCAAAAGCCATCACACACGCAAAAAAATTGGTCAAATTTGTACACAAAGACTAAGAAGCTGCAATTTGGATGGAATGGACACTACAAGCAGTTACTAGCAGAGAAATCCTAGCAGCGTAAAGATGACGAGAGGAGAGATTTCTCAATCTTAGTTACTACTAAATGCCAGCTTGTGGATAACAATGCTACCACTTTCTTAATCTATAGATTTTGTCTTAATTTATTACTTGGAAAAGCCCGAAGTCATTCTTTTAAGTCAAGGTAGATATACAATTAATGAGATGGAAAATGATAATCTTATTCCCTTAATTGGTTTTCTGAACCCCTAAAATGGGATGAAAATTTTTGAACAGAAAATGATATGCTTGCTAACTATTTTTTTAGGTCAACTGCTAACTTTAATATTCATTAATTAGATATACAATAATCATGAATTGTCTCAAAATGTGTGTTTATATCCATAATTAGTATAAGCCCCCCAACAATCAACTTTGAAAACATGAGATTAGTTCACATGCAAATAAAAAGAAAGGATGCATCTAATAGCAAACTTAATCAATTGTCATATTTTATTTATTCGAAAAAAAATTATATTTTCAATTGTAAATTTTTTTTAAGTTGATTAATTTTTCCAATTGATCTTCTAATATATTGCAACTATCTTCTTACAATTTAAATTAGATGTTACTGTTAGCATTAATTATATAAAGTTAGCAAAATTAATGGGTAATAAATAATGAGAAGGATTTTTAGTAATATCACATAATTAATATTAAAATTAAACTCTAATTTAGATAACGAGAATAAATATAATGAGACAGATATTTTCAAGAATAAATTAAAAAGTGAATCAATTAAAAATTTTAGAAATTTATGACAAAAACTAAGGTGAGAAAAGATAATTATTTTTTGTTAACTTTAATAATTTACACAATTTTAATTAGAAAGTACATTATGTTTATATTTTCTCTATAAGAGGATTTCTAGTTTCTAGGCAATAATTATTAAGGACAATTCAAATATGTTAGTTTGGTTTGATCTCTCAATTTCTTTGCAAAAATACAAATTAAGTTGCTGAAGTGATATTTTTTATTATGAGCCTTTTGTTTTTGCTCTTTATTTTAAAATTCTGTAAGTCATCCTTCAATTAAGGTACTAACTTTCGTTTCGAAATACCGTTTCAGTGAGTTCAAAAATAAAAACATTTTGAAAAATTTCAAAAATTTTGTGAAAACAGAAAGTTTTTTAAAAAATATTTCAAATAATTTCAAATAATATTTTTTTTTCAATTTTAAAATAACTTAGAGCTTGTTTGATTCTATTTTTGTTTTTAAAAACTGTTTCTGAAAATTGTATTTAAAAATTGTTCTACAAAAAAAAACTCGTTTGATAAACTATTTTGAAAACATGTTGCTTTTTTACTTTTTTGTGTTCTGGAAACAAAAACAGAAAATAAAAATAGTTTTTTCCTGTTTTTGTTTTTTTATTTTAAAAACAACTTGTTTTCAGAACATATTTCCGAAGCAATAATAGAAAATAATTACCAAACGAATTTTTTTATTCTGAAAACAGAAAACAATTTTTAAAATTTGAAAAGAAACGGACCCTTAGTATTGGATGTGTTGTGATGTTACTTTAATTTACTTTCAGATTGTTAATTTTTTTATTTTTTAAATTGGTTTGATACTTTTTTATTGAAATAATTCGAAATAAAAATATTTTTATCAAAATAACTCAAAAACAATTCGAAACAAAAATATTTCTATCGAAACAATTCGAAATAAGAGTATTTTTACCGAAACAGTATTTCCATTGAAATAAGAGTATTTCCAACAAAATATTCTACAATATAGTAATTTTAATCGAAATGACATAATTTTTTAATAAACATATTGTTTCGTTTCGATAAATCTGTTTCGTGTTGGTGACTCTAAAAATAGAAACATTTTGATCGTTTCTATAAAAAAGAAAAAAAAATTTAGTTCTCTACTTTTAACCGTAGGCCACAATAAACAACAAAAATTATCCCGCCTAGCCATTACATTCTAATTTTTGATCTCACTCTACTATTTAATAGAAATGAAATTGATTATGAATTGAATTTAAAATTTTTTATTAATTAAATTCAATTGAAGCCTAAACCGAATTCCAAGTTTTACTTAGGCTGAATTCGCCTCTATTCTTTCTCTTTTCTAACTTATTCTAATTCTAAAAAGAAGAAAAAAAAAAAAAAAGATTGAATTAAAAACATTTTTTGGGGATGTCTATTTTTCTAGAGAGATGGATAAGATATTTCGACACAGTAACATCTTGATACCACTGATATATATATATATATATATATATATATATATATATATATATATATATATATATATATATATATATATATTCTATAGAATCAAAAAAATTAAAAAATTAGATCTACGTCGAGGCTTATTCAATGAGCACTGGATGGACAGCTGGACGTTTGTGCTACAGCTGGTAGGCGGCGATTGTTCTGACATCGCACGCAAAAGAAAGTCTCCAGACTTGTTTGGAAATAATTTTTAGAATATTTTTTTAATTTTTTATTTTATAAAAATAAAAAATATATTTATTATATTATTTCTAAAAAATTATTTTATAAAAGTGTAATTTAAAAAATAATTTTTAAAAGACATCATTTTATGTGGAAGGACTTCTTATTTTCTTTATTTTAAAATTCTACAAGTCATAGGTACAACAACCAATATAATTTTGGTAATTGATTTTTGATCGTTCACATGAGATGAGAAACGAGAAAAAAAATGTCACAAGAAAAATTATATTTTTTATTAGGAAAAATAATTTTTTTTTACTCTCATCCTTACACTTAATTGCTATTTTTGTTTAATTGATTAATTATTGCAATTGATCTTCTAACGTGTTTGTCCGTGGAAATGACATATTATGTAAAAAAGACTTTGTTTTCTTCACTGCAAAATTCTACAAGTCATCCTTCAAGTATACCCCACAAGAGCAATTATAAATTCTACAATACATTCTTGATCCCTCACATCTCAAGAGAGAAAAAAAAATTATCGTAAGAAAAATTTTGAACAGAGAACGACATGCATACTAACTATTTTTTTAGATCAACAGCTAACTTTGATTTTCATTAATTAGACATACAATAATCATGATTATCTTTTCTTTTGAATATGGAAACCAACCAGATTGTTAATTGTCACTTTTTTTTTTATGATTAGAAATAGTTTCTATATTTACTATTTAGCATCAATATTGTTCAAAAAAAATATTGGTGTTTTTTAACCCATAAAATGGAGTAGAAAATTTTGAACAGTGTGGTAACTAAATGGAAGTAGGCATCGAGCTATTAAGATCTATGATTTGATTAGGGTGTCTATCTAAGTAGCTTCTACGAAGAGAAACAAGATGTCTTACACCATCTAATTATTTTAACTTGTAAAATGGATAAAAAACTTTGCAATATAAAAATCAACTAGATTGCTAATTATCATTTTTCTTTTTACATCTATTTTTCAATTTTAAGTAAGTTCTATTTAAAACACAAAAAATTTGGGTTATATCCTATAGGAATATGAAAAATAGCATTAGCGTTATTTTTTAAGTCTATAAACCTTGTCTTTATTGTATTAAAAAGTCTAAAATTATCTTTCAAGCATCTCTATAATTTTTAGATACCTTCATAAACATTTAAGTCATGTAAATCTCTTTGTTTATACAAAAATGATATTCATTATAAATTGTTTTTATATTTAAAATTATTGACTCCTTTATCCTTAGTCGTTATAAAACTATTTTAATGATTAAATTATCATAAAATTATGATATTTTAAAATTTAATTTCATGTCGTGACACTTAAAGCACCATAAAATTTTATATTTAATTATTTTTAAATTATAACTAATTGTGATGACTAAGCATCAAAACTTTGGTGGAATAGTATTCCACTTTAGTCCACTTACTAAAATGGATGTAGGTGTCACGATATTAAGACTTTTGGTTTTTTTTCTATAAACAAGAACAAGATGCTTTGCATTATTTGATTATTTTTCTAACTTGTAAAATGGATTAAAAATTTTAGAATATGAAAACCAACCATTACGAATTGTCACTTTTCTTTTTTTGATTATTTTTCAGCTCTAAATAATTTTTATTTAAAATACCAAAAAATTGATTTATATATTCTGTATTGAACATGAAAGATAGCAGCACTGCTATTCTATACATCTATAGACTTTCCCTTTATTACATGAAAAAATCTACAGTCATCTTTCATGTCTCCTCACAATTTTAGTATACACTTATAGAAATCCAAGTTATAATTTATTTGATTATGCAAAAATCATATTTGACAAAAATAGTTTCTATATTTACTATTTAGCATCAATATTTTTCAAAAAAAATATGTCGAATTTTTATACACCAACACTTTATCAAAGGAAGGTGTGGAGTTGGTTCAACAGTTAAAGAGGATAATATCCTTTCTTATCAATATAATATGAATTTCTTTTGGAGAATACTAAGATTAAAATCCTAAGTGTACTATGTCAATTTAGCAAAAGAAGCCCTTGAGATCATTGGGAATGAAAACTTAATCTTTACCCCAAAATTTCTATAAAAATATAATAATCTTACCCAGGAAAAAAACCTTACATGAAGACATTATCTAACACACTAATTTACACAGTATACACTGAATATTTTTTATTATGAGCCTTTTGTTTTTGCTCTTTATTTTAAAATTCTACAAGTCATCCTTCAACTATAGGCAACAATGAGCAACAAAAATTTCACAATAGATTCTTGATCCTTCACATCTCAAGACAAAATTATTACTTGGAAAAGTCTAAAGCCATCCTCTGAGTCAATGTAGATATAAATAAATGAGATGAAAAATGATAACGTCATGCCTTTGATTGGTTTTTTAACCCATAAAATGGGATAGAAAATTTTGAACAGTGTGATAGCTAAATGGAAGTGGACATCAAGCTATTATGATCTATAACTTGATAGGAGTATCCATTTAAGCAGCTTCTACGAAGAGAAGCAAGATGTCTTGTATCATCTAATTATTTTAATAAATTTGCAATATAAAAGTCAGCTTCTACGAAGAGTGCTAATTATCATTTTTTATTTTATAGCTTTTTTTTTTTAGTTATAAGTAAACTCTATTTAAAACATAAAAAGTTTGAGCTATATCCTATAAGAATATGAAAAATAGAAAATTATTTATTTAGTCTTATTTCATTTGTTGATATAATTTTTGTATTGTTTTATATAAAAATGTATCTATGTATTTTGGCCAAATGTCTTAAATTTTGTTTTAATTTCTTATCTAAAAAAAATTCTCCAAGATCTCTTAGTTTTAAAAATGTTACCATTTGGTGCTTTTTCTCAACTTTGTTAATCATTTGCCATTAACGCTAACGTGGCATGTCCAAGTGGCAAACATATGCATATGTGGCATATTGGACTGTGAGTCAACCTCCACGTGTGATTCGACTATTTCCAAAACAAAATAAAAATGCATATCTTACAATTGCTCATCTTCTTTAAATTGGGGGCTCATAATGCTTTGCAAAACCAAATCTCAAATTTGTTCGCAAATTCTTGTTGAGTAACCCAATTGCTAAAATTAGGACTGTGAGTCAACGTCATAAAATTCTTTTTATTCGCTCAAATTGCTACTGTCAGTATGAACTCCGAGGCTTTTACGGCGAGCACTGGATGGAGAGGGGGACGTAGCAGGGAGGCCGCGATTGTCCTCACATCGCACGCCAACTAAAGTCTCTGGATTTATTTGGAAATAATTTTCAGAATAATTTTATTATTTTATTATTTTATGAAAATAAAAAAAAATCTATTTATCATATTATTTTTATAAATTATTTTAAAAAATTGATTTTATAAAAGTGTAATTCAAAAAGTAATTTTTAAAAGATATTTTTTTTTACAAAACAATTTTTTTTAAAAAATAAGAATAACTATTTTAAATAATAACAAAGTTATAAATAATTTATCAAAATAACAAAGTTACATTTGGCATTGAAATATGTTATATGAAAAAAAAAATTCATGTTTCAAATGTCTCTGTTTTCATGGGAGATATATGAATTTCCTGAAGAAGCAAAATTTCAAATTGAAAATTTTGAATTCTGTTCCTTTTTAAAATAATATATATATATATATATATATATATATATATATATATATATATATATATATATATATATATATATATATATATATATATATATTCTCTCATTGTGACGGCTTAACCATCAGGATTATTAAAAAATATTGTGAAATGCTGTGACGACTTAATTCGAAAAAAAGAATGTGTATCAGCTTTACCATTACAAAAAAGATGTCACAACATTTATTTGTTTTAAAAAATTACCGACCATCATCGTTTTTATCAGATAAAAAAGTTCAAAGTCATCCTTCAAGTTTTTTCATAATTTTAAGCGGAGGACAATCATCGACACTAGGTTATATAAATCTGTTCGTTTATACTAAAATAATATTTGGTATACATTGTTTCTATATTTATTATTTGGCATCAATATTCCAAAAAAGTTTTAAAATAAAAAAATTAGGAACTAAATTCAATAAGAATTAAAATAAAATTTTACTCTTAATTTTATTAGTTTGTATATTTCTTTTTCAAATTTGGAAATAATTTTTTTTTATTTTATAAAAATAAAAAAATTATTTATCATATCATTTTTATAAATTATTTTATAAAAGTGTAATTTAAAAAATTAGTTTTTAAAAAACATCTTTTTTAAAAAAAAACAATTTTCTGATAACTATTTTGATAAAATTGTAAATCACATAATTCTGTTTTTAAATACTGTTTTCAAAATTTACATTTAAACAATTTTTTTTTTGTCTTTTCCTATAAAATTTGCTCATTTATTTTTAAATTTTGTCACTTTAATCTCTCCATTTCATCGAAAATAGGCCAAAGTTATTAAAATGACATTTTATGTGGAAGGACTTCTTATTTTCTTTATTTTAAAATTCTACAAATCATAGGCACAACGACCAATAATTAAATAATTCTTTATTTATTTTTTACTCTCATCCTTACACTTAATTGCAATTTTTGTTTAATTGATTAATTATTGCAATTGATATTATAACGTGTTTGTCCGTGGAAATGACATATTTTGTAAAAAAGACTTTGTTTTCTTCACTGCAAAATTCTACAAGTCATCCTTCAAGTATACCCCACAAGAGCAATTATAAATTCTACAATACATTCTTGATCCCTCACATCTCAGGAAACTTAGAATGAAAGGCTCTTTTGTGAAGTTTTTCTATGCAGTACTCATGTTGTTTTTGTTTCATATAAGATCCAATTGGGCCACCGAGAATGTGGAAGTGAAGTGCATTGCCAGGGAGAAGAAAGCACTGCTCGTGTTCAAACAAGGCATTCGACGTGACGTCGGCGGCATGCTGTCCACTTGGAGAGACGATGAGAACGGAGACTGTTGCAATTGGAGAGGAGTTCGTTGCAGCAATGAAACAGGTCATGTTCAAATCCTTAATCTTCGCGGTTCAAATGATCCAGAATATAATTTGGAAGGTACAATCAATATTTCTTTATTGATTGAGTTGCATGATATGAAACATTTGGACCTGAGTTACAATAGTTTCTATGGAAGTGACATCCCTGAAATCATAGGCTCCTTCAGCAACTTGAGATATCTCAACCTCTCTTCTTCTGATTTTGGGGGGAATATTCCTTCTCAACTAGGGAGGCTTTTAAATCTGCGATATCTTGATTTGAGTTACAATTTTTTTATATACGGATCTATTCCTCGTCAGCTTGGAAATATCTCAAAGTTGCATTCTCTTAAGCTCCGTGGCAATTCTCTTGTTGGAGTGATCCCTTATTCCCTAGGGAATCTTTCCATGTTGCATTCTCTTGACCTTGGTTACAATTATGATCTCAAAATGCACGACCAAAATAATTCAGATGCTGAGTGGCTATCAAAGCTCTCCTTATTAACAATTCTTGACTTGAGCCGGGTGAATGATCTTGACTTCCAACAAGTGATTGGTAAGCTTTTTCCAAAACTAAGAGAATTGCGGCTCCAGAATTGTGGTCTTTCTTTGTCTCATTCTTCTTTAAACATTTCCACTTCACTTGTCATCCTTGATCTCTCTAATAATAACTTGACTTCTGCAATGTTCCAATGGATCTCCAATTTAATCAACTCCAACCTTCGAGAGTTGTATCTTAGTGATTGTAGTCTTCCAACCAATAATCTTACTTTTCCATCTTATTATTTTAATTCTTCATCTCTTGTCATCCTTGATCTCTCTCATAACAACTTGACTTCTGCAATGTTCCAATGGGTCTTCAATTTAATCAACTCCAACCTTCGAAAGTTGTATCTTAGCAGTTGTATTCTTCTAACCAATAATCTTCCTTTTCCATCTTATTATTTCAATTTTTCATCTCTTGTCTTTCTTGATCTCTCTTATAATTATCTGACATCACCAACTATATTCCACTGGGTTTCAAACTTCACCTTCAATCTTCATGAGCTTCACCTTTCTAGTAACTTGTTAGAAGGTCCCATTCCAGATGGTTTTGGCAACACAATGAACTCTCTTCAACTTCTTGATCTCTCTTATAACAAGTTGCAAGGAAGAATTCCATCCTCATTGGGGAACATATCCACATTGCAGAAATTATACCTTTACAATAACAACTTGAGTGGGGATCTTTCAAGTTTCAATCTTAATTCTTCATGTGGCAATAGACAAGCATTAAGAAGTTTGTATTTATCCGACAATCGAATCTCAGGCATGTTACCCGACCTTGCTATTTTTTCATCTTTGGAAGAATTATACCTTTCCAATAATCAATTAACTGGAGAAATACCTGAAAGCATTGGATTGTTATCTAAGTTGTATTATTTATACCTGGATGGAAATCATTTCGAAGGCATGATTATTGAATCCCATTTCACTAATCTCTCCAATTTGAGGTTCTTATACTTAGATGACAACTCATTGGTTCTAGAAGTTAGCACCACTTGGGTTCCTCCTTTTCAATTACAATCTTTGGGGTTAGCATCTTGTATGTTGGGTCCTAATTTTTCAAATTGGCTTCGTACTCAGAGCTATTTACAATATCTTGATATTTCTAATGCTGGAATTTCAGATTTTGTACCAAAGTGGTTTTGGTCCATATCAGAAAATATGCAGACCATGAATATCTCATACAATCATTTTTCTGGTATAATTCCAAACTTAGCACTCAGGCTTAATTACATGCCAAAAATATTTATGAACTCAAATAACTTTGAAGGTGCAATTCCATCATTTTTGTTCCAAGCATCAGCGCTTCATCTTTCCAACAATAAATTCTCAGATTTGATTCCATTTTTATGTGGCAAAATTAAAGATGAGAACTTAGGCATTTTGGACCTATCAAACAATCTATTAACTGGCCAGCTTCCTGATTGTTGGAGCAACATAAGCTCATTAACATATGTTGATTTGAGCAATAATAACTTGTCAGGAGAGATCCCACCCTCCATGGGAAGACTTGTGAATATGGAGGCTCTGAGTTTACGAAACAATAGTTTGATGGGAGAAATTCCTTATTCTTTGATGAATTGCACCAAGTTGTTATTGTTAGATCTGTTAGAGAATAAGTTGATCGGACCAATACCTTTATGGATTGGAGGATATCTCGGACGATTGAAAATCTTAAGCTTTCGGATGAATCAATTTTTTGGTAGTATACCTTTGCAGCTTTGCCATCTAGCACAGATTCAACTCTTGGATCTCTCTCAAAATAATTTATCCAAAGGAATACCACCGTGTTTTAAGAATTTCACTGTTATGGCTCAAACGAGTATGATCTCAGCTTATATGAGTTACCATGAATATTATTACAATTTAACTGTGAGACGTACTAGCAATGATTATTTTAATTTCTACATAACATTGATGTGGAAAGGTAGAGATGACATGTTCAAAAGTCCAGAATCACTTCTCAAAAGCATTGATCTCTCAAGCAATGCTTTAACAGGAGAGATACCAACAGAACTTGTGTCTTTATATGGATTGGTTTCTTTGAATTTATCAAGAAACAATTTGAGTGGAGAAATCCCTTCTGAGATTGGGAATTTAGAATCATTAGAATTCCTAGATTTGTCAAGAAATCACTTATCGGGTAAAATTCCTTCAAGTCTTGCTCATATTGACCGTCTCTCCACATTAGACTTGTCATGCAATATTCTCTCTGGAAAAATCCCAACTGGAACACAGCTGCAGAGTTTTAATGCCTCTAGTTATGAAGGAAATTGGAATCTTTGTGGAATGCCACTTGACAATAAGTGCCCAGATGAAACACCTTCGCCTCGAGTATCTGATGAGGAAGATAATGACTCACTTTTGTCTCAAGAAATTTACATGAGCTTGGGACTGGGATTTGCTGTTGGATTCTGGGCATTCTTAGGCCCAATACTGTTCAACCGTTCCTGGAGAACTACCTACTACAGGTTGGTGAACAAAGTCTTAGATAATGTCTATGTCAAGGTTGCAATTTATGTAGCTAGGTGTCGAAGGATCAGAGACTAGAAAGGTAATATTTAACTATTTCTCGGGATTATTTTTACTTTCAAGTTCTCCATTAACATTAATGCTTTACAAGCTCCTCTGTTTCTTGCAGGATCCTTTGGTGTAAGACTGATGTAACTTCTGCTGTTAAACTACACTGTGCTTGAACCTCGACAATAATGTGATCCAAGTTCTCCATTAACTATTCCTATGCTATGCTTTATAGTGTAATGTACCTAATTATAATTAGTATTTCTATTTTGTCAATTGTAATTTAGAGGATATGATTTCATCAACAATGATATCGTTTTCTATAAATAGCTAGCTTATAAATTATATGATATTGAATACTGTTAGATCCTGCTAGGAGATTTATAACCTTGATATTGATGATAACAACAAATTAAGCCTATGACTTAGTTTGATTACTGAAGTCCTAAGCCTTCAATAAGGTATCTAACAACAAAGAGAAGCCGGAAAATTTATTTTATCCCATAAGGTATTTAAAGACAAAGAGACACCCCAGAAGATACGAACATACATTTCTTTCCAGCCAAATATTTCAAATCACATAAAAAACTGCGCAATTCCACAAATCTTTACCCTCCTTTTTCTGAACAAAACCTTTATACTCTATAAGGAAAAACTTCTCTAAATCTCTTGGGAAAACACAATTCTCACCAAATATCCCAAACAACTCATCCCACAAATAGACAACCATCGTGCAGTGTAAAAATAAATGAGCACCATTTTCCGCACTAGACATGCACATAACATACATATTAGGAGACAAGGCTCTATTAGGCCTACTAATTTGTAACAAATCATTTGTGTTAGCTCTGTTATTGGTATTTCAGACCATCCAAAATTCATGAAAATTTAAATGTAATTTGTGCTATATATACTTGAACTAACGGCATATTAGATATAATAGTGGGGGAAAATATTTCTAGTACTTCTATAATATTAAAAAGTTAAGTACCACTATCAGAAATTAATATTTTGATATATAAGCCTTTTCTTTTCTTTTTTTTCTAATCCAACTTTTACCATAATTCAAAGATAAGTTATATGACAGAATATAAATAGCAGTAGTAACTACTTTTCAGTATAGAGTACCAAAAAGATCCTAGTGGAGTGAAGGATATGAAGAAAAATTATTTGGATGCTACAAGCAGATATTTTTTTTCCTTGCACCAGCAAGCTAAAAGTAAAAAGGTAGTTCTGCAATAACAAAACCTTAAAACCTTGTAAACAATTGGAATATAGCATGATACATATGGATAGAAGGTAGTCTGTAGCTACAGACTTAGTTCAGTCAGATTTAATTGCTCTTGTTTGTTCAATCCTCAAATTCCATCTCTTTAGCAACTTACTCAACTACCTATAAAGTCATCTTTCCTTGTGTGCATTAACTAATATTATTATATTTTTACCCAGCAAATAAACAAAATATTGGAATTTGATAGCACTCAGCAAAAATAGAGATTGATTGATTTATACACCAAAATGGTGTATGTAGGAGACAAGAGAGGATGGCACGAGAAAGAGTGTCTTCTTCTAAAAGGATATAACAAACTATTTAATCTGTAAGGCTGTGTGCAATATAGAAATAAACATATCATAGCTTTAAGGGAGCAAGATGATTTAAGTAGGAGACAGTAAGAATACGAGAGGAGAGCACAAAATGATAGAGATAACACTGATCAAGATGTGAGATATTTGGACATCCGCGAGATATGTAAGGAAAACTGTAGATCCTCATGAGTGACTTTGAACATCATGTGTTTGATTCTAAAGGTCTAACAAGTCTTAGAAAAATAATTATTGTTTCCGGTAAAGATAAAATTAGAATTTTGTGATCAATCTTAAACTATACTAAACATAATATCATGCTTGCGAAATACACACAAATAATTAAAGCATCTAACGAGAAATGAAAAGTGTTATGTCAATTGTACAGACATCAAACAAATACAAATAATTTCCGCAGAAAACTTAAGCTACAGATAACCAAAAACAATTAAAGTACCTTAAATGCCATCAACTCAGCTAGGAGAAATAGACATTTCATTTAACTCCGCTCGCCTAAGATATTGGTGCAGTATGGTAAGCCTAGCCGTTTCAAATGCAAAGTACCCCAATGTTGAAAAACAAGCACTATGAAGAACTCGAGGACCCATTCCACTGGTAATCCACCCTTCTTCCTTCAGAATTTGCTTCACAGTAGCTGAAACCCCACTGTACATAGCAGCAGCAACCTATTCACATTAGTATTGGGTCATAAAATAATATTCTGATAAATAAGCTGCTTCTTTTTTTCTAATCCAACTTACCCATAATTCACAAATAAGTTATATGACAAAATATAGATAGCAGTAGTACCTACAGATCCTAATGGAGTGGAGGGTATAAAGAAAGTTTATTTGGAAGCTACAAGCGGATTTTTTTTTCCTTTGCACAAGCAAGCTAAAAGTAACAAATTACTTCTGCAATAACCAAACCTTAAAACCTAGTAAACAATCTGAATATAGCATGATACATGGACAGAAGGCAGTCTGTAGCTACAGACTTAGTTGCAGGTACCACTCAGTCAGATTGACTTGCTCTTGTTTGTTCAGTCTTCAAGTCCCATCTGTATAGCAGCTTACTAAACTACCTATAAAGCCAGTTTTCCTTGTCTGCATTAACTGATATTATTATGATTTTTACCCAGCCAAAAAAACACAATATTGGAATTTGATAGTACTATTAATTACCCAAGCAAAAATAAATAGAGATTGATTGATTTATGCACCAAAATGGTGTTTGGAGGAGACAAGGAAGGATGGCAAGAGAAAGAGTGTCTTCTTCCCGAAGGATACAACAAACTATTTAATTTGTAAGGCTGTATGCAACATAGAAATATAAATATCATAGCTTTGAAGGAGCAAGATGATTTAAGTAGGAGACAGTAAGAATATGAGAGGAAAGCAGACAACGATAAAGATAACGCTGATCAAGATGTAAGATATTTGGACATCCATGCAATATGTAAGGAAAATCATAGATCCTCATGAATGACTTTGAACATCATGTGTCTGATTCTAAAGTTCTAAACAAGTCCTTGAAAAAGAATTATTGTTTCCAGTAAAGATAAAATTAGAATCTTGTGTCCAATCTTAAACTATACTAAGCATAATATCATGCTTGCGAAATACACACACACAAAGCCATGATAAACTTGGTCCTTGGTGTAGCGTGAAAGCTAGTTTTTCACTAAGAAATGGGACATATAATTGAAGCATCTAACGAGAAATGAAAAGTGTTATGTCAATTGTACAGACATAAAACAAATACAAATAATTTCCGCAGAAAAATTAAGCTAGAGATAACCAAAAATAATCAAAGTACCTTAAATGTCATCAACTCAACTACGAGAAACGGACATTTCATTTAACTCCGTCCGCCTAAGATATTGGTGCAGTATGGTAAGCCTAGCCGTTTCAAATGCAAAGTACCCCAAAGCTGAAAACAAGCGCTATGAAGAACTCGAGGACCCATTCCACTGGTCAACCCAATCCACCCTTCTTCCTTCAGAATTTGCTTCACAGTAGCTGAAACCCCACTGTACATAGCAGCGGCAACTTTATTCACAGCATATCCGTGAACCTGGGTCATCAATATCGTCTTAACCACATCGAAGCAGATATCGCCCCAGCCAATGCCCCACAAAACACACTCTGAATTGGCTCCAAATGACTCTGTTGGGTTCTTAGCAGTACCGCAGCTTTCAGATATTCAAATGATGAATAACTCAACACCCCAGCAAGCAAATTTCTCAGTAATGTAGCAGAGTACCCTGCATACAGACCCAATACACCATCTTTCTCTAAAATCTTCAGCTAAACCTCCCAAGACCTTCCCTTAGCCCCAGCCTGCATTCGCTGAGTTATCAACTCCTTGGGCACCATAATTGCCGATGACACAATATTGCCCATGGCCCCAGCTGTGGGAGGAATCAGCACTTTAGGGTATTTATCAAATTTCGACAAAAACGATTTTCCAAACTCACAAGTACCAAAATACACCGCCGAAGAAGCGGTGGAACCAACAATTACGGCGGATACACCACTGTAAAACCCAAGAATCCCCTTTGTTTGGAAGGTTTTAACTATGGCATCAAAGGTATTCCTATAAATCTGAGACCCCCCTTTGGTTTGCATCTTAGTTTTGATGGTGTCAAGCGGATGCAGGCAGACATACGTGAAAGCACCAGAAATGCCCCCACCAGCTGCGCCGATAAGGGTCCGTTCAAGAACAGATAGATCCTTCATGAGGGTTTGAACTTTGGGACCGTTTCTTGAATTGGGATTGAGCCATCTCGGGGTTTTACGTGTCGTCTGGGTCTGAGTGGCCATGGAGGTTGAAGCGAATGTGAGTTCGGCGATGGGTATGTCGCAGAATTTGACTCCGTGGGCATCTTTGGAGGCGCGAGTGAATGTGGTGAAGTGGTTTAGGAGGCCACTGAAGTCAGCGAAAGCGGAGTTATCGCAGGGTCTTGGAGATGGAAGGCCAAGAGAGGCTGAGATCTTGGCCTCCATGGCAAACTATACGGAAGAGCTTCATTGCTCCGATTAGCCACAGAGATTGGAAGGAGAAACAAAAGAGCAACGGAAAAATGGTTTTGTCCGATCAATTTTTATCTGGGTCAATTGTTAAATAAATGGTTAAAATATTATTAAATAATTTTTTTTATGATGACCGTTTATGATAAATAAAATATTCAAGGATTTTATATTAACTTAATATTTTATAATTATGAAGAATAAAATCTAAAGTATAAAACATAAAAAGAATAAAATGTCTAATTATATATATATATATATATATATATATATATATATATATATTTCTCTAGTTAGTATAAAAACTGACATGTAATTTAAAATATAATTATTCAAACTAATAAAATTTATATCACATAATAGTAAGTATTAATATTAAAATTGATTCAATAATATTAAAATTATTTTTTATCGTCTTTGATTTCAGTTGACAAAAATAAAAAAAATAAAATCTTTTTTCATTAACTAAACTTTAATTTTAGTTGAAATCAAATAAAAAAAAATTAATAACAAGAATACACAAAAATGTGCAATAATGTTGAACAAAAACAAAAACACTATTATACAAGGCATTGAATATTTTGTTTTAAAACTCAGATCTTCAATTTTCATTTTTTTTATTCTTAAATATCTCATAATTATATATGAAAAAATTTAGAGATTAAATTAAATTTTACTATAAATTTAAACAATTATAATAGTGTGTGTGTAAAATTACTAATTTAGTTATAGTGTAAAGTATATTCTTTTTTCTTACAATATTTGAAAATTATGCTTGTATCTTTTATAGTTTTATTTTATATTAAAATATATTTTAAAATTTATAAAATTTTATGTTCACACCTAAATTTTTTATTTTAAATTTTCATAAATGCTAACTTAATTTTTTAATTATTATTTTTACTTTAAATTTAACTATTATTTGTTTGAATATGCTAGTTTCTTAAACTTTTAAACTTAATTAAATAACAGGCGAGTCTGTCCATTTACTAACACCCAAATAAAAAACTCACTCTCTTGGATCGTAGGTTTGTGTCATATCAATAAAAAAAAAATATAAAAAAAAAGGACCTCAAGGATAATAGGGATATTAACTTTCAAAAGGGAAGCTCCTCACACTGATTCTCTCCATTCATTAATAAGGCAGAGAGGTGCAGGGGCGGACCTTCCCTTAGACAGGGAGGGGTAACCGCCCCGTCAAGAAAAAAAATATTCATAAATTTTAAAAAAAAAAATCATAAAATTTTAATTAAATATATATAACTAGCTCCTCAAAAAAAAGTATTTTATATTAATTATTAAATATTCCTTTTGTTTTCTCAGTAATTTTGTTTAAAATCCGTCACTGAAGAGGTGATGTCTAAAAGAGAGAATGAGATGACGTGGACAATAATAAGATATTATGCAGCTTTTCTTTTTCTTAGATTTTTAAGATATACTTATAGACAAATAGAATTGTAGGATTAATTATTTTCAAATAAAATTATTAATAAAATTTATAATATATATGTATATATATATATATCTATATATATATATATTTTAAAATTCATAAATAGTATAATTCGATACAATAAAATTCACTTAAAAAATTAAATTAGTGCTTATAAAAATTTAAAATAATAAAAAGTATTGTAGTTTTTTTAAAAATTTTAGCTGGGGAGAAGTTATTATCTCAATTTTCACAAACTTGAGCATAAGTTAATAAAATCTACTCTAAATTCTTTTAATATTTCTCTCAATAAGCTTATTGATCAATAAGTTAACACTTAGTCATTTTATAATAAATTAAATTAATATTGTTGTCTATAAAAGATACAAATTTCTCAATTTGGTCTCTCATTTTCAATTCTTTCTAATTTTAAATATTTTTATCATTAATTCTTCATCATTTTAATCCTTACCTTAAATTGGGTTTGGTCTATTTTAAAAAATTATTGACATAGATAAACAAAATGTATAAAAAAACTATGTTAATAATTTAACTAAGAAAACATTATTTAAATTAATAGAATAAAAAAATTAAAAAAGAATGAACAAATTGAATAATAAATTAAGAAGGATTGAAAATATGTGATCATGTAATAAGTTCATATTTTTCAAGAATTGAAACATTAATTTACTTTTTAACTTACCTCTATAAATTTCAAATGTTTAAAAATTGATGTTTATTATTTTTTTTTAAAAGGCAATATAATTCATTTAAAATAAAGCCCAAAGACATTTTCAATAATTATAGAAATTTAAAATTTAATAACAAATTAATGTCTATAATTTTTTTATTGAACTATAAAGTGAATAAAAGGTTTATAGTGAAATAATTATTTCTATTTACTTGTTAAATTATATTTAAAAAATTTCAAAATTTCATATATATTTAAACTAAAACAACAACAAAAAAATCTCCAATCACATGAGGGCTAAAAACACTCAAGAGTGGAACAAAAAAAAATCTTAAATTTATTTAAAAGAAGATAGATTGAAAGACTTTTTAAACTTATCACAAAAGATAAATTCAAGAGAATTAAAAAAGAAAAGCAAAAAGAAGGGGTGGCAGGAATTTGTAACTGATAGTGGCAGCCTCAAAGAGAAATATTTTCTGCGTCTGTGTTCCGTTGTAAACGGAAGACTGAGAGAGAGATATAATTGGTGGAGTTTTACAAGAAATTTGGACAAAAATATTCTCATTATTTTTTAAACTATATGAACACTTATTAAAATATATACACAAATTATTTTTACAATAATTTTGGATGAAATTATCCTCATTAATACCATCAGTATATAAACACAAATTAACTTATTTTAGACCACATCTATTACCTACGATAGTAAAATTATTTAATAAACTGTTTCTTATTTATTTAATTTTTTTCCAAATCAAACTTGTGCAATAAAAAAATAATTGTGGGTTACGAATAATTAATATAAAAAAATTCTAAGTTCAAATTTATGCTCATCGTATAGAAATTGACTTATTGAGAAGTTCGATTTTTTCATGTTCCAATGTCTATCTCTTATTTAACAAATAAAATAAAATGCATTTTTTAAATAAAGATAAATCGTAAGTATGTTTTTAATTCAATTTCTCTTTTTTTATTTTATAAATGAATAAGTTTTCTTGTTTGAAATTAAATTTTAAATATTTAATTTTTTTGAATATATAAATTATAGTATTTAAAATATTAAATTTATTATATATTAATTTTTATAAAAATAAATATACAAAAAAATTGATATTTTTTAAAAATTAATAAATAATTAACATACAATAAACTAATAATTTTAAAAATTAATTTATACACTTGAAAAATTAAAAATTACATTAGTCTACAAATTTAAAAATTATATTATCAATTTATTCTCTCAAAATATATAGCCAGGGGGGGCCACTCAGACTCGAATTGGGCCTAGCCAGGTGGGTGCTGCAGGACAAAGAGCGATTACCAAAGTTTCCCTGCTTGGATAATAAAATTTCAATTTTATTTTAAAGGTAAGAGGTACATTTGTTATAAATTTATTTTTCTCTAGGCTCTTTTATTTATTTATTTTTCTTTTGCTTCTAGTCTAAAGAATTGTCTTATAGAATTATATTTCATACTCCATATCTTCTCCTATACCAAAAAATAATAACAAATATAAGATAAAATATTATTTAAAATTACTCCATTATTAAAAATTGTTATAAAAATGATACAATTAGTATTTTAAATAATTTAACAAAGCCAAAAGATATTATATTAGATTCTCCTGATTTTAGAATAGTATATAAAGTGATATTATTATGTTATTTTAAACCGTAACTCTGTTATTACATAACAACATATTATTATAATTATAAATTTTTTGTATTGTAATATCGAGATTAAGGATATTATAATTTACCACAATGTATTTATTTACAAGTTTGGTGTCTATTTTGACAACTCATTATATTTAATTTTTTCATCAATAATGGCACAGTGTTTTCACTACACTAATAAATTAAGGGGCAATATGTAAAGAGCAAATTATAAAATCAATTACATTTGCACTAATAGATTAAGAAGAAAGAGGCATTTTATAATGAAGGTTTTTAATTCTCTCTTATTTTTTTTATGAGATGTATAGAAATCCAAATTAAAAAAAAGGATTTTTCTGCAATTTGAAATTTATTTTATGTACATATACTAAAGTTTGATTGACCTCAGAGTAACTTGGCAAGCTAAAATATGTTTATATTTATAGAAAAAATTAGAGTTTATTTGATTCTGTTTTTTTTTTTTTTAAAATCTATGTTTAAAAGTTGTTCTGTAGAATAAAAATAAAAAAAATTCGTTTGATAAACTGTTTTGAAAACATATTTTTTTTTTTTTGAAAATAAAAATAATTTTTCATTATTTCTATTTTTCTGTTTTAAAAACAACTTGTTTTTAAAATTTATTTTCGAAACAATAATAAAAAATAGTTATTAAACAGATTTTTTTGTTCTGAAAACAACTGAGAACAAAAAATAATTTTTTAAAATAGAAAGCAAACAAAGCCTTAAATTTTGAAAAGGAAAAAAATAAACTTTGGACATTGAAATCTGAGTTTAGAAAGTAAAGAAATTGGTAACTTGAAAAAAAAATAGTACAATATGCCATAAAATGTTGAATCAAACAAATCCGCTTAAATGCGCTTTTTATCAATTGTTATAATAAATATAGTAATTTGATCTATTTAGTTCAAAATAAAGTAATATTACTTTTATATTTTTAAAAAATTATAATTAAATCGTTTGTTATCAGAGAACATTTTGATGTAAATATTAAATTTCCATTCTAACACACAAATCAGACTTTTTTTATGTACGTTATTTATACATTAAAATAACTGAAATTAAATCACCGTGAAGAGTAGTATAACATAAATAAAATATAATTTCAATTACCATGAAAAGTAGTATTATATAAATAAAATATAATTTCAATTGCTGGAGTCTCATTTAAATATTTCACTTGAGAAATAAAAGTTGCTCGGAAGCACATTTTGCTAAATAGAATTATGATTGAAGGATTTAATAGTAATTTTATTTTAAATTAAAGAGTAATATTTAAATATTTTTTATTATAAAAAATTAACATTTATTTAATCTATCAAAATATAGAAAACTAGTGATAGATAATACAACTTTAAAATAATTTATAAAGACATTTAAAATTTAAGCAAAAATTCAAAGATATCCAAAATACATAAGTGAAATTATTTGGTGCTGGATTCAAAGTTTTTAGTGCATAAATAATAAATATTACCAAATATTAATCTTCAACTTTGTACAAATAAGTCTTAGTATAATTCCTACCGAACAATAAGCACTAGAGAATTTTTTTTTTCCTACACAGGATTAGGGGACTTTAGGACTCATTATCAGGTCTAATAATAAGCACTAAAGAATTTTCTCTCAATAAATAGGGCCACTGTCAGTGGCAGGTTGAACATTCTTTCCTTAAAATTGAAAATGCGACCCACAAGCACGGGAAGGGGCCGACCAAGGCAGGTAGGATTGTGTGATTGTGTTAAAATCAAGTGGGGACCTTCTCCGTGCAATTTTGGCTTCTTCTCCGCAAAGCAAGCCTTTGGATTTCGAAACCCTTTGTTTCTCTCTCTCATATTTCTCTTTTTCATCATTCGAAGCTTTTTTGTTCTCTTGCTTCAAGATTTTACTCACATTTTCTACTCCCACTCATCAAAAATCATACCAAATCCCCAAAGTCGGCTTTCAAGCTTATGATGTTGCTATTATTGCAATTCGTGTAATTATTGTAGCGTTCACCATTTTATATAAATAGCATTGTCCACCTTGAAATTTTTGGTAGGTGATCACTTATCACCAAAAGTTTCCTCCTATTTTTATTATTATGAAATTCTAAGAAAGTATCTCATCTTTTTTTTTACGTATAATATTTGTTTAGTGAATTAAGATTGTACCTCTTTACAAAATGTATTTCAAAAAAATTAAATATATAACATTACAAATAAAGTTCCTTCTAAAATTAAATTTATTTAGCATCAAACTACACACTTATGGGTAAGTTCCCTGCTCTCCTAATTTTTCAAATTTTAGTTTTTTTTTTTTGCCATTACAAGAAAAACGGGGAATGGCGACGGGCGTTTAACGACGGTCATAAAAAATCGTCTCTAAATCCAAGTTTAACGACGGTTTATTAACCGTCGTTAAAGTTAGACACCTAACGACGGTTTTCCAAAAAACCGTCGTGAAATACGGACGGTTAAGATCCAACCGTGGTCATCTGCGCCGAAGGGAAATATTTGACGGACATTACGACAGTTTTTATAAAACTGTCGTAACATTACGACGGTTAGACATATAACCGTCGTGATTTAACGGCGGTTTTCGTAACAACCGTCGTTATTTCACGACGGTTTAATTAAAACCGTCGTGAAGTTATAACGTTCGGAATTCGGACCGTTAGTCGATGTTCGTGTAGTTTAACGACGGTTTAGGAAAAACCGTCGTTAAAGTTACACGTTACGATGGTTCTTTTTAGAAACCGTCGCTAAACCCATTTAGCGACGGTTTTTATTAGGTTTAACGACGGTTAATAACCGTCGTTAAACCGCGCCTTCGTCTATAAATTGGAAGGTCCCCTTTATTTTTCTTACAACAATTTCTTGATAGGAGTTTGTTCATAATATACTCTCTGAAATTATTTGTTGTGCTTTTCAAGTTTTTTTACTGTAGTGTTCTCTCCGACGTGTTTTATTTACTCTCAAGGTATGTCATTTAATTTTTTAATTGTATTTGATTAATTTTTTTTTATATTGTATGTTCAAAATATTTTCTTATATTATTTTTTATTTTATTTTGTGAAGATATTGTGACGTTGGGACGACACTTTAATTTTTGATGTTTGTGCGTTATTTATTTGGAATCATTTTTAATGTATGTAATTTAATTAATTAGATTTTGAATAAATTTATTTCAAATTATTATATGTTAGATTGAGATAATATTAGATATTTTATTTACTTACTACTTTTGTTATAAATATATTTGTCATTGTGATGTACATTATTGTATGAATCAATTTTAAAATTTGTGTTATTTTTGTGATATTTATGATGTTTAATATTATAATATATAGCATGTTCGTTGAAAATATGTAAGGAGAAATACATTTATAGAATAACATAAATTTAGTAGATAAATTAAAGTGTGTAATTGATTAGATAAAATAATTAATTTTAATAAATAAATAGAGTAAGTATTGAAAACAATTTTTTAAAAATTGTGACACTAATTTAAAAATATACGTATATTTTAATAAAAATTTAAGAAATATATATAATATTATTAATTTAGTATAAAATGATAGTGAATTTTGTTTTAAATACAAATTATTTACTGTTTTTCAAATATTATTAAAATTAATGTAAAAAAATTGAAAGTAGTTATTATATTGATAAACGTATTTAAATAATATACATCAATTAATAATAGTCAAATTATATTACAGTTGTTAATAAAATAGTAAAATATTTATTCAGGTGATCAGATAAAATAATAAATATTAATAAATAGACAAAATTAGTATTAGGAATTAGTTTTAAAAAAATAAAACTCATTTAAAAATACACATAATTTTTAAAACATGAAAACAAATTTACAATAACATAATTTTAATATGTATGCTAGTAGTGTAATAATTTTTAATGAATTAATATGGTACGAAGACCAGAGATCAGTTGCGGAGTGAAGTCCCGACAGGCATCCCACCTGATCAGTGGGCAACTTTCGTAGACTATCGCCTAGACGCGAAGTCTAGGGTAATTTGTTAATATATATATTTTTAAAATTTAACTTTTAAATATTGTCACTAATTATTTTTCCTATGTGATTAATTAGGATGTGGCTGCGAAGAATAAACGGAACAGAAGACAGCTGACAATGCCACACACTACTGGATCGAAGAGCCTTGCACAAAAAAAGGCGGAGATGGTAAGTTTAAATCTATAAATATTTTGTTTTTTTAAATGTTTATAAGACTATAATCATAAATTGATTGATTAATCATTTTAATATTCAGGAAATTGAGCTTCAGGGTCCAGTGACTCGTGATGATGTATGGACGGCAGCTCATAAAAGAGCTGACGGATCGTACATCAACGACGAAACTCGGGCTGTTGCAGTGAGTAATAAAATCTTATCAACCTTAAGTGGATAATTATTTAATTTTTAATAATGTTTAATATTATTAATTTCCTGTTATTGAATGTTAGGAGAAAATTGCTTCGATCCAGCAGGAGGACAGCTCGTCCCAAGAGCTCTCGACGGCCGATTCACTTGCGAGAGCTCTTGGCACTAAGGAGCACTCCGGCCGCGTTCGAGGATTTGGGTTGGGTGTTTGCCCAACTCAAGTCTTCGGTCGTAGTTCGTCTGGGTCGAACTCACAGTCTGGGCCGTCATACCACGACTTACAGAGTGAGGTGGAGCGCCTGAAGACAGCTATGCAGGAGCGGGACGTCGAGCAGCAGCGCCTGAAGACAGCTATGCAGGAGCGAGACGCTGAGCTCCAGCGACGAGATGATGAGCTCGCAGCACTCCAAGCACAGATGGAGGCTGCTATGACGTTCCTGCTACAAAAATTTCAGGGTCAGCTGCCACCTGAAATTTCAGGACTTCATAGTCCCGGACTCAGGGTAACATTTTAATACATAAAAATTGTTGGTATAATTTTGTTTATTTTAATAACATTCAAAATTTTAACAAACAAAATTGATTTTTCAGGACCCCAGCGATCGTGGTAGTGGGCATCAGCGTGATCAGCATTCGTAGGGTCCAGAAACTTGATTTAGTTATTATATTTGTATATGTAATTTCGTCACTTTTGTTACTATTAATTTTCTATATATAAATTTTTTTTATATACAGATTCATTATAATTCAATAATTTATACATTTTTAGTATTTAGTTAATAATTCAAACGTTTAATTATTATATAATAAAATAAAATATATAAAATTTAATTTAGAAAATATTAAAAATATAAATTAATTTTTATTTTACATAAAAATTTAATAATCAAAACAGTATTAGTAGTTTTATGAATAGTATAAAATATTATATTTTAAATTACAAATAAAATAGTTATAAAAATTTTAATTAATTTTATTAATAAAAAATTAAAAAATAAATAGAAATAACAACGGTTTTTGCTCAAAACCGTCGTTATAATTAAAAAAAACGAAATAACGACGGTTTTTTTGTTAAAAACCGTCGTTATAATTGAAAATAAAAAAGATATAACGACGGTTTTGTGAAAAACCGTCGTTATATTTAAAATTAAAAATAAAAAATAATTATTAACGGCGGTTTATAATCGTCGCTATGTCTGGTTTAACGACGGTTTTTATAACCGTCGTTAAATCAGACATAGCGACGGTTATTCCCACGGTTGATAAAATCATCGTTAGACCTAGAGTTTCACAACGGTTTACCAACCGTCGTCAATGGGCTTAACGACGGTCGGAACCGTCGTTAAACCTACTAAAAAACCGTCGTAATACCGCGGTTTTGTTGTAGTGGGCTAACCTAAACCTAGAGTACTTTTCTTCTTTTGTGACTTAAGATAGTATTTGATATGAGAGAAATAGAGGGAAGGAGAGGAATTTTAAAAAAAATTATTTTATTTGTTTCAATAATTTAGAAAACAGGAGAAGAAAAATAGATGGATAAAATCTCTTTTCTCTTCTCGTTTTCTTTTCCTTCGAAAAATAAATAAATTATGAGATGGTAAAAAGATAAAAATATCTTCACCAAATTATTTTAATATTCAAATTATTCATTCCCTCTCTTTTTTGTTGTATATTTTTTTAAAATTAAAAAGATATAATAATTATTTTATTTTATTTTTTTCCCCTGCTATCCTTCTGTTAAACCAAACACTTCTTAAGCGTATTTTTTTTTCTTCCTTTGGATTTTATGCAAGACGTGCCTATGCCTATTTGCTATGCAATTTAATTCAAACATTTTGCCTATTTGCTATGTTGTTTGAGAGGGAGGATGGTATTTTAAAATATAAATAATTAATTGAAACTTCTCGTAATTTAATCAAATTTCTCATGGCTAAGGACTCAATGCAGGAAGTCTAGTATATCCAATGTTGCAATTGAGAAGGAGTTAGTAATTTTTTTTTCTTTTTGTTTGTGTACAAGTGTTTGAATTGGGGATGAAAATTTGGGCGGCTATTTTTCCGATATTTGATTAATAACTTTCTTTCAAACTTGAATTTTAGGAAATGTGAATTTTTTTTCTATATGAGATATAACTTTACTTCAAAAAAATAATTAAAAAATTAGATTGTAATAGAAAATAAAAACACTAAAATACTCTTTAATTTTTTAAGTCAACAAAAAAATAAAATAAAATAAATTTTATCATAACGACTATATTTAAATTAAAATTTTCAATACTTTATTAATATTTTAACAAAATTTTATTCAAATTTTTATATTACTAAATATTTATTTATAATATTTTAAAATAATTTTTTATATTAAAATAATATTATTTTAATAATTTTATTTGTCAATTGTATTTTTATCTTTTATTTGTTTTTCATTTAATTTCTATATTATTTATGGCATACTAAACATAAAAAAAAAATTATTTTTTTATGTTATATTAAATATAATTTTAATTACAGTATTTTATTTTATTTCAATTTCAATTTTTATTATTTTCCTTTGCCAACAACCAATTGGACCTAAGATATTGAAGTTTAATTAAATTTTAATTAGATGCTTCTAATTAATTCTTCTTTCACTCAAAATGATATAGTTTAATTTTAAAAAAAATGGCCGTGTGAAAAAAAAAAAAGGTTGTTGCTACAGAGTAGAAAAGAAAAAAAAAAAAAAAGTGGTTCAGAAGCAGCAACCGGGACACAGCAATACACAATTATGATGGTTCACCGACCAAATCTGAAATAACAAACTTGAGTAGAAATTACCCGGATGAGAAGGGGCACTTTGATCATTTCAACGTAGCTGTGCCTTTTAATTTGCTCATTTTAGTAGTAATAAATAAATAAGATAAGGAGGTGTGCTTTTTATTTTTATTATCTAAATTCGAAGATCTAATAAAATTTATATTTTTTGAAATGTATCGAGTCAAAATGAGGAGTGCATTATCAAGATTTAATTTTTATTGATGCATATAAGAATATTCTTATTATATAATTAAATAAATAAAAAAATTTATTTATTGACCGAGCATTTTAGGAACATCTTTGCTACGTCTATTATAAGAGGCTTTTTTTGGATAGAGGAACACTATTTTTTTTCCTAATAATCTCCATGACGTTTTGTTTAGAAAATTATTTTAACAATTATTTTATTTGGATAAATTGATTATGCACTTGTGGGAACTAATTTATAGTTATATTTTTTCATGTATAAAGTTTTTTAATCATGATTAAGTTGATGATAAAATTTAGAGTATATGGCTGTTTTATTCCTCAAAATACATATACATTTTTTAATTTGGTCTTATGGCTTCTTGATCGACTAGGTGTCGTACTTCTGTAGTGAGTCTAAATTGTTTTTGGGCTCTCAGTGTTTAATTTGTAATATAAATGTACTTTAAAGTTGCTTTGAACGCCACAGGCAGGATTCCTGCTTCTGCTGTACTCTGATGTATATGTACTTGATTTGTATACGGTATATATATGGAAAAACCTATATGTATCTGTTTCCTTAATAAAATATTGTAGTATTCATGTTTATGGAAAATATATGTTCATGGTATACGTGTTCCACGTGCCCTAAAGTTAGGGGCGTGACATATTTTAAAGCCTGAAAAGTTAAAAAGGAAACCGACCAAAGTGGTCCTCGAGCCGATAAATGAGGCAGAGGTCAAGGATTAGCAATATTCGGAGAGAACCCGATGTTGGAGAGGAATTTACAAAATTCAACATTTCAAAAGTTAAGAAAATAAAATTATTTTGTACAAATTTTTAAATGATAAAATTATTTTTATGCTTATTTGTCAATTTGACATAATATCATCGCCACCGCTATTGCTTTGCCATGAGTGCTGCCAATAATATTATAAAAATTTTAATATATGAATTATTACTTCACCTAAACTTTTAATTGAAAATTTTCTTTCCTTTTTTAGAAAATAAAAGAATTATTTACCCCTTATAATAGGTTGAATTATTATGTAAAATCCATATTTATTAAAAATTGTTTTTATATTTACTATTTAACATCAATATTGTAAAAAAAAAATATGTTGGATATTTACACTACATGAGTATCACAAACACTTTATTAGAAGTGATAATATCTTTCTTTATTAATATAATATCGATTCTTTTAGAGAATACTCTAAAATTAAAATTTTAAGTACATCCAATCGATTTAGAGAAAGGAGTCTTTAAGATCATCTGAAATGAACACTTAATCCTTACTCAATTTTTTTTATAGAAATATAATAATCTTACTCAAGGAAAATATTACATGAAGGAACTATCTAGCATAGCTAAATTCCATACCATGCACTGAATACTATCTAGCATAGCTAAATTTCATACCCTCTCAGTCTGTCCATCTGTCTGTGGATGAAAACCTGTGGAAAAGTGTAGCTCCGAACCCAAGAGTTTGAATAACTCAGTCCATAGGCGGCCAGTAAAGCGGGGATCCCTATCACTTATGATTGTCTTAGGCAATCCCCAATACTTAACCACATTCTTGAAGAATAAGCAGGCAGCTTCCTCGGCTGTGTAGTCTGTAGGGGCAGGTATGAATGTAGCATACTTTGAGAACATGTCCACTACCACCATGATGGAGCCTAACCCCTCAGACTTAGGCAATGCAGAGATGAAGTCCATTGAGATACTTTCCCATGGTTGCTCCGGTGTTGGTAAGGGCTCCAACAACCCACTCAGAGCTCTATGTTCCACCTTGTCTTGTTGGCATACAAGACAAGTCTTCACATAGCTCTTCACTTCATCTTGCATCTGAGGCCAATAGTAAGCTGAATCCAGTAGTGCCAAGGTCCTTCTCTGTCCTGGATGACCAGCCCATTTTTTGTCGTGGCACTCCTTGATGAGGTCCCTTCTTAAGCTGTTCCATTTCAGGACATAGAGTTTCCTCCTTTTGGTGTAGAGAAGGCCATCCTCCAGCAAGAATCTTCTGGTTTTGCCTTCTCTTACAAGTTCTATTAATTATTTTGCCAAGGGATCATGGCTCATCCCCTCCTTGATAAGCTCTATGATGTTCTCTTGGGCTTGAGAGATGGCAGCTAATTCATCCTTTCTACTTAGTGCATCTGCTACCACGTTTGCCTTCCCTGGCTTGTACTCCATCGTGTAGTCGAACTCAGCCAAGAAGTCTTGCCACCTTGCCTGCTTTGGTGTGAACTTCTTCTGAGTCTGAAAATAGATAGTAGCCACATTGTCTGTCTTGATGATAAAGTGTGACCTTAGTAGATAATGTCGCCAGGTTCTCAAGCAATGCACCACCGCTGTCATCTCCTTCTCTTGCACTGTATAACGCCGCTCCGCTTCATTCAACTTGCGGCTTTCATATGCTATAGGATGCCCCTCTTGCATAAGAACTCCTCCAATAGCAAATTCAGAGGCATCGGTGTGCACCTCGAACAATTTTGAGTGGTCCAGGAGTGCTAGTACTGGTTCCTTCATTACTACAGCCTTTAATTCCTCAAAGGCTTGTTGACACCGCTCACTCCACTTCCATGCATGATCCTTCTTCAGAAGGTTGGTGAGGGGTGCGGCTATGGTAGAATAGCCCTGGATGAACCGCCTATAGTAATTCGCCACCCCGAGAAAAGATCTCAACTCTGAGACTTTGGTTGGTGGCTCCCATTCCTGTATAGCCTTCACTTTAGCCTGGTCCATCATTAGGGTCCCCTCCTTAATTACGTGCCCTAAGAAGTGTACTTCATTCTTCGCAAAAGAGCACTTCTCCTTCTTCACATATAGAGAATTCTCCCGCAATACCTTGAATACGATCTGGAGGTGTTCAAGATGTTCCTCTAGGGTGTTACTGTAGATGACAATATCGTCCAAGTATACCACTACAAATCGATCAAGGTATGGATGGAAAATCTCATTCATTAAGGTGCAAAATGTGGCTGGTGCATTGGTCAAACCAAAAGGCATCACCAACCACTCGTAGGACCCATATCGTGTGACACAAGTGGTTTTGGGTTCATCACCATCGGCAATCCTCACTTGGTGATAACCTGACCTTAAGTCTAACTTTGTGACCACTTGGCCCCACTAAGACTATTAAATAGGTCAGCTATCAAAGGAATGGGGTATTTATTTTTTATAGTTACCTTGTTTAGAGCCCGGTAGTCGATGCACATCCTCAACGACCCATCGTGCTTTTTCTGAAATAACACCGGTGTCTCAGAAGGTGCTTTAGACGGTCGAATATAACCAGCATCCAAGAGTTCCTTAAGTTGCCTTCTCAGTTCCTCCAACTCTGGAGGTGCCATCCTGTAAGGCGCCATAGCAGGTATCTTTGCTCCAGGCTCCAACTCGATTTTGTGATCCACCCTCCTCCTAGGTGGAAGTTGCTTCGGCAGTTCTGGGGGCATAACATCCTTGTTCTCTTCTAGAACTTTCCTGATACATGGTGGAATTTCTCCGTCTTCCACCACCGTAGTCTCTTCCTTGAGTGTAGCCAAATATGTGACTTCTCCTTTCTTGAAGCCTTTCTTCAGTTGCATGGTCGAGATCTGCTGAGTTCCCTTTTGTTTGGAAACTGCGGGAACCATACATGGAGATCCCTTCTCCATGATACACACTGAGTCATAGAACGACATGGGAACCACATTCGCCTTCCTTAAGAAGTCCATCCCGAAGATTATCTTGAAGTCGTCCATGCAAGCAACAAAGAAGTCTACCACCCCTTTCCAAGAACCAAGCGTCATGTCCACCTTATGAGTTGCTTCAGTAATAGCGTGGCCACTTGCATTGACAGTCTTGAGCCACCCCATTTTTGGAGAAAGGTTTAGACCGAGTCTCTCAGCTTCCTTCGGTGTGATAAAGTTATGGGTAGCTCCAGTGTCCACCATTGCCTCAGCGGGCTTCCCGTTTAGATGAAGGGCCACGTACATCAGTCCCTTCTTCTCTTTTGAAGATGATGGTTCGGCCACCTTGACAGCATTCAACAGTTGGAGAGATCCTATGTTAGCAACTTCTTGGGATTCTCTCTCCTCTGCAATTGAGGCCAACGTCCCTAGCTTAGGGCATTCCTTCATCGGGTGTGGCCCCTTGCATACGAAGCAGCCAGTCTTGGGCACAAAGGCCTTCTTCTTCTCCTCATACTCTTTCTTTGAAGAGTATTTGTTATCCTTCTTGGCAATACTCTTTCCTTTGTCTCCCCCACCTTTGCCATAATTATTTTTAGAAGGGAGTTTAGTCTTAGACTCACCTCGTTGGTACTCGATGAGCGACTCTGCCACGACAATAGCTTCGTCGATGTCCTTGACTCCCCTCCGCTGCAACTCCTGCTTGGCCCATGGTTGGAGACCGTCTACGAAGAAGAAGAGAGCATCCTCGGTGGGTAGGTTAAGGATTTAGAGTGTGAGAGATGTGAACTCCCTAACATAGTCACTTATGGTAGTTCTGTGCTTGAATTCCCTCAGTTTCTTCTTGGCTTCATAGACTACATTTTTTGGAAAGAATTGCTTCTTCAACTCTTTCTTGAATTCTTCCCATGTATTGATGGTGTACAGACCTTTCTCCATGTCTGCGTGCTTTCTTCTCCACCATAGAGTTGCATTGTCAGTGAGATAAAGGGAAGCAGTGCGTACCTTTATATGTTCCTCCTCAATACTCATGCATTCGAAATATCTCTCTATTTGCCAAAGGAATTTTTCTACCTCTTTGGCCTCTCTCACACCTTTGAACTCCTTTGGCTTTGGGAGATCAATCCTTGGAGTTTTTCGTACTCCACTTGAACCTGCAGAGCTACTAGCTTGCGTCCTCACCTCGTCAAGAGATGCCTTAAGGCTATCTAATTGCCTTATGACAATCTCTATCTTGCTCTCCAGGGTATCAAGGCGTTCAGCCCTTTCCTCCTCACCCTTTTGAGCATTGAACACGTCCTCCTTTATGAGATCAAGTTGTCCCAATACATGAGACTCTAAGATCTCCTTGTCGTGCTCACCCCTTTGTAGGCGCATATCCATGGCCTCCAAGGTGTTCTCCAGCAGCGTAACCCTTTCCTCTAAGATAACAAAGTCTTCAGTCCTTGGCCTCCTTGCACCACGGGACTTCTTGCCACCACCGGCAGGAATGGAAACATCCCTTCCCTTCACGCATTCTGATTGCTCCTCTGTCACGTTCGACATAATGCTGGCCGAGTCGTTCACGCCCTTCGCAAACCTTGGCTCTGATACCACTTGTCACGGACTTACTCTTTCTCCCCTAGTAAGAACCATGCGGCACTTAGCTAAGACGCTCCTCCTGATGCTTAACTAAGTCAGCCTTCCTCAAGACACTTCTCCTAGAGGCAAAGTGACTAGAGAGAGCAAGAGAGAAAGTAAGAGAATTTGGAGAATGCTAGAGAACTTCTATTGATGAGAACTTCTTGGATTGTTTACAAATGAGGGGGTGAGGGGTTTATATAGGCCACCTCCCCTTGAATCAATGGCTAGGATCAATTTGATCCAATGGTCTACATTAATCTTCTAGAGAATTATATACCTCCATGATGTCTCCACATGGTTCTAGAGTATTCTAGAACTTACAAGATGTTTATACTATATTCTAGAGTATTCTACTATATTCTAGAGTGTTCCAATATATTCTAGAGTCTTCTATTAGCTTCTAGAGACTTCCAGAATGTACAAGAATTATCTAGAATGTTCTAGAACATTCTAAAACCTTCTAGATGTTCGCATGGCACAATTGTTTACTGGGCGCCAAATCATGTCCACGCCATGCCTACGTGGCGCTAATGTGTCAGGGTGTGACAAGAGGGAGCAAGGTAAGTTGTTGATGATCCCGTGAGCAGTCTTCTTTTCGCATCTCTAATCACTGCTGTCGTGTGACTTCTCAGATCCTCCTTCGAGTAGGCTGCGTCTGTGTTGATCTTCACCCATCCAACTGGAGTTAACTTCCATATATTTATCTTCTCTGTTCTATTTACGGGAAGTGCATGGTTAGCTTGATTTGATTGCATCTGGCTGTGTCTGATATCTGAATACATGTTATTTGTCTTGATAATCACACTGACTGGGTTAATTCGATGCTGTTCAAATCTGTGTACATTTCTCTCCTTCCATATGAACCATAAGTAGGAACATTTTGTCAGTTAAATTTGCTCCTTCTACTCCATTTTGTGCGAACTGATCCAGCTTTTTCTCCTACTCCTCCTCTATTCTAGTGCTTTACCCTGCATCACTAGGACCCTGTAAATTAGAGCCAAACCATGTTGGTCTTGTCCAATTAGAGCCAAGAAAAAGATGTTCACTAGTTTCTTTCGTAGTCAAATAGATCGAGCAAAGAGAGTTCTTAGTAAGCTTTATTATGCATAAATTGGTAAGTGTTATGCATATTTGACATTGGGCCCTGAATTTTTTTATATTCCAGGTTAGAGTTTTACTTGGCTATCGATGTACCGACTCCATTGTGTGGCTATCATTTTTAAAGAAAAAAATTCTGTCACGGCCCTAAATGATGGAACACATGATCGGCATGGCATAAGGGTTTCCCCCTAACCGCAAGCCTAACGCATAGCACATACAAACATCCAGCACACAATCCAGAGTACATAATAAATATAACTGGCCACATATGCCACATTCAGTATAAGAAAATACTGTATATATATATATATATATATATATATATATATATATATATCTCATGAATTCATCATTCGTGATTCAACTTGGCCCATGGCCTCATAATACAAACATCGTTGTAAAACATAAAACCGTTTTCCAAACAACACATCAAAATACGCAAGAAGCGAGGATCCTGCCTGTAAATTCATGGAGGTACACTAGACATAAACTAAACTAGACAAACAGTACAAAAGAGTCTTGCCCAAACTAGGGCTCACCAATGCTATATTCAGCCTCCTACGAAGCTGTAGCTGGATCAAAGTCTCTTTGACTATCTGTGGGAGGAAACAAAAGAGGGGTGAAATCACATCTCAGTGAATGGGTAAATCATACTATAACTGAAACAGGGCAAAACAAGCACGAGTGTTTCGCAATGAGTTTAATAATTGAAATCAAAGTGTAAAGATAATAATAGAAACATTAAACATTTAACCATAATTTATTGAAAGAAAAGCTAAACAGTTCAAATGTATATTCAAAAGATAAAACAGGATTTAAATCAGTAACCGTAAAGCAAATCAATTATGCATGGTAAGTAATAAAAGAAGTTATTTATGCAATAACAATGATGAATGAGCTTGTTTAGAAATATTTAATCTTTAAGAAAAATGTATCAGTCTATTAGAGTTCTTTCCTGACAGATTCTCCAAGCACATAGCAAGGGAAGGGTAATCACTGTAGGCGTAGACATAAGTCCACCCTAAATTCCCCCAAGCACATAGTAAGGGTATGGAAATCACTGTAGACGTAGACATAAGTCCACCCTAAATTTTTCCAAGCACATAGCAAGGGTATGGCAATCACTGTAGGCGTAGACATAAGTCCACTCTAAATTCTGTATCTTAGGCAGTCATATGCCCGTCATAATATCCTAGGCCGAAGCCTTCGCATGACCATGGTACACCAAGGCTAGCACTACCTGCGGCTAGCTAACAGTGATCTAAAATGGTTCCTCCAATGGAAAAAATTTGAAAATATGCTATTCAAAGAGTTTAAAGTAAAACATTTCAATAACATTACAATAAAGCTATAATTCTCCATCTAGCTCTTTTCATGCATAAAACTCTATTCTAAAATATGTCTCATCCATGGATTTCCATGGAGACCTTTATCATCATAAACTTTCCCTTTAAACATATTGTCCGTAGACGTCGCATAGATGTTCGCATGCATCAAATCATTTCATGGCTAACTTAGTTCATTTCTATGACTAAGTTCGCATTTCTATAAATCTAGCTCAATGGAGAATTATCAGTCTAGATGCTTGCCCTGCATACCTAGGGTTCAACTAGGATTGAAATTTATAATTTCTAACATGGTTAGAACATATTGGTTTTCAAAGCGGTAAAACAATTTAGCATACATTCCAACTAGTTAAAATCATACGAGAGAGTTATAAACCAAATTCATAAAACATGCGCTATAGTAAGAAAAACCCACTCACCTTACTAGGAGTCCAACAACGAGAATTTCACCTCGTGATGGTTCAACAACCTAGAAAACATAGACATAACATGAGAATTTGATAAACCCTAAATGTCACTATTCAGGCCAGAAACACTATTCACACCGGCCGAAAAACTAACCCTAAACCTAAAAACCTTATATTCTAGCATAGAAACTAATTCTAAGACTATTTATGGAAAGAATTTCAGAAGAACGAAGCTTAAAACGCGATTGGATGGAGTTTTACCTTGGAGGTTACTGTTCATGCAATTTTCCGGCGACTTTTTGGCAGTTGTCCGGCAAAACTGATCGGTGGGGTTTATAATTCTCCTTCCCACGAGTCCAACAGTACCTTGGTAGCTCAAATCGGGTGTCCGGATGATGAGATATCTTAGAGAGAAGGTGGAGAAAATTCTAGAGAGAGAGAGGAAGGTTTAGCTATGGAGAAAATGAAGGAAAAAGGGAGGAGGACTGCTTTAAAAAAAGCTATCTGACGAATCTCACCGCTGGCGAAATAATTCTCGCCACGGCGAGATTTCTGGTCCGCGATTTTCGCTGGCGGCGAACCTTATTTCGCCGGCGGCCAGATTTGAAACCAGAAAATCACGCTCTCGGGAAAATGCTGCAGCATTCTCACCGCGGTGAGCAACATTTTCGCTGTCATCGAACTCATCTTGCCGAATTTGACAAAATGTCAAACATTAAAGTTGTAGCCCTTTCTCTTAGCTTTCATTAGCCACTTGAATCACCTAATTTGGAGTTCATATGAAGGAGTTATGCATAAAATAGTGAGCAAAGGTCCAGACCACACTACGCTGCGGTTTTTGCCTCTTATCATTATAATATTCACGGAATTAGTAAAAGTTCCCAACATCAAAATTGTAGATATATGTCTTATCTTGCAACAAAAATTAGAATCACTTAATTTAGATTTCATATGAGAGAGTTATGCTTATATGACTGAAGAAAGGTCAGAAACACTCTAAAATTTTACGTTGTTCTCAACTTCCTTGTTTCAAATGATTTATACTTAACCTACAAAGGTTTTATTAGCAGAGGGTTATTACAAATTCTTTAAGTAAGATTTTAAAAAAATTACTTTTATTAAAATAAATAAATAAATAAAGGATAAGAAAACCAAAAATCAGAAAAGGATCCATGTCCATGTTTTCTTCTATTTAAATATATTTTAAACATAGTTCTACTAAAATATTTAATTTATGTCAAAATTAGAAGACACCCAATAATAATAATAATGCCTATTTTCTACCAGAAGCTATTTATGGTGGAATAAGCAAGCACTGGCATGAGCTTAGGGAGAAGGAAAAAGATATTCGCTGCAAAAAAAATTTTTTTAATTTGATGTTTATGGTTTTATTTAATAAAATTAATTTATAAATTAACTAAAAATTTATAAATTATATACTACTTTAAATAATATATAATTTATAAACATTCAGCTAATTTAAATTATTTAAATAAATTCATTCATTAAATACTTTTAATTTGTTCAAACAAATTTATAAATTAGTCAAATAAATTATAAGTTAATTTATTTGATTTGCCAAATATACTCTATGTTAAAATTAATTATAAATCGAAAAAATATGTCACCAAGTTGATGTTAAAAGAATTGATCTCCTGATAATATACAATATGTGATTTAAGGTATATAATTGTAAAATTTAAATCTTAGTTAAAATTTTAATTATGTTCAGTTTGGGAGTAATTATTTTTATAGTTTTTTTAATCTCGACATTAAAAGTCTAATTTTGATCAAACTAGAAAAATAATTAATTTTTTTAATTCAAAGATTAAGGATATTTTTAAGTTTTACATACGCTCAATTTTCTCTTGTTAACATAATGCATTTAACATTTTAATTTTAAAGTGTTCTCATGATAACTCAATCCATGTTAATAAGAAAAAGAATATTATTTACTCTTTCTAATTAGCATTAGCTAACTCTCTTATGTTTGAATCGAGGATAATCGAGAAGAAAATGAGAGAATCATTGAAACATTCCCTTTGAGAGTTTATGGAGGAGAAGAAAGAATTTTTAAATTACCTTCTAAAATTCTCTAAACTCCTCTCTCTCTCTCTCTCTCTCTCTCTCTCTCTCTCTCTCTCTCACACACACACACACACACACACACACACACACAAATTAAAGTTTCCCTTTTTGCTAATTTGGAGAATTTTTTAGGACAAGTTAATAATTAAGGATTAAGTTATTCTTTATTTTTAAAACTTTTTATCAATAAAAAAATTGATTATTTTGATAAAAATAAATTTATAAAAATATATTATTATCAACTTTTGTATAAAGTTTTAACTATAATAGAAAAATAAATCAGATTGATGACTTAAAGCTCAAGTGACAACTTTTGAATAAAAAATAAATTATGTCTAACGGTAAGATAACATTTTTAACGTATAATATATTATTCAACATGTTTTATTGATTAACAATAAAAAATAGTATATTACTACGACGAATATTCACTTAACTTATCATGCACTGTCTATGTATAAAATTAAAAAAATATTGGGGAAGTTTCTTTCAACCAAAATTAAAAAAATATAGTAGCTAGCCAAAGAAAATTAAAATATAGTATCTATTATTATGACATATTTATGTTATACATTTAAAATTGGGGCATTATAAGCCAATTACTATTATTATTTTCTATAATAAATAATATTTGAAAATCATAAATAATTTGTGTGTGTATCACTCTAAATGTATTTAAATAATTTATTTTATTTTATTTGCTTTAAGCATGATGAAAAATGATTATTACTTTTGTACGACTTAAACTACATTTCAAAAAAAAAAAATTAATTTATTGAATGAGATAATTGTAAAATTTAAATACTATTTTAAATATCAATAGCTATCTAATATGAAATATATCAAGCTCTTTAAGATAGTAACAAGATCTCTCAAGGTATGTTTGGTTGGTGAGTTTTCAATTTTTATTTTTAATAAAAATAAAAAATAAGGCGTGTTTATTTATCGTTTTTTATTTTTATTTTTGAAGAAATATTTTTAAAAAATTTTCAAATATTAAAAAAATATTTTTAGAAATTTTAATATCATAGTGCACTATAACGGTAACAATTATTTTGAATTTATTACAACATAGTTGAACTTTGTTTTACTGTTTAAATGAAAAAAAGAATATATTAACGATAGATTTAAATCTTCATCATAGTCGCCTGCGTTAAAATCAATAAAATTTTAATGAATTTTAGTTATTACTTGTTACTTATTTTTATTCATTTTAATTACAAAAAATGAAAAGAATTTTGTATTTATTCTATTACGGTTGATTAAGAAAAATCTCAGAGTTAAATGTCCTCTGTGAATCATTTTCTTTTCAAAGTAAAAAAATAACTCTATTGAATAAAATGAAAAGAAAAAAAAAACCTAAAGAGGGTGTAAAAGGATTTCATTTCATAATCTCAAATCTCCAAAAGATTTGAAGACTTAAGAAACTAGAAATGAAATTAGCAGGGGGACAAGGTGATTTTGTAAGTGGGACTCTAACGATGTATTTGGTTTGTAAAAATAATTTTTATTTATTTTTAATAATAATTTTTATTTTTTTTATTTTTTTATTTTTAAAAATGTTTGATTTATATTTATGTTTTAATTATATGATTATATTTTCAATTTATTTTTATTTTTATTATTTTTTAATTATATGAATAATAAAATATAGTTCACATAATTTAAAATAATTGTAAAAATACTACAGTTATAATTTATTATAGTACTGAAAATTTTTAAAAAAAGTTTTTAACATTTTTAGAATTTTTGAAAATTTTAAAAATATTTTCTAAAAATAATAAATAAACACATTTTTATGATTATTTTTAAATTTTAATGAAATTGAAAATTGAAAATATTGATACCCAACAGACCCTATCATACTAAAGTGTGCGCTTGATAAGCATAATTTCACGCCAACCAAAATAAAGTCTGATACATAAAGACTTGGTTGTGGATGTTGCATTTAAAAACTATTTTGAAGTTTAAAATTCTTGTGAGTTTTTTTTTTCACTCTTGACTATTTTAATAAATTCATATCGTCAGGCTCACTCATTCAAAGGCTTAATTTTAAAATATCACTTTGAAATTGAAGAAAATTTTTAAAACTAAGACAAGATGATAAAAGGGTTGTTTGATTATATTTTTGTAAATTACTTTTTAAAATTATATTTAAAAATTATTTTACAAAATTAAAGTATAAAAATTTTTTTTTGATAAATTATTTCAAAAATATATTGTTCTCTGTATTTTAGAAATAAAAATAATTATTTTTGTTTTTTTGCTTTAGAAATAAGTGTTTGAAAAATTTATTTTTAAACTAATTTTCAAACAAGCTCAAAATTACTGTAAACCATACAATGGATGATGGGTGTCTGTCTATAAACTATTCTAAGAAATTCTTTTCATTTTTTTGGGTATATTTAGATAATTTTTACTTTTCGGATTAGTATCAATAGATATTTTAAAAAATATTTTATAATATTTCAAAAAATATTAAATCAGATTTAATAAAAAAATAAAAATAGTTATCTTGTTACAATATTTAATAATAATTTTTATCTCAAAATTTAAAATATCAACAGAATTTTTATTTCTCTTTGTATATAAATATTGTAAATGTGGTGGAAATTCATTATTGAATGAAATTGTTTTCATTTTATCACCATTTAAAACTTAAACAGTTTAATAGCCTAAAAAAAACTTGAAAGCTAGAGTCCTGAAACACATGGATGTATCATATTCTTCATTGGCATTATTTTAAATTCTATATTGCCGCCAATCTTTTTTTTTCCTTTCATCGTGCTATAAACAATTTCCTTATCTGTTGTAATATATTCTAAACTTAATTTTTGATTTCAGAATATTTTTATTTCATATTAATTCTGACTTTTTTATTTCATTTTAATCTTTCAAAATTTGTTTAATTTTCAAAAATATTGTCACATTAATGCTATTAATAGATTTACTTATTGACTTCCTCAAAAGCTTATTTAATTTAATTAACTTGGTACTTCACATTTTATTTAATGAAATGGATTTAGTTATAAAAAAAAATAGTTGTCACTATACTTTTTGAACAGTAAATTAAATTAGATCAAGTAAGTATCTAATGACCAATTAAATTCTTAATTAAGCTATATACATAAATTTGTTAATAAAATTAATATGAAGACATTTTGTAAAATAACATAATTTTTGAATTACTAAAATGAAAAAAATTGATCTTTCAATAATCAAATTAAAAGATTTGTATTTTTTGAAAATATGTATGTTTTGAGTACTAAAAGAGCAATTCAGAATATATTTAAGCTCAAAATCTCAAAAGGAAGGTGGCAAAATTTATGTGTCCCTAATTTACTAATGTGAATGTCCCTATGGATATCCTTCAACTTTCCGTGTTCCTGCTTTGGCGCTGATATAGAAAAATCGCAACGTCTCGATTTTCAATGACGAAACTTGCTCCCAACCGTTGATAGAATAAAAAAAAATCATCAACGTTTTTCACCCCAAAATAAAAAATAATTAACCAATAAAAAGAGTCTCTTAATAATATTAATAAATTGAATTCTTGTTGTTATAGCATGCATTCCTTTCCTGGAGCAAATTGCTGAAATTTTTAAATATATTAATATAATTAAAAAATATTTATTCCTATGTAATTATTTTTGGGATATGCCTGTGTATTTATTTTACGATAGGATAAATTAATAAATTAATAATTTGTTCTTTAAATTTATAGACTGACTTAGTTGTAATTCTTAAATTCTTTTGAGTACATGAATTAATTATTAAAAATAATAAATTAGTTATATATTAGTTTGTCTTTTAAGAGATTAATATTCAACGAATTTAATATTTTTAAAAATTTTAAAAAAATTAACATATAATGAGTTAATAATTTTATAAATTAATTGTGCATTCAAAAAATTTTTAAAACTAAAACTATATAAATTTATAAATATAGAAATCAAATTGTTAATTAGTTTAATCTTTTATAATAATATATTTAACATCATTGTTGTTTGTTGATGGTAGATATTTTGGGATTAGACCTTGTTTCTTTAGTCATAGCCTCTCACCACATAGGTTGAGTATTTACGAGAGAAATATCATTTGCAAGCACCAGAAGCGAGGAAACCAAGAGCAGAGCGTGACTGATGAACGCATATCCTAAGCTCACACATCTAAGAACAAAAAAGCCGAACAACGAAGCAACACACCCTATTACAAAAGTACAAGAAGATCTACAAAAACTTTAATTAAAAAAAAAACTAAATAAAAAGTAAAATAAGAATTCTTCAAGATCTTTACCCTATCTGAGAGTATAGATTTTTTTTTAAGAATCTTTTTATTAGGCTATCAAGTTCATAGTTGTATAGCTGAGAAGTTAAATGTAAATTTTTAAACACTATTCAACAACCCAACTCTTATAAAGAAGAGAAAAGACTATAGAACGTGAAAAAAAATTCTATAAAAAAAGAAACCAAACTAAAAAAGAAGTGGAAGAAAGAAGAAGATTGTTAACGTCGGGTGATAGCCCCAGAAGATGGAGGTTTTGTGGCGCTGGTTTAGGACAACAAGTTCTGCGGTGCTAAGGCTAATTCTTGAGTGAACAAATTTCTAACTGAGTCCTTTTATTGATAAGAGTTATGCATATTTGACATTGGGCTCTGATTTTTTTTTTCTTCTAGTTTAGAGTCTCACTTGGCTAGCAATATACCAACTCCATTGTGGGGCTATTATTTTTTTCTTATGGTGGAACTTTTATCCTCCCAAAGAACGGCTTCGATAATTTCATTTACCTTACAAGCCATTTGGTTCAGTTGTTATTGGTTTTTTTTTTCAGATGTTTCGAGAGTATACAATTCTAAATATACCATATGGATGTGATAGAGTGTGACCTTAGGATATATTTAAAACTTAGGGGAAGAAAGAAAATGAAAAAAATTTAAAGAAAGAGAAAAAAAGAAGAAAGAAGAATAAATGGCTAAATAATAATTTCTCTTCTTTTTCATTTCGATCCTCTTAAAAGTTAGAACTATGAATAATAAAAAAATATTTGAAAGTCAGTGAATACTTCTTTATTTTTTTCCCTTCATATATTCTAAAGAAAGGGAATGCCTATCTTTAAGTTTCACTTTTCTTAAATTCTTCTCTACATTTTCTTCTATTCAAACATATTTTTAAAATAATTCGACTAAAATATTTAATTTATGTCGAAATTGGAAGAATCCCTAACAATAATGCCTATTTTCCACCAAAAAGCTATTTATGGTGGAATAAGCACGTACTGGCGTTTAATGAGCTACGGAAGAAGGAAAAAGCTATTCGCTGCAGAAAAGTTTTTTAATTTGTTGTCTATATCAAAATTAATTATAAATAACATTCCCTTTCCGAGATAATAAATGGACATGAATTATTTCCTACAGGTCATCAGTTGCTGTATTGTATAAATGACTGCCATTTTAGACCTTCGACGTGATCGAAGATGACATCTATTCCCTCATACAATTCGTAAACCTAGCCTATCTTATCTGAATTCCAATATTCCTCTATCAATTAATTAAATAAAATATCAAATTAAATTGAATTTATTTTCATTCAAATTAAAATATGTTACCAATTGATGTTAAAGAATTAATCTCGTGATCATAATATTCAATATGTGATTTTAGGTATATAATTGCAAAATTTAAATCTTAAATTTAAAATTTTAATTAAGTTTAACTTGAGAGTAATTATTTTTATAATTTTTCTAATCTCGACATTAATAGTCTAATTTTGATCAAACTAGAAAAATAATTAATTTTTTTAATACAAATATTAAGAATATTTTTAAGTTTTACATACTCTAAGTTTTCTCTTGTTAACAGAATGCATTTAAAATTTTAATTTTAAAGTATTCTCATGATAACTCAATCCATGTTAATAAGAAAAATAATATTATTTAATCTTTCTAATTATTATGTTTGAATCGAGAATAATAGACTGGAAAATGAGAGAATCATCGAAACATTCTCTTTGAGAGTTTATGGAGGAGAAGACAGAATTATTAAATTACCTTCTAAAATTCTCCAAACTCCTCTCTCTCTCTCTCTCTCTCTCTCTCTCTCTCTCTCTCTCTCTCTCTCTCTCTCTCTTATAAATTAAAGTTTCCCCTTATTGCTAATTTGGAGATTTTTTTAGGACAAGCTAATATTTAAGTATTATGTTATTCTTTATTTTTATAAATAAAAAATATTTTAATTAATTATTTTGATAAAAATAAATTTATAAAAATATATTATTATCAAGTTTTGTATAAATTTTTTAACATATAATAGAAAAATAAATTAGGTTGATGGCTTAAAGCTCGAGTGGCAACTTTTGAATAAAAAATAAATTAAGTCCAACGGTAAGATACTATTATTAACTGTAACATAATATATTATTAAACATGTTTTATCGGCTAACAATAAAAAATAATATATTAGGACGACGATAATTAACTCAACTCAACTTATCCATATATAAAATTGGGAAACTTTCTTTCAACCAAAATTAAAAAATATAGTAGTTAACCAAAGAAAATTAAAATATAGTATCTAATATTATGACCAATTTATGTTATACATTTAAAATTGGGCATTATAAGCCAATTACTATTATTATTTTCTATAATAAATAATATTTGAAATTATAAGTAATTTGAGTGTGTATAAATAAATGTATTTAAATAATTTATTTTACTTTATTTACTTTAAGCATGATGAAAAAGAATATTACTTTGGTACTTAAACCATATTTCAAAAAAATTAATTTATTGAATGAGATAATTTTAAAATTTAAATACTATTTTAAATATCAATAGTAATCTAATATGAAATATATCACGCTCTTAAGATAGTAACAACATCTCTGAGGGTATGTTTATTTTTAATGAAAATAAAAAAATAAGGTGTGTTAATTTACTATTTTCTATTTTTATTTTTAGAAAAATATTATTTAAAATTTTAAAAATGTTAAAAAAATATTTTTAAAATTTTTAATACTATAGTTGTAACAATTATTTTAAATTTATTACCACGTGGATGAACATTGTTTTACCTATTAAATAAAAATACAAAAAAAGATATTAATGACTATTTCAAATCTTCGTCTGTGTCGTCTAAGTTAAAATCAATTAACTTTTAATGACTTTTACTTATTATTTATTACTTATTTTTATCAATTTTAATTATAAAAAATAAAAATAATTTTGTATTTATTCTATTGCCGTTGATTAAGAAAAACCTCGAGCCAAATGTCCTATGTGAATCATTTTCTTTTCAAAGTAAAAAATTAACTCTAATGAATAAAAAGAAAAGAAAAAAAAAAGAAAAAGAAAACCTAAAGAGGGTGTAAAAGGATTTCATTTCGTAATCTCAAATCTCCAAAGATTTAAAGACTTTAAAAACTAGAAATCAAATTAGCAGGAGAACAAGGTGATTTTGTAAGGCACGCGGATCCTCTGCTGTGTTTGCCTCAAACGCAACAAAATGCAACTTGAGGAGTGTTAAAAAAAAAAAAAAAAAAGCTTGCTGTGCCGCAAATGCAACAAAATGCAGCTTGAGGAGTGTTTAAAAAATAATAATAATAAAGGGACGCGTTTTGTTGCTTGAAACAGAACAGAGGAACCAGGTCTTTTGTAAGAGGGACTCTAACGTTGCTTTTGGTACGCGGAAATAAGCTGGTGGAATGAGAATCTGATTCTCATTCCATCAGCTATTACGTTTGGTTGCCAGCATCTGAAAATCGACGGAATGCAATGGTGTGAAGCTTATTAACTCTTAAAAACAAGTAAAATGATCAGAAAAGAAAAGCAGGGAATTGCACATAAAAATACTGAAATACCTTGCTTTACTTTCCGGGTTTATTTTTTCTTCATTCTCTCTCTACATTTTTCTCTCGGCCTCTCTTCTCTCTCGCCATCTCTGCTTCCCTCTCACCATCGCTTTTCTCTCGGCCTTCTGCTTCCCTGTCTCCCTCTCTCGCCTCTCAGCTTCTCTCTCTCTGCCAGCTTCATTCCTCCTGCTTCACACTCACTCTCTCGGGGCGTTTCTGGTGGAGAACGGCGTCGTGTTTCCATTGGAACCAACATCATCCACGACCCCATCGTCTTGTTCCTCGACGAACCCACTTCTGGACTCGACTCCACCAGCACCTTCATGGTCGTCAAGGTGTTGCAGCGAATCGCCCAGAGTGGGAGCATTGTCATAATGTCCATTCAATCATCTCGATTCCTTCGTTGGTTTTCCTCTCTTTTGCATTCGCCACCACAACATTCTGGACGGTGGGTCTCGCCGGTGGCTCGTCCGAATTCTTCTTCTACTTCTTCGCCATCGTGGCATCTTTCTGGGCCGGAAACTCCTTCGTGACGTTTCTCTCAGGAATCATTTCGCACGTGATGTTGGGATTCACAGTAGTCGTTGCCATTTTAGCTTACTTCCTTCTATTCAGTGGGTTCTTCATAAGTAGAGACAGAATCCCAAAGTACTGATTATGGTTTCACTACCTGTCGCTGGTGAAGTACCCATACGAGGGAGTATTACAGAATGAGTTCTACATTCATCCTCTGAAGTGCTTCGTGAGAGGGGTCCAGATTTTCGATGAGACGCCGCTAGGAACGGTGAGTTGCTGAAGAGTATGAGTAATACGTTGGGCATGAACATCACAAACTCAACCTGCGTGCCACAGGAGTGGATATACTGAAGCAGCAGGGAATTACGGAGATCAGCAAATGGGATTGCCTGTGGGTTACTATCGCTTGGAGATTTTTCTTTAGATTTCTGTTTTTATTTGAGTTTGCTGTATGGAAGCAAGAATAAAAGGAAGTAGCTAGACTGCAAGAAGAACTAATGCATTGCGGTCACTATTCTCAATTTTCTTTTTTATTCTTTTTTTTATTATCAATCAAACAAGAGTGATAATTTTGTATATTGTTGGTAAATAAATTTTTGTCCACCAACGATATTCAAATTGTGTCACGTGACAAACACACATTGTGTCTGCCACGTGGCAGAATTTAGACACCGTTGATGGACAAAAACTTGTCCACCAACGATGTACCACATATTTTCTCATCAAACAATACTTACAATACTTAAAAGTGTGTTTAGTTTATAAAAATATTTTTTTTAATATTTTTTATTTTTTATTTTTTATTTTTTATTTTTTTAAAAATACGTTTAATTGATATTTTATTTTTATTATTATTTAATTATATAATTATATTTTTAATTTATTTTTTATTTTTTTAATTATATAAACAATAAAATATTATTCATATAATTTAAAATAATTATAAAAATACTACAGCTACAATTTATTATAGTGTTAAAACTTTTGAAAATAACTTTTTAACGTTTTCAAAATTTTTAAAATTTTTAAAAATATTTTGTAAAAATAAAAACAAAAATTAATAAATAAACACATTTTTATAATTATTTTTAAATTTTAATGAAATTGAAAATTAAAAATGCTGAAACCAATTAGACCCTATCGTACCAAAGTGCGCACTGACGAAGATAATTTCATGCCAACCAAAATAAGGTCAGAGACATAAACACGTGGTCGAGGATGTTGCGTTTAAAAACTATTTTGGAGTTTGAAATTTTTGTGAGTTTTTTCATGCTTAATTACTTTAATAAATTCATATCGTCTAGCCTACTCATTCAAAGGTCTAATTTCAAAATATTACTTTGAAATTGAAATTTTTTTTAAAGTTAAGACAGGAAGAAAAAGGGGTTGTTTGATTATATTTTTTTAAATTACTTTTTAAAATTATATTTAAAAATTATTTTATAAAATAAAAGTATAAAAAAATATGTTTAATAAATTATTTCAAAAATATATAATTCTTTGTATTTTAGAGACAAGCTTTAGAAGTAAGTGTTTTTAAAATTTATTTTTCTAAATCTTTTTAAAATTTAAAAACTTGTTTGAAAATTTATTTTTTATTTTTAAAATAAAAATAAAAAATAAATTTTCAAACAAGTTTTTTAATTTTAAAAAGATTTAAAAAAATTATTTTAAAAATTATTTTCAAATAAGCTCAAAAATACTGTAAACCATACAATGGGTAATGGGTGTCTATAAACTATTCTAAGAAATTATTTTCATTTTTTATGGTATATTTAGATAATTTTTACTTCTCCAATAGTTATTTTAAAAAATATTTTAATTTAAATATTTTTTAATTTAATTATTTTATAATATTTGAAAAAATATTAAATCTGATTTAATAAATAAATAAAAATAGTTATCTTGTTACAATTATAATAACTTTTATCTCAAAATTTAAAATATCAATAGAATTTTTATTTCTCTTTTTATATAACTATTGTAAATGTGGTTGAAATTCATTATTTAATGAATTTTTATTTTATTTTATCACCATTTAAAACTTAAAACGGTTTAATAGCCTAAAAAAAACTTAAAAGAGTCCTCTAACACATTGATGTATCATATTCTCCATTAGTATTATTTTAAATTTTATATTGCTGCCAATTTTGTCTTTCTCTTTTATGGTGATATAAACAATTACTTTATTGTTGTAGTCCATTCTAAACTTTATTTTTGATTTCAGAATATCTTCATTTCAGATTAATTCTGACTTTTTTACATGCACCCAATATCTTATATCATTGTCTATATTAGATTTTTGTTCTCAAGAAGCATTATACTTTAGATGAGCAAGAAACTTCGAATGGCTGAATCTCTTTATCATCTTTTTGTTAAAAATTTTGATTTACGAGTAAAAGGATTCTTGATTCTATTGTCTCACTGACAAGAAAATATGGTCATGGTTAAATATGATGTGAACCTTATTGATAGTTAGATAAGCTGTGAACTTTACTGAACCCACTTTTAATTTTGCAAAATGCCTGAAATTTATGTCAGAGTTTATGATTGATTACCAAAACCAATCTAATATCTAAGAATAAGATTTTACAATAATCAAACTAAATATTTGAACCATAACAAGGGCATTTCATTTAGTGCACATTTTTTAAACTTTCGTCTTTTGTGTTGCTTTTGGATTGTCCATTTCCTCCTTTCTTTTGTTTTTTGTTTTTTTTATAAACAGGTGATTGTCCGTTTCCAAGAGCATATGACTTATAGTAAATTGGGGGTAGCCAGGTAACGGCCTAGCCTTGGTGTTCTTGGACAAGGTTGCAGCCCAAGAGCCTAGGGTAGGGCAGCTGTGTAGGGCTAAAGGCCTCATGTAGGGGAGTGGGCCTATGCGTTTAGGGCAAGATAACTATGTACAGATTTTGGCTTGTTACACTCAAGTTTCTTTCCAATAAAATAAGGTAAGGGTGAAGTCTTTGGCTCTTAAGGTAGAATGTGTAATTTATAACAAAAATTAAGATGAGAAAAGATAATTATCTTTATTAATTTTAATAATTTACAATATTTTGATTAGGAAGTACATTAGACTTATATTTCCTCTATAAATATCTTCGAGTGTCTATGCAATGAAATAAGGACAATTAAAATATGTTAATTTGGTGTTGTGAAATAGCACTCTACTTTAGTCCACTTGTTATATAAAATTGGACGTTATGCTATTAAGACTTATAATTTGATAGAAGCATTCATCTAAGTAATTTCTACAAACAGGAACAAATTGTTTTGTACCATCTAATTATTTTTCTAACTTGTAAAATGGAGCAAAAAAATTTGAAATATAAAAACCAACCAAAGTGCTAATTGTCACTCATATTTTCATTGTTCTCTTTCAATTTTATGTAAGTTTTATTTAAAACACAAAATTTTAATTCATATCCTACCATAAACATGAAAGATAAATACTATCATTTTCTAAGTCAATTTGTCTTTATTACATGGAAAAATCCAAAGTCTTTTAAGTCTTCTTACAATTTTAGTATACACTGATAGATACTCAAGTCATAATCTGTTTGTCTATACAAAATTTATATTTGTTAAAAATTATTTTTATATTTACTATTTGGCATTAATATTGTTCAATTATAGGCCCACAATGTGCAATATAAATTCCACAATAAATTCTTGATCCTTGACGTCTCAACGAAAACTTTTGTCTTAATTTATTACTTGAAAAAGTCTAAAGTCATCTCTAAGTTAAGGTGGACGTACAATAAATAAAATGGAAAATAATAATCTTATGCCTTTGATTGGTTTTTTAATCCCTAAAATGGGATGAAAAATTTTGAACACAAAATGATGCGTGTGCTAACTATTTTTTCGATTTAAAGGCTAACTTTAATTTTTATTAGGCAACACACAACAATCAAGAATTGTCTAAAAATGTGTGCACAATAACCAATCTAATCAGCTATCATGTTTCGTTTATTAGAAATTATTATATTTTTAATTATACTTTTTTTAAATTGATTAATTTTAATAATTGATCTTCTAATATATCCATTTAATGCAATTATCTCTCTACAGTTTAAATTAAATTTTAATGCTAACGTTTATTCACATACTTTTTGTCACAGTCCCAAATGATGGAATACATGACTGGCACGGCATAAGGGTTTTCCCCCTAGCCGTAAGCCTAACACATAACATGCACAACCATTCAGCACACAATCCAGAGTACATAATAAATATAACTGGCCACATATGCCACATCCAATATAAGAAAATACTGTATATATATATATATATATATATATATCTCTCTCTCATGAATCCAACATCCGTGATTCAACTTGACCCATGGCCTCATAATACAAACATAGTTGTAAAACATAAAACTGTTTTCCAAACAACACATCAAAATACGCAAGAAAGCGAGGATCCTGCCTGTAAATTCATGGAGATACACTAGACTCAAAAATATACTCACATTAATGCTATTAATAGATTTACTTATTGACTTCCTCAAAAACTTATTCAATCTAATTAACTTGGTACTTCACATTTTATTTAATGATATGGATTTAGTATAAAAAAAATTAATTGTCACTTTACTTTTTGAACAGAAAATTTAATTAGGTAAGGTAAGTATTTAATGACCATTTAAATTTTTAATTAAACTAGATAAATAAATTTGTTAATAAAATTAATGTGAATATATTTTTTAAAATAGAATAGTTTTTGAATGATTAAAATGGAAAAAATAAACTTTCAATAATCAAATTAAAGGTTGTATATTTTTTGAAAATATGTATATTTTGAGGATTAAAAGGAAAATTCAAGATATATTACAGCTCAAAATTTTCAAAGAAAGTTGGCAAAATTTATGTGTTCCTAATTTACTAATGTCCTTATGGATGGCCGTCAACTTTCTGTCTTCCCGCTTTGGCGCTGATATAGAAAAATCACAACGTCATGATTATAAAAATATCATTAACCTTCCACCAAAAAAGAAAAAAAGAAAAAAAGAAATCATTAACCAATTAGAAGAGTTCCTTAATAATATTAATGAATTGGATTCTTGTTCCTATAGCATGCATTCCTTTCCTATAGCAAATTGCTGAAATTTTAAATATATTGATTTACTTAAAAAAATATTTATTCCTATGCAGTTATTTTTTATATCGACCTATGTAATTATTTTATGATAGAGTAAAATAATAAATTAATAATTTATTTTTTAAATTTATAGACCAACTTAGCTGTAATTCTTAAATTCTTTTAAATATATGAGTTGATTTATAAAAATATTAAATTTATTATATATTAATTCATCTTCGAAAAAAATTAATATCCTACGATTTTAATATTTTCATGAATTTAAAAAATAATTAATATATAATAAATTGATAATTTTATAAATTAATTATGCATTCAAAAAAATTTAAAGATAAATCTAGAAATCAAACTTTTAGTTTATTGTTTTATGATATAATAACATGATTGTTGTTTATTGATGGTAAGATATTTTGGGATTAGCTAGAACTTTTTTCTAGCCTCACGCCACATAGGACGAGTATTTTGAGAGAAATATCATTTTCATTTAAACTTTTGAAAATTTTAAAAATATATTTTTAAAGTTTTTAATACTATAGCACACTACAGCAGTAACAATTATTTTAAATTTATTATAATATAAATAAACATTATTTTATTGTTTAAATAAAAATACAAAAAATATAAGTGATTGTTTTAAATCTTCGTTTCAGTCGCCTACGTTAAATTTAATTAACTTTTAATGACTTTTAGTTATTATTTGTCACTTATTTTTGTCCATTTTAATTACAAAAAATAAAAATAATTTTATATTTATTCTATTACAATTGATTAAGAAAAATCTGAAGTCAAAATGTCTTTCGAGAATCATTTTCTTTTAAAAGTAAAAAAATAACTCTATTGAATAAAATGAAAAAAAAAAAAAAAACCTAAAGAGAGTGTAAAAAGATTTCATTTCATAATCTCAAATCTCCAAAAGATTTAAAGACTTAAAAAACTAGAAATCAAATTAATAGGGGAACAAGGTGATTCTGTAAGTGGGATTGCTTTCGATTTGTAAAAATATTTTTATTTTATTTTTAAAAATACATTTAATATATTTTTATATTTTTATTATTTTTTAATTATATGATTGTATTTTCAATTTTTTTTTTATTTTTTTTGTTATATAAACAATAAAATATTGTTCATATAATTCAAAATAATTATAAAAATATATAGTTACAATTGCTACAGTGTTAAAAATTCTGAAAACAACTTTTTAATGTTTTCAAAATTTTTGAAAATTTAAAAAATATAGTTCCTATTATTATGTCATATTTATGTTATACATTTAAAATTGGGGCATTATAAGCCAATTACTATTATTATTTTCTATAATAAATAATTTTTAAAAATAATTTGTGTGTGTATCACTTATTGTATTTAAATAATTTATTTTACTTTATTTTCTTTAAGCACGATGAAAAAAGAATATTACTTTGGTACGACTTAAAACATGTTTCCAAAAAATTAATTCATTGAATGAGATAATTTTAAAATTTAAATACTATTTTAAATTTCAATAGTTATCTAATATGAAATATATCAAGCTCTTAAGATAGTAACAAGATTTCTCAGAGTATGTTTGGTACCATAAGTTTTCAATTTTTATTTTTAATAAAAAAAAATAAGGTGTATTTATTCACCGTTTTTTATTTTTAGTTTTAGAAAAATATTTTTCAAACTTTTGGATATGTTAAAAAAATAATTTTTAAAATTTTTAATACTATAACGCACTACAGCAATAACAATTATTTTGAATTTATTATAACATAGATGAACATTGTTTTATTGTTTAAATAAAAATAAAATAAAAATACAAAAAAAAAGATATTAGTGATTATTTCAAATCTTTATCTCAGTCACCTATGTTCAAATCAATCAACTTTTAATAACTTTTAGTTATTAATTGTCACTTATTTTTATTTATTTTAATTACAAAAAATAAAAAGAATTTTGTATTTATTCTATTACGGTTGATTAAGAAAAACCTCGAGCAAATGTCGTCTATGAATCAATTTCTTTTCAAATTAAAAAAATAACTCTATTGAATAAAATAAAAAGAAAAAATAAACCTAAAGAGGGTGTAAAAGGATTTCATTTTGATAATCTCAAATCTCTAAATGATTTAAAGACTTAAAAAATTAGAAATCAAATTAGCGGGAAACAAGGTGATTTTGTAAGTGAGACTCTAAGACATGTTTAGTTTGTAAAAATATCTTTTATTTTTATTTTTATTTTTTAAAAATATTTTTTTATTTTTTATATTTTTAAAAATACATTTAATTTATATTTATATTTTTTAATTATATAAACAGTAAAATATTATTCATATAATTTAAAATAATTATAAAAATATTAAAGTTACAATTTGTTACATTGCTGAAATTTTTAAAAATTTTTAGAATTTTAAAAATTTTAAAAATATTTTCTAAAAATGATAACAAAAAAAAACATATTTTTATGATTATTTTTAAATTTTAATGAAATTGAAAATAAAATAAAAATGCTGAAACCAAACAGTGTCTATCATACCAAAGTGTGCACTGGACATGAATAATTTTACGCCAACCAAAATAAGGTCAGATACATAAAGACATGGTCTTAGATGTTGTGTTAAAAAACTATTTTAGGTCTCGTTTTGGTTAGTGGCAAAGGAGAGAATGAGAATAAAAATTGAGAATGGAATAAAAAAGAATGAATTTAAATGAAATAGAATGGAATGTTGTGATTAAAATTACGTTTGGTAAGGGAATGGAATGGAATGGAATAAAAACAGTTAAAAAGACCAAAATACCCTTAAAACATAAAATTAATAAAATAATATTATTTTAACTTAAAAATTTATTTAAAAATAATATAAATAAAAAATAATAATTAGTAATATAAATTTTTTATTAAAAATATTAATAATTTTAAAAAATAATTTAAATATTATTTATTTTATTTTATTAATAATAAATAATATTTTCTAAATTATTTATTTATTTTAAAAATATTTATTTATTTTTTTGAAAAAAAAATATTTATTTATTATTTTACAGACAACAAGTTAAATTTTTTTAAATTTTTTTTGTGAATATTTTTTAATTAATTAATTTTTTTAAAAAATATTTTTATTATTTATTTAATTTAAAAAAGGAAAAAAATGGTATTTTACCTTGATTCCATTTCATTTTGCCTGATTCCTCCCTTTCTGCGTGGGAATGTGTTCTACCACATTCCATGGATTGTCTTTTCTGACAACCAAACATACATTTTTGATGGAATAGAATGGGTATTCTCATTCCATTGCTTCAAGTTAAGGTATTAAACGGGACCTTAGAGTTCTCGAGAGTTTTCTTCAAGTTTAACTATTTTAATAAATTCATATCATTTTACCCACTTATTTAAAGGCCTAATTTCGAAATATCACTTTGAAATTGAAGAAAAATTTTAAAACTAAGACAGGACGATAAATGTGTTATTTGATTATATTTTTTAAATTATTTTACAAAATAAAAGTATAAAAAAATTTGTTTAATAAATTATTTAAAAAATATATTGTTCTCTGTATTTTAGAAAAAAATAATTATTATTTTTGTTTTGTTGCTTTAGAATTAAGTGTTTTTAAAATTTACTTCTAAAACAAAAATAAAAAATAAATTTTCAAACAATTTTTTTATTTTAAAAAGATTTAAAATAAAAAAATATTTTAAAAATAATTTTCAAACAAGCTAAAAAATACTGTAAACCATACAATGGGTAATGGGTGTCTATAAACTATTCTAAGGAATTCTTTTCATTTTTTTGGGTATATTTAGATAATTTTTACTTTTCTGATTCGTATCAATAGATATTTTAAAAAATATTTTAATTTTAATTTTTTTTAATATTTCAAAAAATATTAATCTGGCTTAATAAATAAATAAAAATATTTATCTTGTTACAATATTTAATAATAATTTTTATCTCAAAATTTAAAATATCAATAGAATTTTTATTTCTCTTTTTATATAACTATTTTAAATGTGGTTGAAATTCATTATTGAATGAATTTTTTATTTTATTTTATCACCATTTGAAACTTAAAGCAGTTTAATAGCCTAAAAAAAACTTAAAAAGTCCTCTAGCACGTTGATCTATCATATTCTCCATTGATATTATTTTAAATTTCATATTGCCGCCAACCTTATCTTTCTATTTTATGATGCTCTAAAAAATTTCCTTATCTATTGTAGTCTATTCTAAATTTTATTTTTTGATTTCAGAATATCTTCATTTCAGATTAATTCTGGCTTTTTTTACGTACACCCAATATCTTAGATCATTGTGATTCAAACTATTTTTACAATTAGTTGTTTATATCAGATATTTGTTGTGTCAAGAAGCATTATACTTTAGATAAGCAAAAAACTTTGAATGGCTCAATCTCTTTATAATCTTTTTGTTAAAAATTTTGATTTACGAGTAAAAAAGTTCTTGATTCTATTATCTCACCGATAAGACAATACGGTAGTGGTTAAATATACTGTGAACCTTATTGATAGTTAGATATGCTATAAGTCTTACTGAACCCACTTCTAATTTTGTAAAATACTTGAAATATATGTCAGAGTTTATGATTGATTACCAAAACCAAACTAATATCTAAAAAATAGATTTTACAATAATCAAACTGAATAGTTGAACCATAACAAGGGCATTTCATTTTGTGCCAGGATTACCAAACACATTTTTGAAACTTTCGTCTTCTGTGTTTCTTTTGGATTGTTCATTTTCTCCTCTTTTTTTTTTTGGACAAGTGATTGTCCATTTCCAAGAGCATATGACTTTAGTAAATTGAGGGTAGTTAGGTAACGGCCTAGCCTTGATGTTCTTGGGTAAGGTTGCGGCCCAAGAGCTTAGGGCAGAGCAACTGTGTAGGGCTAAGGGCCTCATGTAGGAGAGTAGGCCCAGGAGTTTAGAGCAGGATAACTGTGTAGGGAAGAGGGCCTTGTGCAGGGATTTGGATCACTACACTCAAGTTTTTTTCCAATAAAATAATCTAAGGGTGAAGTCTTGATCTCCTAAGATAGAATGTATAATTTACAACAAAATTAAGATGAGAAAAGGTAATTAGTTTTCTTAACTTTAATAATTTAAAATATTTTGATTAGGAAGTACATTAGACTTATATTTCTTCTATAACTATATTCTAGTGTCTATGCAATAAAATAATAAAAAATTAAAACATGTTATTTTGGTGTTGTGAAATAGTACTCTACTTTAATCCGTTTGTTATATAAATTAAATTGGACGTCATGCTATTAAGACTTATAATTTGATAAAAATATTCATCTAAGTAGTTTCTACAAACAGAAATAAATTGCTTTATACTATTTAATTATTTTTCTAACTTGTAAAATAGATTAAAAATTTTAAAAATATAAAAACCAACCAAAGTGCTAATTGTCACTCATCTTTTCATTGTTCTCTTCCAATTTTATGTAAGTTTTATTTAAAACGCAAAAGTCTAATTTATATCCTACAGTAAACATAAAAGATAACAACACTGTCATTTTCTGAGTCAATTTGTCTGTTACGTGGAAAAATCCAAAGTCCTTAAGGTCTATGCAAAAGTCATATTTGTTATAAATGATTTCTATATTTACTATTTGGCCTCAACATTGTTCAAAAAAATATGTTGAATATTTATGCTACATGTATATCACCAAAACTTTATTAAAGAAAGGTGTGAAGTTAATTTAGTAGTTAAGAAGTGATAATATCCTTTTTAATTAATATAACATCGATTCTTTCAAAGAATATTTTAAAATTAAAATTTTAAGTGCACCCAATAGATTTAAAGGAAGGAGTCCTTAATGATCATCTCAAATGGAAACCTAATCCTTATCCAAAATGTTCTATAGAAATATAATAATCTTACCCAAAAAAAATCTTACGTAAAGGCACTAGATGAATACTTGGAAACTTTGCTCATTTATCTTCAAAATTTTGATGCTTTGATCTCTAAATTTCTTCACGAAAGTCCAAAGTTGTTGAGATGCATTTTCCATGGACAGCTTTATGTTTTCGCTTTTTATTGTCAAATTCCACAAGTCATCCTTCAATTATAGGCCCACAATGTGCAATATAAATTCCAAAATAGATTATTGATCCCACAAAAAATTGTCTTAATTTATTACTTGGAAAGGTCCAAAGTCATCTTTAAGTCAAGGTGGATGTATAACAAATGGAATGGAAAATGATAACCTTATGTCTTTGATTGGTTTTTTTAACCCCTAAAATGGGATAGAAAATTTTGAACACAAAATGATGTGCGTGCTAACTATTTTTTTGGTTTAAAGGCTTAACTTTAATTTTGACTAGGCAACACACAATAATCATGAATTGTCTAAAAATGTATGTACAATAACGAATTTAATCAACTATTAGTTTTTGTTTATTAGAAAATATTATATTTTTAATTGTACTTTTTCTCAAATTGATTAATTTTAATAATTGATCTTTTAATATATCAATTAAATGCAATTATCTCTCTACAATTTAAATTAAATGTTAGTGCTAACGTTTATTCAAATAACTTTATCATTAAGAAAATTTCAAAATTAATGGAGTAATATTAAGTAATGAAAGGGTTTTTCATTAATTAATTTGACATTTGATTATTTTTTTTAACCCCTAAAATGGGGTGAAAAATTTTGGTCACAAAAAATGATATGCGTGCTAACTATTTTGTTGTTGTTGTTAACAATTTCCATCAAATAGACATATAATAATCATGAATTGTTACTCTTCTTTTTTTACAAACAGGAACAAGATGCCTTATACTATCTAATTATTTTTCTGACTTGTAAAATAGACTAAAAATTTTGGAATATAGAAACCAATCAAAGTGCTATTTGATACTCTTTTTTTCAGTTCTAAGTAAGTTTTATATATTTAAAATACAAGAAGTTTGATTCATACATTGAGCATGAAAGATAGCAATGCAATTTTCTATGTCAATAGACTTTTTCTTTATTACATGGACATGGAAAATTCCAAAGTCATCCTTCAACTCTCCCCACAATTTTAGCATACATTCATGGACACCCAAGCCGCATGAATCTGTTTGTTTATACAAAAATGATATTTGGTATAAAACTGATTACTTGGCATCAATATTCCAAAAAATGTATTGTATATTTATATTTTATTATATATCGTCAATACCTTAATAAAGAAAAATTTAAAGTTAGCTTAGTAGGTAAAAGATGGAGCACTCAACGACTTCTTTTTTTAAAAAAAAAAATCTCATGCAAACACATTATCTAACATCAGAATTGACATCCTTTAATATTTTTAAAGAGGATAAATTTGGAAAGAGATAGGTTAATTTACAATGAAATTCAATCTAATATATAGCTAAAGAAGTATGTTTAGCACTCACGGATAAGAAATTTGGGAACATATAAAGAAGAGTAACGAAAAAAAAAAAAATCTTAAAAGATCAATCTAGTTTGAGTTTAACAGGTGAAGCCACCTATATAACAAGAGTAAAAGAAGATTTTAAAACCTGAAAAGTAAAAAAGGAAACTAACCAGAGTTGTCCTGGAACCCGATAAATGAGGCAGAGGTCAGGGATTAGCGATATTTGGAGAGAGATGTTGGAGAGGAATTTACAAAATTCAACATTTTAAAATTTAAGAAAATAAGATGCCCAGTTAAATTTTAGACCAACTGCAATTTCTTAATTTACATTATCTATTTACAATGTTAGTCTTCAAAATTGCTTTGTACCATCTAATTATTTTTTTAACTTGTAAAATGTATTAAAAAATACAAAAACCAACCAAAGTGCTAATTGTCACTCATCTTTCCATTGTTCTTTTTCAATTATATGTAAGTTTTATTTTAAACACAAAAGACTAATTCATATCCTACAACAAACATAGAAGATAACAATACTGCCATTTTCTGAGTCAATTTGTCTTTATTACATGGAAAAATCTAAAGTCGTTAAAGTTTTTCTACAATTATAGCATACATTGACAAAGACTCAAGTTATAGTCTATTTGTCTATGCAAAAGTCATGTTTGTTAGAAATTATTTTTATATTTACTATTTGACATCAATACATTTCAAAAAATATGTAGAATATTTATGCTATATTAATATCACCAAAATATTATTAAAGAAAGGTGTGGAGTTAATACAGTAGTTAAGAAGTGATAATATATTTCTGTTTTAAAAATTGTTTTCTTTTCTCAGTTGTTTTCAAAATAAAAAAACTCGTTTGATAACTGTTTTCTGTTGTTGTTTCGGAAACAAGTTTTGAAAACAAGTTGTTTTTAAAACAGAAAAACATAAACAATGAAAAGTTGTTTTTATTTTCAGTTTTTGTTTTCAGAAAAAAAGAGAGAGTAAAAAACAACATATTTTCAAAACAGTTTATCAAACAGATTTTTTTTAACTTTTATTCTACAGAACAACTTTTAAACATAGTTTTCAAAAATAGTTTTAAAAATAAAAAAACAAAAACAGAATCAAACAAGCCCTAAAATTTTAAGTGCACCCAATTAATTTAGAGGAAGGAGTCCTTAAGATCATAACCTAATCCTTATCCAAAATGTTCTATAGAAATATAATACTCTTACCCCAAAAAAATCTTATATGAAGGCACTAGATGAATACTCGGAAACTTTGCTCATTTATCTTCAAAATTTTGATGCTTTGATCTCTCAATTTCCATGGAAAGCTTTATGTTTTTGCTTTTTATTGTCAAATTCCGCAAGTCATCCTTCAATTATAGGCCCACAATGTGCAATATAAATTCCACAATAAAATCTTGATCCCTGACGTCTCAACAAAAAATTTTGTCTTAATTTATTACTTGGAAAAGTCCAAAATTATCTTTAAGTCAAGGTGATGTACAATAAATGAAATAGAAAATGATAACCTTATGCCTTTGATTGGTTTTTCTACCCTTAAAATGGATTGAAAAATTTTGAACACAAAATGATGTGGGTGATAACTATTTTTTTGGTTTAAATGCTAACTTTAATTTTGATTAGGTAGACATACAATAATTATGAATTTTCTAAAAATGTGTGTAAAATAGCGAATTTAATCAACAATCATATTTTGTTTATCAAAAAATATTATAGTTTCAATTGTACTTGATGAATAAGTTTTGTATTCATAAATTAAATATTTTTATCTTATCTTTTTACCTTAATTAACTATTTATTTCCCTTCTTTGTCTTTAGATTTGTGTATTTTTATAAAAAAGAAAAAAATAGGAAATTGACTCAATTGGAGGAATCAAAGCTAAATTATGATTCTTTAGAAATGATGTCTATAAATCAAGCAGACAAAATAAATTCATTAAGGATGGCAGAGTAAGGAGCATTATCTTTTTGTCTCTTGAGACGCATCCTAATGGATATATGCATTAATTCAATCTTGATTTATGACCACATTTCTAAAAGAATCGAAACATAAAGATTCAAGGTAAAACACTCAATGTTAAAAATTTGTTTGCTGCTTGCTTTTCAACTTGATCTTACTACAGTATTTTGGCCGTATCTCAGAAAATAAGTATATATTATGTACACAATTTGGTAGATGAATAGCTGACATAATTTCATACAACTTTCATGTTTATATTATCAGCAAATTCAGATATCCAAAGGGCCGAAATTGGGCTAGAACAGAACATGTTTACTGTTGCAGTCCAGTCCAACCTTACTGTAGTATTTGGGCCATATTTCAGAAAATACATATTTAATGGATACAAAATTTTGTAGGTGAATAGCAGATATAATTTTCTACAACTTTGATGTTCAAGTGGTCAGAAAATTCGGACACTAAAAGGGCCGAAATGGGGTTAGAACCGAACATGTTTACTGTTGCAGTCCAGCCTGACCTTGCTATAGTGTTTTGGCCATAAATCACAAAATACGTGGCCAATTTTTATCTACCTTATATGGATGGAAAGATAATGAAAAATATTTACAACTCGTATGTTGATTGGATGAGCAGATTCGGTGGCTATCAAGGCTATCACGGCCCCAAATGATGGAACACATGACCGGCACGTCATAAAGGTTTCCCCCTAGCCGTAAGCCTAACACATAGCATGCACAACCATTCAGCACACAATCCAGTACATAATAAATATAACTGGCCACATACGCCACATCCAATATCAGAAAATACTGTATATATATATATATATATATCTTATGAATCCAACATCCTTGATTCAACTTGGCCCATGGCCTCATAGTACAAACATTGTTGCAAAACTTAAAACCATTTTTCAAACAACACAAGAAGCGAGGATCCTGCCTGTATGTTCATGGAGATACACTAGACATAACCTTAAACTATACAACCATTACAATGGAGTCTTGCCCAAACTGGGGCTCACCAATGCTATAGTTAGCCTCCTATGGAGCTGTAGCTAGATCAGTATTTCTTTGACTATCTGTGGGGAGAAAACAGAAGAGGGGTGAGATTACCACATCTCAGTGAATGGATAAATCATACTATAACAGAAACAGGGCAAATTAAGCACGAGTGTTTCGCAATGAATTAAATAATTGAAATCAAAGTATAGAAAACATTAAACATTTAACCGTAATTTATTTAAAGAATGCTAAACAGTTCAAATGATAAAACATGATTAAATCAATAACTGTAAGCAAATCAATTAAGCATGGTAAGTAATAAATGAAAATACTTATACAATAACAATGATGAATGAGGTATTTTAGAAATATTTAATCTTTAAGAAAAATGCACTAGTTTATTGGAGGTCTTTCCTAGCAGATCTATCATCTTCCCCAAGCACATAGCAATGGGTATGGCAATCACTGTAGGCGTAGACATAAGTCCACCCTAAATTTTTCCCAAGCACATAGCAATGGGTATGGCAATCACTGTAGGCGTAGACATAAGTCCACCCTAAATTTTCTCCAAGCACATAGCAATGGGTATAGCAATCACTGTAGGCATAGACATAAGTCTACCCTAAATTTCCCAAGCACATAGCAATGGGTATGGTAATCACTGTAGGCATAGACATAAGTCTACCCTAAATCCCTGTGTCTTAGGCAGTCATATGCCCGTCACAGTATCCTAGGCCGAAGCCTTAACATGATCATGGTGCACCAGGGCTAGCACTACCTGCGGCTAGCTAACAGTGATCTAAAAGGGTCCCTCCAATAGAAAACATTTGAAATATGCTATTCAGAGAGTTTAAAGTAAAACATTTCAATAACTTTACAATAAAACTATAATTCTCCATCTAACTCTTTTCATGCATAAAACTCTATTCTAAAATATATCTTATCCATGAATTCCTATGGAGACTTTTAAAATCATAAACTTTCCCTTTTTAAACATAGATCGTCCGTAGACGTTACATAGATACTTGTCATGCATCAAATCACTTCATGGCTAACTTAGTTCATTTCTATGACTAAGTTTGCATTTCTATAAATCTAGCTCAAATGGAGAATTAATAGTCTAGATGCTTGCCCTGCATACCTAGGGTTCAACTAGAATTGAAATTTATAATTTCTAACATGGTTGGAACATATTGGTTTTCAAAGCGGTAAAACAATTTAACATACATTCCAACTAGTTAAAATCATACGAGAGAGTTATAAATCAAATTCCTAAAACATGCGCTATAGTATGAAAAACCCACTCACCTTACTAGGAGTCCAACAACGAGAATTTCACCTCGTGATGGCTCAACAACCTAGAAAACATAGCCATAAGATGAAAATTAGAAAACTCTAAAAGTCACTATTCACGCCGGAAAATACTATTCACTCGCCGGAACACTATTCATGCCGAAACCTAAAAACCCTATATGCTGTATAGAAACTAATTCTAAGACTATCTATGGAAAGAAATTCGGTAAAACGAAGCCTAAAACGCGATTAAACGGAGTTTTACCTTTGGAGGTACTATTCACGCAATTTTCTAGCGACCTTCCGGCGAATTTCCGGCGAAATTGATCGGTGGGATTTGTAGCTCTTCTTCCCACGAGTCCAACGATACCTTACTTGCTCAAATCGGACGTCCGGATGATGAGATATCTTAGAGAGAAGTTTGAGGAAAATTTTAGAGAGAGAGAGTTAGGGTTCAGATGAAAGAGAAGTAAAGAAAAAAGGGGGGGGTCCGCGAAAAAAAAGCTATCAGACGAATCTCGCCGCGGCGAGCCACGATTTTCGCCGCGGCCAGATGCGAAAATCAGAAAACTCATGCTCTCGGGAAAAATACCGCATCATTCTCGCCGCGGCGAACTCCATTTCACCGAATTTGACAAAATGTCCAACATGAAAGTTGTATCCCTTTCTCTTAGCTTTCCATATCCACTTGAATCACCTAATTTGGAGTTCATATGAAGGAATTATGCATAAAATAGTGAGCAAAGGTCCAGACCACACTACACTTCGGTTTTTGCCTCGTCTCACTATGATATTCACGGAATTTGTAAAAGTTCCCAACATCAAAGTTGTAGATATATGTCTTATCTTTCATTAGAAATTGGAATTACTTAATTTAGATTTCATATGAGAGAGTTATGATTATATGAGTGACGAAAGGTCAGAAGAAAAGGTCGAAAACGCTCTAAAATTTTACATTGTTCTCAACTTTTTTTGTTTCAAATGATTTATACTTAACCTTCAAAGGTTTTATTAGTTGAGGGTTATTACATTGGCGATATATCATGATGACTTTCGGGGCACATAATGCAACACTATTGTCAACTTTAGTGCAATTTGCTACCCACCATTTTTGTCACCTACTTCCCTTGTTTTGTCTATAAATAGAGACATATTGTGAGCTAAATGGAGGGGGGAAAGGCTGAAGAGGGAGTTTGAGAAATCTTTGTGGAAGTTCTAAGTGTTTGTAATCCTTTTCTCTCTTTATATATTTTGTATCTTTACTTTCTCTCATAATTTTTATCATGCTTCTTCATCTTTCATTTTGTTTTCTTATATTGATTATGGAGAACTAATCTCCTAATATTAAGGTGAAAGGGTAAAACTCTTGGTACAAAAATAATAATGTATTTAACTCTTAATTTTAATGTTTATACTTGATGTTGTATTTATTTTCTTGTTATTTACTTTCTTAGAGGATGGCTTTGTTGCCCCTCTGTTATTTATTTTTTACCTTTCTATTATTTACTTTCGTGTTATTTATTTTTTTAGAGGATGACTTTGTTGCCCCTCTGTTATTTATTTTTTATGTTATTATTTTCTTATTATTTTTCTTCTGAGAGGACGGCTCTGTCGCCTCTCTATTATTTATTTTCTGCACTTTTATTATTTACTTTCTTGTTATTTATTTTTTTAGAGGATGGCTTTGTTGTCCCTCTATTATTTATTTTCTGCACTTTTATTATTTACTTTCTTGTTATTTTTTTTAGAGGATGACTTTGTTGCCCCTCTGTTATTTATTTTTTACCTTTCTATTATTTACTTTTGTGTTATTTATTTTCTTAGAGGATGGTTTTGTTGTTCCTCTGTTATTTATTTTTTACGTTATTATTTTCTAATTATTTTTCTTCTGAGAGGACGGCTCTGTTGCCTCTCTGTTATTTATTTTCTGTACTTTTATTATTTACTTTCTTGTTATTTATTTTTTTAGAGGATGGCTTTGTTGTCTCTCTGTTATTTATTTTCTGCACTTTTATTATTTACTTTCTTGTTATTTTTTTAGAAGATGGTTTTGTTGTCCCTCTGTTATTTATTTTCTGCACTTTTATTATTTATTTTCTTGTTATTTATTTTTTTAGAGGATGACTTTGTTGTCCCTCTGTTATTTATTTTCTGCACTTTTATTATTTACTTTTTTAGAGGATGGCTTTGTTGCCCCTCTGTTATTTATTTTCTGTACTTTTATTATTTATTTTCTTAGAGGATGGTTTTATTGCCCCTCTGTTATTTATTTTCTACACTTTTTGTATTTATTTTCTTGTTATTTCTTTTCTCACTGGCTGATTTTACCGCCTACTTTATATTATTATTATTGACTTTGTTTGTATACTTTTATTTTAAATTTTGTAAAATGCAAATCTTGATACATTGTAGACAATCTTTGGCACAATAAATACTTGAATCATTCCTGATTTATTGTAGACAATATGATGATTGGCACAATGTATACTTGAATCCATTTTACAAAAGTGATTTACTATTATTAATACAATAAAAGAAGGCAAATACACTTCATCTATAAACCAAAGCGTGTTTAATGTAACATATCTTCCGAATGGAACCTCATTTACGTGAGGATTCCATTTGAGTAATAAAAGAGTTAAAATTTATTATTATTTGATGTACCAAGAGTGGATCCTCTAACCTTAGCATGTTTCTTACTTTGAATACATTCATATTTAATTTTAGTATTTTAGTTCTTTACAAGCTATGTTCAGTACTCTTCTCGCAAAACAAACATTCTGGCAATTAGGTTAGAAATATTTATTTTGGATCTGAATTAAATTTTCTCAATTGACAATCCTCGTGGGATCGACCTTGCATATCACTAAATCTATGCTCCAATAGATTCGTATGCTTGTGAGTTTTAATAAAAACAACAACAATACTTTTTTTAAAATTCATTAATTTTAATAATTGATTTTTTAATATATTCATTTAATATTCGTTAAATGTAATTATCTCTCTACAGTTTAAATTAAATGTTAGTGCTAACGTTTATCCAAATACCTTTCTCATTAAGAAAATTGCAAAATTAATTTGACATTTGATTGATATATTTGATTGGCTGTAACCCCTAAAATGAGGTGAAAAATTTTGATCACAAAAAACAAGATGTGTGCTAACTATTTTTCTAAGTTAATTGTTAACTTTAATTTTTATTAAGTAGACATACAATAATAATGAATTGTCTCAAAATGTGTGTTTATATCCATAATTTGCACAATTTCCATAACAATCAACTTGACAACATGAGATGTTAGTGCTAACATTAGTTATATAAAGTTACCCAAATACCTTTCTGACGAAGAAAATTGCAAAATTGAAATAAAATAAAGACAATTAAAATATGTTAGCTTGGTTTTGTGAAAGGAAAAATATTTGGTACACCGGCGGTGGATAATTTTTTGTCCACCAGCGGTGTCCAGATTACGACACGTGGCAAGAATAATGATTTTTTAAAATTATTTTTGCCATGTGTCATGATCTGGACACCGCTAGTGGACAAAAAATTGTCCACCGCCGGTGTACCAAATACCAACTCTTTAGTATTCCACTAACTACATGGAGGTGTGCCTCATGAAATTAATACTTATGATTTGATGGAAGCATCCATGCAAGCAGTTTCTACAAATAGGAACAAGATGCCTTATCCCATCTAATTATTTTTCTAACTTGTAAAATGGATTAAAAAATTTGGAATATAGAAACCAACCAATTGCTAATTGTTACATGGAAAATAGACTTTGTCAATAGACTTTAAACTTTGGAATATAGGAACAAGATAGCAATGTCATTTTTTATGTCAATAGACTTTTTCTTTATTACATGGAAAAGTCCAAAGTCATCCTTCAACTCTCCTCACAATTTTAGCATACATTCATGGATACCCTAGCCACATAAATCTATTTGTTTATACGAAAATTATATTTAGTATAAATGGTTTATATACTGATTACTTGGCATTAATATTCCTAAAAATGTATTGGATTTTTATATTTTATTATGTGTCATCAATACCTTAATAAAGAAAAGTTTAGAATTAGCTTAGTAGATAAGAGAGGATGACATCCTTCCTAATTAACATAGGTTCAAAATTTTGTCACTTTGATCTCTCAATTTCTTCACGAAAGTTCAAAATGGTTGAAATGACAATTTCTACATACATCTTTATGTTTCCGCTTTTTATTGTAAAATTCTACAAGTCATCCTTCAACTATAGGCCCATAATGAGAAATATAAATTCCACAATAGATTCTTGATCCCTCACATCTCAAAAGAAAATTTTGTGTTAATTTATTACTCGGAAAAGTTCAAAGTCATCCTTTTAAGTCAAGGTAGATAGACAATAAATAGAATGAAAAATGATAACCTTATGCCTTTGATTGGTTTTTTAACCCATAAAATGGGATGGAATATTTTGAACACAAAATGATGTGTGTGCTAACTATTTTTTTAGGTTAACTGATAACTTTAATTTTGACTAGACAAACATACAATAATCATGAATTTTCTAAAAATATAATAATCATGAATTTTCTAAAAATATGTTTGTACAATAGCAAACTTAATCAACTATCATGTTTTTTTTTCAAATATATTATTTTTTTAATTGTAATTTTTCTCAAATTAATTAATTTTAATAATTAATCTTCTAATATATCCATTTAATACAATTATCTCCTGAAAAATTAAATTAGATATTAGTACTAATGTTAATTATATAAAGTTACTCAAATACCTTTTTCATTTAGAAAATTGCAAAATTACAATTTTTATTAATTAATTTAGCATACTTCTTTACATAATGACATTTTTGTCAAAATATCATTATTTTTAGTTTATCGATTGCTTATCAAACAAAAGGTATAATTATGTTATATAATAAAATATGTTATATATTGACATCACAAATATATGATAATATAAAAATTTATCTTATATTATTCGGTTAGATCTAATTATATATAATATATCAAATAAAATTTTAAATTCATTAAGATCTCATTTAGTGTAGTGTATAAAGTTATATATAATAGTATAAATTAATACAATCAAATCTTATATATTGTTTGATACAAATAAAATAATTATTTACCCGTGGAATTTCCATTTAATTTTAACTGGATTGTATATATTTTCAGTTTCTTTAAATCAGTACTTGTATTTGTAATTTCATATTCAATGACAACCAGAAATTAAAATAAAATGCGGGTTCTTTAATTCAATATATGTATGTATATATATAAACCCAAAAAGAAAAACGTTGAAGTGTGTGGGACCACGATCTGAGCGGCAGCCACTAAAGGTAAAAAAGTAAGAGTGTAACAAAATATCTGATGAAGTGGTGATCACGCTATTGAGACATGATTTGGTAGAAACAATTGGGAAAGAAAGTCCTACATCCATTTCATGTTAACTAACCTAAAAGACATTGGAACCCAGCCTTTTCCGCCTGCGGATTCTCTACTCAAAGTACAGCCAAACGCAACTACTGTAACATTTTTTAAAAAAAAATATGCATTTGATTATATTTTGAGTACAGCATCGTTAAACTCTCCTTTTTCTCGTGTGTTGTACTCAAAACACAGCAGAAAAACTAGACTTGCCTTTTTCTAGTCTATAAACTTTTTCTTACTCTTCTGTTTTTATAGCCCTGAAGTCCATGCAGGGCATTGGCCATATAAATCTTATTGGTCCGTACAAAGAAAGTGTGTGAATGAGAAATAAATCATCTTCCTTTATAGAAGAATCAAATTATTATTTATATTTTATTCCTACATTCTATCAAATTGAAAAGACTCGAAAATTTTGTTAACTTATCTTTCAACGCTTTGGTTTTTCACCTTGGTGTCTCCCATAAAAGTGGTCCCAAGTTTTTAGTGAAATTTTCAAAGAAAGCACCATCGTTCAACACTTAAAACCTTATAGAAGGATAAGTTTCTATCGAGGAAAATGGAATTAAAAAAACAATGTAAGAGATGAAAAAATCACAGGACTTAATTCAAAATGTTTTATTATTCTTTCACAACAGCATGATTGTATTTAAGATTTTTTCAAAACGCTCTCTTAAAAAATTAGCTAAATTATTTTGTTAGTCCTTTAACTTATTTTAAAATTTTGTTTTAGTCTTTTAATTTTGTTAGAGTAAAATAATTTTTCTGTTAATGCATACGTAATAGAAAAGTTGGCATTTCGTATACTTACAGTCATTTTTTTTCTTTCTCTCTCGTCCTATCTCTTTCTTTTGAAAAGTCTGCAGAAATCGAGCAACAAAGAACCAAATTTTTTAAAAGTTAACGAAATTAACAGAAAAAGATTTAAGTCACCATTTTTTAAAAGTTAAGAAATTTTGAAAATTTTATTTTAAGAGTCCAAAGCAGAATTTAAAATTAAGTTAAGGGACTCTAGAAAATGAAACCCAAATTGTTAAGAAAAAATGTCATGTTCTTATTAATTGAGATAACATTCCGCACATGAATTTGTTAGAAGCATTTGTGTAAGCAGTTTCTACAAATAGGAGCAAGATGTGACGAACCAATTTGATTAATTTTCTAATTTTTCAAATGGGTTACAAAATATGGAATATAGGAATTAATCCTTTAATTGTCACTCTTCTTGGTTCTCTTCCCTTTTCTAGGCTTTTTATTTAGAACACAAATATGTCTTTTATGCATTCCTCACCGAACATAACACTGCCACTTTCTTTTTAGTTCATAAAGAGTATTTTTATACTTTTTTTACGTAAGACCAATTTTGTGGTTGCAAAAAGCAACCCTGATCGAAGATCAAAAACCACCATCGCAAAAAAATTGGTCAAATTTGTACACAAAAGATTAGGAAGCTGCAATTTGCATGGAATGGACACTACAAGCCATTACTAGCCCAAACAGAGAGAAACCCTAGTAGCACAAGACGATGACTAGTAGCACGAGACAACGAGAGGAGAGATTTCTCCATCTTACTTACCACTACGTACAAACTTGTGGATAACGACACTACCACTTTTTTAGTCTATAGATATTGTCTTATTTTATTACTTAGAAAAGTATAAAGTCATCTTTTTAAGTCAATGTATATATACAATAAATATGATGAAAAATGATAACCTTATACTTTTGATTGTTTTTCTAACCCCTAAAATGGGATAAAAAATTTTGAACAGAGAACGACATGCATGTTAACTATTTTTTTAGATCAACAGTTAACTTCGATTTTCATTAATTAGACATACAATAAACATGATTATCTTCTTCTTTTTTGAATATGGAAACCAACCAGATTATTAATTGTCACTTTTCTTTTTATGATTAGAAATAGTTTCTATATTTACTATTTAGCATCAATATTGTTCAAAAAAAATATTGGTGTTTTTTAACCCATAAAATGGGATAGAAAATTTTGAATAGTGTGGTAACTAAATGGAAGTAGGCATCAAGCTATTAAGATCTATGATTTGATTGGGGTGTCCATGTTAGCAGCTTCTACGAAGAGAAACAAGATGTCCTACATCATCTAATTATTTTAACTTGTAAAATGGATAAAAAATTTTGCAATATAAAAATCAACTAGATTGCTAATTATCATTTTTCTTTTTACATCTCTTTTTCAATTTTAAGTAAGTTCTATTTAAAACACAAAAAATTTGGGTTATATTCTATAAGAATATGAAAAATAGCATTAGTGTTATTTTTTAAGTCTATAAACTTTGTCTTTATTGTATTAAACAGTCTAAAATTATCTTTCAAGTATCTCTATAATTTTTAGATACCTTCATAAACATTCAAGTCATGCAAATCTCTTTGTTTATATAAAAATGATATTCATTATAAATTGTTTCTATATTTATAATTAGTGATACATTTACTCTTAGTCGTTGTAAAACTATTTTAATGATTAAATTATAATAAAATTATGATATTTTAAATTTTAATTTCACGTCGTGACACTTAAATCATCATAAAATTTTATATTTAATTGTTTTTAAATTATAACTAATTGTGATGACTAAGCATCACAACTATTACAAATTTTAATTAATATTATATTATTTTTATTATATTTATTATTATTATTTGTTATTTGTTACCATTTGGTGCTTTTTATCAACTTTGTTAATCCTGTGCCATTAACGCTAACGTGGCATGTCCTGGCACATTGGACTGTGAGTCAACCTCCACGCGTGATTCGACTATTTCCAAAACAAAATAAAAATGCATATCTTACAATTGCTCATCTTCTTTAAATTGGGGGCTCATAATACATTGCAAAACCAAATCCCAACTTTGTTCACAAATTCTTGTTGATTATCCCAATTGCTAAAATTAGGACTGTGAGTCAACGTCATAGGGTTCTTTTTTTTTTTTTTTGCTCAAATTGCTACAGTCAGTATAACTCCTACAGCAGAGAGGCCGCGATTGTCCTCACATCGCACTCCAATGGAAATCTCTGGGCTTGTTTTAAAATAATTTTTAGAATAATTTTTTTTATTTTTTTTATTTTATGAAAATAAAAAAATATATTTATCATATTATTTTTATAAATTATTTTAAAAAATTTATTTTATAAAAGTGTAATTCAAAAAATATTTTTTAAAAAAATATTATTTTATTATTTTCCTTTTTTTTTACAATTTTTTTTATTTTCAAAATAAGAATAAATATTTTAAGTAATAACAAAATTATAAATAATTTATCAAAATTAATATTTAATCATTATATGAATCACATCATTACATTCTTAAACACTATTTTTAAAATTTACATTTAAACAAATTTTTTTTTTTTATTTTTAAAAAATAATTTTTAGAATTATTTTTGAAAAACTATTTTTAAAAAAAAAAAAAAATTTGAAAACAGTTACCTTTGGCGTTGAAATATGTTATATGAAAAAGAAATTTTATGTTTCAAATGTCTCTGTTTTCATGAGAGACATATGAATTTCCTGAAGAAGCAAAATTTTAAATTGAAAATTTTGAATTCCTTTCCTTTTTTAAAAAAATAAAAATAAAAATTCTCTCATTGTGACGGCTTAACCATCACGATTATTAAAAAATATTGTGAAATACTGTGACGACTTAATTCGAAAAAAAAGAATGTGTATCAGCTTTACCATTACAAAAAAGATGTCACTACATTTTTTTTTACTCTCATCCTTACACTTAATTTCAATTTTTGTTTAATTGATTAATTATTGCAATTGATCTTCTAACGTGTTTGTCCGTGGAAATGACATATTTTGTAAAAAGACTTTTTGTTTTCTTCACTGCAAAATTCTACAAGTCATCCTTCAAGTATACCCCACAAGAGCAATTATAAATTCTACAATAGATTCTTGATCCCTCACATCTCAAGAGAGAAAAAAAAATTATCGTAAGAAAAGTTGTGAATCATATAGTTCTCTAAAGTTGTGAATCATATAGTTCTCTCTGCTTGTTTTGCTTTTAAAGTGATTGTATTGAAAGTATTCCATCTGAGGAAACTTAGAATGAAAGGCTCTTTTGTGAAGTTTTTCTATGCATTACTGATGTTGTTTTTATTTCATATAAGATCCAATTGGGCCACTAAAGATGTAGAAGTGAAGTGCATTGAGAAGGAGAAGAAAGCACTGCTCATGTTCAAACAAGGCATCCAGTATGACTTCGGCGGCATGCTGTCCACTTGGAGAGACGATGAAAATGGAGACTGCTGCAATTGGAGAGGAGTTCGTTGCAGCAATGAAACAGGTCATGTTCAAATTCTTAATTTTCGAGGTTCATATGATCGACGATATTATTTGATTGGAATAATCAATATTTCTTTATTGGTTGAGTTGCATGATATGAAACATTTGGACCTCAGTAATAATATTTTCGACGGAAGTGAGATCCCAAAAGTCATGGGCTCCTTCAGCAACTTGAGATATGTCAACCTCTCTCATTCTTATTTTGGGGGGAATATTCCTTCTCAACTAGGGAGGCTGTCAAATCTGCGATATCTTGATTTGAGTTACAATGGCTTTTTATATGGATCTATTCCTCGTCAGCTTGGAAATCTCTCAAAGTTGCAATATCTTGATCTTAGAGAAAATTCTTTAAGTGGAGTGATCCCTTATTCACTTGGGAATCTTTCCATGTTGCATTCTCTTAAGCTCGGTGGCAATTTTGATCTCAAAATGCACGACCAAAATAATTCAGATGCTGAGTGGCTATCTAAGCTCTCCTTATTAACAATTCTTGACTTGAGTGAAGTGAATGATCTTGACTTCCAACAAGTGACTGGTAAGCTTTTTCCAAAACTAAGAGAACTGCGGCTCTGGAATTGTGGTCTTTCTTTGTCTCATTCTTCTTTAAACATTTCCACTTCACTTGTCATCCTTGATCTCTCTTATAATAACTTGACTTCTGCAATGTTCCAATGGATCTCCAATTTAATCAACTCCAACCTTCGAGAGTTGTATCTTAGCAATTGTATTCTTCCAACCAATAATCTTGCTTTTCCATCTTATTATTTTAATTCTTCATCTCTTGTCATCCTTGATCTCTCTAGTAATAACTTGACTTCTGCAATGTTCCAATGGATCTCCAATTTAATCAACTTCAACCTTCGAGAGTTGTATCTTAGAGATTGTATTCTTCCAACCAATAATCTTGCTTTTCCATCTTATTATTTTAATTCTTCATCTCTTGTCATCCTTGATCTCTCTAGTAATAATTTGATGTCAGCTAAGGCATTCAACTTTAGCTCTAACCTTCAAAGTCTTTATTTAAATAATTGTAGCCTTTCATCAAATAATCTTTTTTTCACATCTTCCTATTTCAATTTTTCATCTCTTGTCTTCCTTGATCTCTCTCACAATCAACTGACATCACCAACTATATTCCACTGGGTTTCAAACTTCACCTCCAATCTTCATCAGCTTCAACTTAATGGTAACTTGTTAGAAGGTCCCATTCCAGATGGTTTTGGCAACACAATGAACTCTCTTCAACTTCTTGATCTCTCCAATAACAAGTTGCAAGGAAGAATTCCATCGTCATTGGGGAACATATCCACATTGCAGACATTATCCCTTTCCTATAACAACTTGAGTGGGGAGCTTTCAAGTTTCAATCTTAACTCTTCATGTGGCAATAGACAAGCATTACAAAGTTTGGATTTATCTGACAATCGAATCTCAGGCGTATTACCCGACCTTGCTATTTTCTCATCTTTGGAAGAATTATACCTTTCCAATAATCAATTAATTGGAGAAATACCTGAAAGCATTGGATTGTTATCTAAGTTGTATTATTTATACCTGGATGGAAATCATTTCGAAGGCATGATTACTGAATCCCATTTCACTAATCTCTCCAATTTGATGAGCTTATACTTAGATGACAACTCATTGACTCTAAAAGTCAGCACCACTTGGGTTCCTCCTTTTCAATTACAATCTTTGGGATTAGCATCTTGCATGTTGGGTCCTAATTTTCCAAATTGGCTTCAGACTCAAAGCTATTTAGAAATTTTGGATATATCTGATGCTAGAATTTCAGATTTTGTACCGAAGTGGTTTTGGTCCATATCAGAAAATATGCATGTCATGAATATCTCATACAATCATTTTGCTGGTACAATTCAAAACTTACATATCAAGTTTTATTACCATCCAGAAATATTTATGACCTCAAATAACTTTGAAGGTGCAATTCCATCATTTTTGTTACAAGCATCGGCGCTTCATCTTTCCAACAATAAATTCTCAGATTTGATTCCATTTCTATGTGGCAAAATTAAAGATGAGAATTTAGGAATTTTGGACTTATCAAACAATCTATTAACTGGCCAGCTTCCTGATTGTTGGAGCAATATAAGCTCATTAACATATGTTGATTTGAGCAATAATAACTTGTCAGGAGAGATCCCAACCTCCATGGGAAGCCTTGTGAATATGGAGGCTCTGAGTTTACGAAACAATAGTTTGATGGGAGAAATTCCTTATTCTTTGATGAATTGCACCAAGTTGTTATTGTTAGATCTGTCAGAGAATAAGTTGATTGGACCAATACCTTTATGGATTGGAGGATATCTCGGACAATTGAAAATCTTAAGCTTTCGGAAGAATCAATTTTCTGGTAGTATACCTTTACAACTTTGCCATCTAGCACATATTCAACTCTTGGATCTCTCTCAGAATAATTTATCCAAAGGAATACCACCGTGTCTTAAGAATTTCACTGTTATGGCTCAAACGAGTATCATCCCAGCTCAAATGAGGTACCATGCATATTTATACAACTTAACTAGGCATGGCACTTATGGTGTTTCTTTTAATTTCTACATAGCATTGATGTGGAAAGGTAGAGATGACATGTTTAAAAGTCCGGAATCACTTCTCAAAAGCATTGATATCTCAAGCAATGCTTTAACAGGAGAGATACCAATGGAACTTGTGTCTTTATATGGATTGGTTTCTTTGAATTTATCAAGAAACAATTTGAGTGGAGAAATCCCTTCTGAGATTGGAAATTTAGAATCATTAGAATTCCTAGATTTGTCAAGAAATCACTTGTCGGGTAAAATTCCTTCAAGTCTTGCTCATATTGACCGTCTCTCCACATTAGACTTGTCATGCAATATTCTCTCTGGAAAAATCCCAACTGGAACACAGCTGCAGAGTTTTAATGCCTCTAGTTATGAAGGAAATTGGGATCTTTGTGGAATGCCACTTGACAATATGTGCCCAAATGAAAAACCTTCGCCTCGAGTATCTGATGGGGAAGATGATGACTCACTTTTGTCTCAAGAATTTTACATGAGTTTGGGACTGGGATTTGCTGTTGGATTCTGGGCATTCTTAGGCCCAATATTGTTCAACCGTTCCTGGAGAACTACCTATTACAGGTTGGTGAACAAAGTCTTAGATAATGTCTACGTCAAGGTTGCAATTTATGTGACTAGGTGCCGAAGAATCAGAGACTAGAAAGGTAATATTTAACTATTTCTTGGGATTATTTTTACTTTCAAGTTCTCCATTAACATTGATGCTTTACAATCTCCTTTGTTTCTTGCAGGATCCTTTGGTGTAAGACTAATGCAACTTCTGCTGTTAAACTACACTGTGCTTGAACCTTGACAATAATGTGATCCAAGTTCTCCATATAACTATTCCTACGCTATGCTTTATAGTGTAATGTACCTAATTATAATTAGTATTTCTATTTTGTCTATTGTAATTTAGAGGATATGATTTCATCAACAATGATATCGTTTTCTATAAATAGCTAGCTTATAAATTATATGATATTGAATACAGTTAGATCCTGCTAGGAGATTTATAACCTTGATATTGATGATAACAACAAATTAACCCTATGACTTAAGTTTGATTACTGGAGTCCTAAGCCTTCAATAAGGTATCTAAAGACAAAGAGAAGCCGGAAAATTTATTCTATCCCATAAGGTATTTAAAGACAAAGAGACACCCCGGAAGATACGAACATACATTTCTTTCTAGCCAAATATTCCAAATCACATCAAAAACAGTCCAATTCCACAAATCTTTACCCTTCTTTTTCTGAACAAAACCTTTATACTCTATAAGGAAAAACTTCTCTAAATCTCTTGGGCAAACACAATTCTCACCAAATATTCATCCCACAAATAGACAATCATCGTGCAGTGTAAAAATAAATGAGCATCATGTTCTGCACTAGACATGAACATAACATACATATTAGGAGACAAGGCTCTATTAGGCCTACTAATCTGTAACAAATCATTTGTGTTAGTTCTGTTATTGGTATTTCAGACCATCCAAAATTCATGACAATCTAAATGTAACTTGTACTATATATATATACTTGAACTAACGGCATATTAGATATAATAGTGGGGGAAAATATTTCTAGTACTTCTATAGTATTAAAAAGTTAAGTACCACTGTCATAAATTAATATTTTGATATATAAGCTTTTTCTTTTCTTTTCTAATCCAACTTACCCATAATTCAAAGATATGTTATATGACAAAATATAAATAGCAGTAGTAATTACTTTTTAGTATAGAGTACCAAAAAGATCCTAGTGGAGTGGAGGATATGAAGAAAAATTATTTGGATGCTACAAGAAGATTTTTTTTCCCTTGTGTGCATTAACTAATATTATTATATTTTTACCCAGCAAATAAACACAATATTGGAATTTGATAGCACTCAGCAAAAATAGAGATTGATTGATTTATACACCAAAATGGTGTATTTAGGAGACAAGAGAGGATGGCACGAGAAAGAGTGTCTTCTTCTAAAAGGAATATAGACATATAAATATCATAGTTTTAAGGGAGCAATATTATTTAAGTAGGAGACGGTAAGAATACGAGAGGAAAGCACAAAATGATAGAGATAACACTGATCAAGATGTGAGATATTTGGACATCCATGAAATATGTAAGGAAAACTGTAGATCATCACGAATGACTTTGAACATCATGTGTCTGATTCTAAAGTTCCAAACAAGTCCTTGAAAAAGAATTATTGTTTCCAGTAAAGATAAAATTAGAATCTTGTGACCAATATTAAACTATACTAAACATAATATCATGCTGGCGAAATACACACACACACACACACACACAAAAACAAAGCCATGATAGCCTTGGTCCTTACTTGTCCAAAAAAAAAAAAAAAGCCTTGGTCCTTGGTGTAGCGTGAAAGCTAGGTTTTCACTAAGAAATGGGACTTATAATTGAAGCATCTAACGAGAAATGCAAAGTGTTATGTCCATTGTACAGACATCAAACAAATACAAATAATTTCCGCAGAAAACTTTAGCTAGAGATAACCAAAAATAATTAAAGTACCTTAAAGGCCATCAACTCAGCTAGGAGAAACAGACATTTCATTTAACTCCGTCCGCCTAAGATATTGGTGCAGTATGGTAAGCCTAGCCGTTTCAAATGCAAAGTACCCCAATGCTGAAAAACAAGCGCTATGAAGAACACGAGGACCCATTCCACTGGTCAACCCAATCCACCCTTCTTCCTTCAGAATTTGCTTCACAGTAGCTGAAACTCCACTGTACATAGCAGCAGCAACCTTATTCACAGCATCTCCATGAACCTGGGTCATCAATCTCGTCTTAACCACATCCAGTGGTGTAGTAAGAGAAGCAGATATCGCCCCAGCCAATGCCCCACAAAACACACTCTGAATTGGTTCAAATGACTCTGTTTGGTTCTTCGCAATACCGCAGCTTTCAAATATTCAATGATGAATAACTCAAAACACCAGCAGGCTAATTTCTCAGTAGTGTAGCAGAGTACCCTGCATACGGACCCAAGACACCTCTTTCTCTAAAATTTTCAGCAAAACCTCCCAAGGCCTTCCCTTAGCCCCAGCCTGCATTCGCTGAGTTATCAACTCCTTGGGCACCATAAATGCCGATGACACAATATTGCCCATAGCCCCAGCTGTGGGCGAAATCAGCACTTTAGGGTATTTATCAAATTTCGACAAAAACGATTTTCCAAACTCACAAGTACCAAAATACACCGCCGAATAAGCGGTGGAACCAACAATTACGGCGGATACACCACTATAAAACCCAAGAATCCCCTTTGTTTTGAAGGTTTTAACTATGGCATCAAAAGGTATTCCTATAAATCTGAGACGCCCCTTTGGTTTGCATCTTAGTTTTGATGGTGTCAAGCGGATGCAGGCAGACATACGTGAAACCACCAGCAATGCCCCCACCAGCTGCGCCAATAAGGGCCCGTTCAAGAATAGATAGATCGTTCATGAGGGTTTCAACTTTGGGACTGCTTCTTCAATTGGGATTGAACCATTTCGGGGTCTTGCGTGTCGTCTGGGTCTGAGTGGCCATGGAGGTTGAAGCGAATGTGAGGTCGGCGATGTGTATGTCGCGGAATTTGACTCCGTGGGCATCTTTGAGTGAAGTGGTTTAGGAGGCCACTGAAGTCAGCGAAAGTGGAGTTATCGTAGGGTCTTGGAGATGGAAGGCCAAGAGAGGCTGAGATCTTGGCCTCCATGGCAAACTATACGGAAGATCTTCACTGCTCCGATTAGCCAGAGATGGAAGGAGAAACAAGACAGCAACGGAATAATGGTTTTCGTCCGATCACTATTTATGTGAGTCAGTTGTTAAAATTTTCGTTTAAAATTATCACGATACTAAAAATAAAAATATTTTAAAAAATTTAAAAAAAAATGTGTTAAATAATTTTAAATAATTTTTTTTGTTTTAAAATTTTTTAACATAATATTAATAATATAAATATATAAAATTATGTTAAAATTAATTTGAATTAATGTCTATAGTTAAATAGTAAATAAATATATTACTATAGTAGGAATTTTAACTCAAATTTTAACAGTATTCAACGACAATATTTTTTTTACATCAATTTTTTTGTCTTAATTTTTTTGTGATCTCTATTTTTAAATTTTTTTCTGTCAACTATAATTTTATCTCTATCTTTAGGTATCTCTTTCAGGTATCTTCTTCTCTCTTTATCTTTCAATTTCATTTTTTATTATTTTTGTAATTTTCCCTTTAAAATAAAGATAATGAAAAAAAATAATGTCACGAGAATAAAGAGAAAAAATAAAAAGATGACAAAAATATTGTGACTTATGAAAAAAAAATAACTCGGTATTTAATGTGATGTGATGTTATTTCATCTACTTTCAAATTGTCAATTTTTTTCATTTTTTAAATTGATTTGATATTTTTTCATCGAAACAACTTGAAATAAGAGTATTTCTATTGAAATAATTCGAAAACAATTCAAAATAAGAGTATTTTCATCAAAATAACTCGAAAATAATTAGAAATAAAAGTATTTCTATCGAAATAACTTGAAATAAGAGTATTTTTTTTTATCGAAATAAGAATATTTTTACCGAAACATTCTACAACATAATAATTTTAATTACAATAGCATAATTTCTTAATAAACACTTTGTTTCATTTCGATAACTCCGTTTCATGTCGGTGATTTTGAAAACAAAAACGTTTCGATTATTTCGATAGAAAACAAAAATTTAATAACCCGACTATAATTGTTTTTTTATATTATTCGACAATTATTTTATTACGACATTTTATGACAAATAAAATATTCACAAATTTTATATTAATTAAAGATTTTATAATTATAAAGAATAAAATATTAAACATAAAAAAGCATATATATATATATATATATATATATATATATATATATATATATATATATATATATATATATATTTCTATTTAGTTTAAAAATAATTATAAAATCTTCATCAAAATATAAAATCTTTATATTTTTCTATATATATAAGAGTATTTTCATTAAAATAACTCGAAAATAATTAGAAACAAAAGTATTTCTATCGAAACAATTTGAAATAAGAGTATTTTTTTTATCGAAATAAGAATAATTTTACCGAAACATTCTACAACATAATAATTTTAATTAAAATAGCATAATTTCTTAATAAACACTTTGTTTCATTTCGATAACTCCGTTTCATGTCGGTGATTCTGAAAACGAAAACGTTTCGATTATTTCGATAGAAAACAAAAATTTAATAACCCGACTATAATTGCTTTTTTATATTATTCGACAATTATTTTATTACGACATTTTATGACAAATAAAATATTCATAAATTTTATATTAATTAAAGATTTTATAATTATAAAGAATAAAATATTAAACATAAAAAAGGATATATATATATATATATATATATATATATATATATATATATTTCTTTTTAATTTAAAAATAATAATAAAATCTTCATCAAAATATAAAATCTTTATATTTTTCTATATATATAAGAGTATTTTCATCAAAATAACTCAAAAATAATTAGAAATAAAAGTATTTCTATCGAAACAATTTGAAATAAGAGTATTTTTTTTATCGAAATAAGAATAATTTTACCGAAACATTCTACAACATAATAATTTTAATTAAAATAGCATAATTTCTTAATAAACACTTTGTTTCATTTCGATAACTCCGTTTCATGTCGGTGATTCTGAAAATGAAAACGTTTCGATTATTTTGATAGAAAACAAAAATTTAATAACCCGACTATAATTGCTTTTTTATATTATTCGACAATTATTTTATTACGACATTTTATGACAAATAAAATATTCACAAATTTTATATTAATTAAAGATTTTATAATTATAAAGAATAAAATATTAAACATAAAAAAGGATATATATATATATATATATATATATATTTCTATTTAGTTTAAAAATAATTATAAAATCTTCATCAAAATATAAAATCTTTATATTTTTCTATATATATAAGAGTATTTTCATCAAAATAACTCGAAAATAATTAGAAATAAAAGTATTTCTATCGAAACAATTTGAAATAAGAATATTTTTTTTATCGAAATAAGAATAATTTTACTGAAACATTCTACAACATAATAATTTTAATTAAAATAACATAATTTCTTAATAAACACTTTATTTCATTTCGATAACTCCGTTTCATGTCGGTGATTCTGAAAACGAAAACGTTTCGATTATTTCGATAGAAAACAAAAATTTAATAACCCAACTATAATTGCTTTTTTATATTATTCGACAATTATTTTATTACGACATTTTAGGACAAATAAAATATTCACAAATTTTATATTAATTAAAGATTTTATAATTATAAAGAATAAAATATTAAACATAAAAAAGGATATATATATATATATATATATATATATATATATATATATATATATTTCTATTTAGTTTAAAAATAATTATAAAATTTTTATCAAAATATAAAATCTTTATATTTTTCTATATATATAAGAGTATTTTCATTAAAATAACTCGAAAATAATTAGAAATAAAAGTATTTCTATCGAAATAATTTGAAATAAGAGTATTTTTTTATCGAAATAAGAATAATTTTACCGAAACATTCTACAACATAATAATTTTAATTAAAATAGCATAATTTCTTAATAAACACTTTGTTTCATTTCGATAACTCCGTTTCATGTCGGTGATTCTGAAAACGAAAACGTTTCAATTATTTCGATAGAAAACAAAAATTTAATAACCCGACTATAATTGCTTTTTTATATTATTCGACAATTGTTTTATTAGGAGATTTTATGACAAATAAAATATTCACAAATTTTATATTAATTAAAAAATTTATAATTATAAAGAATAAAATATTAAACATAAAAAAGGATATATATATATATATATATATATATATATATATATATATATATATATATATATATATTTCTATTTAGTTTAAAAATAATTATAAAATCTTCATCAAAATATAAAATCTTTATATTTTTCTATATATATAAGAGTATTTTCATCAAAATAACTCGAAAATAATTAGAAACAAAAGTATTTCTATCGAAACAACTTAAAATAAGAGTATTTTTTTTATTGAAATAAGAGTATTTTTTTTATTGAAATAACAATATTTTTACCGAAATATTCTACAACATAATAATTTTAATTAAAATAGCATAATTTCTTAATAAACACTTTGTTTCATTTCGATAACTCCGTTTCATGTCGGTGATTCTGAAAACGAAAACGTTTTAATTATTTCGATAGAAAAGAAAAATTTAATAACCCGACTATAATTGCTTTTTTATAATATTCGACAATTATTTTATTACGACATTTTATGACAAATAAAATATTCACAAATTTTATATTAATTAAAGATTTTATAATTATAAAGAATAAAATATTAAACATAAAAAAAAGGATATATATATATATATATATATATATATATATATATATATTTCTATTTAGTTTAAAAATAATTATAAAATCTTCATCAAAATATAAAATCGTTATATTTTTCTATATATATAAGAGTATTTTCATCAAAATAACTCGAAAATAATTAGAAACAAAAGTATTTCTATCGAAACAATTTGAAATAAGAGTATTTTTTTTTTATCGAAATAAGAATATTTTTACCGAAATATTCTACAATATAATAATTTTAATTAAAATAGCATAATTTTTTAATAAACACTTTGTTTCATTTTGATAACTCCGTTTCATGTCGGTGATTCTGAAAACGAAAACGTTTCGATTATTTCAATAGAAAACAAAAATTTAATAACCCGACTATAATTGCTTTTTTATATTATTCGACAATTATTTTATTACGACATTTTATGACAATTAAAATATTCACAAATTTTATATTAATTAAAGATTTTATAATTAAAAGAATAAAATATTAAACATAAAAAAGGATATATATATATATATATATATATATATATATATATATATATATATATATATATATATTTCTATTTAGTTTAAAAACTGAATATTAAAATTATTTTTTATAGTTTTTTATTTCAGTTGACAACAACAAATTATATTTTTTAATTAATTAAACTTTAATTTTAGTTAAAATCAAATAAAAAAATTAATAACAAGAATACACAAAAATGTCCAATAATGTTGAACAAAAACAAGAACACTATTATACAAGGTATTAAAATTCATATCTTCAATTTTAAAATTGATTTAGTACTAGATAAGTAATCAAATTCTATAAAAGATATAAAAAATATTATGTGGCTCATTACAATAAATTGAACTAAACCACTTCTAATAAAAAAATAATACTAAAAATGATACAACACATTAAAAAAAACCTGTAACTTTAAGTCACCCAACTCAAATTTCTCATATTTTTAAAAGATAATTTATAAAAAGATTTAAGTATATTTGAAAAAAGATAGCGATTCTATATTATTTAAAACACATATAATACGTAAATTTTAAAATTTTATATTTTTTTTCTTAAATATCTCATAAATTTTTTTTTAACTCAGTTAAAAATTGAAATTTTCATTATGAAGAGATAGGAAGAGGTGAAATTCAATTTAATTTTTATAAGTTTTTATTTGAATATATTTCTAATATTTCATAAATGTCTTTCTAAAATTTTTAAAATTAATTTCATAAAAAAATTAATAACAAATATTGCTCTAAACATATATAACATTTAATTTTGTAAGTTAAATGTCTAAATAGTTAATTCAACTAATTTATTTTTATCATCTTATAAGAACAGTGACCAGCCATTCTACCTAGGTCAAACAAAATTCACCACTAAGAGTGACGTCATCGTTTCTCAATGACAATTTTTTTTGATTGAATCAGTGGATGGATAACTCAACAAGTTAAATGTATTAATTTTTTTGTTAATTTTTTTTGACAAAATTAATCTTAAAAATTAAAAAAAATATAAAACATTAAGATATATTCAAATTAAAAAAAAAATAGAGATTAAATTAAAATTTACTGTAAATTTAAACAATTATAATATAACTTTAACTTCTTTAAGGATTTACTGGACATGCTCGTGTTTTGAGGAAGCGATTATAAACATGGGCCAATCAATGAAGAGACGATTTTCCTATATTTTTGTACAATGCTAGAGATCAAATTGACACATAAAATAAAAGATAAATCACATTGACAAATTACTTAAAATAACAGGACCAAAAGTGTACTTTAGTCAAAATAAAGCAATAGACGTTCAAGAGAAATATTTTAACAATTTAAACCAAGTACAATAATTTATATAAAATTTGTATTCTATATATATGTATAAAATTACTAATTTATTTATAGTGTAAAGCATATTCTCTTTTCTTACTATATTTGAAAATTATATTTGTATCTTTTATAGTTTTAATTTATATTAAAATATATTTTAAAATTTATAAAATTTCATGTTCACATCTAATCTTTTTTATTTTAAATTTTCATAAATATTAATTTAATTTTTTAAAATATTTTTGTTACTTTAAATTTGACTATTATATGTCTGAATAGGTTGTTCTTTCAAGCCTTTAGATTCAATCAAATAACATGTGGGCTTGCCCTTTTACTAACACCTAAAAAAAAATCTCTCTCTAGGTTTGTGTCATATCAATAAAAGGCTGAACTCAAAGAAATGAAGCCCTTGTTGACCATATTTGAATAAAAAACTAAAAGGACCTCAAGAATAATATGGATATTAACTTTCAAAGGGGAAGCTCCTCTGACTGATTCTCTCCATTTTAGTAGGATATGATACTTTCATAAGGCATAAAGACGATGTCTAAAAGAAAGAATGATATGGCGTGAACGTAATAACAGGTTAGAAGTTACAACTTGGTTATGCAGCTTTTTTTTTCTTCTTAGTTTTTTCTAGACAAATAAAATTGTAAGATTAATTTCTTTTAAATTATGTTGTAATAGAGGGAGGACTCCAACAAATTCTTACTTCAAAAATCGAACTTATATCTTTATCTTAAAAACATAAATCATGTATCACTTCACTCAACACTTACTAATTACTTGGCTATGCAGCTTTTTCTTTTTCCCAACATCTACATGTTGAGGATGACAAGCAGTTCTAACAACTATGACAACAAGAGGCAAAGGCTGCCACCTTATTTCTCTTTTGAAATATGAAAACAAAAACAAATAGAATCCATGTTTGGAATGTTTCGAGCACACTTAGTTTTTGGGTCCCATACAAAGTTTAATAATTGAGCAAGTTAGATTCATTTCTATTAAAGTTTTTGAAATCTTATTCACACCTCTTTTAGTTTTAATTTATACTAAAGTCTTTGTTCATTAACAAAATTATTAATAAAATTTATATTTTATGTATTTTTTTTAAATTCATAAGTATTCTAATTCAATACAATACAACTCACTTAAAAGTCAAATTAGTGTTTATAGAAATTTAAAACAATAAAAAATTGTAGTTTTGTTTTTAAAATTTAAGCTGGTATGAATGTATGTTTCAGAAAAAGCTATTATCTCAGTTTTCATAAACTTGAGGAGAAGTTAATGTAATTTACTCTAAATACTTTTAAACATTTTCTTGTTGATCAATAAGTTAACACTTAATCATTTTAGATGTGTTTGGATTAACTTACAGTAAATTAAATTAAATTTTTTTGTTTATAAAAGATACAAAATTTCTCAAATTGGTCTCTCATTTTCAATTCTTCCTAATTTTAAATTTTTATCATTAATTCTTCATCATTTTAATCCTTACCTTAACTTGGGTTAGGTCATTTTTGAAAATCATTGACATAGATAAAAAAAAAAGTATAAAAAAACTATGTTAATAATTTAACTATGAAAACATGATTTAAATTGATGGAATAAACAAATTAAAAAAAGAATGAACAAATTGAATAATAAATTAAGAAGGATTGAAAATATGGGATCATGTAAAAAGTTCATATTTTTCAAGAATTGAAACATTGTTTTACTTTTTAACTTGCCTCCATAAATTTTGAATGTTTAAAAATTGATGACTATTTTTAAAAAAAAAAGGCAATATATTTCGTTTAAAATAAAGTCCACCGATATTTACAATAATTATAGAATTTTCAAATTTAATAACAAATTAATGCCTATAATTTCTTATTAATGAACTATAAAGTGAATAAAAGATTTACTGATCTTCTAATTTTTAAGATAAATTTTCTTTATTAATATCAGTACTGCATTGAGATAATTATTTTTATTTACTTGTTAAATCATATTAAAAAATTCAGAATTTTATACTATACTTGAACTAAAATAATAAAAATAAATATCCAGTCACATGAAGGTTAAAAACACCCACTTCACACAAGAGTGGAACAAAAAAAATTTTAATTTGTTTAAAAGAAGATAGATTTAAAGACTTTTTAAACTTATCACAAAAGATAAATCCAAGAGATTTATCTATTAGAAAAAGAAAGAGGGAAGAAGGGGTGGCAGCTATTTGTAACTGATAGGGGCAGCCTCAAAGAGAAATCCATTCTACGTTTGTGTTCCATTGTAAAGGAAGACCGAGAGAGAGATTGTCACGCCCCTAATTTTAGGGCACGTGAAACATATATACCATGAACATATATTTTTCATAAACATGAATATTTCAATCCTTTATCAAGGAAACATATACATATAGGTTTTCCCATACATATACTATATACAAATCAAGTCCATAAACATTTGAGTACAATAGAAGCAGGGATCCTACCTGTGGCATTCAGAGCAACTCTAGAGCACAATTTTATTACAATTTTAAACACTGAGAGCCCAGAAACAATTTAAGCTCACCACAAAAGTACGACATCTAGTCGATCAAGAAGCCACATGACCAAACTCTGGGTCTTTATCTGAAAAACATATTAACCACGAGTAGTAAGTTTTACAATTCAGTGAGCAGATAATACCTCCTATGACCTCTTAGGTCAATATATGGAAGTACTCTTTATTTTAAAACTTTTTACATTGAAAATTACAATTCAGAGGTACAACCATACGGGACCCGCATTTTAAATAATCTCTATTCAAATTCATATTCATATTCAGTTCATAAGTAATGTTGTAAGAACGATAATAAAATCATGGTATTCATCAACATAATTCTTATGAAAACATTTGGAGGATCCCATATCAGAACCACCATATCAGAGTTTAACCCCTTCCATACTTTGGTGGTATAGGATTTGCCTAAACTCAGCATCCCGCTGAAGTTTTCCCTACTACCATTCAAGAGGACACGCGAAGGGACTCTATATGGGTATTTCCCAAGCACACAGCAAGAGAAAGCAAATCACATCTCATATAGTTGGCATCTCGCACATATAGGAGGCATTCCGCTCTCCTTCATATATCATCTCCCGTGTGTTGGCCCTCACACGAGACTAGCACCACCTCTTGCTAGCTGAGGCAATCAAGTTGCGCACCAGGGCTAACATCACCTGCTGTTAGCAGACAGTGTTTCTAATATGATTTCTCTATAAAACCATAATCTCATATATTCCATATTAATCAAAACAAATGTACTATTATAATACAGCATTTTCATTCTTAGTATATTCCTCTGTCAAAACTTCCCAATCAGGGAAATTACAGATACATGCCCATATTCGAGATAAACATATCACTGTATAAATCAATATCATATGCACATATGTCATATAACCCAGTATAAAATTCTCAATATAATGCAGACTTTCAGTCTCAGTACAGATTCATCTGTCATAAATTTTTTATTCAGGGTTTATCATATGTACATGCCCTTTCTTGAGGCAATCATATAGCTTTATAAATAATGCTACATGCATAAATATTCAATTTATCATTTAATGATAAACACATGTGAAATCAGATACACCATGAGTTCAGAAATCCAGTTTCAAAACTATACTCTTCTTGAACTGTATTTCAAATAGTATGTAATTCAGATAATTTTAATGCATCTCAGTAACATATAACAGTGTAAATATCTCATAAACATAATCATATATATGTTTAAAGATCAAAAAGAGTATAGGGCAAGCCATAGGAAGAATCATCTACTCACAGGGTAAGAGCCCAAGATTGGATAGCCCTAAAATGCACTTTTCCAATCTCAATTTGATCAAATAGACCTCAAAAACGTATTCAGAGGGTCCAAAAATCAAGAAAACAACTTCGGAAACTTGGTCACTATTTACAGTTGGAAAACAATATTCACCCCACGTAGAAATCACTATTCACCGGTCGAAAATCACTATTCACAACGAACAAAAAGCTGTCAGCTGGTCGAAAATATTCATATCCTAAGGTTTATCTAACTCCTGAATCCATCTATGGTGTCAAATTTTCAATTAGAGGTCTCTAAGTAAGAATTTCAGAATTTACATTTTTCTGAGATTTTCTATTTCAGATTTACGGCGATTTAACGACTGATTTGAAAAATTGATCAGTCAAAACCGTAGTATTATTCGTCCTAAATCCAGTGGTACCCTTAGTTTTGAGATCGGAAGCCAATAGACACTTTAGATCTAAAAATGAAATTGAAGGTTACTATTCACACTATTCATTTCCTCTCTACAACTCGATTTCTGTTCCTTTCCCACCTTTCTATTTCCTCTTTTATTTTATTTTTATAATAATAATTATTATTTAATAATTAAAAATTTAGATTTATTTTTATTTTATTTCATATATATTCATATAATTTATGTTTTTTTTATCCTAAAACATCCCAAAAATTTCTAAAAATTTACATTCTCATAAAACTTTAGTCGAACTCTTAAATCATGATTTTTCTTGATAAAAATTTTAATAAAAAATTATAAAATAAATATCTTTATACATAATAAAAGAAAGAATATTTTTAAAAATGAAACAAAAATTTATTAAAGGCCAATATAATTATTTTAACCAAAATATAAATCATTTCAATTAAAAATATACTTCCTTTTAGCAAAACATAATCATTTTTAAACAAATAACAATATATTTGTTTATAACAAAATATTATCATTTAAAAATAAAAATTATGGGATATTATAGAGATATAATTGGTGGAGTTTTACAAGAAATTTGGACAAAAATATTTTCATTATTTTTTAAACTATATGAACACTTATTAAAATATATACACAAATTATTTTTACAATAATTTTGGATGAAATTATCCTCATTAATACAGTAAGTATATAAACACTTCTCACAATATCAATCCAAACACAAATTAAATTATTTTATACCACATTTATTACCTACAATAGTAAAATTATTAAATAAACTGTTTCTTATTTATTTAATTTTATTTTTTCCAAATAAAACTTGTTCGATAAACAAATAATCATGGGTTATGGATAATTAATAAAAAATTATTGAGTTCAAATTTGTGCTCTTCGCATATAAATTGACTTATTGAGAAGTTGAATTTTTTTCATGTTTGAATGTCTATCTCTTATTTATCAAATAAAATAACACGCATTTTTAAATAAAGATAAATTGTAATTATGTTTTTAATTCATTTTCTCTTTTGTTATTCTATAAATGAATAATCTTTCTTGTTTCATCACAACGCTTATAAAAGATTAAATTAAAATTTTAAATATTAATTTTTAAAAAATATATAAATTATAGTATTTAAAATATTAAACTCATTGTATATTAATTTTTATAGAAATAAATATACAATAAATTTGATATTTTTTAAATATTAATAAAATAATTAACATACAATGAACTAATAATATTAAAAATTAATTTATACACTTAAAAACTTGAAAAATAAAAATTACATAAATTTAAAAATTAAATTATCAATTTATTCTCCAAAAATATATAGCCTAAGGGCCACTCAGACTCAAAGTGGGGCTAGCAAGGTGGGTGCTGCAAGACAAAGGGCCATTGCCAAAGTTTCCCTACTAGGATAATAAAAATTCAATTTTGTTTTAAAGGTAACAGGTACATTGGTTATAGATTTGTTTTTCCATGCTCTTTTAATTTTTGTTTTGTTTTGCTGCTAGTCTAAAGAATTGTCTTATAGAACTATATTCCATGTTGTTTTAAAGAATTTTTTTTCTGCATCACGTGGCAGGGACAACTAAAAAGAAAAAGAACATAATAGAGTCACAAGATTTTGTCTCTTAGTTTATCCATGGCCTAAAAAAAAGAGTTGCACCTGCCTTTAGCCTTTTGCTAGAATTCAAGTATTTGTGAGTTCTGCCATTGAAGCAGAAGATGAAGAACAAAGAGAAAGAGAGAGAGAAGATAACGCAGAGAAAATGAAATCGATAATCTGTAAACTTTATTATGTAAAATGGTCATTTACAAAGCATGCATTACATCGATATATAGACTTCAAGATAACCTAACATGAGCTGATGGTTATAACAACTCAGTAACAAATGCCTAATAGAAAATACACATCGGATATGAGATGACCTAGTTACACGTTAACGCTCTTCCTTCAACACCCTCCTTCAAACTCAGGGAGGGCAAATGCACTACCTTGGGTTTGTATCGAAAGAGCTCAAATTTATCTCTGGAAAGTGCCTTGGTTAGCCCATCAGTTATTTGCTCTTCAGAAGGAACATACTGTATTGATATTTCTTTTTGCAAGGCTTTATCACGAACAAAATGCATGTCAAGTTCTATGTGTTTAGTGCGCTAATGTAAGATAGGATTAACTGTCATCAGTATTGTTGACAAATTGTCACAAAACATAGTAGGAATGGATGAAGACTTAATCCTCAACTCATTAAGTAAAGACTAAACTCATGTGATTTCAGCAACTGTATTTGCTAAACTTCTATATTCATACTCCGTACTTGATCTAGAAACCACATTCTGTTTCTTTGAACCCTAAGAGATAATGTTAGACCCTTGTTAGACACAAGATCCGGATATAGACCTTCTATCTATAGGATCGGTTGCCCAGTCTGAGTCACTGAATCTGATAAGATCCAAGTTACTGCATTTGTCGAACTCAAGTCCAAAATCTGCAGTTCCTTTTAAATATCTTAATACTCTCTTAGCAGATTTCTAGTGCTCTTCAAGAGGATTATGCATATAAGAACAAAGTTTATATACACAATATGAGATATTGGGTTGCAAGATTGTCAAATATTGGAGGGCTCCTGTAATAGTTCTGTAAAGTGAAGGATTACTGCAAGGTTGTCCTTTTTCTGAAAATTTTAAACCAGCTTGCATTGGTGTAGCTGTACGTTTTGCGGTTTGCATGTTTGCTTTAGCCAACAAGTCATTTATATACTTGGTTTGCGTAAGCAGTAATTTATCAGAAGAAACATTATGAACTTCAATGCCCAAAATGAAATGTAATGCACCAAGATCTTTAAGAGGAAAAGATTCATTTAGCTGATGAATTAATTGTGAGATTTCAGCTGATAAGTTGCTAGTTATTAATATGTCATCAACGTAAACAAGAAGGTAAGTAACTGCATTATTTGAGTGTCTAATGAAAAGAGAATAGTCACACTTGCTGGTGTAGAAACCAAGGGAGACTAGGGTAGAAGAGAGTTTTTGAAACCAGGCACGAGGAGCTTGCTTTAATCCATAGATTGACTTATGTAACTTGCATACCAGTGAAGAGTTCGGATGCTGAAACCCAAAAGGGTGCTACATGTATACTTCTTCCAATGATCCATTAAGAATACATTGTTTATATCAACTTGTTTTACAGGCCACCCTTGTGAGATAGCAACTGTGAGAATAATCCGGATGGTCGTTGGCTTTGCAATTGGGCTAAACACTTTTCCATAATTAAGGCCTTCCCTTTGTTAAAAACCTTTTGCCACCAAGTGTGCTTTGTATCTGTTTATTGTGCCATCAGGATTTCTTTTTATCTTAAATACGCATTTGCTCCCAATAGATGTTCGTCTAAGAGGTAGAGATACTAAAGTCCAAGTATTGTTGTGTTGTAAGGCTTCAAATTCATCCTTCATTGCTGAAAACCAGTGAGGATTAGAAATGGCTTCTTCTGCAGAACTGAGTTCTATTTCAGTTAGCAGTTAGCAAGACTTTGGGTTTAAAGATTCCACTCTTAGCCCTGGGATCATTGGATGACTCGGTAGAATTGTCCTAGTGTTATTTTAATAAGGAACATGATGTGTGGGTTCAGTAGGTGACAAAGAATGAGCGTTGTGACTAGAAAACCTAGTTTGCGATGATGATGTTGCAGAATTATTATTGGAAGCATTTGAATTATGACAATTTGACTGTGAATTGAAAGTTGGTTGATTTGGACAATGCCTATATGACAATAAGTAAGGAAGTCCTTGAGGTGTTGGAGAAGATGGTTTATGAACAAGTTGAGAAGCTTTTGTGCATGACTCATGAAACATTCTTTTAAAAGGAAACATATTTTCATTAAACAGAACATGTCTTGAAATATATATTTTTCCTTATGCATGTAAGCATTTATATCCTTTATGTTTTGTGCTATAGCCCAAGAATGTGCATTTAGAGAATTGAAAATCTAGCTTGTGTTTATTGTAGGGTCTTAATAAAGGGAAGCATGAGCAGCCAAACACTCTCAAGTGAGAGTAATTAGGGGGTTTTCCAAACAAATTTTCAAAGGGGGGCTAATGTTATTCAGTATCTCTGTAGGAAGCCTAATAATCACATACATAGCTGTAGCAAATGCTTCATCCCAAAATCGGAGAGGCAAAGAGACAGTGGCTAAGAGTGTGAGTTATGACTCAGTGATGTGCCTGTGCTTGTGTTCCACCAAGTCATTCTGCTCATGAGTATATGGACATGATAGCCTATGCATGATTCCAATGTCTTGCACATAGTTGGAAAATGAGCGAAACTCACCACCCCAATCACTTTGAAACACCTTGATTCTTCTGTTGAATTGCAACTCAACTATTTCCTTAAATTGTTTAAAGATTGCCAAGGCTTAGGATTTTGCTGAGATCAGAAATCTCCAGGTGTACCATGAGAAAGCATCAATAAAGCTTAAATAATATTTGTGTCCAGTGGAAGATGTGATGGGGGTTGGTCCCCAAATGTCTGAGCAAATTAACTCCAGTAGAGATGAGTACACAATGTTGGATGGGGTAAATGGCAGTTGATGCATTTTGCCTATACAACAAGCTTGACACAAATTTAATGCAGATTTATTTACTGGAGAAATTGTCATGCCCCTAATTTTAAGGCACATGAAACCCATATACTATGAACAGGTATTTCCATAAATATGCATAATTCAATTCGTCATCATGTAAACCGATACATACAGATTCCCATATACATATACAATATACAAATTAAGTCTATAAACACCAGAGTAACGACAGAAGCAAGGATCCTGCCTGTGGCATATAGAGCAGACTCTAGAATACAAATACAAATACAAATACAATACAAATAACGTGAGCCTTGGAAGTAACGTAGGCTCACCCAGAGAGTAGACAGTCTAACTAATCACCTATCCGCAAGACCAGACTCTGTCTCCTTATTTGAAAAATATATCCACAATGTGTAGTGAGTTTTACAACTCAGTGGGCAGATAAAACCTTCTATAACCCCTTAGGTTAGCATATGGATGACTTATACTTTAAAGTTTATCATATAGAAAGTACAATTCAGAAGTACATCCATATGGAACCCGTATTTCAAATATCCTCATTTCACAATATGGCCCAATATTCAAAACCAAATACAGTACAATACGATTATAAACAAATACTGTGATGCAATAAAAGATTTCACATGCTTTAGGAGGTTTCCATATTAGAACCAATGCAATAAATAATCCCAAGCACACAGCAAGGGAGGGTAAATCACATATCAATAATAGGAGGCATCCCGCTCTCCCCAATAACAATAACTCCCATGTGTTGGCCATCACACGAGGCTAGCACCGCCCCTGCTAGCTGAGGTATCAAGGCGCACCAAGGCTAACATTCCCTGCTGTTAGCAGACAGTGATTCCAATAGGATTCCTCCACAAATACCATATTTGCACATATGCCATATCGTTCAAAACAGAGGTTTCAATATAAACTCATAAATTTTTCAGTCTCAGTACAATTCCTCTGTCAAAAACTTCCCAATCAAGGTTTATCACATATATACATTCCCTTTTCCAAGGCAATCATATAACTTTACAAATAATCAATGCAATGTGCACAATATATTTCCTCTATCATACGATGAAAAATACATGTAAAATCACATATTCAATGAGTTCAAAAATTCAATTTCAAAACCATACTCTTCTTGAACTATATTCCCGATAGTCAGCAAATCCAGATAATTCAATCCATTTTAGATACATATAAGAGTATAAATCACTTGTAAATATAATCAATTATACAATTAAAGTTCAAGAAGAGTATATGGCAAATTATAGAAAGAATTATCTACTCACAAGGTAAGGGCTACGAGTTGGACAGCCCTAAAATGTACTTTTTCAATCTGAATTTGACCAAATAAGCTTCAAAAATGTGTCAGGAGGGTCCAAAAATCTAAGAAATGACCCTGGGAGCTTGGTCAACGCTAGGTACTGTTCACCACCGAAAAACACTATTCATTGCTACTATTTATGCCAGAAATCACTATTCACCATCACATAAAAAGTTATCAAATGACCGAAAAAAATACATATCATAATATTTATCTAGCTTTTGAATCCATCTACGGTGTCAGATTTTCAATTAGAGGTCTTTAAGTAAAAGTTTCAGAAATTACCTTTTACGGAGATTTTCTACTTCAGATCTACGGCGATTCAACGGTTGATTTGAAAAACTGATCGGTCAAAACCGTAGTATTCTTCGTCCTGAATCCAATAACACCTTCAGTTTTGAGATCGAAAGCCAATAGGCACTTCAAATTTAGAGAAAAATATGAATGTCACTATTCACTCACTATTCACTTGTTATTCCTCTTCTCGATTTATGTTTTCGATTTGCAGACGGTATCTCCCCGGTTCTTCCTTCTTCCGTTTTATCTTTTTTTTTAATAATAATAATTATTATTTAATAATTAAATAATAGAATTTTCTTTTATATAGATTCATATAAATTCCGTTTTTCATCCTAAAATATCCTAAAAATTTCTAAAAATTTACATTCTCATAAACCTTTAGTTAACCTCTTAAATTATGATTTTTCTTGATAAAAATCTCAATAAAACAAATTACAAAATAGATATCTTTATACATAATAAAAGAAAGAATAGTTCTAAAAATATGACAAAAATTCATTAGAGGTCAGTATAATTATTCGAAGTAACACAATAATTATTTTACTTAAAAGTCTACTTACTTTTAGCAAAACATCATTATTTTTAAACAAATAAAAATATATTTGCTTATAGCAAAATTTCATCATTTTTTTTAAAATAAAAATTACGCGCCAAAATCATAAATTCTCATATTTCCTTTAATCGTAATTTTCGTTAGATTTTACGGTTGTTACATTCTTCCTCCCTTAAAGAAATTCGGTCCCCGAATTTCATCACCACAATTACATATAAATACTAACCTCATTGTTCAAACAAATGCGGATATCTGGCGCGTATATCACCCTCTTTTTCCCAAGTAGCTTCCTCAGAAGAGTGATTTTTCCATATCACTTTCACCGTAGGTATTTCTTTTGACCGCAACTTCTTTACTTGTCTGTCCACTATTGCTACTGGTTGTTCTTCATAGGTCAAGTCTTCATGTAACTGAATCTGTGGACACTGTATAACATGTGTAGGATCCGATAAATATTTTCGTAGCATAGACACATGAAAAACTGGATGGATATTACCCAATTCAAGAGGTAAAGCCAAACGATAAGCTACTGGACCGATCCTATCAAGAATTTCAAATGGTCCTATATACCGTGGACTTAATTTCCCTTTCTTCCCAAATCTCACTACTCCCTTCATAGGAGATAGTTTAAGAAAAACATGTTCACCTACGGCAAATTCCAATGGGCGACGTCTGTTATCAATATATGCCTTCTGTCTACTTTGAGCTACTAACAACCTTTCCTTAATCAGTTTTACCTTGACAAGTGCATCATGTACTATATCAGGCCCTAAAACCTTTGCTTCGCCCATCTCAAACCATCTAATCGGGGAACGGCAATGCCTGCCATACAATGCCTCAAAAGGAGCCATTTGTATACTGGCTTGATAGCTATTGTTATAAGCAAATTCCGCTAAAGGTAGAAAACTTTCCCAACTACCTTGAAAATCTAAAACACAAGCCCGAAGCATGTCTTCCAATATTTGAATGGTTCGCTCAGACTGCCTATCTGTTTGAGGATGAAATGCAGTACTGAGATTCAACTTCGTGCCCAAAGCTTCTTGAAAAGCTCTCCAGAAATGAGCTGTGAATTGTGGTCCTCGATCAGAAATTATTGATATTGGCACTCTATGAAGCCTCACTATTTCATTCAAATATAATCTTACATACTGAGCTACATTGTATGTGGTTTTCACTGGTAGGAAATGTGCTGATTTAGTCAACCTATCAATGATCACCCATATTGAATCAAACCCTTTTGGTGTTTTTGATAACCCCGTAACAAAATCCATAGTTATTCTTTCCCATTTCCATTCAGGTATCTCTATTTGCTGATGTAATCCTGCAGGCCTTTGATATTCCGCTTTTACCTGCTGACAGGTTAAACATCGAGACACGTAATCCACTATGTCTTTCTTCATACCTTCCCACCAATAAAGTTCTTTTAGATCATGATACATTTTAGTTATTCCAGGATGAATTGTATACATGGATTTATGGGCCTCCTCTACAATTTCTTTCTTAAGTTCCTCTGTATCAGGTACACATATTCGCTTGCCAAATCTCAGAATCCCTTCAGAGTCTACAGTAAAATCAACTTCATCGCCATTTTTCACCTCTTCAATTTTCTTGCACAAATAAGCATCTTCTCTCTGTGCCTTCTTCACCTGCTCGATCAAAGATGATTGAAATTGTATATGAGCTAATAATACTCCAAGCTCTTTTACTTCCATCACTACTCCATCACTTTCCAGTTTATGCATCTCTTTCACTAACAGCCTCCTTACCACTGTGATATGAGCCAAGTTACTCATAGACTTCCTACTTAATGCATCAGCCACTACATTAGCCTTACCTGGATGGTATAGTATTGTGCAATCATAATCTTTAAGTAATTTCATCCATCGTCTTTGTCTCAAGTTAAGATCTTTTTGTTGGAAAATATATTTGAGACTCTTATGATCTGTATAAATTTCACATGTCTCACCATACAAATAATGCCTCCAAATTTTAAGAGCAAAAACTACTGCTGTCATTTCCAAATCATGAGTCAGATAGTTTTGCTCATGTGGTTTAAGCTGTCTAGATGCATATGCAATGACTCGACCATTTTGCATCAACACACATCCTAATCCAATTCTCGATGTATCACAGTATACAGTGTATCCTCTGATACCTGAAGGAATAGTCAATACTGGCGCCGTAATCAAACATTCTTTAAGTTTCTGAAAACTTCTTTCACATTCATCTGACCAGTCAAACTTTGTTCCCTTTCTTGTCAACCTTGACGAAGGAGCAGCTATCTTTGAAAAATCATTAACAAATCTTTAGTAATAGCCTGCGAAACCAAGAAAACTACGAATCTCTGTAACTGTTGAAGGACGTGGCCATTTCTGCACCGCTTCTATCTTTTTAGGATCAACTTGAATACCATCCTTGGTAACCACATGCCCTAGGAAAGTAACACTACTAAGCCAAAATTCACATTTTAAAAACTTAGCATACAGTTGGTGTTCCCTCAGGGTTTGTAATACTATTCTTAAATGTCGCTCATGTTCCTCTGAACTTTTTGAATATACCAGAATATCATCTATGAATACAATGACAAATTGATCTAGGAAAGGTTTGAATACTCTATTCATCAAATCCATGAATGCAGTTGGAGCATTTGTTAGACCAAATGGCATTACTAAGAACTCATAGTGCCCATATCGAGTTCTAAAAGCAATTTTCAAAATATCCTCTTTCTTAATTCTCAATTGATGGTAACCAGATCTCAAATCAATTTTTGAAAAACATTAGGCACCTTGTAACTGGTCAAACAAATCATCTATTCTGGGTAAATAATATTTATTACGTACTGTAACCTTATTTAACTGTCTATAATCAATATACAACCGTAACAACCAATCTTTCTTTTTCACAAATAAAACTGGAGCACCCCAAGGAGATGTGCTTGGTCGAATAAAACTTTTATCTAGTAAATCTTGTATTTGCTCTTTCAATTCCTTAAGTTCTGCAGGTGCCATCCTATAAGGAGGTATGGATATTGGTTGTGTTTCAGGGAGGAGATCAATACTAAACTCAATCTCTCGGTCCGGTGGTAATCCTGGCAATTCCTCAGGAAACACATCAGGAAATTCTCTAACCACTGGAACTTGCTCTACACTGGTGTACTTCATATCAACATCTTTGACTACTGCTAAATATCCCTGGCATCCTTTTTGTAATAGCTTATGAGCTGTTAGAGCAGAGATTAAATTATTGGGTACCTCACTACGATCTCCTTGTATCGAAAAGGTAGATTCTCTGGGAATATTAAACTTAATCATCTTAAGGTGACAGTCTAAAATGGCATGGTATGATACCAACCAATCCATTCCCAAAATCACATCAAAATCTATCATATCTAAAACGATCAGATCTACAAAAGTCTCCTTATCTTCTATTGAAATCTCACATAATTTATACACATCATTTACCAATAAAAATTCTCCCATTGGAATAGCAACCATGAAAGAACAATGTAAACTAGTAGGATCTCTACCCAATTTCTTAGCAAAGCAAGGTGATATATAAGAATGAGTAGAACCAGGATCAAACAATACATATGCTCTATGGGAACACACTGACAATGTATATGTCATCACTGCATTTGAGGCTTGAGCATCTTGTCGTGTCAAAGCAAAAACGCGAGCTGGTTCTTGGCCTCGACCTCCTGATCCTTTACCAAATCCACCACCACTTGTTTGGCCTGAAACTACTCTGACTGGTCGTGCTGGTGTAGAAGCAGAGGGTGAAGCTAGCTGTACTGAAGCTTGAATAGAACCTCATAACTGTGAACAATTCCTTACTATATGGCCTACTTGTCCACACCAAAAACATGCACCAGTTTCTCGACGACACTGTCCAGTATGAGACTTGCCACAATGGGGACATAATGGAATCGATCTTGAATTCTGTTGACTAGTAGGTCTCATATCTCTTTGAATCATTTTTTGCCTATTGATATTAACTGATGCCTGGCTGGTGCTACCAGATCTTGCTTGAGTAAAACGCTGTGGATTTTGAAATCTTGATCCACTGACAGTAAGATTATATCTAGTCTGGATATTACTATCTCGATCTCTTTTCCTTCTCTTAAGACCTTCTATGTCTGCTTGCCCCCATGTTTCCATCATTCTAGCACAATCCACAGCAGCTGAATAGGTTGAAAAGTGATTCATCTGAGGACCCATCGATTTAAATAGTGGACGTATTAATCCCGAAGCAAATCTCTTAATTCTTTCTTTTTCAGAAGGGACCAGATAAGGTGCATATCTAGACAACCGAGTGAAATGAATGTCATATTCAGAAACTATCATATTCGGTGTCTGTCTCAATTCTTCAAATTCTCTAGCCCTCTTGTCCTTTTCACTCATGGGCAGAAAACGATTCATAAATGCTTCCTTGAATTCATCCCACTCCATTGGTGGTAAAGTATTAGATCTTCCTAGTACCAGGGTCTCAAACCAAACTTGAGCCACATCTGATAATTGAAAAGACACTAATTCAACAGATCTTCTAGTGGAACACCCCAAAGCTCTGAGAACTCGTTCTACAACATCAATGAATATCTGTGGGTCTTCCTGAACATCTGAACCTAAAAAAGTCGGGGGCTTCAACTTTAAAAATTACGGTAATGTCACCTCAATTCCTGTAGATTTATCCTCATGTTCAGCTAGTATTTCTAGTTCTTGCTCTTCAAGAGCTTTTTCTGGTGGCTGGTCATCCCTCTTGCCCTATTCTACTATAAATCCAGCTAATGTCTCTAAGCTCCTATGTATGCCAGCAATCATATCAGCTGTTCTATCATGTGGCTCCTGAGGGGGTTCTACTCTCTCCTCAAGGACTCTATCAGATATATGAACTTGTTCATCATGTATTGGGGTACTCATACCCCGTGCACGCCCTCTGCCTCTGCCTCTTCCTCTAGGTCGGCCTCTACCACTGCCTCTTTGTACTGGAATGGCAGATTGTACAGACTCTTCTGCAGAGGGTACACGATCTACTGCTTCTCTAGCAACTGCTCTAGTTCTTGGCGGCATCATTAACTATACAAAACAAAATAACTTTTTACAATACCATAATATTCAATCAGGTTTACATTAGGAACTTTTATAAACTTGGAATAGAAAGGAAAGTGAAACCCTATAGAATCCTTCAGCAGCACCTGAAGTATAAATATGTCCGGCTCATATCGATACTAAAGGTCCTACTAAAGAATCCTTTGCTCTGATAGCCACAAGGAAACCTAATGCTCTGATACCAACTTGTCACGCCCCTAATTTTAAGGCACGTGAAACCCATATACTATGAACAGGTATTTCCATAAATATGCATAATTCAATTCGTCATCATGTAAACCGATACATATAGATTCCCATATACTTATACAATATACAAATTAAGTCTATAAACACCAGAGTAATGAGAGAAGTAAGGATCCTGTCTGTGGCATATAGAGCAGACTCTAGAATACAAATACAAATACAATACAAATAACGTGAGCCTTGGAAGCAACGTAGGCTTACCCAGAGAGTAGACAGTCTAGCTGATCACCTATCCACAAGACCAGACTCTGTCTCCTTATCTGAAAAATATATCCACAACGTGTAGTGAGTTTTACAACTTAGTGAGCAGATAAGACCTTCTATAACCGCTTAGGTTAGCATATGGATGACTTATACTTTAAAGTTTATCATATAGAAAGTACAATTCAGAAGTACATCCATATGGAACCCGTATTTCAAATATCCTCATTTCACAATATAGCCCAATATTCAAAGCCAAATACAGTACAATACGATTATAAACAAATACTGTGATGCAATAAAAGATTTCACATGCTTTAGGAGGTTTCCATATTAGAACCAATGCAATAAATAATCCCAAGCACATAGTAAGGGAGGGTAAATCACATATCAATAATAGGAGGCATCCCGCTCTCTCCGATAACAACAACTCCCGTGTGTTGGCCGTCACACGAGGTTAGCACCGCCCCTGCTAGCTGAGGTATCAAGTGCACCAAGGCTAACATTCCCTGCTGTTAGCAGACAGTGATTCCAATAGGATTCCTCCACAAATACCATATTTGCACATATGCCATATCGTTCAAAACAGTGGTTTCAATATAAACTCATAAATTTTTCAGTCTCAGTACAATTCCTCTGTCAGAAACTTCTCAATCAGGGTTTATCACATATATACATGCCTTTTTCCAAGGCAATCATATAACTTTACAAATAATCAATGCAATGTGCACAATATATTTCCTCTACCATACGATGAAAAATACATGTAAAATCACATATTCAATGAGTTCAAAAATTCAAGTTCAAAACCATACTCTTCTTGAACTATATTCCCGATAGTTAGCAAATCCAGATAATTCAATCCATTTTAGATACATATAAGAGTATAAATCACTTGTAAATATAATCAATTATACAATTAAAGTTCAAGAAGAGTATAGGGCAAGTTATAGAAAGAATTATCTACTCACAAGGTAAGGGCTTCGAGTTGGACAGCCTTAAAATGTACTTTTTCAATCTGAATTTGACCAAATAAGCTTCAAAAACGTGTCCAGAGGGTCCAAAAACCTAGGAAATGACTCCAGGAGCTCGGTCAACGCTAGGTACTGTTCACCACCGGAAAATACTATTTACCGCCATTATTCATCACCGGAAATCACTATTCACCGTCACATAAAAAGTTACCAAATGACTAAAAAAAATACATATCCTAATGTTTATCTAGCTTCTGAATCCATCTACGATGTCAGATTTTCAATTGGAGGTCTCTAAGTAAAAGTTTCAGAAATTACCTTTTACGGAAATTTTCTATTTCAGATCTACGGCGATTCAAAGGTTGATTTGAAAAATTGATCGGTCAAAACCGTAGTATTCTTCGTCCTGAATCCATTAACACCTTTAGATTTGAGATCAGAAGCCAATAGGCACTCCAGATTTAGAGAAAAAGATGAAGGTCACTATTCACTTGCTATTCCTCTTCTCGATTTATGTTTTCGATTTGCAGACGGTATCTCCCGGGTTCCTCCTTCTTCCGTTTTATCTTCTTTGTTTTTTTAATAATAATAATTATTATTTAATAATTAAATAATAGAATTTTCTTTTATATAAATTCATATAAATTCCGTTTTTCATCCTAAAATATCCTAAATTTTTTTTAAAATTTACATTCTCATAAGCGTTTAGTTAACCTCTTAAATTATGATTTTTCTTGATAAAAATCTCAATAAAATAAATTACAAAATAGATATCTTTATACATAATAAAAGAAAGAATAGTTCTAAAAATATGACAAAAATTCATTAGAGGTCAGTATAATTATTTGAAGTAACACAATAATTATTTTACTTAAAAGTCTACTTACTTTTAGCAAAACATTATTATTTTTAAATAAATAAAAATATATTTGCTTATAGCAAAATTTCATCGTTTTTTTTAAATAAAAATTACGCGCCAAAATCATAAATTCTCATATTTCCTTTAATCGGAATTTTCATTAGATTTTACGATTGTTACAGAAATATTACACGAAGCTAAAATTTTATTAAGAGCTTTATTTGAGCAATGCACCAACCTATTATGCCACAATGTATGAAGTGAATAATGGCTTGGAGCATTTGAACACGTATTATGAAAAACACTTGTACAATTTAAAGGGACTGAAACACCATGACAGGTAGGATCTGCAAACACTGATGAAGAATTTCTGGTACAATTAACAACTTCAAGTTTCTTGAGGAGGTGTTTCAGCTGAAACTCATGGAATCTGTATAGTCCATTAGAAAGGCTCCCTTGCAGTAAAATTCTATTGGTGCCTTTCTGCTTGACAAAGCACTCAGATGGATGCAATTCAAAAAACACTTCATTATCTCGTGAAAATTGTGATACACTGAGAAGATTCTTAGACATGGCTGGTATATGAAGTAAGTTCTTGATTTTAAGTATTGAGTTAGTGAAAGGAGATTTAATGTGAGGGGATCCTATGTGAGAAATTGATAGACCAGAGCCATCTCCCACATGAACTTGGCTAAATCCTTGATATTTGTAAGGTTGTGATAAATTATGAGCATGAGGTGTGACATGATTTGTAGCTCCTGAGTCTAGGTACCAAGATGAATTTGCAATCATTTTAGAAGTAGCTACTTCTGTGGCAGGGTACTGTGAGACGTGATTCTCCATTTGTGAGAAGTTATTCTGCATTCTGAAATTGTTAGCATTAAAATTCATAGGATTGTTAGTATGATAATCCATGTATGAGTGGTCAAATCTGTGAAAACAATTTATAGCAGAGTGTCCAGGTTTATGGCACACTTGGCAAACCAAGTAACCACGGCCTCCTCTGCCAAAACATCCTCTAAAACTTCTTCCACCACGAAAACCACCTATGTAGAAATTATAGGAACCTCTGACTCCAGACTCCACATTTCTATTTGTATTAAAATTACCCCAACCTTGTGTATATGAATTCATGTTGCTATGGCTTGGAAATGCAGATGCATTCCTTTGCACTTGAGTTGCATTTACACATGAATTTACAGTATCTACTGAGGCTGCTGCTGAAAGTGTATTTACTAATTTTACATTTTTCTTTATTCTAGCTTCTTGAGCAAGGAGCAGTGACTCAATCTCATTTACTGTGTAGGTTTCCTTTCTAGTTACAATTGAGGTGATAAAAGAATCATAATCCTTAGTTAGTCCTCCAAAGATATATTCCATATGATCATATTCAGATACATGACAACCAATCGAAATTAGTGAGTCAACCAAACTTTTGATTTTCAACAGAAACTCAGTTATGGAGGAATCATTTTTTCTAATAGATCTCAGGATAGTTTTGAGTTGAGTACCTTTGGCAAGCATATGTGATTGAAAGAACGTGGAAATTCTTGACCAAACCTAGAATGTATTTTTGCATCCAACAACACGTGTAAGCATGTTTATGCTTATAGATGACAGTATCCATGACAGTATGAGTTGGTCCTGTAACTCATACTCTATAAAATCTTCATTTTCTTTTCCAACCTCAGCATTTGCAGCAGTGAGATATCTTGGCAGAGCTTCACCATCAATATACTTCAATAGCTTAAGACCTTTGAGTGCAGCTAGGATTTGCTGCTTCCAGCGTAGATAATTTCCATCATCAAGCTTGATAGAGATGGAGCTATTGAAGGTAGTCAACTTGTTCTTGTGACCTTGGATTAGTGGAGTAGACGGATCGGCTTCAGCCATTTAGGCTCTGATATTATGCTAGAATCAAGTATTTGTGAGTTCTGCCATTGAAGTAGAAGATGAAGAACAAAGAGAAAGAGAGAGAGAGAAGATAATGCAGAGAAAATGAAACTAATAATCTGTAAACTTTATTACGTAAGGATCATTTACAAAGCATGCATTACGTCTATATATAGACTTCAAGATAACCTAACGTGAGCTGATGGTTATAACTACTCAGTAACAAATGTCTAACAGAAAATACATGTCGGATATGAGATGACCTAGTTACACGTTAACGCTCTTCCTTCAACACCTTTTTATGCCCATCACAAATTCACAATCTTGCCAAATTTGGGTGATAAATTTTAAGCTATATATGGGGTCATAGGTAAGGGCTAGGAGAAGTTCAGCACTTGTGATACCAGATTTTAAAATATTTAAAATATTATAATATAACGTACCGTTTGGTATATAAATTTGAGTTGATATTCTCATTCTATTAAATAAATTGTTTGATTGCAAGAAACCACAACTTATGAAATATAGATTGTTTTATATGAGGGAGAATGCATTGCTACACAAAATTAATAGAATCAGCCAAAGGGAATGGAATAAAATTTAAAATAACATTTTTTATTATTAAATAGACAATAAAAATATTTTAAAAATTAATTAATTAAAAAAAGTTTGCAAAAACCACTTGTTGAAGTGGCTTGTTGTCTGCAAAATAAAAAATAAATGTTTTTGTAAAAAAATAAATAAATTAGAAAATATTATTTATTATTGATAAATAAAATAAAATAAATAATATTTAAATTATTTTTAAAATCATTAGTATTTTTAATAAACTTTTTATATTACTAATTATTATTTTAATAATTTTATTCTTGAAGGGTCTTTTTGTCAGTTTTTGATTCTATTCCTACATTATTTATGACATACCAAACGTAGAAAAGTAATAAAGATTTCATTACATTCCATGTTGTATCAAAAGCAAGTTTAATAACAGCATTTCATTCTATTATATTACATTCTCAATTTTTATTCTCATTCCTTCTTTCGCCACCAACCAAATGAAGCCTAAAATGTGACCATTTAAATCTACCTCATATGGTTAAAGGGTAGAGATTTAGATATAGAATTATATAGGTTTGACTCTTCTTATGTACAAAAATATAATATAAAATACAATGTTATTTAAAATTATTGTATTTAGTTTGACTATTAAAAACTGTTATAAAAATGATACAATTAGTATTTTAAATAAGTTAACAAATCTAGAAGATATGATATAAAATTCTCATGGTTTTGGAGTAGTATATGAAGTGATATGAAGATATTATTTTAGACTGTTATTCTGTTGTTACATAAAAACATATTATTAGAGTTATGAATTTCTTATAATGTAGTCTCGAGATTAATAATTTTATCATTTATGACAATGTATCTATTCACATATCACGTGTTGGTGTCCGTTATGGCAATTCATTATATTTAATTTTTTTTTATCAATAATGGCACAATATTTTCACTACGCTAATAAATTAATAGGCAATATGTTTAGAGCAAATTATAAAATAAATTACATTTGCACTAATACATTAAGAAGAAAGAGGCATTTTATAATGAAGGTTTTTCTCTCTTAATTTTTTTGTGTGGGATGTATAGAAACCCAAATAAAAAAAGGATTTTTCTGCAATTTGAAATTTATTTTATGTACATATACTAAAGTTTGATTAATGTAAATTTTGATTGACCTCAAAGTAAATTAGCAAGCTAAAAATGCTTATATTTAAAAAAAAATATCATTTCTGAGGAGGAAGAAAATAGACCTTGGACATTGAAATCTGCTTTTAGAAAATAAAGAAATTGGTAACTTTAAAAAAAAAAAGGAAAAAAAAAAGTAGCTCAGTGTGCCATAAAATGGTGAATCGAACAACATTGGTGTCTAGATGTTGCTTAAATACACTTTTTATCTATTGTTATTATGAATATTTTAATTTGATCTATTTAGTTCAAGATAAAGCAAAATTAATTTTATATTTTCAAAAAATTATAATTAAATATTTTATTAACAGAGAAATTTTTTATGTAAATATTAAAGCATCAATGTAACACTAACCTGGGTTTTTTTTTACGTTGGTTATCTGTACACCCAACTAACTGAAATTACATCATTGGAAAAAAAATGTTGTGGAAAGTAATATTATATGAATAAAATATAATTTCAATTGTCAGAGTGTCATTTGGATATATATGTTACTTGAAAAATAAAAGTCAACTTAACATCTATGCAAACATATTTTGTTTAAAAAATAGAATTATGATTGAAGGATTCAATAGTATTAAAGAGTAATATTGCCTCCTTTTGAATTAGATAGTCTGAATTAAAATATTTTTAATAAAAAAATTAGAATTTATTTAACCCATCTAATTACAGAAGACCGATGTTAGACATTACAACTTTAAAATATTTATAAAGACATTTAAAATTTGAGAAAAATTTAAAAATACCATTAATTAAAAAAAATACATAAGTGCAATTACTTGATGTCGGATTCAAAGTTTTTAGTACATAAATGAAGATAAGTAATAAATATTATCAAATATTAATCCTCAACTTTGTACAAATAAATTTTCGTATAATTCCTACCAAACAATAAGCACTAGAGAATATTGCTTATAATGTTGCTATTATTGCAGCTATCACCATTTTATATACATAGCATTGTCCACCTTGAAATTTTTGGTAGGTTATAGCTATATCCCCAAAAGTTTCCTACTCCGCTTTTTTTGTTTTCGTATTATGAGAAATGAGTAGCAAGTCAAGTGATCGAATCATTCAACTTGATCTAACAAAATTTAAATTAAAAAATTTACATATGAATTTGATCAAAATATCTGAGTCATGACATATTAAATTAGTTGAGCTAAATCAAATTGGTTAAATCAATTTTTTTTTAAAATATTAAAATAAATACATCCAATCTACTCGTCTTAACCTAACATTTTGAAAAAAAAAATTCACTTGTATAATTTAATCAATTTAATTCGGTCCACCCAAAATGATTTTTTTTTATTAGGTTCAAGCTGAAGGTTTTGTGGCGCTGGTTTAGGACAAGAGGTTCTGCAGTGCTAAAGCTAATTCTTGAGTGAACAAATTTCTAACTAAATCCTTTCATTGATAAGAGTTATGCATATTTGACATTGGGCTCTGATTTTTTTTTCTTCTAGTATAGAGTCTAACTTGGCTATCAAAGTACTGACCCTTTTGTGTGGCTTTCAATTTTTTTTTTCTTATGGCTGAACTTTTATCCTCCCAAAGAGCGCCTTCCATAATTTCATTTAGCTTACAAGCCAGTTGGTTCAATTGTTATTGTGATTTCTTTCAAAATGAGTATACAATTCTAAATAAACAATATCAATGTGACAGAGTGTAAACTTAGGGTATGTTTGAAAGTTAGAAGAAGAAAGAAAATGAAGAGATCTAAAGGAAAAGAGAGAAAAAAAAGGAAAGAAGAATAAATGGCTAAATAATAATTTCTTTTTTTTGTTTCCATCATTTTCAAAAGTTAGAATTATGAATAATAAAAAATATTTAAAAACTAGTGAATAATTATTTATTTTTTTACCCTTCATATAAACAACTTCAAAGGGAATGCCTAACTTTAAGTTTCACTTTCCTTTTCTTCTTCTCTATTTTTTTCAATTCAAACATATATTTAAAATGGTTCAACTAAAATATTTAATTTATGTATAAAAAAAGAAGAAGACTCCCTGTTAATAATAATAATAATGCCTATTTTTCATATCAGGAAAATTTAATAATAATGCCTCTTTTTCACCGAAGAGCTCTTTATGGTGCAATAAGCCCATACTGGCATTTAACGAGATAAGGAACAAGGAAAAAGCTATTCGCTGCAAAAAAGTGTTTTAGTTTGATGTCTATGTCAAAATTAATTATAAATAACATGCATTCCCTTTCCAAATATAATAAATGCATATATATTATTCTCTTCGGGTCCAAGATTACATCTATTCCCTCATATAATTGGTAATCTATCCTATCTTATATGAATTAATTAAATAAAATATCAAGTTAAATTGAATTTATTTTCATTCAAATTAAAATATGTCACCAACTGATGTTAAAGAATTTATCTCGTGATAATATATAATTTGTCATTTTAGGTATATATAATTGCAAAATCCAAATCTTAGTTAAAATTTTAATTAAGTTCAACTTGGGAGTAATTAATTTTACAATTTTTTAAGCTCGAGATTAATAATTTAATTTTGATCAAACTAGAAAAATAATTAATTTTTTTAATTCTAAGATTAAGGATATTTTTAAGTTTTATATGGGCTCAGTTTTGTCTTGATCTTAAAGACATGTTTTTATATTGACTTAATACATTTAACATTTTAATTTTAGAGTGTTCCCATGATAACTAGATGTATGTTAATAAAAAAAATGAATATTATTTTCTTTTTCTAGTTAGGGTAAGCTAACTCTTTTAGAGTATGTTTGAATCGAAAATAGTAGAGGAGAAAATGAAAGAATCATTGAAACATTCCCTTTGAGAGTTTGTGGAGGACAACAAAGAATTTTTAAATTCCCTTCTAAAATTCTTTAAACTCCTCTCTCTCTTTTAAATTAAATTTTCCCTTATTGCTAATATGGAGAATTTTTTAGGACAAGCTAATTAATAATTAATTATTACGTTATTCTTTATTTTTTAAATTTTTTATCAATAAAAAATTATTATAATTAATTATTTTGATAAAAATAAATTTATAAAAATACATTATTATCAACTTTTGAATAAAAAATAAATTAGTTCTAACGGTAAGATAATATCTTTAACATATAATATATTATTAAACATGTTTTATTGGCTAACAATAAAAAAAATATTATGATGACGATTTTTAACTTAACCTATCATGCATTGTCTATATATAAAATTGGGCAAGTTTCTTTCAACCAAAATTAAAAAAATATAGTAGCTAACCAAAGAAAATTAAAATATAGTATCTGTTATTATGACATATTTATGTTATACATTTAAAATTGGGGTATTATATAAGCCAATTACTATTATTATTTTCTATAATAAATAATCTAATGTGTGTCTATATATATATTGAAACTAAAATACTATTTTGAGAAGACCTACTTAATTGACTTTTAATACTTTTTAATTATTACTTGTAACTTATATTTATACATTTTAACAATAAAAAAGAGAATTTTTTTTAATTTTTTAATAATATGGTTGATTAAGGAAAAGCTCGAGTTAAATCTCTTCTTTGAATTATTTTATTCTCAAAGGATTGTCCAAAAAAAAAATAAACCTAAGTTGATGAAAAGAATACCTAATATTAGGATTAGGAGAGGTTTAGTACATATGATATCAGATTTTATGATATTTTAATATAAAATACGGTCATCTGATCCTATTTTAAGTGGTTGGGAGATCGGGATTTAGATATAGAACTGTAGGTTCGACTCCCACTTTTTGTACTAAAAAAATATAAAATATGTTGTTATTTAAAATTACTGTATTTGATTTGACAATTAAAAACTATCATAAAAATGATATAATTAATATTTTCAATAAGTTAACAAAGCCAAAAAATATCATATAAGATTCTCATAGTGTTGGAGTTGTCACGCCCTAATTTTAAGAACACGAATAACACTCTTGTTCGATAACTTTATCTTTATCTATTTACAATTAACTTCATATTATGGCATATCAGGATAATGTCATACGTTTGCAAGTTTTCAATATAACTAATTATACATATTAAGTCTACGTTTATCAGTTTTATAATAGAAACAAGGATCCTGACTGTGACGTTCAGAACAACTCTAGAGTACATTTATATTACAATTTAAACACAAAGAGCCCAAAAACAATTTAGGCTCACCACAGAAGTATGACACTTAGTCGATCAAGAAGTCGCAAGACCAAACTCTGAATCTTTATCTTAAAAACATATCAACAACGTGTAGTGAGTTTTACAACTCAGTGAGTAGATAATAGCTCCTATGACCTCTTAAGTCAACATATGGATATACTCTTTATTTTAAAACTTTTTACATTGAAAATCACAATTCAGAGGTACATTCATATGGGACCCGCATTTCAAATAACCTCTGTTCAAATTCATATTTATAAGTAATGCTGTAAGAACGATAATAAAATCATGGTATGCGTCAACATAATTCTTATGAAAATATTTGGAGGATCCCATATCAGAACCACCATATCAGAGTTTAACCCCTTCCGTACTTTGGTGGTATAGGATTTGTCTAAACTCAGCATCCCATTGAGGTTTGTCCTACTACCATTCAAGAGGACACGTGAAGGGACTCTATATGGGTATTTCCTAAACACACAACAAGGGAAGGTAAATCACATCTCATATAACTGGCATCTCGCCCATATAGGAGGCATTCGGCTCTCCTTTACATATCATCTCCCGTGTGTTGGCCCTTACAAGAGGCTAGCACCACCCCCTGCTAACTGAGGCAATCAAGGTGCACCAAGGCTAACATCACCTGTTGTTAGCAGACAGTGTTTCCAATAGGATTCCTCTATAAAACCATAAACTCATATATTCCATATTAATCAAAACAGAGATACTATTATAATACAATATTTTCATTCTCAGTATATTCTTTTGTCAAACTTCCTAATCAGGAAAATCACATATACATATCCATATCCAAGACAAACATATCACTGTATAAATCAATATCATATGCATAACATATTTTCTTTGTCATATAATGAGAAATACATTTAAAAATCACATGTTCAAGGTGATTCAAAATTCATTTCAAAAATCATATTCTTTTTGAATTAAATATCATATTGTAACTGTTTCAGATATTCTAAACCATTTCAGGAACATATAAAAGTATAAATAACTGGTAAACATACTCATTTATCAATTAAAAGTTCAAGAAGATTAAAGGCAAATCATAGAAAGAATCATCTACTCACAAAATTAGAGTACCAAGTTGGACAACCCCAAAATCTATGTTTCTGGTCCGAATTCGGCAAAATAAACCCCAAAATCAAGTCTGGAAGGTCCAAAAACCTTGAAAATGACTCCGGATTTGCGAAATTTGACTTCCGAGAGCTCGGTCAACGCAGGTCAACGCGAGGAGTACTGCTTGTCATGAGCTACACGCGCCGCCTAAAGAATTGCGCGTGGGATTCACTGCCAAGGGAGATTCAGCACGTGGGGGTGTGTGCAGTGGTGTATCAAACTAAAATTTGAGATCCAAAAGTTTCGGCACCTTTTTGATCGATCTATGGTGTTAGTTTTTGCGTTTGAGAACCACATATGAGAGTTTCAGATATTACCTTTTTAGGAGGTTTTTTCTTCAATTTTTCGGCCAATCTCCGGCCAATTCTCCAGAAACCAATCAAATAGATTTTTAGAACTCTTTGTCTTGAGTCCGTTGGCGGTGGTGGTGTCGAAATCCAAGGTCCGGAATAAGAGAAATTTTAGAGAGAAGTTAATGGGTTTCGGGAGAGAAATTTTTGAGGAGAGAGAGAAATTCTGAAAATTATGAGCTCCTCGGTGTTTGAAGCCCCTTAAAATATCCCGGGGAACGTTTCTGTAAAAATTCACTTTTAGAGGGAGGTCCTTGTAAATTTTTCTTATTTACATTTTGACCCCGAAACTTTTAAAAAATTACATTTTGACCCCAAAACCTAAATTCTCATATTTCTTTTGTAATTCTTTCATCCATGTAATAAATAAATTTATTTTCACCAGCTCTTATCTCCATTTTCAAAATCCTTTCTTTAATTCAAAATTTTCTTTAATTTAAACTTTATTAAATTTACGGCTATTACAGGAGTAGTATATGGAATGATATCAATATGTTATTTTAGACCCGTCGTGTAATAGCCGTAAAATTAACAGAAATTTTAAATTTAAAAAAAAATAAAAAGAGATTTTGAAAATTGTCACGGTCCCAAATGATGGAACACATGACCGGCACGGTATAAGGGTTTCTCCCTAGCCGTAAGCCTAACACATAGCATGCACAAATATTTAGCACACAATCCAGAGTACATAATAAATATAACTAGCCACATATGCCACATCCAATATAAGAAAATACTGTGTATATATATATATATATATATATATATATATATATATATATATATATATATATATATATATATATATATATATATATATATATCATGAATCCAACATCCTTGATTCAACTTGGCCCATGGCCTCATAATACAAACATAGTTGTAAAACATAATACTGTTTTCCAAACAACACATCAAAGTACACAAGAAGCGATGATCATGCCTGTAAGTTTATGGAGGTACTCTAGACATAAACTAAACTAGACAATCATTACAAAATAGCCTTGCCCAAACTGGGGCTCACCAACACTATAATCAGCCTCCTACGAAGCTGTAGCTGGATCAAAATCTCTTTGACTATCTGTGGGGAGAAAACATAAGAGGGGTGAGATCACATCTCAGTGAATGGGTAAATCATACTATAACTGAAATAGGGCAAACCAAGCACGAGTGTTTCGCAATGAGTTCAATAATTGAAACATTAAGCATTTAACCATAATTTATTGAAATAAAAGCTAAACAATTTAAATGTATGTTCAAAAGATAAAACTGGATTAAATAAGTAACCGTAAAGCAAATCAATTATGCATGGTAAGTAATAAATGAAGTTATGTATGCAATAACAATGATGAATGAGCTCGTTTAGAAATATTTAATCTTTAAGAAAAATGCATCAGTTTATTGGAGTTCTTTCCTGACAGACTATCATCTTTCCCAAGCACATAGCAAGGGAAGGGTAATCACTGTAGGTGTAGACATAAGTCCACCCTAAATTTTCCCCAAGCACACAGCAAGGGTATGGCAATCACTGTAGGCGTAGACATAAGTCCACCCTAAATCCTGTGTCTTAGGCAGTCATATGCCCGTCACAGTATCCTAGGCTGAAGCCTTTGCATAAAATCCTGTGTCTTAGGCAGTCATATGCCCGTCACAGTACCTTAGGCCGAAGCCTTCGCATGACCATGGTGCACCAGGGCTAACACTCCCTGTGGCTAGCTAACAGTGATCTAAAAGGGTCCCTCCAATAGAAAACATTTGAAATATTCTATTCAAAGAGTTTAAAGTAAAACATGTCAATAACATTACAATAAAGCTATAATTCTCCATCTAGCTCTTTTCATGCATAAAATTCTGTTCTAAAATATATCTCATCCATGAATTCCCATGGAGACCTTTATAATCATAAACTTTCCCTTTTAAACATAGATCGTCCGTAGACGTCACATAGATGCTAATCATGCATCAAATCATTTCATGGCTAACTTAGTTCATTTCTATGACTAAGTTCGCATTTCTATAAATCTAGCTCAAATGGAGAATTATCAGCCTAGATGCTTGCCCTGCATACCTAGAGTTCAACTAAGATTTAAATTTATAATTTCTAACATGGTTGGAACATATTGGTTTTCAAAGCGGTAAAACAATTTAGCATACATTCCAATTAGTTAAAATCATACGAGAGAGAGAGTTATAAACCGAATTCGTAAAACATGCGCTATAGTACGAAAAACTCACTCACCGTACTAGGAGTCCAACAACGAGAATTTCACCTCGTGGTGGCTCAACAACCTAGAAAACATAGACATAACATGAAAATTAGATAAATCTTAAACGTCACTATTCATGCTAGAAAATACTATTCACGCCGAAACCTAAAAACCCTATATTCTAGCATAGAAACTAATTCTAAGACTATCTATGGAAAGAATTTCGGTAAAAACGAAGCCTAAAATGCGATTGGACGGAATTTACCTTGGAGGTTACTATTCATGCGATTTTCTAACGAAAATTCAGTGGTTTTCCGGCGAAACTGATCGGTGGGGTTTGTAGCTCTCCTTCCGACGAGTCCAACGGTACCTTGCTTGCTCAAATCGGACTTCCGGATGATGCGATATCTTAGAGAGAAGGTGGAGAAAATTCTAGAGAGAGAGAGAGAGGAAGGTCCAAGTATGGAGGAAATGAAGGAAAAAGGAAGGGGGGACCGCTAAAAAATGCCTATCTGACGAATCTCGCCGCGGCGAGATTTTTGGTCCGCGATTTTCGCCGCGGCGAGAATGCTATAGGGGAAGCTGCAGAAAACGCAAAAAAACAGCTCGAAGCACGGCCTGACCGTGTCCTGGAGCATGACCGTGCTTCGGGGCTATAGTGCACCAAGTTTTTGTCGAATTGGACAAAACCTCCAACATGAAAGTTGTAGCCCTTTCTCTTAGCTTTCTTTAGCCACTTGAATCACCTAATTTGGAGTTCATATGAAGGAGTTATACATAAAATAGTGAGCAAAGGTCCAGACCACACTATGCTTCGATTTTTGCCTCTTATCACTATAATATTCATGGAATTAGCAAAAGTGCCCAACATCAAAGTTGTAGATATATGTCGTATCGTTCAACAGAAATTGGAATCACTTAATTTGGATTTCATATGAGAGAGTTATGCTTATATGAGTGAAGAAAGGTCAGAAACGCTCTAAAATTTTACATTGTTCTCAACTTTCTTTGTTTCAAACGATTTGTACTTAACCTTCAAAGGTTTTATTAGTTGAGGGTTATTACAAAAAAAGAGATAAGAACCCTTGAAAATATGTTTATTTACTACATGGGTTAAAAAATTACAAAAAAATATATGAGAATTTACGTTTCGCGGCCAAAATGCAGTTTCTTAAAAATTTCTGAGTTAAAATGTAAATAGAGAAAATTTGCAAGGAGCTACCTCTAAAAGTGAATTTTTGTAGAAAGGTCCTCCAGAATATTTTAAGGGCTTCAGCCAGAAAATCCAAATTTTTTTTCTCTCTCTCTCTCTCCTTAGAATTTTCTCTCTCAAAACCCTAAAACTTCTTTCTAAGATTTCTCTGCTTTCGGACTTCGGATTTTAACACCACCACCACCAACGGACTTAGGATGAAGAGTTCTACAAATCCATCTGATTGGTTTCTGGAAGACTGGCTGAAAAATGGAAGGAAAAATCACATAAAAAAGTAATATCTGAAACTCTTATCTGTGGTTCTCAAACGCAAAAATTAAAACCGTAGATCGATCCAGAAGGTACTGAAACCTTAGGATCTCAAATTTCAAAACCATTCTCCTTGCACGCGCCCCCATGCACCACTTTTCCTTCGACGAGTGAAGCCCATGAGTAGCCTCTCTTGGTGGCGTGTGTAGAGCGTGAGTTCGGACCTTGTTGCGTTGATCGAGTTCCCAGAGGCCAAATTTTACAAATTCAGAGTCATTTTCAAAGTTTTTGGACCTTCAGAACTCATTTTTGGGGTCTATTTTTTCAAAATCGAACAAGAAACATGGATTTTGGGATTGTACAACTTGGTACCCTAACTTTGTGAGTGGATAATTCTTTTTATGACTTGTTTATACTCTTCTTGATCTTTAAATGTGTATTTGATTATGTTTATAAGATATTTACACTTTTATATATTTCTGAAATGCATTAAACTTATCTGAATTGCTTACAATTTGAAATATAGTTCAAGAACAGTATAGTTTTGAGAAATGGATCTATGAACTTATGATATATCTGATTTCACATGTATTTCTTATTAAATGGTGAAATGAATATTTATGCACGTGATATTGATTTATAATGCTATATGATTGCCTCAAGAAAAGGCATATATATGTGATAAACCCTGATTGGGGAATTTATGACAAATGAACTATATTGAGACTGAGATTCTGAATTATACTGAAATGAAAGCTCTATTTGAAATGATATGGAATATGTGCATATAATTTTGTAGAAGAATCCTATTAGAAACACTGTCTGCTAACAGCAAGTGATGTTAGCTCTGGTGCACCTTGATACTTTAGCTAGCAAGGGTGGTGCTAGCCTCATGTGAAGGCCAACACACGGGATATGATATGTGATGGAGAGCAGGATGCCTCCTATTTGGCGAGATGCCAGTTATATGAGATGTGATTTGCCTTCTCATTGCTTTGCGCTTGAGAAATTACCCATATTAGAGTCCCTTCGCGTGTTCTCTTGAATGGTAGTAGGGCAAACCTTGGCTGAAATGCTAAGTATAAGCAAATTCTACACCAACAAAGTACGGAAGGGATTGAACTCTGATATGGTGGTTCTGATATGAGATCTTCCTAATATTTTTATAAGAAATGTTTTAAATGCATACCACTGTTTGATTATTGATCATATTGTATTATATATGGATACAGATATCTGAGTTGATTTGAACTGAGAACATTTGAAAATGCGGGTCCCTTATGGATGTACTTTTGAATTGTAATTTCTGATATGATAAATTTTAATAAATGAGTACATTCATATGTTGATATGAGAGGTTATAGAAGGTATTATCTGCTCACTGAGTTGTCAAACTCACTACACTATATTTTCACATTTTCAGATAAAGATACAGAGGATGGCCCTGCAGCTACGTGATCCGCTAAGTGTTATATTTTATGGGTGAGCCTACATTACTTCCAAGGCTCAAAATGTTTTAAAATATTATGTCATTGTAATCTAGAGTATGCTCTAAACGCCACAGGCATGGTCCCTATTTCTGTTGTAATATTGTTAAGTGTAACTTTTGCATGTATAATTAATTATACTGGAAACTTGTAAACGTATGATATTTTTTGATATGTGATATTGTGAGCCATATGCAAATAAATAAGTGGTGAATTTTTCTGATAGATGTGTTATTCACGTCCATTTAAATTGGAGCGTGTCACGTCACTCTGTTATTACATAATAACATATTAAAGACATTCAACCAACTTAAGTATATTAGAGTTATAAATTTTCTTTAAATTTATTTGGCATATCATTTATAATAAATTACCTTAATAAAATAAGTGGTAATATGTTTAAAGCAAATTATAAAATAAATTACAATGGCACTAATAGATTAGAAGAAAGGGGTATCGTATGATGAAATTTTTTTTATATTTAATTTTTATGTATGTATAGAAATCCAAATTAAAAAAAAATATTTTTCACCGATTTGAAATTTATTTTATTTACATATACCAAAGAAATGTGCATAAGGAAACCCTCCAAATCACTATATTAGGTTAATGTAAAGTTTGATTCACCCCAAAGTAAATTAGCAAGCTAAAAAATTCTTGTATTAAAAGAAAAATCATTTCTAAGGAGGAAGAAAATAGACCTTGAACATTGAAATCTGTTTTAGAAAATAAAGAAATTGGTAACTTGAAAAAAAAAACACAATGTGCCATAAAAGGGCGAATCAAACAATATCCGTGTCTAGATATCGCTTAAATACGCTTTTTAATTATATATTGTTATTATAAATATTTTAATTTGATATATTTAGTTCAAGATAAAGAAATATTAATTTTACATTTTTAAAAAATTATAATTAAATCTTTTATTAACAGAGAAAATTTGATGTCAATATTAAACCTCCAATGTATCACATTAACTTGGCTTCTTTTATATAGGTTATCTGTATGTTCAAATAACTAAAATTAAATTATTGAAAAAATATATTATCGAGGCTAATATTACATGAATAAAATTGAAAATTACTCTTAATTAAAAAAGTACATAAGTGCACTTATTTGATGCTGGATTCAAATTAAAAAAATAGAATTGTGATTAAAGAATTTAATAGTAATTTTATTTTAAATTAAAGAGTAATATTACGTCATTTCGAATGAGATGGTCAAAATTAAAATATTTTCAATAATAGAAAAATTAAAATTTATTTAATCCGTCTAAGTTAGACAATACAACTTTAAAATCATTTATAAAGACAGTTAAAATTTGAGAAAAATTCAAAAATACTCTTAATTAAAAAAATGCATAAGTGCAATTATCTGATGCTGGATTCAAAGTTTTTAGTACATAAATGAAGATAAATAATAAATATTATCAAATATTAATCTTTGTAAAAATAAATCTTAGTATAATTCCTACCAAACAATAAACACCAGAGAATTTTTTTTTTCTTGCAAAGGGGCAAGGGCACTCTCGGCTCATCATCAGATCTAATAATATTTTATATAGATAGCATTGTCCACCTTGAAATTGTTGGTAGGTTATCACTTATCACCAAAACGTCCTACTCTTTTTATTTTATTTTATGGAATTCTAAGAAAGTATCTCATATTTTTTACGTATAATCTTTATTTAGTATATTGAGATTGTTTCGCTTTACAAAGTATATTCCAACAAAATTAAATATATGATATTACAGATAAAGTTTTTTTTACTAAAATTAAATTTACTTAGCACGGAACTACATTTATGGGTAAGTTCCTTGCTCTCCTAATTCTTCAAGTTTTAGTTTTTCTTCTATTTTTGCTAACCTAAACCTGGAGTTTGTGGCCTAAGTGCTTTTTTTTTTATTCCTTTGGTTTTTATGCAAGGCGTGCCTATGCCTATTTGCTATGCAATTTATGGCTTTTGGTTAAATGAGGTAATTATGTTGTTTGAAAATAAATTATTATTTACAATGCAGTTTGAGAGGGGGGGATGGTATTTTAAAATATAGATAATTAATTGAAACTTCTCGTAATTTACTCAAATTTCTCATGGCTAAGGACTCAATGCAGGAAGTCTAGTATATCCCATATTGCTATTGAGAAGGAGTTAGTATTTTTTTTTTCCTGTACAAGTGTTTGAGTTGGGGATGACAATTTGGGTGGCTATTTTAGATGTCCAATTATATTGACTAATATAAATTATAACTATCCCACATTTGACTAATAATGGACAACGGATAGGGTTTGAATATTGAAATTAGATATTCATATTGATTTTAGATGAATTCAAATTTAATTTCCGAACATATGATATCGGTCTAATAGTATTGCGCAAATAAGATAATATGTAAACAAAAATAGAACTAAGATCTTATTTGATTTGTAGAAATAAGTTGATAGAATGAAAATTCAAATTCTATTACATGGAATGCAAATTTTTTCTTATATAGTAGATAACTTTACTACAAAAAATTAATGGAAAGAAAAAAAAATAGAATGGAATAAAAAATAAAAATAAAAACTAAAATACTTTTTACTAACTTAACTTTTTAAGTAAAAAAATTAATAAAATAAATTTTTTCACCATGATTATATTTAAATTAAATTTTTTGATACTTTGTTAATATTATTAATACTTTTAACAAAATTTAATTCAAATTTTTATATTATTAATTATTTATTTATAATATTTTAAAATAATTTTTCATGTTAAAATAAGGTTATTTTAATAGTTTTATTTGTCAAAGGCATTTTTATCTTTTTATTTATTTTTATTTTATTTTTATATTATTTATAGTATACTAAACGTACAAAAATAATGAAAATCTTATTTATTTTTGCGTCATACCAAATATAATTTTAATCACAGTATTTTATTTTATTTTTATTTTTATTTCAATTTCTTTTCTTTAAAAACAACCAAATGGACCTAAGATATTGAAGTTTGATTAAATCTTATTTAGATTTTTTTAATTAATTCTTTTTCCACTAAAATTGATATAGGCTATGTTTGGTAAAAATAGCTGATAAGTTAGCTGAAAGCTGAAAAGCTAATTTTTAACTGAAAGCTGTTAAACTAACTTATTGAATTAGAAGTGTTTGGTAAAATTAACTGATAAATGAGCTGATAAATGTAAAATAATATAAAAAGACATATATAAAATTTATTATTTTTTTAGTAATTATATTTCATTATATAATCTCAAAAAATACAAAATAAACAAAGAGCTATTTATGGTGGAATAAGCACATACTGGCATTAATTGAGCTAAGGAAGAAGGAAAAAGCCATTCGCTGGGAAAAAGTTTTTTAGTTTGATGTCCATATCAAAATTAATTATTAATAACATTCCCTTTCCAAGGTAATAAATATAATAAATGGACATCAATTATTTTCTTCAGGTCCTCAGTTGCTGTATTGTATAAATGACTGTCATTTTAGACTTCAACACGGTCGAAGATGACATACATTCCCTCATATAATTGATAAAATATCAAATTAAATTGAATTTATTTTCATTCAAATCAAAATATGTGATAGTACACAATATGTAATTAAATTGAATTTTAGGTATATAATTATAAAATTCAAATCTTAGTTAAGTTTTTAATTAAGATCAGCTTGCAAGTAATTATTTTTATAATTTTTTAATCTCGACATTCATAATCTAATTTTGATCAAACTAAAAAAATAGTTAATTTTTTTAGTATTAAGATGAAGGATACTTTTAGGTTTTATGTGGGCTATTTTTTCATTCAATCTCAAAAGGAATGTTAATTATTATCTCTTTCTAATTAGTATAAGCTAATTCCAGAGTAGATTTGAAAGGAGGATAGTGGAGGGGGAAAAAGAGAGATTGGGAGGGTTTATTAAAACATTCTCTTTAAGAGTTTGTGGAGGAGAAAGAAAGATTTTTAAATTACCTTCTAAAATTCTCTAAACTCCTCTCTTTCTCATAAATTGAAGTTTCCTTTATTGCTAATTTGGAGAATTTTGTAGAACAAGCTAATAATTAAGTATTATGTTATTCTTTATTTTTAAAATTTCTTATCAATAAAAAAATTATTATAGTTAATTATTTTGATAAAAGTAAATTTATAAAAATATATTATTATCAACTTTTGAATAAAGTTTTGGCACATAATATAATAAACAAATTAGGTTGATGTCTTAAAGCTCAAGTGGCAACTTTTGAATAAAAAATAAATTAGGTCTAACGGTAAGATAATATTTGTAACATATAATATATTATTAAACATGTTTTATTGGCTAACGATAAAAAAAAATAGTATATTATGGTGACGATTATTAACTTAACTTAGTCTATATATTAAATTGGGGAAGTTTCTTCCAACCAAAATTTTAAAAATATAGTAGCTATACCAAAGAAAATTAAAATATAGTATCTGTTATTGTTATGACATATTTATATTATACATTTATAAGTGGGGTATCATAAGCCAATTGCTATTATTATTTTCTATAACAAATAATCTTGGAAAATTATAAATAATTATGCGTGTATCAATAAATATATTTAAATAATTTATTTTACTTTCCGCATGATGAAAAAGTAATATTAATTAGGTACAATTTAAACTACGAGGAGAATACATTTCAAAAAAATAATTGAGAGAATTTTAAAATTTAAATACTATTTCAAATACCAATATTTATCTAATGTGAAACATATTAAACTTTTACGATAGTAATAAAATCTCTTAGGGCATGTTCAATTGGAGAGTTTTTAATTTTTATTTTCAGTAAAAATAGAAAATAAATTTAAAAATTATATTTTATTATTATTATTATGTTTATAATTTTTTTTCTAAATTTTTAAAAATTTTAGAAATGTTAAAAAAATAATTTTAATATCATAACGATGATATCTTTACAATCATTTCAAAATTATTATAATACGCGTTAACAATATTTTACTATTTAAATCAAAAAGTAAAATCACAATCATATAACTAATAAATAATAAATATATTTAAAAATATATGAAAAATAGCAAATAAAAAATAATTTTAAAAAAATATTTTTACTGACCAATCACACCCTTAATTTTTTTTTTAAAATTTTTGAGTTAAATTATTTTAGCACCACAACCGTAAGATTGGACTTGGACAAAGTTTTTTCATGATTTTTTTTAAAGATAATATTGACTATTAATTCAAATCTTCATCTCAATCGTCTAAATTAAACTCAATCAATTTTTATTGACTTTTAGTTATTACGTGTTGTTCAATTTTATCCATTTTAATAACAAAATATGAAAAAGAATTTTATATTCTTTATAAAAAAAACTTCGAACTCTAGATCTCTTCTGTCAATCATGTTCTTTTCAAAATGAAAAGAAAAGAAAAACTAAAGAGGGTGTAAGAAGATTTAATTTCATAATTTCAAATCGGCAAAAGGTTTAAAGACTTAAAAAACTAGAAATCAAATTAGCAGGGGAATAAGAACAACGTGGTTTTATAAGTGGGAATTCAAGGTGCCGAAGGGGGCACTTGAGGGAGATAATTGCATGCCAACCAATATAATGCCAGATTCATGGCAACGACGTCGTCATGCGTGTTGGGTTTAAAAACTACAGAGTTGACGTGATGAAACACTTATGCTGTCTGAGCAAATGAAATTCTCGAGTTTTTTTGACGTTTGACTATTTTAATAAATTCCATATCGTCTGGCCCACTTAATCAAAGGCCTAATTTCACTTTGTAAACTATTATAAGAAACTCCCTTGATTTATTTTTGTTTTTGAAAAATTTTGATAATTTTTCATTCTAATTCACGTTGATATTTCTGTCAGTTTTATCTTTTATTTTTAATTTAAATATTTTATTATATTTTAAAAATTACAAAATCTGATTTAATAAATGAAGCAATAGAGTTTGTATTCTTCTTTTAATTTAATATTTATTTATTATTAAGTATAATACTTTTATATAACTATTGTAAATGTGGTTGAAATTTATTATTGAATGAATTTTTGTTTCATTTTATATAAAAAAAAATTGATAGCGTAATGAAAATAAAATTTGGGCCAAGTATAATGGAGGATGATGCTACAAGTTTCCAACCAAGCTACGTTCTCTTTTCTTGTCTCCAATATTTGTCTTACGAGTCACTGTCCATCTTCGCGGTTTAAGCGCCACGTACCCGCCACTCTAACCCTCCGCGGCTCTCTCTCTCCTATCTTAATAAAATAAAATAAGATTAATTAATATATTTATGACGTAATTTTTTATTTTAAAAATAGATATACATTTTAAAATTATAAATAAAAAATAAAAAATTCTTTCTTCCTTTAATTATTACATTTATGACATTACTTTACCTTTCATATAAAAATATATATACAATTTTTTTTTAAAATAAAAATATGTTTCAGTTTAATTTAAATATTTTAAAATTTTTTTAAATTAAATAATAAAATAAAATAGCACTCTCTCAACTTTTTTAATTTACTATACTCTACTATTAGTTATTACTTTTTAAAATAATTATAAAGTGTTTAAGACTATTAAAATATCAATTTTATTGGATTAAAATTTTAGTTGAAAATTGAAAAGAAAACAAAATTTAAGAGAATGATATTTTATTTATTTATTTTATATATTTATTTTTTATAAAAGATATTTATAAAGTAGTAGTATATAATTTTTATTTTTTAAAAAAGTTTATGTACATATTTATAATTGAAGAGAGGACTATATAATAAAAAAAATTAATTAAAAGATAAATGTTTTACTCTTATTTTTAAAAGAAACTCAAGTATAATTTCTTATTAGAAAAAAATATAGTATAATAAAGACATTAATTAAAGAAAGAGAGATTATTTTATTCTTATTTGTAAATATCATGTTAAAAAATAAAATAATAATATTTTTAAAATATAAAGAAGATTTATATATATTTTTAAAAATAGAAAAAATAATTATATTTAATGAAAAATACAATGAATGTTTGTATACATTTTTAAAAAGAAAAAGGAGATAAGTGTATTCATAAAAAATACAAGAGTTATTTGTGTGTATTTTTTAAAATAGAAGAAGGTCAATATATTTAATATAAAACTAAGTGAACTGAAGTGAATATCAAAGTATTTTATTTAATAAAATAAAATTAATAAAAACTAAAATTAAGTTTGAAAAGCAACTAAAGCCTTACTTAGGGTTTTTTTTATCATCATTTAAAACTTTAAACAGTTTAGTAGCCTTTAAAAAAAATTTAAAAGAGTCTTCTAATCAAGGTACTAAATTTCGTTTCGAGATACTGTTTCAGTGATTCCAAAAACAAAAATATTTTGAAACGTTTCGGAAATTTCGAAAAAATAGAAATTTTTTTTAAGAAACGTTTCAAATAATTTTAAATTATATTTTTTCAATTTTAAAAGATTTTAACGTAATATTATAAAAAATTAAATTAAAATTAATTTAAATTAATGTCTATAATTGAATAGTGAGTAAACATGCCACAATAGTAGTGACTCCGATTCAAATCTTAACAGCATTCAACAATAATATCTCTTTTGCATCTATCTCTCAATCTTCTTCTTAATTTTTTCGTGGTATCTACATTTAAGTCTCTCTTTTTCTCTCGACTATGATTTTATCTTTATCTTTAGGCATCTTTCTCTCTCTTTATTTTTCAATATCTCTTTTCATCATTTTTATAGTTTTTTTTAAAAAATGAAAATAATGAAAGAAAATAATATCATGAGAACAAATGGGGAGAGTAGGAAGTTAATAAAGATGTTGTGACTTATGAGAGAAAATAACTTGGTGTTAAATGTGATATGATACTACTTTCGTCTACTTTTAGATTGTCAATTTTTTATTTTTTAAATTAGTTTAATATTTTTCCATCGAAACAATTCAAAATAAAAATATTTCTATCGAAATAACTCAAAACGAGAGTATTTCTATCAAAATAACTCGAAAACAAGAGTATTTTTATCGAAATGAGAGTATTTCTACAGAAATTTTTACGAAAACAAGAGTATTTCTACTGAAACATTTCGAAATATAGTAATTTCAATTGAAATAGTATAATTTCTTAACAAACACTTTGTTTCATTTTGATAACTCCGTTTTGTGTCGGTGACTCAAGAAATGAAAACGTTTTGGTTGTTTCGATAAAAAAAAAAAATTTAGTTCCTTGCTTCTAACATGTGTGGATGTATCATATTGTCTATTGGTATTATTTTATATTCTATATTAATATATAAGCATTTGGAGTTCTTTATTTATTTAATATTTTTAGTAATTACTATTAATGAATTATCTATTTATATCCTAGTTACTTAATTCTAAAAATTATCTATTTATACTTTTTAAAATAAAATAAAAATTAATTGACATAAACATTAATGTGCATTTAAATGCTAATACGATATAAAATTTAATATATACTATTTAAATAAAATAATTAATTATTAATATAAATAAATAATTTTTACAATAATTTTATATTATAATTTTCATTCTAATATTTAAAATATTTAAAAATATTCAACATATTTAATTTCATATATTAATATCCAAAATATTTAAAATTCGAATTTAGGATTTTAGGTGATTTGAAAAGGAATATAATATTTTTAAAATTCTACTTTCATTAATATTTATAAATTTTTAATTCTATTTTTAATAGCAATTATAATTTTATAAAAAAATGAAAATTTATAAATATTCTTTTATAAGAGAGTATAAGATATTGATTGTAACATTTTGTTTTATAAAAATTGATAAATTCAAAATTTTCAATAATATGATATATTAATATAATAATAATAATATTTTTATCCCTTTTAGTATTTTAAATATTGATATATTAAATAGAACATTTGCAAAATGACGAAAATATACCAAACTCCATATAATCATTGTAGTACAACATTCACCAAACATCAATATTAAGTAACCTGCCCCTCAAATTACCTAAACATCCTCGTCGCCTACGTGAGGACGTGCCTCTATCCCCAGCATAAAAAATTGAAACAAAAAACCGAAATTATTAAATAAATTAAAATTAATGGCAAAAAAAAAAAAAACTTTCGTTGGGCCTTGGAATTGTCTTCTCATTTCTTTTCATGATTTCATTTCTCAGGGGAGTTTCTGCCTTTCCGTATTTATTTATGATTTTTTAATTTTTTTCCTCTTTCTTCGTCTTTGACTGGGTGTACTTTTACAGACTTCTATTCTCTCTCTCTCTCTTTTTCTCTCTCCTCTGTCTCCTCATCCCGTTTCGGCGACGCCAGAACCTGCATTGCTCGCCGGTAATCTTTTCGGTAACCTCTGTTGAGCCGTGAACCACTGTCATCTTCCCCAGAAACCGCTTCTGCTGGTCGAATAACCAGAATTTTTTTCCTGGTCCAACTCAGTCCATGAGTTGAAGAAGTGCCTGCTTTGACTTGGAATTGTCAATGGAGTTGCTGGGTATTTGAGTTATGGGAAGAGGAACAGATCTACGAAGCTTTGTGCGTTCTATAGCGTGAAGAATAGGTGGGTTTTGCTTCAGAGAGAGGGTGAGCTTTCGGTTGGATGTGAAAGTGGATGGTAGTGAACGGAAGAGGTTGGAGTTGTATATGATGACTGGAGCTCTGGCTAGCGATCGCAGAGGGTGTTGGCGTTTCGGTCAATCTTTCACATGAAATGGAAGATCTTGCTAGCTACGGGAATGCCGACCGTGGCTTAGAGCAGGTGCCTCCCTCTCTCTCTCTGGGTTATAAATTCAGTTTGAAAAGTTCTAATTTCTGCGTTAGCCCTAGTTATATTTTACGGTTTGGTTGCAGTGTTTGTTTTCCATGTTGTTTCAACAAAATATGGTAACTTTGATTTCTTGTTGAAGGTACTTTCTTTGGCTAAGAGTATAATGATCAATTCTGTATTACGTTAATTGGACTACTTAAGAAAGTTGGGATTGCTTCTGACTCTTGTCGGAAGACCGCAAGAGAAGAGGGTTAAATGAAAATATGGAGGATGAAATACTCCATTTCCTTTGGTTCTCTTTAAGAAGTGAATTTTTGGGCCCTTCTGGAGAAGAAGGGTTGCTTAAATGATTTTATGCTTTATCAGTGCTATGGAATGGGGAATCTCAAAAGGAAAGATACATCTGCCTGTTTGTGTTCCAATGGTATGTTTCAGGATGTGTTATGGGTAACTCGGTTCCAAATTATTATAGGCTAATTCTTACTGAGGATCGATGTCTTTTGATGCCTTGTTCTAATGATAAAATTTCATTGATTATCTTACTCCGAAAAAAAAAAAAATCCTTCTCACATTCATCTTTTCACTAATAGCAAATTTAATAATGGCTTATAATGATAAATAAATAAAAAAAGCAAATAAAGAGAATACTAAGATTTGACAAGGTTCGGCCAATTGTGTCTATGTCCCTGAACAGATTCATCTTGTAGCTTGCGTAAATACACACAATAATCGTATTTGCTTCTTATATACTTCTGCCTTAACGTAAACTTGTCAAATCGCTTGTCGGTGCCTATTTATTACAATGCTCCCAACCGTCCATAAAATAAAAATACCATTAACCTTTCACCAAAAATAAAAAATCATTAACCGATTAAAAGAGTTCCTTAATAAAATTAATCAATTGAATTCTTGTTCTCATAGCATGCATTCCTTTCCTATAGCAAATTGCTGAAATTTTTAAATATATTAATTTACTTAAACAAATATTTATTCCTATGCAATTTTTTTGGTATCTATCTATGTAATTATTTCATGATAGAGTAAAATAATAAACTAATAATTTGTTCTTTAAATTTATAGACTAACTTAGTTGCAATTCTTAAATTCTTGTAAGTATATGAATTGATACTTAAAAATATTAAATCTGTTATATATTAATTCATCTTTGGAGAGATTAATATCTAACGAGTTTAATATTTTTATGAATTAAAAAAATAAAAAATTGATAATTTTATAAATTAATTATACATTAAAAAAATTTAAAAATAAATTTAGAAATCAAAATTTTAGTTTATTGTTTTATGATATTTAAATTTTATAAATTTGTTATATATTAATTCATCTCGGAGAGATTGATGTTTATTGATGGTAGATATTTTGGGATTAGAACTTGATCGTAGCCTCAAGCCACATAGAATGAGTATTATGAGAGAAATATCATTTGCAAGTATAAGAAGCGAGGAAACCAAGAGATATATATAGCAGAGCATGATTATGAACACATATCAACGAACAACGACAAAGCAGCACACCCTATTATAAAAATACAAGAAGATCAACAAATACTAAATATAAATGAAATACAACCAAATAAAGAGTAAAAGAAGAATTCTTCAAGATCTTCAAACACACTATATCTTTTTACCTTTTTTGAGAGTATAGTTTTTTTTTTTAAGAGTTTTCTTATTAGGCTGTCAAGTCCATAATTATATAGGTAAAGAGTTAAATATAAATTTTTAAACACTCTATTCAACACTCGAACTCTTATAAAAGAGGAATGGCTATACAGCAAGAAAAAAATTGCGATAAAAAATTTAAACGAAAAAAAAAAGTAAAAAAAGAAAGAGAACGGTGTAATTCCTATCATTATTTCGTGTGACAGTCCAGAAGCTGGAGGTAGGGGCGTTCACAAATTTAGTTCGATCAATTTTAGAAATTGAATTAAACCGAACTGATAATAAATATTTTATTAAAAAATAAATTTATTCAATTTAGTTGAAGTTTTTAAAATCAAACTAAACCAAAATCAAACCATCATTATAATCGGGTGACAGCCCCAAAAGTTGGAGGTTTCGTGGCCTGGTTTTGAACAAAAGGTTCCGCGGTGCAAAGCTAATTCTTGGGTGAACAAATTTCTAGCTGAATCCTTTTTCTTTTTTTGGACGGGCCATATAACCAACAATTCAATAACAAATGCCCAAGGCCCATTTGAGAGACAAAGAGCATTCGGAATCTTCCTATGCCAGCTCACCAGAAATACGAACACAAACAATAGAGCACCACACTCTGGAAAAAAGAAAAGGAAAGAAAACTCGATCTGCATCTGACCTACGCCTACCATCTTCACCTTTCTCTCGATCCTGCATCTATTTTAGTAAAAATTTCAGGCAATTTGGTGGGGCTAAAGTCCAGTTTCTCCTCAGCCTTCCCTGTGATTGAAGTTTGGCCACTGTATGAGCTACCGTATTACCCTCTCTAGGGATCCAGATATAGGTGAAGTTATGCCCTTCTTCTTTTGCTCTCTCTATTAACCTTCTTATGTGGTTAACCTTCCAATTCTTAGTCCGTCCATTGCAAGCATCAATCAAAATTTTATATCAAACTCAAAAATTACAGCTCCTATTTGTAGGTTCCTCGCAATTGTAATGGCTTCCTCCATAGCCCTCGCTTCTGCTTCCAGAGCCGAGGGAGCAAGGTAAGTTGTTGATGATCCCGTGAGCAGTCTTTCTTTCGCATCTCTGATCACTACTACCGTGTGACTTCTCAGATCCTCCTTCGAGTAGGCTGCGTCTGTGTTGATCTTCACCCATCCAACTAGAGGTAACTTCCATATATTTATCTTCTCTGTTCTATTTACGGGAAGTGCATGGTTAGCTTGATTTGATTGCATCTGGCTGTGTCTGATATCTGAATACATGTTATTTGTCTTGATAGTCACACTGACTGGGTTAATTCGATGCTGTTCAAATCTGTGTGCATTTCTCTCCTTCCATATGAACCCTACGTAGGAACATTTTGTCAGTTAAATTTGCTCCTTCTACTCCATTTTGTGCGAACTGATCCAGCTTTTTCTCCAACCACTCCTCTATTCTAGTGCTTTACCCTGCATCACTAGGACCTTGTAAATTAGAGCCAAACCATGTTGGTCTTGTCCAATTACAGCCAAGAAAAAGATGTTCACTAGTTTCTTTCGTAGTCAAACAGATCGAGCAAAGAGAGTTCTTAGTAAGCTTTATTATGCATAAATTGATAAGTGTTATGCATATTTGACATTGGCCCCTGAATTTTTTTATATTCCAGTTTAGAGTTTTACTTGGCTATCGATGTACCGACTCCATTGTCTGGCTATCCTTTTGATTTTTTTTTTCAGATGTTTCGAGAGTATACAACTCTAAAAATACTATATGGATATGATAGAGCGTGACCTTAGGATATATTCAAAAGTTAGGAGACGAAAGAAAATGAAAAAAATTTTAAAAAAAAAAGAAGAAGAATAAATGGTTAAATAATAATTTTTCTTCTTTTTCATTTCGACCCTCTTAAAATTTAGAACTATGAATAATAAAAAATACTTGAAAGTCAGTGAATACTTCTTTATTTTTTTCCCCTTCATATATTCTAAAAAAAGGGAATGCCTATCTTTAAGTTTCGCTTTTCTTAAATTCTTCTCTATGTTTTCTGGAAATGGATCCTTTTGGCGCAGCAGAGGATGCAAAGCCGCGTTTTGGTTTTTTATCTTTCTTTTTTTAATTTATTTTAATAACAGTATATTTATTTTAATTAAATTAAATCATCAAAAAATTTCAAAATTTAAAATTAAAAGAGTCAATTTTTATTTTTATATTTAAAAAATATTTGTTTTAATTTAATTGTTTTAAATTTTAATTTTTAAACATTTTACTTAAAATAATAATGAATTTTTTTTTAAAAAAAATAAATAAATAGTTCTTTTGATTTCTTAAAGAATATATATTTTTATTTAATTTTTAAAATTTAATTTACCAATTTAATTTTTTAAATATTAATTTATTTTAAAAAATATTTTTAGATTTACTCTATTAATAAATATTTAACACATTTTTTATTTATTATAATTACATAGTTTATGTGAAGATACAATTTAGTTAAATAATCATTTAAATTAGTGAAGAAGTAGTTTAATTTAATTTTGGTTTTTTTAATTAAATTAAAATAAACTTATTGTTATTAAAATAAATTAAAAGTAATAAAATAGAGAAAAAAAATCTAAAATAACTTTTTTAGCACATTTTTTTATCTACTATAATTAAGAATTTATATAATTAAAATAAAAAAATAATTTAAGTAAGTTCTTATTTTGATTAATTAAATAAATTTATTAAGCTTCTATTGATAAAATTAAGATGAAAATATTTTTAAAGAAAAATAATTCTTTAAGTAAGATTTAAAAAAATACTTTTATTAAAATAAATAAATAAATAAAGGATAAGAAAACCAAAAATCAGAAAAGGATCCATGTCCATGTTTTCTTCTATTTAAATATGTTTTAAAAATAGTTCTACTAAAATATTTAATTTATGTCAAAATTAGAAGACACCCAATAATAATAATAATGCCTATTTTCCACATCGAGAAAATTTAATAATAATAATAATGCCTATTTTCTACCAAAAGCTATTTATGGTAGAATAAGCAAGCACTGGCATTTAATGAGCTAAGGAAGAAGGAAAAAGTTATTCGCTGCAAAAAAGTTTTTTAATTTGATGTGCTGCAAAAAAGTTTTTAATTTGATGTGTATGGTTTTGTTTGGCAAAATTAATTTATAAGTTAGTTAAAAATTTATAAATTATAAATTACTTTAAATAATATATAACTTATAAATTTTCAATTAATTTAAATTATTTAAATAAATTTATTTATTAAATATTTTTAATTTGTTCAAACAAATTTATAAGTTAGTCAAATAGACTATAAGTTAACTTATTTGATTTGTCAAATATATTTTATGTTAAAATTAATTATAAATAAAATTTATTTTCATTCAAATTAAAATATGTCACCAGTTGATGTTAAAGAATTGATCTCGTGCTAATATACAATATGTGTGATTTTAGGTATATACTTGCAAAATTTAAATCTTAGTTAAAATTTTAATTAAGTACAGTTTAGGAGTAATTATTTTTATAGTTTTTTTAATCTCTACATTAAAAGTCTAATTTTGATCAAACTAAAAAAATAATTAATTTTTTTAATTCAAAGATTAAGGATATTTTTAAGTTTTACATAGGCTCAGTTTTCTCCTGTTAACATAATGCATTTAACATTTTAATTTTAAAGTGTTCTCATGATAACTCAATTCATGTTAATAAGAAAAAGAATATTATTTACTCTTTCTTATTAGCATAAGCTAACTCTCGTATGTTTGAATCGAGGATAATCGAGAAGAAAATGAGAGAATCATTGAAACATTCCCTTTGAGAGTTTATGGAGAAAAAGAAAGAATTTTTAAATTACCTTCTAAAATTCTCTAAACTCCTCTCTTTCTCTCTTATAAATTAAAGTTTCCTTTATTGCTAATTTGGAGAATTTTTTAGGACAAGCTAATAATTAAGGATTAAGTTATTCTTTATTTTTAAAAATTTTTATCAATAATTTTGATAAAAATAAATTTATAAAAATATATTATTATCAACTTTTGTATAAAGTTTTAACGTATAATAGAAAAATAAATCAGGTTGATGGCTTAAAGCTCAAGTGACAACTTTTGAATAAAAAATAAATTATGTCTAACGGTAAAATCATATTTTTAACGTATAATATATTATTAAACATGTTTTATTGATTAACAATAAAAAATAGTATATTACGACGATGATTATTCACTTAACTTATCATGCACTGTCCATGTATAAAATTGGGGAAGTTTCTTTCAACCAAAATTAAAAAAAATATAGTAGCTAACCAAAGAAAATTAAAATATAGTATCTATTATTATGACATATATTATGTTATACATTTGAAATTGGGGCATTATAAGTCAATTACTATTATTATTTTCTATAATAAATAATATTTGAAAATTATAAATAATTTGTCTGTGTATCACTAAATGTATTTAAATAATTTATTTTATTTTATTTGCTTTAAGCATGATGAAAAATGAATATTACTTTTGTACGATGTAAACTACATTTAAAAAAAAAATTTATTGAATGAGATAATTTTAAAATTTAAATACTATTTTAAATATCAATAGCTATCTAATATGAAATATATCAAGCTCTTTAAGATAGTAACAAGATCTCCCAAGGTATGTTTGGTTGGTGAGTTTTCAATTTTTATTTTTTAAAAAAATAAAAAATAAGGCGTGTTTATTTATCGTTTTTTATTTTTATTTTAAAAAAAATATTTTTAAAATTTTTTCAAATATTAAAAAAATATTTTTAGAAATTTTAATATCATAGTACACTATAACGGTAACAATTATTTTGAATTTATTACAACATGGTTGAACTTTGTTTTACTGTTTAAATGAAAAAAGAAGAAGATATTAACGATAGATTTAAATCTTCATCATAGTCGCCTGCGTCAAAATCAATAAACTTTTAATGAATTTTAGTTATTACTTGTTACTTATTTTTATTCATTTTAATTACAAAAAAATGAAAATAATTTTGTATTTATTCTATTACGGTTAATTAAGAAAAATCTCAGAGTTAAATGTCCTCTGTGAATCATTTTCTTTTCAACGTAAAAAAAATAACTCTATTGAATAAAATGAAAAGAAAAAAAAACCTAAAGAGGGTGTAAAAGGATTTCATTTCATAATCTCAAATCTCCAAAAGATTTGAAGACTTAAGAAACTAGAAATGAAATTATCAGGGGAACAAGGTGATTTTGTAAGTGGGACTCTATCGATGTATTTGGTTTGTAAAAATAATTTTTATTTATTTTTAAAAATAATTTTTATTTTTTATTTTTTAAAAAATATGTTTGATTTATATTTAAATTTTAATTATATGATTATATTTTTAATTTATTTTTATTTTTATTATTTTTTAATTATATAAATAATAAAATATAGTTCACATAATTTAAAATAATTGTAAAAATATTACAGTTACAATTTATTATAGTACTGAAAATTTTAAAAATACTTTTTTAACATTTTCAGAATTTTTGAAAATTTTAAAAATATTTTCTAAAAATAAAAACAAAAAGTAATAAATAAACACATTTCTATGATTATTTTTAAATTTTAATGAAATTGAAAATTGAAAATTGAAAATTGAAAATATTGATACCAAATAGACCCTATCATACTAAAGTGTGCGCTTGATGAGCATAATTTCACGCCAACCAAAATAAGGTCTGATACATAAAGACTTGGTTGTGGATGTTGCATTTAAAAACTATTTTGAAGTTTAAAATTCTTGTGAGTTTTTTTTCACTCTTGACTATTTTAATAAATTCATATCGTCTGGCTCACTCATTCAAAGGTTTAATTTTAAAATATCACTTTGAAATTGAAGAAAATTTTTAAAACTATGACAAGATGATAAAAGGGTTGTTTGATTATATTTTTTTAAAATTATTTTTAAAAATAAAAGTATAAAAAATTTGTATGATAAATTATTTCAAAAATATATTTTTCTCTGTATTTAAAATTTATTTTTAAAATAAAAATAAAAAATAAATTTTAAAACAAGTTTTTTTTATTTTAAAAAGATTTAAAAATAAAAATTTATTTTAAAAATAATTTTCAAACAAGCTCAAAATTACTGTAAACCATACAATGGATGATAGGTGTCTATAAATTATTCTAAGAAATTCTTTTCATTTTTTGGGTATATTTAGATAATTTTTACTTTTTGGATTAGTATCAATAGATATTTTAATTTAAATATTTTATAATATTTCAAAAAATATTAAATCAGATTTAATAAATAAATAAAAATAGTTATCTTGTTACAATATTTAATAGTAATTTTTATCTCACAATTTAAAATATCAACAGAATTTTTATTTCTCTTTGCATATAACTATTGTAAATGTGGTGGAAATTCATTATTGAATGAAATTGTTTTCATTTTATCACCATTAAAACTTCAAACAGTTTAATAGCCTGAAAAAAACTTGAAAGAGTCCTTTAACACATGGATGTATCATATTTTGGTATTATTTTAAATTCTATATTGCCGCCAATCTTATCTTTCTCTTTCATGGTGCTATAAACAATTTCTTTATCTGTTGTAATCTATTTTAAACTTAATTTTTGATTTCAGAATATCTTCATTTCAAATTAATTCTGGCTTTTTTACATGCACCCAATATCTCAGATCATTGTAATTCAAACTATTTTTACAATTAGTTGTCTATATTATATTTTTGTTGTGTCAAGAAGCATTATATTTTATGTCATGGCCCCAAATGATGGAACACATGACCGGCACGGCATAAGGGTTTCCCCTTAGCCGCAAGCCTAACACATAGCGTGCACAAACATCCAGCACACAATCCAGAGTACATAATAAATATAACTGGCCACATATGCCACATCCAATATCAGAAAATACTGTATCTATATATATATATATATATATATATATATATATATATATCATGAATCCAACATCTGTGATTCAACTTGGCCTATGGCATCATAATATTCATGTGATTCAAATTGGCCCAAGGCCTCATAATACCAACATCGTTGTAAAACATAAAACCGTTTTCCAAACAACACATTAAAATATGCAAAAAGCGAGGATCCTGCCTGTAAGTTCATAGAGATACACTAGACATAAACTAAACTAAACAAACAATACAAAAGAGCCTTGCCCAAACTGGGGCTCACCAACACTATCTTCAGCCTCCTACGAAGCTGTAGCTGGATCAAAGTCTCTTTGACTATCTGTGGGGAGGAAACAGAAGAGGGGTGAGATCACATCTCAGTGAATGGGTAAATCACACTATAACAGAAACAGGGCAAACCAAGCACGAGTGTTTCGCAATGAGTTTAATAATTGAAACATTAAGCATTTAACCATAATTTATTGAAAGAAAAGCTAAACAATTCAAATGTATGTTCAAAAGATAAAACATGATTAAATCAGTAATCGTAAAGCAAATCAATTATGCATGGTAAGTAATAAATGAAGTTATTTATGCAATAACAATGATGAATGAGATATTTTAGAAATATTTAATCTTTAAGAACAATGCACTAGTTTATTGGAGGTCTTTCCTAACAGATCAATCATCTTCCCCCAAGCACACAGCAAGGGTATGGCAATCACTGTAGGCGTAGACATAAGTCCACCCTAAATCCCTGTGTCTTAGGCAGTCATATGCCTGTCACAGTATCCTAGGCCGAAGCCTTCGTATGAAATCTTGTGTCTTAGGCAGTCATATGCCCGTCACAGTATCCTAGGCCGAAGCCTTCGCATGACCATGGTGCACCAGGGCTAGCACTCCCTGCGGCTAGTTAACAGTGATCTAAAAGGGTTCCTCCAATAGAAAATATTTGAAAGAATGCTATTCAAAGAGTTTAAAGTAAAACATTTCAATAACATTACAATAAAGCTATAATTCTCCATCTAACTCTTTTTATGCATAAAATTTCATTCTAAAATATGTTTCATCCATGTATTCCCATGGAGACCTTTATCATTATAAACTTTCTCTTTAAACATATCGTCCGTAGACGTCGCATAGATGTTCGCATGCATCAAATCATTTCATGGCTAACTTAGTTCATTTCTATGACTAAGTTCGCATTTCTATAAATCTAGCTCAAATGGAGAATTATCAGTCTAGATACTTGCCCTGCATACCTAGGGTTCAACTAGGATTGAAATTTATAATTTCTAACATGGTTGAAACATATTGGTTTTCAAAGCGGTAAAACAATTTAGCATACATTCCAACTAGTTAAAATCATACGAGAGAGTTATAAACCGAATTCGTAAAACATGCGCTATAGTATGAAAAACCCACTCACCTTACTAGGAGTCCAACAACGAGAATTTCACCTCGTGATGGTTCAACAACCTAGAAAACATAGACATAACATAAGAATTGGAAAACTCTAAACGTCACTATTCATGCCGGAAACACTATTCACGCCGGCCGAAAAACTAACCCTAAACCTAAAAACCTTATATTCTAGTATAGAAACTAATTCTAAGACTATCTATGGAAAGAATTTCGGAAGAACGAAGATTAAAACGCGATTGAACGGAGTTTTACCTTGGAGGTTACTATTCATGCGATTTTCCGGCGACAATCCGGCGATTTTCCGGCGAAACTGATCGGTGGGGTTTGTAGCTCTCCTTCCCACGAGTCCAACGGTACCTTGCTTGCTCAAATCAGACATCCGAATGATGAGATATCTTAGAGAGAAGGTGGAGAAAATTCTAGAGAGAGATAGGAAGGTTCAGCTATGGAGGAAATGAAGGAAAAAGGGAGGAGGACGCTTAAAAAAATGCCCATCTGACGAATCTCGCCATCGGCGAACTCATTCTCGCCGCGATTTTTGCCGGCGGCGAGCATATTTTCGCCGCGGCCAGATTCGAAACCAGAAAACTCATGCTTTCGGGAAAATGCTGCAGCATTCTCGCCGCCGGCAAAATATTCTCGACGGGGCGAACTCATTTGACCGAATTTGACAAAACGTCCAACATGAAAGTTGTAGCCCTTTCTCTTAGCTTTCATTAGCCACTTGAATCACCTAATTTGGAGTTCATATGAAATAGTTATGAATAAAATAGTGAGCAAAGGTTCAGACCACACTACGCTGCGGTTTTTACCTCTTATCACTATAATATTCACGGAATTAGCAAAAGTTCCCAACATCAAAGTTGTAGATATATGTCTTATCTTTCAACACCAATTGGAATCACTTACTTTAGATTTCATATGAGAGAGTTATGCTTATATGAGTGAAGAAAGGTCAGAAATGCTCTAAAATTTTACGTTGTTCTCAACTTCCTTGTTTCAAATGATTTGTACTTAATTAACCTTCAAAGGTTTTATTAGCAGAGGGTTATTATTTGCTTATAGCGCGCCAAAACATAAATTCTCATATTTCTTTTTTTTTTTTTGTAATTCTTTAATCCATGTAATAAATATACATATTTTCTATGGTTCTTATCTCTATTTTCAAAATTCTCTCTTTTATTCTAAATTTCCTTTAATTGGAATTTTCGTTAAATTTTACAGTTATTACATTTTAGATGGGCAAGAAACTTTGAATGGCTCAATCTCTTTATCATCTTTTTTTAAAAAAAATTTGATTTACGGGTAAAAGAGTTATTGATTCTATTATCTCACTGACAAGACAATATGGTATTGGTTAAATAAGCTGTGAACCTTATTGATAGTTAGATATGTTATGAGTCTTACTGAACCCATTTCTAATTTTACAAAATGCCTAAAATATATGTTAGGGTTTATGATTGATTACCAAAACCAAACTAATATCTAAAAATGAGATTTTACAATAATCAAACTAAAAAGTTGAACCATAACAAGGGCATTTCATTTAGTGCCAGATTACCAAGCACATTTTTTAAACTTTCGTCTTTTGTGTTGCTTTTGGATTGTCCATTTCCTCCTTTTTTTTTTTAACACAAGTGAGTCCATTTCCAAGAGCATATGACTTATAGTAAATTGGGGGTAGTTAGGTAACGGCCTATACTTAAATTTAATATGATTTTTTTGGGTATTTCAAACATCAGAAAATGTAAAAAATTGTTGAATTTGAATATTAAAAAAATAATCATATATTCGTCCATCGCCATTCCTAGTTTGAGTCATTAACTTGTGTGAATTTATATATATAATAATTAAGATTTTAAGATAAACAATGTGTAAACTCAAATAAAACTAAGATATTGAAGTGTAATTAAATTTTAATTAGATGCCTCTAATTAATTCTTTTTCCACTTAAATTGATATAGTTTTATTTGTAAAAAAAAAAAAATTGGCCTTGTGGAAGAGAAAAGAAGAAAGAAAAAGTCTCTGTTTACAAGGTAGAGAGGGAAAAAAAAAAGTTGGTTCAGAAGCGGCAAAGGGAACACCACAATACACAAACATGTTGGTTCACTTACCAAATCTGGAATAACAAACTTCAGGAGAGATTACCCACATGAGAAGGGTACTTCGGTCATTTCAATGTAGCTGTGCTTTTTAATTTGCTCATTTTAGTCCTAATAAATAAATAAGATAAGGAGGCGTGCTTTTTATTTTTATTATTTAAATTCAAACTTTGAAATTAAGATATAATAAAATTTATATTTTTTGAATATCTCAAGTCAAAATGAGAAATGCGTTATCAAGATTGTTCAAAAAAAAATTAATTTTTATTGATGCACAAAATGATATATAAGAATATTCTGACTATAAAATTAAAAAAATAAATAAATAAAAAGAATAAGAAAAAAAAAGTTATTTACTAGCCGAGCATTTTACAATCTCACGTAAGGGAGGATAAAATAAGGATGGTGCTAATAGAGGTGGAGTCACCAGCAAAATCTTTAAAATTAAAGAAAGGAACATCTTTACTACGTCTATTATAGTGTAGGCTTTGTTTGGATAGAGAAATACTATTTTTTTTCTTAATAATCTTCATGACGTTTTGTTTAGAAATTTATTTTAACAATTAAGTTTTTTTGGATAAATTGATGATGCATTTGTGGGAACTCATTTGTAGTTATATTTTTTCATGTATAAAGTTTTTTAAATCATGATTAAGTTGATGATAAAATTCAGAGTATACGGCTGTTTTATTCCTTGAAATACATATACATTTTTCAATTTGATCTTTTAAAGTTTAATTTTCATTTTAATCTTTCAAAAATTGTTTAATTTTCAAAAATATTCTCACATTAATGCTATTAATAGATTTACTTATTGACTTCCTCAAAAGCTTATTTAATTTAATTAACTTGGTACTTCACATTTTATTTAATGAAATGGATTTAGTTATAAAAAAAATAGTTGTCAATATACTTTTTGAACAGTAAATTAAATTAGATCAAGTAAGTATCTAATGACCAATTAAATTCTTAATTAAGCTATATACATAAATTTGTTAATAAAATTAATATGAAGATATTTTTTAAAATAACATAATTTTTGAATTACTAAAATGAAAAAAATTGAACTTTCAATAATCAAATTAAAAGATTTGTATTTTTTGAAAATATGTATGTTTTGAGTACTAAAAGAGCAATTCAGAATATATTTAAGCTCAAAATCTCAAAAGGAAGGTGGCAAAATTTATGTGTCCCTACTTTACTAATGTGAATGTCCCTATGGATATCCTTCAACTTTCCGTGTTCCTGCTTTGGCGCTGATATAGAAAAATCGCAACGTCTCGATTTTCAATGACGAAACTTGCTCCCAACCGTTGATAGAATAAAAAAAATCATCAACGTTTTTCACCCCAAAATAAAAAATAATTAACCAATTAAAAGAGTCTCTTAATAATATTAATAAATTGAATTCTTGTTGTTATAGCATGCATTCCTTTCCTGGAGCAAATTGCTGAAATTTTTAAATATATTAATATAATTAAAAAAATATTTGTTCCTATGTAATTATTTTTGGGATATGCCTGTGTATTTATTTTACGATAGGATAAATTAATAAATTAATAATTTGTTCTTTAAATTTATAGACTGACTTAGTTGTAATTCTTAAATTCTTTTGAGTACATGAATTAATTATTAAAAATAATAAATTAGTTATATATTAGTTTGTCTTTTAAGAGATTAATATTCAACGAATTTAATATTTTTAAAAATTTTAAAAACAATTTAACATATAATGAGTTAATAATTTTATAAATTAATTGTGCATTCAAAAAATTTTAAAAACTAAAACTATATAAATTTATAAATATAGAAATCAAATTGTTAATTAGTTTAATTTTTTATAATAATATATTTAACATCATTGTTGTTTGTTGATGGTAGATATTTTGGGATTAGACCTTGTTTCTTTAGTCATAGCCTCTCACCACATAGGTTGAGTATTTACGAGAGAAATATCATTTGCAAGCATCAGGAGCGAGGAAACCAAGAGCAGAGCGTGACTGATGAACGCATATCCTAAGCTCACACATCTAAGAACAAAAAAGCCGAACAACAACACACCCTATTACAAAAGTACAAGAAGATCTACAAAAACTTTAATTAAAAAAAAAACTAAATAAAAAGTAAAATAAGAATTCTTCAAGATCTTTACCCTATCTGAGAGTATAGATTTTTTTTTAAGAATCTTTTTATTAGGCTATCAAGTCCATAGTTGTATAGCTGAGAAGTTAAATGTAAATTTTTAAACACTATTCAACAACCCAACTCTTATAAAGAAGAGAAAAGACTATAGAACGTGAAAAAAAATTCTATAAAAAAAGAAACCAAACTAAAAAAGAAGTGGAAGAAAGAAGAAGATTGTTAACGTCGGGTGATAGCCCCAGAAGATGGAGGTTTTGTGGCGCTGGTTTAGGACAAGAAGTTCTGCGGTGCTAAGGCTAATTCTTGAGTGAACAAATTTCTAACTGAGTCCTTTTATTGATAAGAGTTATGCATATTTGACATTGGGCTCTGATTTTTTTTTTCTTCTAGTTTAGAGTCTCACTTGGCTATCAATATACCAACTCCATTGTGGGGCTATCATTTTTTTCTTATGGTGGAACTTTTATCCTCCCAAAGAACGGCTTCGATAATTTCATTTACCTTACATGCCATTTGGTTCAGTTGTTATTGGTTTTTTTTTTCAGATGTTTCGAGAGTATACAATTCTAAATATACCATATGGATGTGATAGAGTGTGACCTTATGATATATTTAAAACTTAGGAGAAGAAAGAAAATGAAAAAAATTTAAAGAAAGAGAAAAAAAGAAGAAAGAAGAATAAATGGCTAAATAATAATTTCTCTTCTTTTTCATTTCGATCCTCTTAAAAGTTAGAACTATGAATAATAAAAAAATATTTGAAAGTCAGTGAATACTTCGACTAAAATATTTAATTTATGTCGAAATTGGAAGAATCCCTAACAATAATGCCTATTTTCCACCAAAAAGCTATTTATGGTGGAATAAGCACGTACTGGCGTTTAATGAGCTACGGAAGAAGGAAAAAGCTATTCGCTGCAAAAAAGTTTTTTAGTTTGTTGTCTATATCAAAATTAATTATAAATAACATTCCCTTTCCGAGATAATAAATGGACATGAATTATTTCCTACAGGTCATCAGTTGCTGTATTGTATAAATGACTGCCATTTTAGACCTTCGACGTGATCGAAGATGACATCTATTCCCTCATACAATTCGTAAACCTAGCCTATCTTATCTGAATTCCAATATTCCTCTATCAATTAATTAAATAAAATATCAAATTAAATTGAATTTATTTTCATTCAAATTAAAATATGTTACCAATTGATGTTAAAGAATTAATCTCGTGATAATATTCAATATGTGATTTTAGGTATATAATTGCAAAATTTAAATCTTAAAGTTAAAATTTTAATTAAGTTTAACTTGAGAGTAATTATTTTTATAAATTTTCTAATCTCGACATTAATAGTCTAATTTTGATCAAACTAGAAAAATAATTAATTTTTTAATACAAATATTAAGAATATTTTTAAGTTTTACATACTCTAAGTTTTCTCTTGTTAACAGAATGCATTTAACATTTTAATTTTAAAGTATTCTCATGATAACTCAATCCATGTTAATAAGAAAAATAATATTATTTAATCTTTCTAATTATTATGTTTGAATCGAGAATAATAGACTGGAAAATGAGAGAATCATCGAAACATTCTCTTTGAGAGTTTATGGAGGAGAAGACAGAATTATTAAATTACCTTCTAAAATTCTCCAAACTCCTCTCTCTCTCTCTCTCTCTCTCTCTCTCTCTCTCTCTCTCTCTCTCTTATAAATTAAAGTTTTCCCCTTATTGCTAATTTGGAGATTTTTTTAGGACAAGCTAATATTTAAGTATTATGTTATTCTTTATTTTTATAAATAAAAAATATTTTAATTAATTATTTTGATAAAAATAAATTTATAAAAATATATTATTATCAAGTTTTGTATAAATTTTTTAACATATAATAGAAAAATAAATTAGGTTGATGGCTTAAAGCTCGAGTGGCAAATTTTGAATAAAAAATAAATTAAGTCCAACGGTAAGATACTATTATTAACTGTAACATAATATATTATTAAACATGTTTTATCGGCTAACAATAAAAAATAATATATTAGGACGACAATCATTAACTCAACTCAACTTATCCATATATAAAATTGGGAAAGTTTCTTTCAACCAAAATTAAAAAATATAGTAGTTAACCAAAGAAAATTAAAATATAGTATCTGTTATGAATATCTTGTGTGGATGTCCATCATCCCGATATTTCAGTTATCCTATCTGATAAGATATTATTTCCAGTAATTATCTAAGAGGATAATTATCACTAGAGAGTTATCCTACAGGTGTATATCACTATTAGGACTCTCTCATCTACTTGTATAAATACCCCCTCATACATGAATGGAAAGAATAGTTCACTCTCTTGTTTCTCTCTTACTTCTCTCTCTCTACTTTTAAGTTATTTCATAACACGTTATCAGCACGACGCTTTACCTTCTGTTTCAAGGTTAGTAATCTTTAAATTATATTGCTATTGATTTATTTTATCCTTGAAGGACCATATCAATTTATATACAATTTTTTATTATTATTTAAATCTCTCTTCCTCTTGCTTCAAAATATATGTCCCTGAAGGACTACATCTATAAGTCCCTGAAGGACTGCATTAAATTATTTGTCCCTAAAGGACTGCACTTATATATCCCTGAAGGACTGCACCAATTTATGTGCAATTATATGTCCTTGAAGGACTGCACCAAATTATATGTCCCTGAAGGACTGCACCTATATATCCCAAAAAGACTGCACTTGTATATCCTTGAAGGATTGCACTAAATTATATGTCTCTGAATGACTACACCTATATATCCCTTAAAGACCTCACCAAATTATATGTCCTTGAAGGACTATACCAACTTATGTGCAAATTCTATTATTTTAGTTTATCCCTGAAGGACCGCAACAATTTCAGTTGCCTCAAGTTTGTCCCTGAAGGACAATGGTTTAGGTATAGCAAGTCTATTTTATCTCTTCTATTAAACTTTATTTTTTTTTTCACTCAGTATATTTATTTAGTTCTTTAATCAATTAATATGTATAGTTGCATGCATTTATTTAATATCTGTAAATAATAGTAATTACATCGATAGAAATGTAAAAACTTTTTTATGGTTATGCTTGACTAGGAGATTATGATAAAAGTTGAATATGCCTATTCAATTACAACTTCTTTTAATGAATATGGATGAAGATCATGTATATATGCTCTATGATTTATATTTGTAGAAATCATTGTTATTAGTACATGGTAAGTTAAGTAATGATTAGCATTTATCTCTTAATTAAGGAGAAAGCACATGTCTATGTTGATCGACATTAAATAATTATGCTTACAATACTTTGGCATAAAAGAATGATTTTATTTCTCCTCTTAATAATAGATAGAAGGCTACCATGAATTTACATGTCTTAATAGATAGAAGATGTTTATTGACTAGCATTATATTTTATGGAAGTTTTAACATATCGAACCTTACAAAACTCGAATTTCTTCACCATTACCTTCATAAAGGGATGAAAAGTGAGTACATACCATAAAATACCCACTTGTTCTTTGAAAGGTATGACTACTAGAAAAATAAGTTTCATCCAATTGACATTGTTCCATTCCCTAAAGCAAATGTAGCAACATATGACCACTATGGTCAGATTCAAATTTAAAGTCGTGGTTATGGTGATTATTCCAGGAACATACCTTCCCACCAGAAGTGGAAAAATTATATGGCTAAAAATCTCAATGATGGCTATGATTTAGATGTTACAAATTCTGTTACTGATCATGATGAAAAAAAATTGATCATTTAATTGATGATAATAGTATTCAAAAATAAGCTCTTTGTATAATTTCTATGATGTTAAACTTTAGGGTTTCCCTTTTTCAGTACAATTCATTCTTTAAAGTTGTTATTTTATTTTATGTACTATTTCCTCATATTGACTATTCTTATTTTATTTTTCAATCAAGAATGAATGTTTCCTCTATTGATACCAACATCACTAATGAAGAGATATGTCTCGTTGATAGTGGCACAACTCACACAATTCTCAAAGATAAAAAGTATTTTTTCTAATTAGTAATGCAAGGAGCTAATGTTAGTACTATATCTGGTAGTACAAAATTAATTGAAGGCTCTGGAAGAGCTAATATAATGTTACTTGGAGGAACAAAACTGCATATTGACAGAGTTTTATATTCCTCCAAGTCTCTTAGAAACTTACTAAGTTTCAAGGATATCCGCCGAAATGGATACCACATTGAGACAACAAATGAAGGAAATATTGAATATCTTCATATTACAAGTACAATCTTAGGTAACAAATGTATATTGGAAAAGTTACCTACATTTTCCTCCGGATTGTACTATACATATATAAATACAATTGAAATATATGCTATTGCAAACCAGAAGTTTGCAAATCATAATAACTTTGTTATTTGGCATGACCGGTTAGGCCATCCCGGATCAATTATGATGCGAAAAATAATTAAACATTCAAGTGGACATTCATTGAAGAGCCAGCAGATTCTTCAATCAAATAATTTTTTCATGTTCTGCTTGCTCCCAAGGGAAATTGATTATTCGACCATCACCAGTCAAAGTTATGGGTGAATCACTCACATTTTTAGAAAGAATACAAGGCGATATTTGTGGGCCAATACACCCACCTTGTGGACCATTTAGGTATTTTATGGTTTTAATTGATGCATCAACTAAATGGTCACATGTGTGCTTGTTATCATCTCGTAACCTGGCGTTTGCGAGATTACTTGCGCAATTGATTAGATTACGAGCACATTTTTCTGATTTTCCAATTAAGAAAATACACCTTGATAATGCTGGTGAATTCACTTCCCAAACATTTGATGAGTATTGTATGTCTATTGGGATTGATGTTGAACATCCTGTAGCGCATGTTCATACACAAAATGGTCTTGCAGAATCATTTATTAAACGTCTAAAGTTAATTGCAAGACCATTACTTATGAAGTCAAAACTCCCAATATCTACTTGGGGACATGCAATCTTGCATGCTGCATCATTAATTCGCATAAGGCCAACAAGTTATTATGAACACTCCCCATTACAAATGGTTTTTGGTCAGGAACCAAATATTTCCCATCTAAGAACTTTTGGATGTGCGGTATATGTCCCTATTGCCCCACCACAACGCACTAAGATGGGTCCTCAAAGAAGGGTACATCAAAGGGGATAGAACAAAGCATATATCACCTAAATTATTTTTCACTCATGATCTTCAAAAGAATGATGATGTGGATATTCAGCAAATTCGTTCAAGTGATAATCTGGCAGATTTGTTTACTAAAACACTTCCTACTACAACATATGAGAAGTTGGTATATAAATTTGGAGTTCGAAGACTTAAGAATAACAAATGATGTTGTCATATTTATTTTATAGTGTCTTAAAAGAATGATGTACTCTTTTTCCTTCACTAGGTTTTTATCCCACAGGGTTTTTCCTAGTAAGGTTTTAATGAGGCACATTCTTAAGGAATGGACATCCAAGGGGGAGTGTTATGAATATCTTGTGTGGATGTCCATCATCCCGATATTTCAGTTATCCTATCTGATAAGATATTATTTCTAGTAATTATCTAAGAGGATAATTATCACTAGAGAGTTATCCTACAGGTGTATATCACTATTAGGACTCTCTCACCTACTTGTATAAATACCCCCTCATACATGAATGGAAAGAACAGTTCACTCTCTTGTTTCTCTCTTACTTCTCTCTCTCTACTTTTAAGTTATTTCATAACAGTATCTAATATTATGACCAATTTATGTTATACATTTAAAATTGGGCATTATAAGCCAATTAATATTATTATTTTCTATAATAAATAATATTTGAAATTATAAGTAATTTGTGTGTGTATAGATAAATGTATTTAAATAATTTATTTTACTTTATTTACTTTAAGCATGATGAAAAAGAATATTACTTTGGTACTTAAACCATATTTCAAAAAAATTAATTTATTGAATGAGATAATTTTAAAATTTAAATACTATTTTAAATATCAATAGTAATCTAATATGAAATATATCACGCTCTTAAGATAGTAACAACATCTCTGAGGGTATGTTTATTTTTAATGAAAATAAAAAAAATAAGGTATGTTAATTTACTATTTTCTATTTTTATTTTTAGAAAAATATTATTTAAATTTTTAAAAATGTTAAAATATACTTTTAAAATTTTTAATACTATAGCTGTAACAATTATTTTAAATTTCTTACCACGTGGATGAACATTGTTTTACCGATTAAATAAAAATACAAAAAAAGATATTAATGACTATTTCAAATCTTCGTCTGTGTCGTCTAAGTTAAAATCAATTAACTTTTAATGACTTTTACTTATCATTTATTACTTATTTTTATCAATTTTAATTATAAAAAATAAAAATAATTTTGTATTTATTCTATTGCCGTTGATTAAGAAAAACCTCGAGCCAAATGTCCTATGTGAATCATTTTCTTTTCAAAGTAAAAAAATAACTCTAATGAATAAAATGAAAAGAAAAAAAAGAAAAAGAAAACCTAAAGAGGGTGTAAAAGGATTTCATTTCGTAATCTCAAATCTCCAAAAGATTTAAAGACTTTAAAAACTAGAAATCAAATTAGCAGGAGAACAAGGTGATTTTTTAAGGCACGCGGATCCTCTGCTGTGTTTGAGGTACAGTACCGCGTGCTGTGCCTCAAACGCAACAAAATGCAACTTGAGGAGTGTTTAAAAAAAAAAAAGCTTGCTGTGCCTCAAATAATAATAATAAAGGGACGCGTTTTGTTGCTTCAATAATATTTTAACAGCACCATCACATCACCCAAGTTGGCAGCTTTACAACTGAATTTGAGTGAATAGGAAACATCTGCAACATGCAAATCATTGCTTTCCATAAGCCTCAAATCCCATAATAATCTCCATATCTCTAATACATAGAGAGCTGGATAATTCTTAAACTTGGCAAGAGAAAAAAAAAAGAGAGAAAAATTTGCCCTGCTGTACAAACCATTCAAGATCCTTCCAGAAAATTGCTATGTAAGATGAAGTGAAGCAGGACAGGTTGACAGAAAGTAACTTATCAACAAAAAAGGGACACTGATGATAATTTTGGTGAAGGTCATGATAATATGATAAGAAACTGTCAAGAACCTACAGTCTGCAAAATACAGGTTTCAATTTCTTAATATTTATAACATAGCAATAAGTGGGATCCAAAACCATTATTTTTTGGAAATAGTCATTAATATCTTTTTTTGTATTTTTATTTAATCGGTAAAACAATGTTCATCCACGTGGTAATAAATTTAAAATAATTGTTACAGCTATAGTATTAAAAATTAGAAATGAAATACCCTTGCTTTATTTTTTGGATTTATTTTTTCTTCATTCTCTCTCTCTACATTTTCTCTCGGCCTCTCTTCTCTCTCGCCATCTCTGCTTCCCTCTCGCCATCGCTTTTCTCTTGGCCTTCTGCTTCCCTGTCTCCCTCTCTCGCCTCTCAGCTTCTCTTTCTCTCGACCTCTCAGCTTCTCTCTCTCTGCCAGCTTCATTCCTCCTGCTTCACACTCACTCTCTCGGGGCGTTTCTGGTGGAGAACGGCGTCGTGTTTCCATTGGAACCAAAATCATCCACGACCCCATCGTCTTGTTCCTCGACGAACCCACTTCTGGACTCGACTCCACCAGCGCCTTCATGGTCGTCAAGGTGTTGCAGCGAATCGCCCAGAGTGGGAGCATTGTCATCATGTCCATTCAATCATCTCGATTCCTTCGTTGGTTTTCCTCTCTTTTGCATTCGCCACCACAACATTCTGGACGGTGGGTCTCGCCGGTGGCTCGTCCGAATTCTTTTTCTACTTCTTCGCCATCGTGGCATCTTTCTGGGCCGGAAACTCCTTCGTGACGTTTCTCTCAAGAATCATTTGCAGACAGATGTGGGAGATAATACTAACCTGATGTGCTGAATTCCATTGCTGAAGATGGGGAAGAACTTCAACTTGCAACACCCAAGCCCAATGAAGAGAGAGTAGGAAGAAAATTGTGTGTGTGTGAATGAAGGGGTGATCCCCTATATATAGAGCAAAATTAGGGTTTTAGGATTAAAATAATATTTTAATCCTGTCTCTCTCTTTTAGTCAGTATTGTGATAGGAAACTCACTGACTACGTAACGGGCTGCAAGTTGGGGCCTCTACCCAACGGGCTTGTCAGTAATTAATCTGACCTATCACAGATTATTTACATTTAACCAGGTCCCAATCCATTATAAGTTAAGTGCTAGGCCAAGACTGATTACTTGATTAATTCTGTATTTGGACTAATTTATTAATTAATGCTAATCCACATAAATTAATTCAACAATCTCCCACTTGGATAGCATTAATCAATTATTAGGACAAATAACAGAATAACAAAATTTCAGAAAATATTAAGTAATCAGTATACACTAAATATCAACAAAATTCAGAAGTGAAACATTAATACAAGATCATTGAATCCGATAGGGAAACAAATGATAGATACATGATCATTGAATCCGATAGGGAAACAAATGATATATTCAATCACAAATAATGTCTCAACATCTGAACATAATGGAATACATAAATGGACTTTAACCATTCAAAGATGTCAATATTACATCAAGTGTCTCTTAAAGACACAACTCAGACTCCCACTAGACCAAGGCATCATCAAAATTTTTAACAAGACCCATATGAGTTATATGATTTTGAAATACTCTTATGGGTAGGCCTTTGGTCAACGGATCCGCAAGCATATGTTCACCAGGAATGTGAACCACACGAGTCTGAGATTCAGCAATCTTCTCTCTAACAAACAGGAGCTTAACATCAAAGTGTTTAGTACGACTGGAATTCATGTGATTTTGAGAGAAGCATACAGCAGACGAACTATCACAGTAAATGGTTAGAGGTCGTGATATAGAATTAACAAGGTGCATGCCAGATATCAGCTTCCTCAACTATATGGCCTGACAAGTGGCCTCATAACAAGCGACATACTCTGCTTCCATAGTTGAGGTAGCTGTGAGTGTCTGTTTGACACTTTTTCACGAAACAGCTCCTCCAGACATCATAAAGATGTATCCAGAAGTGGATTTACGATCATCCACACAAGATGCATAGTCTGAATCCGTGTACCCCACAATTTCAAATGGATCAGACTTTCTGAAGGTCAACATATGGTGTTTTGTACCTTGCAGGTACCTCATGACCTTCTTTGCAGCTCTCCAATGATCCTTGCCAGGATCACTCAAGTATCTACCAAGCACACTGATAGCAAATGATATGTCCGGACGAGTGCATACTTGAGCATACATTAAGCTGCCAACAGCAGAAGCGTATGGAATACTGCTCATCTCAGTCCTCTCAATATCATTTTGAGGACATTGAGATTTAGACAACCTTTCACCTTTCTGAACAGGTGCAGTGCAAGGAGTACAAGAGTGCATATTAAATCTCTTTAGTACTCGATCAATATAGGTTGCCTGAGACAAACCAAGAATGCCACGAGACCTATCACGATGGATTTGAATCCCAAGAACGAAGGAGGCCTCTCCAAGGTCTTTCATATCAAAGTGGCATGAGAGCATATGTTTTGTCTCATTCAGAAAACTCACAGAATTGCTGGCTAGAAGAATGTCATCAACATAGAGCACAAGAATGATAAAATTGCTCCCATCAAATTTCTGATAAATGCATTGATCTGAAGCATTTTCAATGAACCCGAGTGAGGTGATAACCTCATCAAACTTCAGATACCACTGCCTAGAAGCTTGTTTCAGCCCATAGATGGATCGATTCAATTTACACACTAAGTGCTCTTTCCCTGATTCAACAAAACCATCAGGCTGAATCATATAAACTTCTTCAGATAAGCTTCCATTTAGAAATGCAGTTTTGACATCCATCTGGCCAAGTTCGAGATCAAATTGAGCAACAAGAGCCATGACGACTCTAAAAGCATCCTTTGTGGATACTGGTGAGAAGGTTTCTGTGTAATCAATACCTTCTCTCTGATTGTAGCCCTTGGCTACAAGTCTGGCCTTGTATCTCTCAATTTCACCAGCTGCTCCTCGTTTGGTCTTAAAGACCCACTTACAGCCTACCGGTTTATAACCCTCTGGTAATTCAGCAAGTTCCCAAACATGATTACGATACATGGAGGCTATCTCATCACTCATGGCCTCCAACCAATCAGAAGAATTTTGGCTTGACATTGCTTCTTTGAAAGAAACAGGATCTGTGTCATCAATAACATCTGATTCGTACTCCTGCAAATAAACAATGTAATCATCGGGAATTGCTGGTCTGCGCATTCTCTGAGATCGTCTCAACTGAATGACTGGTTCCTCAAAATTCTCTATAGGTAATTCCTCATTACCATCAACTGAGTTCTGAATAACTTCATTTCTATCAGATTGATCAACTACTGATAGAGGTGACAAAATAGGCATGGGCAAAATGGTATCTTCCTCGCGCAGATCAATAGTCCTAGGTACTTGACTCCCACTATCCAAGTCATCCTCAAAATAAAATGCTCGATCAGATTCGATGACTCTGGTAGTGTGAGTAGGGCAATAGAATCTACAACCTCTTGATCCTGTACAGTACCCAATAAAGAATCCACTAATGGTTCTTGAATCAAGTTTCTTAAGCTGAGGATTATACGGTCTCACCTCTGCCTTGCAGCCCCATACATGAAAGTGCCTTAAGCTGGGCTTCTTACCAGAGAATAATTCGTAAGGGGTCTTCGGCACAGCCTTACTTGGAACTTGATTGAGGATGTATGCCGCAGTCTTCAAGGCATCACCCCACAGAAATTCTGGTAAGGAAGAGTGACTAATCATACTCCTGACCATATCCATCAGAGTACGGTTACGCCTTTCTGCCACTCCATTCTGCTGAGGGGTACCAGGCATAGTATACTGAGCCTCTATACCATGCTCTTGCAGGAATAGAGCAAATGGGCCAGGATTTCGGCCTGCCTCAGTGTACCTTCCATAATACTCGCCTCCCCTATCTGATCTGACACATTTGATAGTCTTGCCAGTTTTCAACTCAACTGCCCTTTTGAAAGTTTTAAAAGCTTCCAATGACTCAGATTTCTCATGCAATAGATCGATCCACCCATATCTAGAGTAGTCATCTATGAAGGTGATATAGTATCTGAATCCACCCATAGTAGCAGGAGTAATGGGTCCACATATATCAGTATGAATTAGATCCAAAACATTCTCACACCTATTTGCCCCTTTAACTCTAGTTCTAGCAGGAAACTTTCCCTTGATGCAATCAACACAGGTATCAAAATCTGAGAAATCTAAATTATGCAGCACACCCTGTTTCACCATTCTCTCTAATCTTTCTCTGGAGATATGACCCAAACGCCGATGCCACAACATAGAAGAGTTCTCATCAATTCTATGACGTTTGTGTCCAATAGCAACATTAATAGGAGCACTACAAACATTCAAATTTAGACAATATAAACCATTCTGTAATAATAAAGCTGAACCAACAATGACTGATTCATAGAAAATATTAATATTTCCATTTCCTTGAAAAAAGGAATATCCATTTTGGTCCAACATAGAACTAGAAATTAAATTTCTCCGAGAAGTAGGAACATAAACAACATTGTCTAAATTCAAAACATGTCCAGAAGGCAAATGTAAAGAAATAGCTCCTATGCACTCTACTGAAGCAGCACTTCCTTCAACTCCCAAAATGCACCTTTCTCTTTCACTTGGCATCCTCCTGCTTTTGAACCCCTGTAAAGAATTTGCAACGTGAATAGTAGCACCAGAATCCAACCACCAAGAGTCAGAAGATACCTCAAAACTATTAGTCTCAAAACATACTAGAGCTAGAGGAGCAAATGGTAAGAATGTACCTTCTTTCTCACGCTTATTTTTCAACTTGTAACATTCAGATATTCTGTGTCCAGGTTTCTTGCAATAGTGACAAACACCTTTAAAAGCTATCTTCTTAAAACTCTTATGCCCTTTGCCACCTTTCTTGAACCCAGACTTCTTATTATCAGTGCGATACTCTGTTTTCTTTCCTTTCTGGATATCACCACCTGATTTACTCCCTGACCCATGGGAGAAATAATTAACTGATGGTGTGAAGGCATTTCCCTTCTTCAGTGATTCCTCTTCCTGAGTGACTATAGAAATCAGTTGATCAACTGACCACTCTCCTTCTTGAGAGTTATAGGTAGTCCTCAGAACTCCGTATTGAGATGGGAGAGATTCCAGAATTCGCCAGACCAAATAACTCTCTCCTAAATCAATATTATAAGATTTTAGCTTGTTGAAACAGTTCACAAGCTTCATGATGTGTTCACGAACACCTGACACTCCATCATAACGGGTAGTGTCCAGTAGAGATAGGTAATAAGCCTTTTGGGTCTTGTCAAATTTCTTGAACTTCTCTCCAACAGCTTTCAAGAAATCAGCAGCCATATCATTATCTGGAATGCTCTGTCTTATGGTCTTATCCATGGTGTATTTCATCACCATCAGACATACCCTGTTGGAGTCATACCATTTCTCATGGTAAATTTTCTCTGCAGCAGTAGAGTCTACGGCAAGATCTGCCGATCTTGCCTTTCTAAGAGCCAAATCTTCTTTGGCCAGAGCCAAATACATGTCCAGGGACTCCTTCCAGTCATCATAGTTTGTCCCATGAAGAGTTTTCACCGACGATAGTTGCATGGGTACAGAAGCTGATGTAGAACATAATAGGAAACATTAATTATGTGTGTGTAACATAATTATAAAACAAAGTTTCCTCCTAAACTCAGCTTATGCAACTATATTCACAAGATTGTTCATTATAATCCCGCCTAAGGGTCTCGGATTACAATAAACCAAGAAAACTCAGTGCACATCATAATTACTTGGCTCATAGAAGGACTAACACAAGAATGTACTCAATACCTCTATACCGATAGGGTACAACAGATATTGAAACATTAAATATATTTACTGCTAACAAATTTATGGTAAAATGGATCAATACAAAATATATTTTGACAATGTCACACCGATAGGGCATGTCCATTACCAAATTATATATATACATTTAAATTATAAAAGAATTCAAATTATTTGATTCCATAAAGTTTTGCATAATTATACTCACGATAGGCAAGTTCATAATTATACAAAACAACATTATATTTGCAGCCATATAATAATTCATCATTGCATAATTTACAAAAACACATCAATTTGATATAAGATGTATTTAATTCACAAGATTTTGTATAATTATACTCACGATAGGCAAGCTCATAATTATACAAAATAATAACATGACTTCTGGTATTTAACAATATAATATTGCATATTCTACAAAAATTATAACAATTTAAAGCAAAATATATTGTTTTGACTCAAGATTAAGATTCAAAATTTATTGTATGATCCACTCATGTTAACGGAGAGAGTACCCAACATATATATTTCACAAATATACAAAGTAACATATACAAAAATTTTCTGTTCCAGAAGCCGAGAGTACAGTATGTTTTTACATTGTATAAGTTTATGAAAATTCATAAAATATATTTCCGGGAAGCAAAAATTTTTTTAAAAAAATCACTAAAAATTCAATTTCGGCGCGTGGAACAGAACTGCCAAATTTCTGGAAACCGTAAGGTGGCGCGTGAATGTCACGCGCCAACACGCGCTGCCCCTGCGCGTGGGCTTCGCCGGGTGAGGTTGTCTTCCTCACCCGGTTTCTGTAAAACGGGTCATTTTGACCCGCGACTGACCCGAAACTGATTCTCCCGATTTACTCCATTAGAGGCATCGATTTTCATGTATATTAATCTACGGGTACCGATAAACATTATCCCCAAAGAAATTTGCAGTTTTATGGAGTATATATCGCGGATCGGGCCTCGAAATTTCGAAGAAAACCGCGAACATATATCAGCTTATACGCACGGTTTTGAGCAGTTTCAAGCCACGATTCTCACATATTATGTTCATAACATAGTGTAGATGATAACCCCTCTCTCAATTTCGGATTTAATCGGTCAAAACAAAAAATCCCAAATCCTAGTTTAAAACCGCGAAAAAATGGTTCAATTTTATGAAAATTTCCAGACTTCTTTGTCAATTGATGATATGGATTGCTAATATAACATCATACAAACGAAAATCCGAAGTCAATTTGCTCAGAAAACACAGCCAACATAAATTTTCAAATTTCCAGCACATCATTCATCATTTCATCAAACCCTAACCATAAACCATGCTCTGATACCAATTGCAGACAGATGTGGGAGATAATACTAACCTGATGTGCTGAATTCCATTGCTGAAGATGGGGAAGAACTTCAACTTGCAACACCCAAGCCCAATGAAGAGAGAGTAGGAAGAAAATTGTGTGTGTGTGTGAATGAAGGGGTGATCCCCTATATATAGAGCAAAATTAGGGTTTTAGGATTAAAATAATATTTTAATCCTGTTTCTCTCTTTTAGTCAGTATTGTGATAGGAAACTCACTGACTACATAACGGGCTGCAAGTTGGGGCCTCTGCCCAACGGGTTTGTCAGTAATTAATCTGACCTATCACAGATTATTTACATTTAACCAGGTCCCAATCCATTATAAGTTAAGTGCTGGGCCAAAACTGATTACTTGATTAATTCTATATTTGGACTAATTTATTAATTAATGCTAATCCACATAAATTAATTCAACATCATTTCACACGTGATGTTGGGATTCACAGTAGTCGTTGCCATTTTAGCTTACTTCCTTCTATTCAGTGGGTTCTTCATAAGTAGAGACAGAATCCCAAAGTACTGGTTATGGTTTCACTACCTGTCGCTGGTGAAGTGCCCATACGAGGGAGTATTACAGAATGAGTTCTACATTCATCCTCTGAAGTGCTTCGTGAGAGGGGTCCAGATTTTCGATGAGACGCCGCTAGGAACGGTGAGTTGCTGAAGAGTATGAGTAATACGTTGGGCATGAACATCACAAGCTCAACCTGCGTGCCACAGGAGTGGATATACGGAGCTCAGCAAATGGGATTGCCTGTGGGTTACTATCGCTTGGAGATTTTTCTTTAGATTTCTGTTTTTATTTGAGTTTGCTGTATGGAAGCAAGAATTAAAGGACGTAGCTAGACTGCAGGAAGAACTAATGCATTGTGGGCACTGGTCAAAGGTGTTTTTTTCTTTTTTTTACGGTTCTATCTCTCACTATATATATATATATATATATATATATATATATATATATATATATATATATATATATATATATATATATATATATATATATATATATATATATATATATATATATTAAATTGATGCTTGTATCTTGATATGGTGGTCAAAGAATAAACATGTTTCGTATTAATTTTTTTCATAAATTACAAATAAATAAAATAAAAAATAATATTTAAACTATTTTTTAATTTTATTAATAATTTTAATAAAAATAAAATATTATTAAATATTTTTATATTTATATTATTTTTAAATAATTTTTTAAAGTTAAATAATATTATTTTATTATTTTTATATTTTAAAGATATTTTTATCTTTTTATCAACTTTTAATTTTATTCTTACGTTATTTAAAACATATCAAATATAAGAAAGTAATAGGGATTTTATTTATTTTCATCGTATATCAAACGTAATTTTTTTTTTATAATATTTTATTTTATTCTATTTATTTTCAATTTTTTTTTATTTTTTTTTACCACCAACCAAACGATAACTAAGAGTGTGTTTGATTTGTAAAAATATTTTTTTTTAAATATTTTTTATTTTTTATTTTTTATTTTTTTAAAAATACGTTTAATTAATATTTTATTTTTATTATTATTTAATTATATAATTATATTTTTAATTTATTTTTTATTTTTATTATTATTTTTTTAATTATATAAACAATAAAATATTATTCATATAATTTAAAATAATTAAAAAAATACTACAGCTACAATTTATTATAGTGTTAAAACTTTTGAAAATAACTTTTTAACGTTTTCAAAATTTTTAAAATTTTTAAAAATATTTTGTAAAAATAAAAACAAAAATTAATAAATAAACACATTTTTATAATTATTTTTAAATTTTAATGAAATCGAAAATTAAAAATGCTGAAACCAATTAGACCCTATCGTACCAAAGTGTGCACTTGAGGAAGATAATTTCATGCCAACCAAAATAAGGTCAGAGACATAAACACGTGGTCGAGGATGTTGCGTTTAAAAACTATTTTGGAGTTTGAAATTTTTGTGAGTTTTTTCATGCTTAATTACTTTAATAAATTCATATCGTCTAGCTTACTCATTCAAAGGTCTAATTTCAAAATATTACTTTGAAATTGAATTTTTTTTTTAAAGTTAAGACAGGAAGAAAAAGGGGTTGTTTGATTATATTTTTTTAAATTACTTTTTAAAATTATATTTAAAAATTATTTTACAAAATAAAAGTATAAAAAATATGTTTAATAAATTATTTCAAAAATATATAATTCTTTGTATTTTAGAAACAAGCTTTAGAAGTAAGTGTTTTTAAAATTTATTTTTTAAAATCTTTTTAAAATTAAAAAACTTGTTTGAAAATTTATTTTTTATTTTTAAAATAAAAATAAAAATAAATTTTCAAACAAGTTTTTTAATTTTAAAAATATTAAAAAAAATTATTTTCAAATAAGCTCAAAAATACTGTAAACCATACAATGGGTAATGGGTGTCTATAAACTATTCTAAGAAATTATTTTCATTTTTTATGGTATATTTAGATAATTTTTACTTCTCCGATTCGTATCAATAGTTATTTTAAAAAATATTTTAATTTAAATATTTTTTAATTTAATTATTTTATAATATTTCAAAAAATTTTAAATCTGATTTAATAAATAAATAAAAATAGTTATCTTGTTACAATTATAATAACTTTTATCTCAAAATTCAAAATAACAATAGAATTTTTATTTCTCTTTTTATATAACTATTGTAAATGTGGTTGAAATTCATTATTTAATGAATTTTTATTTTATTTTATCACCATTTAAAACTTAAAACGGTTTAATAGCCTAAAAAAAACTTAAAAGAGTCCTCTAACACATTGATGTATCATATTCTCCATTAGTATTATTTTAAATTTTATATTGCTGCCAATCTTATCTTTCTCTTTTATGGTGATATAAACAATTACTTTATTTGTTGTAGTCCATTCTAAACTTTATTTTTGATTTCAGAATATCTTCATTTCAGATTAATTCTGATTTTTTTACATGCACCCAATATCTTATATCATTGTGATTCAAACTATTTTTACACTTAGCTGTCTATATTAGATTTTTGTTCTCAAGAAGCATTATACTTTAGATGAGCAAGAAACTTCGAATGGCTGAATCTCTTTATCATCTTTTTGTTAAAAATTTTGATTTACGAGTAAAAGGATTCTTGATTCTATTATCTCACTGACAAAACAATATGGTTATGGTTGAATATGCTGTGAACTTTATTGATAGTTGGATAAGCTATGAACCTTACTGAACCCACTTTTAATTTTGCAAAATGCTTGAAATATATGTCAGAGTTTATGATTGATTACCAAAACCAATCTAATATCTAAGAATGATATTTTACAATAATCAAACTAAATATTTGAACCATAACAAGGGCATTTCATTTAGTGCACATTTTTTAAACTTTCGTCTTTTGTGTTGCTTTTGGATTGTCCATTTCCTCCTTTCTTTCTTTCTTTCGTTTTTTTTTTTTTTTTTAACAGGTGATTGTCCATTTCCAAGAGCATATGACATAGTAAATTGGGGGTAGTTAGGTAACGGCCTAGCCTTGGTGTTCTTGGATAAGGTTGCAGCCCAAGAGCCTAGGGTAGGGCAGCTGTGTAGGGCTAAAGGCCTCATGTAGGGGAGTGGGCCTAAGCGTTTAGGGCAGGATAACTAATATAGAGATTTTGGCTTGTTACACTCAAGTTTCTTTTCAATAAAATAAGGTAAGGATGAAGTTTTTGGCTCTTAAGGTAGAATGTGTAATTTATAACAAAAATTAAGATGAGAAAAGATAATTATCTTTATTAATTTTAATAATTTACAATGTTTTGATTAGGAAGTACATTAGACTTATATTTCCTCTATAAATATCTTTGAGTGTCTATGCAATGAAATAAGGACAATTAAAATATGTTAATTTGGTGTTGTGAAATAGCACTCTACTTTAATCCACTTGTTATATAAAATTGGACGTTATGCTATTAAGACTTATAATTTGATAGAAACATTCATCTAAGTAATTTCTACAAACAGGAACAAATTGTTTTGTACCATCTAATTATTTTTCTAACTTGTAACATGGAGCAAAAAAATTTGAAATATAAAAACCAACCAAAGTGCTAATTGTCACTCATATTTTCATTGTTCTCTTTCAATTTTATGTAAGTTTTATTTAAAACACAAAATTTTAATTCATATCCTACCATAAACATGAAAGATAAATACTATCATTTTCTAAGTCAATTTGTCTTTATTACATGGAAAAATCCAAAGTCTTTTAAGTCTTCTTACAATTTTAGTATACACTGATAGATACTCAAGTCATAATCTGTTTGTCTATACAAAAATTATATTTGTTAAAAATTATTTTTATATTTACTATTTGGCATTAATATTGTTCAATTATAGGCCCACAATGTGCAATATAAATTCCACAATAAATTCTTGATCCTTGACGTCTCAACGAAAACTTTTGTCTTAATTTATTACTTGAAAAAGTCTAAAGTCATCTCTAAGTTAAGGTGGACGTACAATAAATAAAATGGAAAATAATAATCTTATGCCTTTGATTGGTTTTTTAATCCCTAAAATGGGATGAAAAATTTTGAACACAAAATGATGCGTGTGCTAACTATTTTTTCGATTTAAAGGCTAACTTTAATTTTTATTAGGCAACACACAACAATCAAGAATTGTCTAAAAATGTGTGCACAATAACCAATCTAATCAGCTATCATGTTTCGTTTATTAGAAATTATTATATTTTTAATTATACTTTTTTTAAATTGATTAATTTTAATAATTGATCTTCTAATATATCCATTTAATGCAATTATCTCTCTACAGTTTAAATTAAATTTTAATGCTAACGTTTATTCACATATCTTTTGTTACAGCCCCAAATGATGGAATACATGACCGGCACGGCATAAGGGTTTTCCCCCTAGCCGTAAGCCTAACACATAGCATGCACAATCATTCAGCACACAATCCAGAGTACATAATAAATATAACTGGCCATATATGCCACATCCAATATAAGAAAATACTGTATATATATATATATATATATATATATATATATATATATCTCTCTCTCTCTCTCTCTCTCTCTCTCTCTCTCTCTCTCTCTCATGAATCTAACATCCGTGATTCAACTTGGCCCATGGCCTCATAATACAAACATAGTTGTAAAACATAAAACTGTTTTCCAAACAACACATCAAAATACGCAAGAAAACGAGGATCCTGCCTGTAAATTCATGGAGATACACTAGACTCAAAAATATACTCACATTAATGCTATTAATAGATTTACTTATTGACTTCCTCAAAAACTTATTCAATCTAATTAACTTGGTACTTCACATTTTATTTAATGATATGGATTTAGTATAAAAAAAATTAATTGTCACTTTACTTTTTGAACAGAAAATTTAATTAGGTAAGGTAAGTATTTAATGACCATTTAAATTTTTAATTAAACTAGATAAATAAATTTGTTAATAAAATTAATGTGAATATATTTTTTAAAATAGAATAGTTTTTGAATGATTAAAATGGAAAAAATAAACTTTCAATAATCAAATTAAAGGTTGTATATTTTTTGAAAATATGTATATTTTGAGGATTAAAAGGAAAATTCAAGATATATTACAGCTCAAAATTTTCAAAGAAAGTTGGCAAAATTTATGTGTTCCTAATTTACTAATGTCCTTATGGATGGCCGTCAACTTTCTGTCTTCCCGCTTTGGCGCTGATATAGAAAAATCACAACGTCATGATTATAAAAATATCATTAACCTTCCACCAAAAAAGAAAAAAAGAAAAAAAGAAATCATTAACCAATTAGAAGAGTTCCTTAATAATATTAATGAATTGGATTCTTGTTCCTATAGCATGCATTCCTTTCCTATAGCAAATTGCTGAAATTTTAAATATATTGATTTACTTAAAAAAATATTTATTCCTATGCAGTTATTTTTTATATCGACCTATGTAATTATTTTATGATAGAGTAAAATAATAAATTAATAATTTATTTTTTAAATTTATAGACCAACTTAGCTGTAATTCTTAAATTCTTTTAAATATATGAGTTGATTTATAAAAATATTAAATTTATTATATATTAATTCATCTTCGAAAAAAATTAATATCCTACGATTTTAATATTTTCATGAATTTAAAAAATAATTAATATATAATAAATTGATAATTTTATAAATTAATTATGCATTCAAAAAAATTTAAAGATAAATCTAGAAATCAAACTTTTAGTTTATTGTTTTATGATATAATAACATGATTCTAGTTTATTGATGGTAAGATATTTTGGGATTAGAACTTTTTTCTAGCCTCACGCCACATAGGACGAGTATTTTGAGAGAAATATCATTTTCATTTAAACTTTTGAAAATGTTAAAAATATATTTTTAAAGTTTTTAATACTATAGCACACTACAGCAGTAACAATTATTTTAAATTTATTATAATATAAATAAACATTATTTTATTGTTTAAATAAAAATACAAAAAATATAAGTGATTGTTTTAAATCTTCGTTTCAGTCGCCTACGTTAAATTTAATTAACTTTTAATGACTTTTAGTTATTATTTGTCACTTATTTTTGTCCATTTTAATTACAAAAAATAAAAATAATTTTATATTTATTCTATTACAATTGATTAAGAAAAATCTGAAGTCAAAATAACTCTATTGAATAAAATGAAAAAAAAAAAAAACCTAAAGAGAGTGTAAAAAGATTTCATTTCATAATCTCAAATCTCCAAAAGATTTAAAGACTTAAAAAACTAGAAATCAAATTAATAGGGGAACAAGGTGATTCTGTAAGTGGGATTGCTTTCGATTTGTAAAAATATTTTTATTTTATTTTTAAAAATACATTTAATATATTTTTATATTTTTATTATTTTTTAATTATATGATTGTATTTTCAATTTTTTTTTATTTTTTTTGTTATATAAACAATAAAATATTGTTCATATAATTCAAAATAATTATAAAAATATATAGTTACAATTGCTACAGTGTTAAAAATTCTGAAAACAACTTTTTAATGTTTTCAAAATTTTTGAAAATTTAAAAAATATAGTTCCTATTATTATGTCATATTTATGTTATACATTTAAAATTGGGGCATTATAAGCCAATTACTATTATTATTTTGTATAATAAATAATATTTAAAAATAATTTGTGTGTGTATCACTTATTGTATTTAAATAATTTATTTTACTTTATTTTCTTTAAGCAGGATGAAAAAAGAATATTACTTTGGTACGACTTAAAACATGTTTCCAAAAAATTAATTCATTGAATGAGATAATTTTAAAATTTAAATACTATTTTAAATTTCAATAGTTATCTAATATGAAATATATCAAGCTCTTAAGATAGTAACAAGATTTCTCAGAGTATGTTTGGTAACATAAGTTGTCAATTTTTATTTTTAATAAAAAAAAAATAAGGTGTATTTATTCACCGTTTTTTATTTTTAGTTTTAGAAAAATATTTTTCAAACTTTTGGATATGTTAAAAAAATAATTTTTAAAATGTTTAATACTATAACGCACTACAGAAATAACAATTATTTTGAATTTATTATAACATACATGAACATTGTTTTATTGTTTAAATAAAAATACAAAAAAAAAAGATATTAGTGATTATTTCAAATCTTTATCTCAGTCACCTATGTTCAAATCAATCAACTTTTAATAACTTTTAGTTATTACTTGTCACTTATTTTTATTTATTTTAATTACAAAAAATAAAAAGAATTTTGTATTTATTCTAAAACCTCGAGCAAATGTCGTCTATGAATCAATTTCTTTTCAAATTAAAAAAATAACTCTATTGAATAAAAAAAAGAAAAAAAAAAGAAAAAAAAAACCTAAAGAGGGTGTAAAAGGATTTCATTTTGATAATCTCAAATCTCTAAATGATTTAAAGACTTAAAAAAATTAGAAATCAAATTAGCGCGGAACAAGGTGATTTTGTAAGTGAGACTCTAAGACATGTTTAGTTTGTAAAAATATCTTTTATTTTTATTTTTATATTTTAAAAATATTTTTTATTTTTTTATATTTTTTAAAAATACATTTAATTTATATTTATATTTTTTACTATTTTTTAATTATATAAACAGTAAAATATTATTCATATAATTTAAAATAATTATAAAAATATTAAAGTTACAATTTGTTACATTGCTGAAATTTTTAAAAATAATTTTTTAAATTTTTTAGAATTTTAAAAATTTTAAAAATATTTTCTAAAAATGATAACAAAAAAACATATTTTTATTATTATTTTTAAATTTTAATGAAATTGAAAATAAATAAAAAAATTCTGAAACCAAACAGTGTCTATCATACCAAAGTGTGCACTCGACGAGAATAATTTTACGCCAACCAAAATAAGGTCAGATAATGGTCTTAGATGTTGTGTTAAAAAACTATTTTAGAGTTCTCGAGATTTTTCTTCAAGTTTAACTATTTTAATAAATTCATATCGTTTTACCCACTTATTTAAAGGCCTAATTTCGAAATATCACTTTGAAATTGAAGAAAAATTTTAAAACTAAGACAGGACGATAAATGGGTTATTTGATTATATTTTTTAAATTATTTTACAAAATAAAAGTATAAAAAAAATTGTTTAATAAATATATTGTTCTCTGTATTTTAGAAAAAAAATAATTATCTTTGTTTTTTTGCTTTAGAATTAAGTGTTTTTAAAATTTACTTCTAAAACAAAAATAAAAAATAAATTTTCAAACAATTCTTTTATTTTAAAAAGATTTAAAAATAAAAAAAATATTTTAAAAATAATTTTCAAACAAGCTAAAAAATACTGTAAACCATACAATGGGTAATGGGTGTCTATAAACTATTCTAAGAAATTCTTTTCATTTTTTTGGGTATATTTAGATAATTTTTACTTTTCCGATTCGTATCAATAGATATTTTAAAAATATTTTAATTTTAATTTTTTTTAATATTTCAAAAAATATTTAATCTGGCTTAATAAATAAATAAAAATATTTATCTTGTTACAATATTTAATAATAATTTTTATCTCAAAATTTAAAATATCAATAGAATTTTTATTTCTCTTTTTATATAACTATTTTAAATGTGGTTGAAATTCATTATTGAATGAATTTTTTATTTTATTTTATCACCATTTGAAACTTAAAGCAGTTTAATAGCCTAAAAAAAACTTAAAAAGTCCTCTAGCACGTTGATCTATCATATTCTCCATTGATATTATTTTAAATTTCATATTGCCGCCAACCTTATCTTTCTATTTTATGATGCTCTAAAAAATTTCCTTATCTATTGTAGTCTATTCTAAATTTTATTTTTTGATTTCAGAATATCTTCATTTCAGATTAATTCTGGCTTTTTTTACGTACACCCAATATCTTAGATCATTGTGATTCAAACTATTTTTACAATTAGTTGTTTATATCAGATATTTGTTGTGTCAAGAAGCATTATACTTTAGATAAGCAAAAAACTTTGAATGGCTCAATCTCTTTATAATCTTTTTGTTAAAAATTTTGATTTACGAGTAAAAAAGTTCTTGATTCTATTATCTCACCGATAAGACAATACGGTAGTGGTTAAATATACTGTGAACCTTATTGATAGTTAGATATGCTATAAGTCTTACTGAACCCACTTCTAATTTTGTAAAATACTTGAAATATATGTCAGAGTTTATGATTGATTACCAAAACCAAACTAATATCTAAAAAATAGATTTTACAATAATCAAACTGAATAGTTGAACCATAACAAGGGCATTTCATTTTGTGCCAGGATTACCAAACACATTTTTGAAACTTTCGTCTTCTGTGTTTCTTTTGGATTGTTCATTTTCACCTCTTTTTTTTTTGGACAAGTGATTGTCCATTTCCAAGAGCATATGACTTTAGTAAATTGAGGGTAGTTAGGTAACGGCCTAGCCTTGATGTTCTTGGGTAAGGTTGCGGCCCAAGAGCTTAGGGCAGAGCAACTGTGTAGGGCTAAGGGCCTCATGTAGGAGAGTAGGCCCAGGAGTTTAGAGCAGGATAACTGTGTAGGGAAGAGGGCCTTGTGCATGGATTTGGATCACTACACTCAAGTTTTTTTTCCAATAAATAAGATGAGAAAAGATAATTAGTTTTCTTAACTTTAATAATTTACAATATTTTGATTAAGAAGTACATTAGACTTATATTTCTTCTATAACTATCTTTAAGTGTCTATGCAATAAAAAAAAATTAAAACATGTTATTTTGGTGTTGTGAAATAGTACTCTACCTTAATCCGTTTGTTATATAAATTAAATTGGACGTCATGCTATTAAGACTTATAATTTGATAAAAACATTCATCTAAGTAGTTTCTACAAACAAAAATAAATTGCTTTGTACTATTTAATTATTTTTCTAACTTGTAAAATGGATTAAAAAATTTAAAAATATAAAAACCAATCAAAGTGCTAATTGTCACTCATCTTTTCATTGTTCTCTTCCAATTTTATGTAAGTTTTATTTAAAACGCAAAAGTCTAATTTATATCCTACAGTAAACATAAAAGATAACAATACTGTCATTTTCTGAGTCAATTTGTCTGTTACGTGGAAAAATCCAAAGTCCTTAAGGTCTATGCAAAAGTCATATTTGTTATAAATTATTTCTATATTTACTATTTGGCCTCAATATTGTTCAAAAAAATATGTTGAATATTTATGCTACATGTATATCACCAAAACTTTATTAAAGAAAGGTATGAAGTTAATTTAGTAGTTAAGAAGTGATAATATCCTTTTTAATTAATATAACATCGATTCTTTCAAAGAATATTTTAAAATTAAAATTTTAAGTGCACCCAATAGATTTAAAGGAAGGAGTCCTTAAAGATCATCTCAAATGGAAACCTAATCCTTATCCAAAATGTTCTATAGAAATATAATAATCTTACCCCAAAAAAATCTTACATAAAGGCACTAGATGAATACTTGGAAACTTTGCTCAGTTATCTTCAAAATTTTGATGCTTTGATCTCTAAATTTCTTCACGAAAGTCCAAAGTTGTTGGGATGCATTTTCCAAGGACAGCTTTATGTTTTCACTTTTTATTGTCTAATTCCACAAGTCATCCTTCAATTATAGGCCCACAATGTGCAATATAAATTCCAAAATAAATTATTGATCCCACAAAAAAATTTGTCTTAATTTATTACTTGGAAAGGTCCAAAGTCATCTTTAAGTCAAGGTGGATGTACAATAAATGGAATGGAAAATGATAACCTTATGTCTTTGATTGGTTTTTTTAACCCCTAAAATGGGATAGAAAATTTTAAACACAAAATGATGTGCGTGCTAACTATTTTTTTGGTTTAAAGGCTTAACTTTAATTTTGACTAGGCAACACACAATAATCATGAATTGTCTAAAAATGTATGTACAATAACGAATTTAATCAACTATTAGGTTTTGTTTATTAGAAAATATTATATTTTTAATTGTACTTTTTCTCAAATTGATTAATTTTAATAATTGATCTTTTAATATATCAGTCAAATGCAATTATCTCTCTACAATTTAAATTAAATGTTAGTGCTAACGTTTATTCAAATAACTTTATCATTAAGAAAATTTCAAAATTAATGGATTAATATTAAGTAATGAAAGGGTTTTTTATTAATTAATTTGACATTTGATTATTTTTTTAACCCCTAAAATGGGGTGAAAAATTTTGGTCACAAAAAATGATATGCGTGCTAACTATTTTTTTGTTGTTGTTAACAGTTAACTTTAATTTCCATCAAATAGACATACTATAATCATGAATTGTTACTCTTCGTTTTTTTACAAACAGGAACAAGATGCCTTATACTATCTAATTATTTTTCTGACTTGTAAAATAGACTAAAAATTTTGGAATATAGAAACCAATCAAAGTGCTAATTGTTACTCTTTTTTTCAATTCTAAGTAAGTTTTATATATTTAAAATACAAGAATTTTGATTCATACATTGAGCATGAAAGATAGCAATGCCATTTTCTATGTCAATAGACTTTGTCTTTATTACATGGACATGGAAAAGTCCAAAGTCATCCTTCAACTCTCCCCACAATTTTAGCATACATTCATGGACACCCAAGCCGCATGAATCTGTTTGTTTATACAAAAATGATATTTGGTATAAAACTGATTACTTGGCATCAATATTCCAAGAAATGTATTGTATATTTATATTTTATTATATATCGTCAATACCTTAATAAAGAAAAATTTAAAGTTAGCTTAGTAGGTAAAATAGGATGACATCCTTCCTAATTAACATAGGTTCAATTATTTTAAAAAATATTTTAAGGTTAAAATCTTAATATACTAAGCCCAGGAGTGTCCCTTCTGGGTGGACATCCAGTAAAATGAAAAATAGATGGAGCACTCAACGACTTTTCTTTTTTTAAAAAAAAATCTCATACAAACACATTATCTAACATCAGAATTGACATCCTTTAATATTTTTAAAGAGGATAAATTTGGAAAGAGATAGGTACATACATTTAACTTATATTTGAATTATTAAGTTCTATTTATTTATCAAATATTAAATTTTAGATAAAATCTTATTTTAATTCTTCAAATTTACAATGAAATTCAATCTAATATGTAGCTAAAGAAGTATGCTAATTTAGCACTCACGGATAAGAAATTTGGGAACGTATAAAGAAGAGTAACGAAAAAAAAAAAATCTTAAAAGATCAATCTAGTTTGAATTTAACAGGTGAAGCCACCTATATAACAAGAGTAAAAGAAGATTTTAAAACCTGAAAAGTAAAAAAGGAAACTAACCAGAGTTGTCCTGGAACCCGATAAATGAGGCAGAGGTCAGGGATTAGCGATATTTGGAGAGAGATGTTGGAGAGGAATTTAAAAAATTCAACATTTTAAAATTTAAGAAAATAAGATGCCCAGTTAAATTTTAGACCAACTGCAATTTCTTAATTTACATTATCTATTTACAATGTTAGTCTTCAAAATTGCTTTGTACCATCTAATTATTTTTCTAACTTGTAAAATGTATTAAAAAATACAAAAACCAACCAAAGTGTTCATTGTCACTCATCTTTCCATTGTTCTTTTTCAATTATATGTAACTTTTATTTTAAACACAAAAGACTAATTCATATCCTACAACAAACATAAAAGATAACAACACTGCCATTTTCAGAGTCAATTTGTCTTTATTACATGGAAAAATCTAAAGTCGTAAAAGTTTTTCTACAATTATAGCATACACTGACAAAGACTCAAGTTATAGTCTATTTGTCTATGCAAAAGTCATGTTTGTTAGAAATTATTTTTATATTTACTATTTGGCATCAATACATTTCAAAAAAATATGTAGAATATTTATGCTATATTAATATCACCAAAATATTATTAAAGAAAGGTGTGGAGTTAATACAGTAGTTAAGAAGTGATAATATATTTCTTAATTAATATAACATCGCTTCTCCTAGAAAATACTCTAAAATTAAAATTTTAAGTGCACCCAATTAATTTAGAGGAAGGAGTCTTTAAGATCATAACCCAATCCTTATCCAAAATGTTCTATAGAAATATAATAATCTTACCCCAAAAAAAATCTTATATGAATGCACTAGATGAATACTCCGAAACTTTGCTCATTTATCTTCAAAATTTTGATGCTTTGATCTCTCAATTTCCATGGACAGCTTTATGTTTTTGCTTTTTATTGTCAAATTCCACAAGTCATCCTTCAATTATAGGCCCACAATGTGCAATATAAATTCCACAATAAAATCTTGATCCCTGACGTCTCAACAAAAAATTTTGTCTTAATTTATTATTTGGAAAAGTCCAAAGTTATCTTTAAGTCAAGGTGGATGTACAATAAATGAAATAGAAAATGATAACCTTATGCCTTTGATTGGTTTTTCTACCCCTAAAATGGATTGAAAAATTTTGAACACAAAATGATGTGTGTGATAACTATTTTTTTGGTTTAAATGATAACTTTAATTTTGACTAGGTAGACATACAATAATTATGAATTGTCTAAAATTGTGTGTAAAATAGCAAATTTAATCAACTATCATATTTTGTTTATCAAAAAATATTATAGTTTCAATTGTACTTTTTTTAAAATTCATTAATTTTAATAATTGATCTTTTAATATATTCGTTTAATATTCATTAAATATAATTATCTCTCTACAGTTTAAATTAAATGTTAATGCTAACGTTTATCCAAATACCTTTCTCATTAAGAAAATTGCAAAATTAATTTGACATTTGATTGATATATTTGATTGGTTTTAACCCCTAAAATGAGGTGAAAAATTTTGATCACAAAAAACAAGATGTGTGCTAACTATTTTTCTAAGTTAACTGTTAATTTTAATTTTTATTAAGTAGACATACAATAATAATGAATTGTCTCAATTTCAATTGTACTTTTTTTAAAATTCATTAATTTTAATAATTGATCTTTTAATATATTCGTTTAATATTCATTAAATATAATTATCTCTCTACAGTTTAAATTAAATGTTAATGCTAACGTTTATCCAAATACCTTTCTCATTAAGAAAATTGCAAAATTAATTTGACATTTGATTGATATATTTGATTGGTTTTAACCCCTAAAATGAGGTGAAAAATTTTGATCACAAAAAACAAGATGTGTGCTAACTATTTTTCTAAGTTAACTGTTAATTTTAATTTTTATTAAGTAGACATACAATAATAATGAATTGTCTCAAAATGTGTGTTTATATCCATAATTTGCACAATTTCCATAACAATCAACTTGACAACATGAGATGTTAGTGCTAATCTTAGTTATATAAAGTTACCCAAATACCTTTCTGACGAAAAAAATTGCAAAATTGAAATAAAATAAAGACAATTAAAATATGTTAGCTTGGTTTTGTGAAATAGTATTCCACTAACTACATGGAGGTGTGCCTCACGAAATTAATACTTATGATTTGATGAAGCATCCATGCAAGCAGTTTCTACAAATAGGTACAAGATGCCTTACGTACCCATCTAATTATTTTTCTAACTTGTAAAATGGATTAAAAAATTTGGAATATAGAAACCAACCAAATTGCTAATTGTTACATGGAAAATAGACTTTGTCAATAGACTTTAAAATTTGGAATATAGGAACAAGATAGCAATGTCATTTTCTATGTCAATTGACTTTTTCTTTATTACATGGAAAAGTCCAAAGTCATCCTTCAACTCTCCTCACAATTTTAGCATACATTCATGGATACCCAAGCCACATAAATCTATTTGTTTATACGAAAATTATATTTAGTATAAATGGTTTATATACTGATTACTTGGCATCAATATTCCTAAAAATGTATTGGATTTTTAATTTTATTATGTATCATCAATACCTTAATAAAGCAAAGTTTAGAATTAGCTTAGTAGATAAGAGAGGATGACATCCTTCCTAATTAACATAGGTTCAATGATTTTAGAAAATATTTCGAGATTAAAATCCTAACATACTAAACCCAAGAGTGTCCCTTCCGGTACATCCAGTAAAATGAAAATAAATGGAGAGTGCACCCTAAGACTTTTCTTTACCCTCCTAAGTTCTATAGAAATATAATAATTTTATTACCCAAAAAAAAATATCTCACACAAACATTATCTAACTTCAGAATTGACATCCTTTAAATGTTTTAAAGAACTTTCGAGGATAAATTTGGAAAGATATAGATACATGCATATAACTTATATTTGAATTAGTAAGTTCTATTTACATATTAAATATTAAATATTAGATAAAGTCTTATTTTAATTCTTCGAATTTACAATAAAATTCAATTTAATATGTAGCTAAAGATGTATGTTTAGCACTCATGGATAGGAAATTAGGGAACATACAAGTAATGAAGAAACAAAGTCTTACAAGATCAACCTAGTTTGAGTTTAATAAGTGAAAGCACCTATATAACACGAGTAGAGAGAGATTTTAAAACTTGAAAAGTAAAAAAGAAAACTGGAACCCAACCCAATAAATGAGGCAAAGGTCATGGATTAGCGATATTTGGGGAGAGATGTTGGAGAGTAATTTACGAAATTCAGCATTTCAAAATTTAAGAAAATAAAATGCCCTCTTAAATTTAAACCCCACTGTAGTTTCTTAATTTATATGATCTATTCACAACGTTAGTTTTCAAATTTTAACTCTATATAAATTAGCCTTTAAATTTATCAAATTCACGACAAGTTAGTTCTTCTGTAAACGAAGGAGAAAGATAACAAAAAGGACTAACTTCTTATGAGTTTTGTAAATTTAAGAACTAAGTATAAAAATTTTAGAGATTGCTAATAGGGGTTGATTCAATTAATAAAAGTTGAAACACTTCAATTAATTTTTTTGTACAATGTTTTAAAACTTTTCAGAAATTTTATTTCACTTTTAAATTATTCTTTTCAAATATAAATTTAAATCATTTAATGAAAGCAATTTATAATATATTTTTTATTAATTAAATACGTATAGATTCCTTTAGGCTATAATGGAACAATTATTTTATTAGTATTGGTTGTTGTGTCTAATATATCTTAATATCTGTACATAATGTTGTTAATGAATCAATTGAGTCAATAATACTGAAATTATCTTTTAGGATGATAATTTTAAATTCAAATCTCAATTAAAATTAAAAAAGTCACATATTATTTGATTTAATAGGAACATACTTTTACAATCAATTTCTACCGTGCATCAAATAATGCTTTAAGCACGTTAAGATAGGATAATATAAATTAATACAATCAAATCTTATATATTGTTTGATACAAATAAGAGATTGTAGAAATTTAAACAGTTGAGATCTTTTATAAGGGATAAACATTAGGTAAAATCCTTTGTACAAATTTTTAAATAAAAAAAAATAGTTTTGAGCTTATTTGTCAATTTAACATAATATCATTACTACTGCTATTGTTTTGCCATGAGTGCTGCCAATAATATTATAAAACTTTTATGATATGAATTATGCGCTTGAACTTTTAATTGAACTTTTTCTTTCTTTTATGAGAAAATAAAAGAATTATTTACCCCTTATAATAGGTCGAATTATTATGCAAAAGTCATATTTGTTAGAAATTGTTTCTATATTTATAATTTGGCATCAATATTGTTCAAAAAATTATGTTGGATATTTATGCTACATGAATATCACAAAAACTTTATTAAAGAAACGCGTGGAGTTATTTTAGTAGTTTAGAGGTGATAATATCCTTCTTTATTAATATAACTTCAAATTTTTTAGAGAATACTCTAAAATTAAAATTTTAAGTGCACCCAATCGAATCAGAGGAAGAAGTCGTTAGGATCATCTGAAATGAAAACCTAATCCTTACCCAAATTTTTTTATAGAAATATAATAATCTTACTAAAAAAAATATCTTACAGAAACACACTATCTAACACAGCTAAATTCCACACCATGCACTGAATATTTGGAAATTTTGCTCATTTATCTTCAAAATTTTGTCACTTTGATCTCTCAATTTCTTCACGAGTTCAAAATTGTTGAAATGACAATTTCTACATACATCTTTGTGTTTTCGCTTTTTATTGTAAAATTCTACAAGTCATCCTTCAACTATAGGCCCATAATGAGAAATATAAATTCCAGAATAGATTCTTGATCCCTCACATCTCAAGAGAAAATTTTGTCTTAATTTATTACTTGAAAAAGTTCAAAGTCGTCCTTTTAAGTCAAGGTAGATATACAATAAATAGAATGAAAAATGATAACCTTATGTCTTTGATTGGTTTTTTAACTCCTAAAATGGGATAGAATATTTTGAACACAAAATGATGTGTGTGCTAACTATTTTTTTAGGTTAACTGCTAACTTTAATTTTGACTAGGCAAACATACAATAATCATGAATTTTCTTAAAATATATTTGTACAATAGCAAACTTAATCAACTATCATGTTTTGTTTTCGAAAATATTATATTTTTAATTTTAATTTTTCTCAAATTAATTAATTTTAATAATTAATCTTCTAATATATCCATTTAATACAATTTTCTCCTGAAAAATTAAATTAGATATTAGTACTAACATTAATTATATAAAGTTACTCAAATAACTTTTTCATTAAGAAAATTGCAAAATTACAGTTTTTATTAATTAATTTAGTATACTTCTTTACATAATGACATTTTTGTCAAAATATCATTATTTTTATTTTATCGATTGCTTATTAAACAAAAGATATAATTATGTTATATAATAAAATATGTTATATATTGACGTCACAAACATATGATAATATAAAATTTTATCTTATATTATTCAATTAGATCTAATTATATATAGTGCATCAAATAAAACTTTAAATCCATTAAAATCTCATTTAGTGTACTGTATAAAGTTATATATAATAGTATAAATTAATACAATCAAATCTTATATATTGTTTGATACAAATAAAATAATTATTTATCCGTCAAATTTCCATTTAATTTTAACTGGATTGTATATATTTTTAGTTTCTTCAAATCAGTATTTGTGTTTGTAATTTCATATTCAATCACAACTAGAAATTAAAATAAAATGCGTGTTTCTTAATTCAATATATATATATAAACCTAAAAAGAAAAACGTTTAAGTGTGTGGGACCACGATCTGAGCGGCAGCCACAAAAGGTCAAAAAGTAAGAGTGTAACAAAATATCTGATGAAGTGGTGATCACGCTATTGAGACATGATTTGGTAGAAACAATTGGGAAAGAAAGTCCTACATCCATTTCATGTTAACTAACCTAAAAGACATTGGAATCCAGCTTTCTCCGCCTGCGGATTCTCTGCTCAAAGCACAGCCAAACACAATTATTGTAGTATTTAAAAAAAAAAAACATACATTTGACTATATTTTAAACACGACACCGTGTACACAACAAAAGATCTGAACTCGCCTTTTCCTCACGTATTGTACTCAAAACACAGCAGAAAAACTGGGCTTGCCTTTTTCTAGTCTATAAACTTTTTCTTACTCTTCTGTTTTTATAGCCCTGAAGTCCATGCAAGGCATTGGCCATATAAATCTTATTGGTTTATACAAAGAAAATGTGTGTGAATGAGAAATAAATCATCTTCCTTTATAGAAGAATCAAATTATTATTTATATTTTATTCCTATATTTTATCAAATTGAAAAGACTCGAAAATTTTGTTGACTTATCTTTCAACGCTTTGGTTTTTCACCTTGGTGTCTCCAATAAAAGTGGTCCCAAGTCTTTAGTGAAATTTTCAAAGAAAGCACCATCGTTCAATGTTTCAATCGAGGAAAATGGAATTAAAAAACCAATGTAAGAGATGAAAAAATCACAAGACTTAATTCAAAATGCTTTATTATTCTTTCACAACAGCATCATTGTATTTAAGATTTTTTCAAAATGCTCTCTTAAAAAATTGGCTAAATTATTTTGTTAGTCTATTAACTTATTTTTAAATTATGTTTTAGTCTTTTAATTTTGTTAGAGTAAAATATTTTTCTATTAATGCATACGTAATAGGAAAGTTGACATTTCGTACACTTACAATAATTTTTTCTTTTTTTTTTTCACTCTCTCTCTCTTGATTTTTTTTTCTCTCATCCTATCTCTTTCTTCTGATAGCATCTCCAATGGGGGTAAGAACCCCCCTTGTGAGTTGTTTACGGTAGAGCTACCTCCAAAGTGACACCAAAAGTAAGAAAAAATTTAAGCATAGTTATTTCTATAAACAACAGTGTTTAAATAAAATAATAATTTTTTATTATATATTTTTATTATTTTTAATTATTATTAAAAATATTATTTAAAAATTTATATTATTTTTAAAAATTTTATTTATGTATTTATTATTTTAAAGTTTATATTAAAAATTTTGTTTTACTTAAAAATTTATACTAAAATATTATTTAAAATTTTTTTATGTATTTATTGTATTAAAATTAAAATACAAATAAATTATATTTTAAGTTAAAATATAAATAAATATGAATAAAATATAAAAATATAAAATAATTTACAGAACTTTTTTAATAAATTTTGTAGAGTTACACCATTGGAGTAAAGAATTGTTTAAAATAGTGAAGAGTTGTTTAAAACAAAAAAGTGATAATATAACAACGTATGGTCCACTTAAACAACTATTAAGAGTATCACCTTTGGTGATGCCTGCGAAAATCGAGCAACCATTGATAGATAGTGTGTGCCATATCTGTATACAAAATGTTATCTGTGCTACCACTGTAGAAAATTTAACGAAATTAACAGAAAAGGATTTAAGTCACCATTTTTTAAAAGTTAAGAAATTTCGAAAATTTTATTTTAAGACACCAAAACATAATTTAAAATTAAGTTAAGGGACTCTAGAAAATGAAACCCAAATTATTAAGAAAAAATGTCATGTTCTTATTAATTGAAATAACGTTCCGCACATGAATTTGTTAGAAGCATTTGTGTAAGCAGTTTCTACAAATAGGAGCAAGATGTGACGAACCAATTTGATTAATTTTCTAATTTTTCAAATGGGTTACAAAATATGGAATATAGGAATTAATCCGCTAATTGTCACTCTTCTTGGTTCTCTTCCCTTTTCTAGGCTTTTTATTTAGAACACAAATATGTCTTTTATGCATTTCTCGCCCAAGATAACACTGCCACTTTTTTTTTAGTTCATAAGAATATTTTTATACTTTTTTTACGTAAGACTAATTTTGTGGTTGCAAAAAGCAATCCTGATGGAAGATCAAAAACCACCATCGCAAAAAAATTGGTCAAATTTGTACACAAAAGACTAGGAAGCTGCAATTTGCATGGAATGGACACTATAAGCCATTACTAGCCCAAACAGAGAGAAACCCTAGTAGCACAAGACGATGACTAGTAGCACGAGACAACAAGAGGAGAGATTTCTCCATCTTACTTACCACTACGTACAAGCTTGTGGATAACGACACTACCACTTTTTTTAGTCTATAGATATGGTCTTATTTTATTACTTAAAAAAGTCTAAAGTCATCCTTTTAAGTCAATGTATATATACGATAAATGTGATGAAAAATGATAACCTTATATCTTTGATTGTTTTTCTAACCCCTAAAATGGAATAAAAAATTTTGAACAGAGAACGACATGCATGCTAACCATTCTTTTAGGTCAACAGTTAACTTTGATTTTCATTGATTAGACATACAATAATCATGATTATCTTTTTTTTTAATATGAAAACCAACCAGATTGTTAATTGTCACTTTTTTTTATGATTATTTTTCAGTTCTACATAAATTTTAAAACACAAAAAATTTGATTCTTATTCTATATTGAACATGAAAAACTTTGCTTTTATTACATGGAAAAGTCTATAGTCAACTTTCAAATCTCCTCAAAGTCATATTTGACAGAAATAGTTTCTATATTTACTATTTAGCATCAATATTATTAAAAAAAAATATTGGTGTTTTTTAACCCATAAAATGGGATAGAAAATTTTGAACACTGTGTTAACTAAATGGAAGTAGGCATCAAGCTATTAAGATCTATGATTTGATAGGAGTGTCCATGTAAGCAGCTTCTACGAAGAGAAACAAGATGTCTTGTACCATCTAATTATTTTAATTTATAAAATGGATTAAAAAGTTTGCAATATAAAAGTCAGCTTGATTGCTAATTATCATTTTTCTTTTTACATCTCTTTTTCAATTTTAAGTAAGTTCTATTTAAAACACAAAAAATTTGGGTTATATCCTATAGGAATATGAAAAATAGCATTAGTGTCATTTTCTAAGTCTATAAACTTTATCTTTATTGTATTAAGAAGTATAAAATTATCTTTCAAGTATCTCTATAATTTTTAGATACCTTCATAAACATTCAAGTTATGTAAATCTCTTTGTTTATACAAAAATGATATTCATTATAAATTATTTCTATATTTATAATTAGTGACACATTTACCCTTAGTCGTTGTAAAACTATTTTAATGATTAAATTATAATAAAATTATGATATTTTAAATTTTAATTTCATGTCGTGACACTTAAATTATCATAAAATTTTATATTTAATTTTTTTTAAATTATAACTAATTGTGATGACTAAGCATCACAACTATTACAAATTTTAATTAATATTATATTATTTTTATTATATTTATTATTATTATTTGTTATTTGTTACCATTTGGTGCTTTTTATCAACTTTGTTAATCCTGTGCCATTAACGCTAACGTGGCATGTCCAAGTGGCAAACATATGCATATGTGGCACATTGGACTGTGAGTCAACCTCCACGCGTGATTCGACTATTTCCAAAACAAAATAAAAATGCATATCTTACAATTGCTCATCTTCTTTAAATTGGGGGCTCATAATACTTTGCAAAACCAAATCCCAAATTTGTTCGCAAATTCGTGTTGATTATCCCAATTGCTAAAATTCGGACTGTGAGTCAACGTCATAGGGTTCTTTTTATTTGCTCAGATTGCTACAGTCAGTATGAACTCCGAGGCTGATACGGTGAGCACTGGATGGAGAGGGGGACGTTTGTCCTACAGCAGAGAGGCCGCCGTTGTCCTCACATCACACGCCAACGGAAATCTCTGGGCTTGTTTGAAAATAATTTTTAGAATAATATTTTTATTTTATGAAAAAAAAATATTTATCATATTATTTTTATAAATTATTTTTAAAAATTTATTTTATAAAAAAAATAATTTTTAAAAAATATTATTTTATTATTTTTTTTAAAAAAATAACTATTTTAAATAATAACAAAGGTGTAAATAATTTATCAAAATCAATATTTAATCATTACATAAATCACATTATTATATTCTTAAACATTATTTTTAAAATTTATATTTAAACATTTTTTTATTCTTGTTTTAAAAATTAATAATTTTTAGAATTATTTTTGAAATATTATTTTTTTAAAAAATAAAATAAAAAATTTGAAAACAGTTACCTTTGGCATTGAAATATGTTATATGAAAAAAAAAATTAATTTTTCAAATGTCTCTGTTTTCATGAGAGATATATGAATTTCCTGAAGAAGCAAAATTTCAAATTGAAAATTTTGAATTCTGTTCCTTTTTTTAAAAAAAAAAATCTCTCATTGTGAAATGCTGTGACGACTTAATTCGAAAAAAAGATGTCACAACATTTATTTGTTTTAAAAAATTACTGACCATCACAAATTTAATCGTCATAAAAATCGTAGTTTGTGGCCGTCGTAATTTTTTGATATTTTCTAAGTTTAACCACATCGTTTTTATCAGATAAAAAAGTTCAAAGTCATCCTTCAAGTTTTTTCATAATTTTAAGCGGACAATCATCGACACTAAGTTATATAAATCTGTCTGTTTATACTAAAATAATATTTGGTATAAATTGTTTCTATATTTATTATTTGGCATCAATATTCCAAAAAAGTTTTTAAATAAAAAAATTAGGAACTAAATTCAATAAGAATTAAAATAAAATATTACTCTTAATTTTATTAGTTTGTATATTTCTTTTTCAAATTTGGAAATAATTTTTAAAATAGTTTTTTTTATTGTATAAAAATAAAAAAATTATTTATGATATTATTTTTATAAATTATTTTATAAAAGTGTAATTTAAAAAATTAGTTTTTAAAAAACATCGTTTTAAAAAAAAACAATTTTCTGATAACTATTTTGATAAAATTGTAAATCACATAATTCTGTTTTTAAATACTGTTTTCAAAATTTACATTTAAACAATTTTTTTTTTGTTTTTTTTTTGTCTTTTCCTGTAAAGTTTGCTCATTTATTTTTAAATTTTGTCCCTCTACGTTTCATCGAAAATAAGTCAAAGTTATTAAAATGACATTTTATGTTGAAGGACTTCTTTTTTTAAAAAAAAAATTCTACAAGTCATAGGCACAACGACCAATATAAATTTTGTACCTGATTTTTTATCGCTAACATCTCAAGAGATGAGAAACGAGAAGAAAATGTCATAAGAAAAATTATAATTATTTTTTACTCTCATCCTTACACTTAATTGCAATTTTTTTTAATTGATTAATTATTGCAATTGATCTTCTAACGTGTTTGTCCGTGGAAATGACATTTTGTAAAAAGACTTTTTGTTTTCTTCACTGCAAAATTCTACAAGTCATCCTTCAAGTATACCCCACAAGAGCAATTATAAATTCTACAATAGATTCTTGATCCCTCACATCTCAAGAGAGAAAAAAAAATTATCGTAAGAAAAGTTGTGAATCATATAGTTCTCTAAAGTTGTGAATCATATAGTTCTCTCTGCTTGTTTTGCTTTTAAAGTGATTGTATTGAAAGTATTCCATCTGAGGAAACTTAGAATGAAAGGCTCTTTTGTGAAGTTTTTCTATGCAGTACTCATGTTGTTTTTGTTTCATATAAGATCCAATTGGGCCACTGAGGATGTGGAAGCGAAGTGCATTGAGAGGGAGAAGAAAGCACTGCTCATGTTCAAACAAGGTATCCAACTTGACGTCGGCGGCATGCTGTCCACTTGGAGAGACAATGAAAATGGAGACTGTTGCAATTGGAGAGGAGTTCATTGTAGCAATGAAACAGGTCATGTTCAAATCCTTAATCTTCGCGGTTCATATGATCCACGATATTATTTGATTGGAATAATCAATATTTCTTTATTGGTTGAGTTGCATGATATGAAACATTTGGACCTCAGTTACAATAATTTCAAGGAAAGTGAGATCCCCAAAGTCATTAACTCCTTCAGCAACTTGAGATATCTCAATCTCTCTCTTTCTAATTTTGGAGAGAATATTCCTTCTCAACTAGGGAAGCTCTCAAATCTGCGGTATCTTGATTTGCATGGGAATTATTTATACGGATCTATTCCTCGTCAGCTTGGAAATCTCTCAAAGTTGCAATATCTTGATCTTGGAGAAAATTATTTAAGTGGAGTGATCCCTTATTCTCTTGGGAATCTTTCCTTGTTGTATTCTCTTAAGCTTGGTTACAATTCTGGTCTCAAAATGCATAACCAAAATAATTCTGATGCTGAGTGGCTATCTAAGCTCTCCTTATTAACAATTCTTGACTTAAGTGAAGTGAATGATCTTGACTTCCAACAAGTGATTGGTAAGCTTTCTCCAAAATTAAGAGAATTGCGGCTCTGGGAATGTGGTCTTTCCTTGTCTCATTCTTCTTTAAACATTTCCACTTCACTTGTCATCCTTGATCTCTCTGGTAATAATTTGACTTCTGTAATGTTCCAATGGATCTCCAATTTAATCAACTCCAACCTTCGAGAGTTGTATCTTAGAAATTGTAATCTTCCAACCAATAATCTTGCTTTTCCATCTTATTATTTTAATTCTTCATCTCTTGTTATTCTTGATCTCTCTTATAATAATTTGATGTCAGCTAAGGCATTCAACTTTAGCCCTAACCTTCAAAGTCTTTATTTAAGTAGTTGTAGCCTTTCATCAAATAATCTTTTTTTCACATCTTCCTATTTCAATTTTTCATCTCTTGTCTTTCTTGATCTCTCTTACAATCAGCTGACATCACCAACTATATTTCACTGGATTTCAAACTTCACCTTCAATCTTCATGAGCTTTACCTTCTTAGTAACTTGCTAGAAGGTCCCATTCCAGATGGTTTTGGCAACACAATGAACTCTCTTCAACTACTTGATCTCTCCAATAACAAGTTGCAAGGAAGAATTCCATCATCATTGGGGAACATATCCACATTGCAGACATTATCCCTTTCCTATAACAACTTGAGCGGGGAGCTTTCAGCTTTCAATCTTAACTCTTCATGTGGCAATAGGCAAGCATTACAAAGTTTGGAATTATCTTACAATCGAATATCAGGCATGTTACCCGACTTTGCTATTTTCTCATCTTTGGAAGAATTATACCTTTCCAATAATCAATTAATTGGAGAAATACCTGAAAGCATTGGATTGTTATCTAAGTTGATGTATTTAGAGCTAGATGGAAATCATTTGGAAGGCGTGATTACTGAATCCCATTTCACTAATCTCTCCAATTTGATGGGCTTACTCTTAGCTGACAACTCATTGGCTCTAAAAGTTAGCACCACTTGGGTTCCTCCTTTTCAATTACAATATTTGGGATTAGCATCATGTATGTTGGGTCCTAATTTTCCAAATTGGCTTCGTACTCAGAGCTATTTACAATATCTCCAGATTTCTGATGCTGGAATTTCAGATTTTGTACCAGAGTGGTTTTGGTCCATATTAGAAAATATGCAGACCATGAATATCTCATACAATCATTTTTCTGGTATAATTCCAAACTTAGCACTCAGGCTTAATTACATGCCAGAAATATTTATGAACTCAAATAACTTTGAAGGTGCAATTCCATCATTTTTGTTACAAGCATCAGCGCTTCATCTTTCCAACAATAAATTCTCAAATTTGATTCCATTTCTATGTGGAAAAATTAAATATGAGAACTTAGGCATTTTGGACCTCTCAAACAATCTATTAGCTGGCCAGCTTCCTGATTGTTGGAGCAATATAAGTTCATTGACATACGTTGATTTGAGCAATAATAACTTGTCAAGAGAGATCCCACCCTCCATGGGAAGCCTTGTGAATATGGAGGCTCTGAGTTTACGAAACAATAGTTTGATGGGAGAAATTCCTTATTCTTTGATGAATTGCACCAAGTTGTTATTGTTAGATCTGTCAGAGAATAAGTTGATCGGACCAATACCTTTATGGATTGGAGGATATCTCGGACAATTGAAAATCTTAAGCTTTCGGATGAATCAATTTTTTGGTAGTATACCTTTGCAGCTTTGCCATCTAGCACAGATTCAACTCTTGGATCTCTCTCAAAATAATTTATCCAAAGGAATACCACCGTGTTTTAATAATTTCACTGTTATGGCTCAAACAAGTATCATCCCAGCTCAAATGAGGTACCATGAATATGAATACAATTTAACTGGGGGACGTACTACTAATGATTATTTTAATTTCTATATAACATTAATGTGGAAAGGTAGAGATGACATGTTCAAAAGTCCAGAATCACTTCTCAAAAGCATTGATCTCTCAAGCAATGCTTTAACAGGAGAGATACCAACGGAACTTGTGTCTTTATATGGATTGGTTTCTTTGAATTTATCAAAAAACAATTTGAGTGGAGAAATCCCTTCTGAGATTGGGAATTTAGAATTATTAGAATTCCTAGATTTGTCAAGAAATCACTTATCGGGTAAAATTCCTTCAAGTCTTGCTCATATTGACCGTCTCTCCACATTAGATTTGTCATGCAATATTCTCTCTGGAAAAATCCCAACTGGAACACAACTGCAGAGTTTTGATGCCTCTAGTTATGAAAAAAATTTGGATCTTTGTGGAATGCCACTTGACAAAAAGTGCCTAGAAAATGAACCGCCTACACCTAAAGTATTTGATGAAGACGATGATGATTCATTTTTCTCCCAAGAATTTTACATGAGCTTGGGACTGGGATTTGCTGTTGGATTCTGGGGATTCTTGGGCCCAATATTATTCAACCATTCTTGGAGACATACCTACTACAGGTTGGTGAACAAAGTCTTAGGTATTATCTATGTCAAGGTTGCAATTTATGTGGCTCGGTGCTGGACGATCAGAGACTAGAAGGTAATAATTTACACTTTCTCATGATTATTTGTACTTTGAAGTTCTCCGTTAACCATTAACCATGAATCATGAATTTTGTCTTTGTAAATGAATGGAAAAAAAATCATTACAGGTCGAAAACATATAAAAATATTATTAATAGACTACAACTCATAAAAAAACTGAATTGATAATTCCATAAAATTTTAATCTTAATCTAAATACTTCATCCTTTTGTATATTCACTCATTTTCTTGAGAGACAAATATTATATATTTATACAAATAGACTAAGACAAATATGCATACTTGCTGCTCTTATATGCACAAATAGGCTAAGACAAAATTCTGTATAATGCATAATCTATATGAAATTATATATTGTATTCTGTTATAACTCTTAAATAAGAGTAGTGCAGTGTATAGTCTACATCCATCTCTTCAGGTATTTGTATTCTAATACTTCTATCACCGTTGTTCAGTAGTACAAAGAATATTTTTTTTTCATTTATATTTTTATGGAATTACGCTTGCAGGCTTTACAAGCTCTTCTGTTTCTTGCAGGATCTGTTACTCCTTTGGTGCAAGACACATGCATGATGCATCTTGTGCTGTTAAACTCGACAATAATGTGATCCGAGTACTAGCGGTTTGTCCAGAGCAATAATTAACCTTATGCTATGCCTTATAGTGTAATGTACATAATTACAATTAGTATTTCTATTTTGTCCACTGTAATTTAGAGGATATGATTTCATTAACAATTATATCGTTTTATATAAATAGCTACCTTATAACTTATATGATATTGAATAATGTTAGATCCTGCCAGGAGATTTATAACCTTGATATTGATGATAACAACAAATTAACCCTATGATTTAGTCTGATTACTGGTTCTTGATGACTAAAACACAGGTGGAAGTTGTATGTATATTGGTGATAGCTTGATTATTGTAATCATTGAAGTATAGTAAAGAAATTCTCAAGCATTAGCTTGAGGAGAGGATGTAGGCTCAGTTTTTGAGACCGAACCTCTATAAATTTGTTTGCCTCTTCTCTCTACCTCAACTCCTTTATTTTTTTGCAACATACATTCCTTGATTTTCTTATTTGATTAAAAAGGCTTTCTAAAGGATTTCTGAAGTGTTTTCAAACTGATTTTTAAATATCTCAAATTTTTTTAACTTTTCAAAGATTTAAAGAACCGATTCACCTACTCCTGGCTCCCTTTCATATAACAAATACTTCGACACTTTAAAATATATTTCTTTTGATAGGAAAAGAAACTATATTAAAGAAAGAAAATATTTGACTAAACAAGATACATTGACATAATAGGAAAGAAAAAAATTGCAAAAGGAAAATGCAGTATCCTCCTAAGAAGAAAGTACTGCAAAGGAACAACAACAGAAAATTAAAAAAAAATAAACTCCGAGTCTCAAACATGTAGCAAAGCTGCCCAATCCCTCTGCATATCTAAAGAAAGGATTCCCTTAAAATAAAACCAAGAGCCAGCACTAAAGAGAAACCAAGAAAGTTATTCTATCCCATAAGGTATCTAAGGACAAAGAGACTCCCCAAAAATTACGAACATTCCTTTCCAGCCAAATATTCCAATCGCATCAAAAATTGCACAATTCCACAAATCTTTATCCTCCTTTTTCTGAACAAAACCTTTACACCGTATAAGGAAAAACTTTTCTAAATCTCTTGGGCAAACACAATTCTCACCAAATATTCCGAACAACTCTTCCCACAAATAGTCAGCCATTGTGCAGTGTAAAATAAATGAGCACCATTTTCTGCACTAGACATGTACATAATATAAATATTAGGAGACAAAGGCTCTATTAGTCCTACTAATCTGTAACAAATCATTTGTGTTAGTTCTATTATTGGTATTTCAGACCATCCCAAGCTCATGACAATCTAAATGTAACCTGTGCTATATATACTTGAACTAACGGCATATTAGATATAATAGTGGGGGAAAATATTTCTAGTACTTCTATAGTATTAAAAAGTTAAGTACCACTGTCATAAATTAATATTTTGATAAATAAGTCTTTTCTTTTTCTTTTCTTCTAATCCAACTTACGCCTAATTCAAAGATAAGTTATATGAAAAAATATAAATAGCAGTAGTAACTACTTTTCAGTATAGAGTACCAAAAAGATCCTAGTGGAGTGGAGGATATGAAGAAAAATTATTTGGATGCTACAAGCAGATATTTTTTTCCTTGCACCGGCAAGCTAAAAGTAACAAAATAGTTCTGCAATAGCAAAACCTTAAAACCCTGTAAACAATCGGAATATAGCATGATATATATATGGATAGAAGGCAGTATGTAGCTACAGCCTTAGTTACAGGTACTGCTCAGTCAGATTTACTTGATCTTGTTTATTCAATCCTCAAATCCCATCTCTTTAGCAGCTTACTCAACTACCTATAAAGTCAGCTTTCCTTGTGTACATTAACTAATATTATTATATTTTTACCCAGCAAATAAACACAATATTGGAATTTGATAGTACTAAAGCAAAAATAAAGAGAGAATGATTGATTTATACACCAAAATGGTGTATGTAGGAAACAAGAAGGGATGCACGAGAAAGAGTGTCTTCTTCTAAAAGGATATAACAAACTATTTAATCTGTAAGGCCGTATGTAATATAGAATTATAAATATCATAGCTTTAAAGGAACAAGATTATTTAAGTAAGAGACAGTAAGAATACGAGAGGAAAGCACAAAATGATAAAGATAACACTGATCAAGATGTGAGATATTTGGACATAATGAAATATGTAAGGAAAACTGTAGATCCTCATTAATGACTTTGAACATCATGTGTCTGATTCTAAAGATCTAACAAGTCTTAGAAAAATAATTATTGTTTCCAGTGAAGATAAAATTAGAATTTTGTGATCAATCTTAAACTATACTAAACATCATATCATGCTTGTGAAATAGATATATACACAGCCATGGTAACTTTGGTCCCTGGGGTAGCATGAAAGTTAATTTTTTAATTAAAAAATGGGACATACAATTGAAGCATCTAACAAGAAATGAAAAGCGTTATGTCTATTGTACAGACATCAAACAAATGCAAATAATTTCCCGAGGAAAATTAAGCTAGAGAGAACCATTACCTTAAATGCCATCAACTCAGCGAGGAGAAACGGACATTTCATTTAACTCCTTCCTCCTAAGATATTGGTGCAGTATGGTAAGCCTAGCCGTTTCAAACGCAAAGTACCCCAATGCAGAAAAACAAGCACTATGAAAACCTCGAGGACCCAGTCCGCTGGTCAACCCAATCCACCCTTCTTCCTTCAAAATTTGCTTCACAGTAGCTGAAACCCCACTGTACATAGCAGCAGCAACCTTATTCGCAGCTTCTCCATGAACCTGGGTCATCAATCTCGTCTTAACCACATCCAGTGGTGTAGTAAGAGAAGCAGATATCGCCCCAGCCAATGCCCCACAAAACACACTCTGAATTGGTTCCAACTGACTCTGTCTGGTTCTTCGCAATACCGCAGCTTTCAAATATTCAAATGATGAATAACTCAACACACCAGCAGGCAAATTTCTCAGTAGTGTAGCAGAGTACCCTGCTTACAGACCCAAGACACCATCTTTCTCTAAAATTTTCAGCAAAACCTCCCAAGACCTTCCCGTAGCCCCAGCTTGCATTCGCTGAGTGATCAACTCCTTCGGCACCATAATTGCCGATGACACAATATTGCCCATGGCCCCAGCGGTAGGTGGAACCAGCAATTTAGGGTATTTATCAAATTTCGACAAAAACGATTTTCCAAACTCACAAGTACCAAAATACACTGCCGAAGAAGCGGTTGAACCAACAACTACGGCTGATACACCACTATAAAACCCAAGAATCCCCTTTGTTTGGAAGGTTTTAACTATGGCGTCAAAGGTATTTCTGTAAATCTGAGACGCCCCTTTGGTCTGCATCTTAGTTTTGATGGTGTCAAGTAGATGCAGGCAGACATACGTGAAAGCACCAGCAATGGCCCCACCAGCAGCGCCGATAAGGGCCCGTTCAAGAACAGATAGATCTTTCATGAGGGTTTGAACTTTGGGACCGTTTCTTGAATTGGGATTGAGCCATTTCGGGGTTTTGCGTGTCGTCTGGGTCTGAGTGGCCATGGAGGTTGAAGCGAATGTGAGGTCGGCGATGTGTATATCGGGGAATTTGACTCCGTGGGCATCTTTGGAGGCGCGAGTGAGTGTGGTGAAGTGGTTTAGGAGGCCACTGAAGTCAGCGAAAGCAGAGTTATCGCAGGGGTGTTGGAGATGGAAGGCCAAGAGAGGCTGAGATCTTGGCCTCCATGGCAAACTATACGGAAGAGCTTCACTGCTTCGATTAGCCACAGAGATTGGAAGTAGAAACAAGAAAGCAACGGAAAAATATATTTTACATTCATATTTCGGTACTATTATATTATTCGACAATTTTTTTATTATGATATTTATGATAAATAAAATATTCAAAATTTTATATTAATTAAAGAGTTAAAAGTATATAGAATAAAATATAAAACATAAAAAATTATATATATATATATATTCTCTATTAGTATAAAAAAATTTAAAATATAATTATTCAAACGAATAAAATTTATATCACATATTAATAAGTATTAATAAGCAAATTAATTCGTTAATATTAAAATTAATTTTTATAGTCTTTGATTTCAGTTGACAACAACAAAAAAATCAAATCTTTTTTTATTAATTAGACTTGAATTTTAGTTGAAATTAAATAAAAAAAAATTAATAACAAGAATACACAAAAAATGTGCAATAATGTTGAACAAAAACAAAAACAAAAAATGATACAACACATAAAAAACAAATCTAACTTTAATTCACACAACTCACATTTCTCACATTTTTAAAAGGTTATTTATAAAAAAAATTAAGTATATATGAAAAAGGATGGCAATTCTATATTATTTAAGACACATGTAATACGTAAATCTTAACATTTTCATATTTTTTATTCTTAAATATTTCATAAATAAATTTTTAAGTTGGCGAAAAATTAAAATTTTAGTGTAAATTATCCCAATTCCATGTTTCACTTCGGTTGCTGAAATTTTGCCCCAATTCACGTGGAATTGGGGAAGAAATTTGGTCATGAATTAAGGTAAAATCATATGGTGAAAAGTGAAGCCTGAAAATTCAACTTTTCCTTCCCGCTTTTCACGGGTTGTAGAAGAGAGTAGATCGAGAGGGAGTGGCAGAGTAAAAAAGAGAAAGATGGGTGAGTTATACAAGAGAAAGAGATAGAGAGAGCTGAAATTCAATTTAATTTCTATAATTTTTTCATTTGAATATATTTTTAATATTTCATAAATGTTTTTTTTTAAAAAAAATTAAAATTAATTACATAAAAAAAGTTATAAAAAAATATTGATTTAAATATTTGTAACATTTAATTTATTAATATTTTTGTTTATAAAAGATATAAAATTTCTCAATTTGGTCTATCATTTTCCATTCTTCCTAATTTTAAATATTTTTATCATTACTTCTTCATCATTTTAATCCTTACCTTAACTTGGGTTATATCTTTTTTGAAAATTATTGACATAGATAAACAAAATGTATATAAAAAAAAAAACTATGTTGATAATTTAACTAAGAAAACGTGATTTAAATTGATAGAATAAACAAATTAAAAAAAGAATGAACAAAATGAATAATAAATTAAGAAGGATTGAAAATATGTGATTATGTAAAAAGTTCATATTTTTCAAGAATTGAAATTTTATTAATTTAATTTTTAATTTACCTCTACAAATTTCAGATGTTTAAAAATTGATGTTTTTAATTTTTTTTAAAAATGAAATATAATTATTTAAAATAAATTCCAACAATATTTACAATAATTATATAAATTTCAAATTTAATAATAAATTAATGTTTATAACTTTTTATTGAACTCTAAAGTGAATAAAATGTTTACTGATCTTTTGATTTTTAAGATAAAAAAACTATTACTATTATCGGTAATATTTCTATTTACTTATTAAATTATATTAAAAAAATTTCATACTATACTTGAACTAAAACAAAAAAAAAAAGTCTCCAATCAGATGAGGGTTAAAAACACTCACTTCAACAAGAGTGGAACCAAAAAAAAATTTAAACTTTGTTTAAAAGAAGATAGATTGAAAGACTTTTTAAACTTATCACAAAAAATAAATCCAAGAGATTTATCTATATAAAAAATATAAAAGAAGAAGAAGAAGAAGGGGTGGCAGCTATTTGTAACTGATAGTGGTAGCCTCAGAGAGAAACATTTTTTGTGACTGAGAGAGAGATATAATTGGTGGAGTTTTTCAAGAAATTTGGACAAATATGTTCTCATTATTTTTTAAACTTATGAACACTTATTAAAATATATACACAAATTAATTTTACAATAATTTTGGATGAAATTATCCTCATTAATACCATAAGTATATAAACACTTCTCACAATATCATACCTATTACCTGCGATAGTAAAATAATTAATGTACTAATTTATACACTTGAAAACTTGAAAAATAAAAATTAAATTATCAATTTATTCTCCAAAAATATATAGCCAAGGGGCCACTCAGACTCAAAGTAGGGCTAGCCAGGTGGGTGCTGCAGGGCAAAGGGCCATTGCCAAAGTTTCCCTACTCGGATAATAAAAATTTAATTTTGTTTTAAAGGTAACAGGTACATTGGTTATAGATTTGTTTCTCCAAGCTATTTTTGTTTTGCCTTGCAGCTAGTCTAAAGAATTTGTTTTCTACATCACGTGGCATAGACAACTAAAAAGAAAAAGAAAAGGTGAAAAAGTAGATGATAGAGTCACGAGATTTGGTCTCTTAGTTTAGCCATGGCGTAACAAAAGAGTTGCGCCTACCCTTACCCTTATTATGCCCATCACAAATTCACAATCTTGCCCAACTTGGGTGACAATTTTTAAGCTATAATGTTACTTAAAAATACTGTATTTAATTTGACTATTAAAAACTGTTATAAAAATAATATAATACTAACATATTTTTCTAACAATTTATATACTTGATGTTCAAAACAAATTGCATACACCTCAATTAATTATGTGACATTAAATCTAAAGGAATTCAAATAGAATTTCTTGTATTGTAATCTTGAGATTAATGGCAACTCATTATATTTATTTTTTTTCATCACTTACGGCACAATATTTTCACTACACTAATAAATTAAGGGGCAATATGTTTAGAGCAAATTACAAAATAAATTACATTTGCAGTAATAGATTAAGAAGAAAGAGGCATTTTATAATGAAGGTTTTTCTCTCTTAATTTTTTTATGGGATATATAGAAATCCAAATTAAAAAAAAACAGATTTTTCCGTAATTTGAAATTTATTTTATGTATGCATACTAAAGTTTGATTGACCTCAAAGTAAATTAGCAAGCTAAAAAGCTTATATTTTAAAAAAAAAAATACGATTTTTGAGGAAGAATAAAATAGACCTTGGACATTGCAAAAGTAGTATTACATAAATAAAATATAATTTTAATTGCTGGAGTATCATTTAAATATCTTATTTTTGAAAAATAAAAGTCACATTAACATGCGCTGAAGCATTTTTTTTTGTTTAAAAAAAATAGAATTATGATTGCAGGATTTAATAATAATTTTATTTTAAATTAATGAGTAATATTAAAATATTTTTAATAATAGAAAAAAATTATAATTTGTTTAATTTATCTAAATATAGAAAACCGATGATAGATAATACAACTTTAAAATCATTTATAAAGACATTTAAAATTTAAGCAAATTTCAAAATATCCAAAATACATAAGTGCAATCATTTGATGCTGGATTCAAAGTTTTTAGTAGATAAATGAAGATAAATATCAAATGTTATCAAATATTACTTCGCAACTTTGTACAAATAAATCTCAGTATAATTCCTACCAAACAATAAGCTCCAAAGACTTTTTTTTTTTGTCTTCCAAAGGGTGAAGAGGACTTTGGGACTCATTATCAGGCCTAATAATAAGCACTAAACAATAAATGGGACCACTCACTAATCTATCTGGCAGGTTGGATATTCTTTCCTTAAAATTGAAAAGGGGACCCACAAGCACTGGAAGGGGCCGACCAAGGCAGATAGGATTGTGTGATTGTGTTAAAATCAAGTGGGGGGACCTTCTCCATACAATTTTGGCTTCTTCTCCGCAAAGCAAGCCTTTGGATTTCGAAACCCTTTATCTCTCTCTCTCATTTCTCTTTTTCATCCTTCTAAGCTTTTTTCTTCGTTTGCATCAAGATTTTACTCGCTTTTTCATCAACCACTCATCGAAAATCATACCAAATCCCCAAAGTCGGCTTTCAAGCTTTTTGGCTAACCTAAACTTGGAGTACTTTTCTTCTTTTGTGGTTGTGGCCTGGGTGTTCTTTTTATTCTTTTGATTTTTATACAAGACATGTCTATGCGGCTATGCCTATTTGCCATGCATTTTAATTCAAACATTTTGCCTTTTGGTTAAATGAAGTAATTATGTCGTTTCAAAATAAATTATTAGTCACAGTACGGTTTGAGAGGAAGTATGGTATTTTTTTAAAAAAAAAAATATGGATAATTAATTGAAACTATCTGCAATTTACTCAAATTTTTCATGGTTAAGGACTCAATGCATGAAATATACTGTGATTATGTTTAGTAAGTCAAATAAATTAATTTATAATTTATTTAACTAATTTATAAATTTATTTGACTAAATTAAAAGTATTTAATAAATAAATTTATTTAAATAAGTTGAAAATTTATAAACTATGTATAATTTATAAATTTTAAATTAATTTATAAATTATTTTTGTCAAATAAAATTTATATTCAATATTGCTATTGAGGATGAGTTAGAACTTTTTAGTTACGATTTAGATGGCTATTTTAGATGTCCAATTATATTGATTAATATAATTTATAATTATATAATATTCGATTAATAATTCACTGTGGATAAGATTTGAATATTGAAATTTGATATTCAAATATATTTTGGACGAATTTAAATTTAATTTGTAGGCATCTAATATTGGTTTAATAATACTGTACAAATAAGATAATGTGTAAACAAAAATAGAATTAAGATACTGAAGTTTAATTAAATGCCTCTAATTAATTCTTTTTCCATTCAAATTGATATAGTTTTATTTTTTCAAAAAGTATTGGCCATGTGAAAGAAAAAAGAAGAAAGAAAAAGGCTCTGTTGGCTGCTGCTGCAAAGTAAAAAGGAAAGAATAATGAAAAAGAAGGTTCACGGGCAGCAAACGGGACGCAGCATCACCCAAACATGGTTGTTCACCTACCAAATCTGAAATAACAAACTGCAAGGGAAATTACCCACATGAGGAGGGGCACTTTGGTCATTTCAACGTAGTTGTGCCTTTTAGTGATACATAAATAAGATAAGGAGGTGTTCTTTTTTTTATTATTATTCAAATTCAAACTTTACAATTAAAATCTAATAAATAAAAAGAATAAAAATAGTTATTTACGAACTAAGCATTTTACAAACTCATAGATTGCATTATGTATGTAAAGGAGGATTTTTTTTTTTTTCAAAAGGATGGTGCTACCGAGAGTTGGAGTCACCAGCAAAATATATAAAAGAAAGGAACATCTTTGCTAGGCTTTGTTTGGATGGTGGAACTCTATTTTTTTCCTGATAATCTCCATGACGTTTTGTTTAGAAAATTATTTTAACAATTAAGTTATTTGGATAAATTGATTATGCATTTTTGGGAACTCATTTATAGTTATATTTTTCCATATAAGGCTTTTTAAATCATGATTAAGTTGATGATAAAATTTAGATTATATGGCTGTTTTATTCTTCAAAATATATATATACATTTTTCAATTTAATTTTTCAAAGCATAATTTTTATTTTGATCTTTCAAAAATTGTTCAATGTCAAAAATATTATCACATTAATGCTATTAATAAATTTACTTACTAACTTTCTTAAAAAATTATTTAATGTAACTTGATACTCGACATTTTAAAAAAGATAGGGATTTAATCAAAAAATTTTAATTGTCACTTTACTTTTTGAACAGCAAATCAAATTAGGCTAAGTATTTAATGGATAATCAAACTCTTAACTAGATTAGATAAATAAAGTTGTTAATAAAATTAATGTGAGGACATTTTTTAAAATAGAATAGTTTTTAAATGACTAAAATGATATATATATATATATATATATATAGCTAGGATATATTGCTGAAATTTTTAAATACATGCATTAATATACTTAAAAAAAAATTGTTCCTATGTAATTATTTTTGGGATCTGCCTGTGTAATTATTTTGTGATAGAGTAAAGTAATAAAGTAATGATTTGTTCTTTAAATTTATAGACTAACTTGACTGTAAGTTTTGAATTTATAGACTAACTTGATGTAATTATTTTATGATAGAGTAAAGTAATAATGTAAAAAAATTTTATTGTCACTTTACTGTAATGATTTGTTTGTTGTATATTAATTTATCTCTGAAAAAATAAATATCGAATAAGTTTTATATTTTCAAAAATTAAGAAATTAATTATTGTACAATGAATTGATAATTTTATAAAGTAATTATTCTTTAAAAAAATTTAAAAATTAAAATTAAATAGACTTATAAATTCAAAAATAAAATTGATAATTTATTGTTTTATGATATATTTAACATGATTGTTGTTTATTGGTGGTCGATATTTTCGGATTAGACCTTGTTTCTTTAGTCGCCTCACGCCACATAGGATGAGTATTTATGAGAGAAATATCATTTGCAAGCGTAAGAAGTGAGGAAACCAAGAGATATATATAGCAGATCATGATTCATGAACGAACACATGCCCTAAGCTCACACTTCTAAGAACATAAAAGACGAATAACGAAGCAACACATCCTATTACAAAAATACAAGAACATCTACAAAAAATTCAATTAAAAAAAACAACTAAATAAAGAGTAAAAGAAGAATTCTTTATGATCTTTGCACACAATGTGTATCTTTATTCTCAGTGTGACTATAATTATTTTTAAGAGCCTTTCTTATTAGACTATCAAATCTATAGTTGTATATATAGTTGACAAGTTAAATGTAAATATTTAAATACTTTATTCAACATCCGAAACCTTATAAGGTAGATAAAATACTATAGAGTACCCACAAAAAATTCTATAAAAGAAAAAATTAAATTAAAAAAAAAGTAGAAGAAAAAAGAGAAAGATGAGAACTCCCGCCGCTAACGCCGAGTGATAGCTTAAAAGATCAAGGTTTTGTGGTGGTGGTTTAGGACAAGAGCTTTTGCAGTGCTAAGGCTAATTCTTGAGTGAACAAATTTCTAACTAAATCTTTTCATTGATAAGTGTTAAGAATATTTGACAGTAGGCTCTGAATTTTTTTTTTCTTCTAGTTTAGAGTCTAACTTGGCTATCAATGTACCAACTCCATCGTGTGGCTATCATTTTTTTTCTTGTGGTTGAACTACTACCGAAGAGCGCCTCCCATAATTTCATTTGGCTTAGGAAGCCAGTTGGTTTAATTGTTATTTTGATTTTTTTTTCATAATGTTTCAAGAGTATACAATTCTAAATATACCATATCCATGTGATAGAGCGTAACCTTAGGGTATATTTGAAAGTTAGGAGAAGAGAGAAAATAAAGAAATCTAAAGAAAAAGAGAGAGTGAAACAAAAAAAAAGAATAAAAGATTAAATACTAATTTCTCTTCTCTTCGTTAGGATCCTCTAAAAAGTTAAAATTATGAATGATAAAGAATATTTGAAAGTTAATGAATAATTCTTTTTTTTTCTCCCTTCACTCAGACAACTTTCAAAGAAATGGAATGTCTAAAAGTTTCACTTTCCTTCTCTTCTTGTCTATTTTCTTCAATTCAAACACATTTTTAAAACTATTCCACTAAAATATTTAATTTATGTCAAAACAAGAAGACGTCCTGACCATAATAATAATAATAATACCTATTTTCCATCAAAGAGCTCTTTATGGTGGAATAAGCACGTACTGGCATTTAATGAGCTAAGGAAGAGGGAAAAAGCTATTCGCTGCAGAAATTTTTTTTGGTTTGATGTCCATATCAAAATTAATTATTAATAACATTCTCTTTCCGAAATAATAAATATAATAAATGGACATGAATTATAAATGACTGTCATTTTAGAATTCAACATGGTCGAAGATGACATCTATTGCCTCAGAAAATTGGTAACCTATCCTATCTTAATTATCTGAATTCCAACATTCCTCTATGAATTAATTAAATAAAATATCAAATTGAATTGAATTTATTTTCATGAAAATCAAAATATGTGATAATATACAATATTTAATTTTAGGCATATAATTGTAAAATTCAAATCTTAGTTAAGTTTTTAATTAAGGTCAGCTTGCAAGTAATTATTTTTACAATTTTTTAATCTCGACATTCATAATCTAATTTTGATCAAACTAAAAAAAATAGTTAGTTTTTTAGTATTAAGATGAAGGATACTTTTATGTTTTATGTGGACTAATTTTTCATTTAATCTTAAAGGCATATATTTTTTATATTGACTTAATGTATTTAACATTTTATCAGATTGACAAAAAAGAATGTTAATTATTCTCTCTTTCGAATTAGTATAAGCTAATTCCAAAGTACGTTTGAATGGAGGATAGTGGAGGGGAAAAAGAGAGATTGGGAGGTTTTATTAAAACATTCTATTTGAGAGTTTGTGGAGGAGAAAGAAAGAGTTTTAAATTACCTTCTCAAATTCTCTAAACTCTTCTCTCTCTTATAAATTAAAGTTTCCCTTATTGCTAGTTTGGAGAATTTTGTAGGACAAGCTAATAATTAAGTATTATGTTATTTTTTAAATTAATTATCAATAAAAAAATTATTATAGTTAATTATTTTGATAAAAATAAATTTATAAAAATATATTATTATCAACTTTTGAATAAAATTTTAGCATATAATATAATAAATAAATTAGGTTGATGTCTTAAAGCGCAACTGGCAACTTTTGAAAAATAAATAAATTAGGTCTAACGGTAAGGTAATATTTTTAACATATAATATATTATTAAACATGTTTTATTGGTTAATAATAAAAAATAATATATTCTGATGATGACCACTAACTTAACTTATCCTGCACTGTCTATATATTAAATTGGGGAAGTTTCTTCCAACCAAAAATTTAAAAACATAGTAAGCTATACCAAAGAAAATTAAAATATAGTATCTGCTATTATTATGACATATTTATATATTATAAGCCAATTGCTATTATTATTTTTTATAACAAATAATCTTAAAAAATTATAAATAATTTGTGCGTGTATCAATAAATATATTTAAATAATTTATTTTACTTTACTCACTTTAGGCATAATGAAAAAGTAATATTAATTAGGTACAGTTTAAACTACGTGGAGAATACATTTTAAAAAAAATTGAGAGAATTTTAAAATTTAAATGCTATTTCAAATACCAATATTTATCTAATGTGAAACATATGAAATCTTTAAGATAGTAATAAAATCTTTCAAGGCATGTTTAATCGAAGAGTATTCAATTTTTATTTTCATTAAAAATAGAAAATAGATTTAAAATATATATATATTTATTTTTTATTTTTTTCTGAATTTTTAAAAATTTTAGAAATGTTCAAATAATTTAAAATTTTTAGTATCATAGCAATGATATTTTTGCAACCATTTTAAAATTATTATAACACCTATAAATAATATTTTACTGTTTAATTAAAAAAAAGTAAAAACACAATCAAATAATTAAAAAAATTAAATATATTTTTAAAAAATGAAAAATAAAAAATAAAAAATATTTTTACCAACCAATCACACCCTTAACTTTTTCTTTAATTTTTGAGTTAAGTTCTCTTAGTACCACAATCATAAGATTGAATTTGGACAAAAAAATTTTATGATTTTTTTAAGAGATAATACTGACTGTTAATTCAAATTTTCATTTCAATCGTTTAAGTTAAACTCAATCGACTTTTTTTTTTTAATAAAAAAATATGAAATAAAATTTTATATTTTTTCTATTACGGTTGATTAAGAAAAACCTCGAGATACATCTCTTTTGTCAATTATTTTCTTTTCAAAGTAAAAAGAATAACTATATTAAATAGAATGAAAGAAAAAAAACCTAAAGAGGGTGTAAGAAGATGTGATTTCATAATCTCAAATCGGAAAAAGGTTTAAAGACTTAAAAAACTAGAAATCAAATTAGCAGGGGAACAAGAACAAGGTGGTTTTATAAGTGGGAATAATTGAGGGGATAATTGCATGCCAACCAATATAATGCCAGATTCATGGCAACGACGTCGTCACGCGTTTTGGGTTTCAAAACTACAAAGAGTTGACGTGATAAAACACTTATGCTGTCTGAATAAGTGAAATTCTCGTGAGTTTTTTTTTTTTTGACGTTTGACTACTTTAATAAATTCCATATCATCTGGCCCACTTATTCAAAGGCTTAATTTCATAATATCCTTTTGAAAATTTTTAGAACTTAGACAGGATAATAAAGTTACTGTAAACCATACAATCGGCAATGGCTCTCTGTAAACTATTCTAAGAAACTCCTTTAATTTAATTTTTTTTTTGAAAAATTTTGATAATTTTTATTCTAATTCACGTTGATATTTCTGTCAGTTTTATCCTTTATTTTAATTTAAATATTTTATGATATTTTAAAAATTACTAAATCTGATTTAATAATAAATAAAATTGATTATATTGTTGTAATATTTAATAATAATTTTTTATTTCAAAGTTGAAAATGTCAATAGAACTTTTTTTTAATTTAATAAAAAATTGTGGATGTTTAATTATTATTAGATATAATACTTTTATATAACTATTGTAAATGTGGTTGAAATTTATTATTGAATGAAATTTTTTCATTTTATTTATAAAAAAATTGATAGCGTAGTCAAAATAAAATTTGGGCCAAGTATAGTGGAAGACGATGATGCTGCAAGTTTCCAATCAAGCTACGTTCTCTTTTCTTGTCTCCAATATTCGTCTTACGAGTCACTGCCCATTTTCGCGGTTTAAGCGCCACGTGCCCACCACTCAACTCCCTGTTACTCTTTCTCGGTGGCTATCTCCTATCTCAATAAAATAAAATAAGATTAATTAATATATTTATGACTTGATTTTTTATTTTAAAAATATATATACATTTTAAAATTATAAATAAAAAATAAAAAATTCTTTCTTACTTTAATTATTACATTTATGACATCACTTTATCTTTTATTTATATATATATATATATATATATATATATATAATTTTTTTAAAATAAAAATATGTTTTAATTTAATTTAAATATATTAAATATTTTTTTAAAATTAAATATTAAAATAATATAGCACACTCTCAACTTTTTTAATTTACTATACTCTACTATTAATTATTAATTTTTAAAATAATTGTTAAGTGTTTAACTTTATCAAAATATTAATTTTATTGACTTAAAAACTTTATTAAAAATTAAAAAAGAAACAAAATTTAAGAGAGTGATATTTTATTTATTTATTTTTATCTATTTCTTTTTTAAAATATATTTATAAAGTTGTAGTATATAGTTTTTGTTTCTAAAAAAAAAGTATGTATATTTTTATAATAGAACAGAAGATTATGTAATAAAAACATTAATCAAAAGAGGAATATTTTAATCTTATTTTTAAAAGAAGCAAAAGTATAATTTCTTATTAGAAGAAAAGATAGTATAATAAAGACATTAATTAGAGAAAAAGAGAGTATTTTACTCTTATTTTTAAGTATTATGTTAAAAAATGATAATATTTTTATAATATAAAGAATTTATATATATATATTTTTAAAAATATAAAAAATAATTATATTCAATAAAAAATACAATGAATGTTTGTATAAATTTTCAAAAATAAAAAAGAGATAAGTGTATTCATAAAAAAAGACATATTTATGTATATTTTTAAAAATAGAAGAAAGTGAATATATTTAATATAAAACTAAGTGAACTGGGTGAATATCAAAGTATTTTACTCAATAAAATAAAATAAAAATAATAAAAACTAAAATTAAGTTTGAAAAGAAACTAAAGCCTTCCTTTGGGTCTTTATATCATAATTTAAAACTTAAAACAGTTTAATAGCCTTAAAAAAAAAACTTAAAAGAGTCCTCTAACACTTTGATGTATCATATTCTCTATTGGTATTATTTTATATTCTATATTGATATATACGCATTTTGGAGTTCTTTAATTTATTTAATATTTTTAGTAATTATTATTAATGAATAGTTATATATGGTTAATATCCTAGTTACTTAATTCTAAAAATGATCTATTTATACTTTTTTAAATAAAATAAAATTAAAATTAATTGACATAAATATTAATGTGCATTTACCTGCTAATATGATATAAAATTTTATATATAATATTTAAATAAACTAATTAATTATTAAGAAAAATAAATAATTTTTACAATAATTTTATATTATCATTTTCATTCTAATATTTAGAATAGTTGAAAATATTCAACACATTTAATTTCATATATTAATATTCAAAATATTTAAGATTTGAAGTTATAATTTTAGGTGGTTTGTCATATAAAACAAACAAAAAAATATCATATTTTTAAAATTCTACTTTCATTAATATTTATAAATTTTTAATTCTATTTTTAATAGTAATTATAATTTTACAAAAAATTGAAAATTTATAAATATTCTTTTATAAGAGAGTATAAGGTATGGATTGTAACATTTTGTTTTATAAAAATTGATAAATTCAAAGTTTTCAATACTATGATATATTAATATAATAATAATATTTTTATCCCTTTAAGTATTTTAAATATTGATATATTAAATAGAACATTTGCAAAAAGACGAAAATATACCAAACTCCATATAATCATTGTAGTACAACATTCACCAAACATCAATATTAAGTAACCTGCCCCCCTCAAATTACCTAAACATCCTCGTCGTCTACGTGAGGACGTGCCTCTGTCCCCAGCATAAAAAATTGAAAAAAAAAACCAAAATCATTAAATAAATTAAAATTAATGACAAAAAAAAAAAAACTTTCGTTGGGCCTTGGAATTGTCTTCTCATTTCTTTTCATGATTTCATCTCTCAAGGGAGTTTCTGCTTTTCCGTATTTATTTATGATTTTTTAATTTTTTTTTTCCTCTTTCTTCGTCTTTGACTGGGTGTACTTTTACAGACTTCTATTCTCTCTCCTCTGTCTCCTCATCCCGTTTCGGCGACGCCAGAACCTACATTACTCGCCGGAATTCTCTTCGGCAACCTCTGTTGAGCCGTGAACCACTGTTATACAAAATTGGGGAAGTTTCTTTCAACCAAAATTAGAAAAATATAGTAGCTAACTAAAGAAAATTAAAATATAATATCTGTTATTATGACATATTTATGTTATACATTTAAAATTGGGGTACTATAAACCAATTACTTTTATTATTTTCTATAATAAATAATTTAATGTGTGTCTATATATATATTTATATATTGAAAATAAAATACTATTTTGAGAAGACCTACTTAATTGACTTTTAATATTTTTTAATTATTACTTGTAACTTATATTTATACATTTTAACACTAAAAAAGAGACTTTTTTTTAATTTTTTAATAATATGGTTGATTAAGGAAAAACTCGAGTTTATATTAGGATTAGGAGAGGTTTAGTACATGTGATATAAAACTGTAGGTTTGACTCTCACTTTTTGTATTAAAAAAAATATAAAATACGTTGTTATTTAAAATTATTGTATTTGATTTGATAATTAAAAACTATCATAAAAATGATACAATTAATATTTTCAATAAGTTAACAAAGCCAAAAAAATATGATATAAGATTCTCATAGTGTTGGAGTATTATATGGAATGATATCAAGATGTTATCTTAGACCCGTCACTCTGTTATTACATAATAACATATTAAAGACATTCAACCAACTTAAGTATATTAGAGTTATAAACTTTCTTTAAATTTATTTGGCATATCATTTATAATAAATTACCTTAATAAATTAAGTGGCAATATGTTTAAAGCAAATTATAAAATAAATTACAATGGCACTAATAGATTAGAAGAAAGGGTATCTTTAAATTTTATGGATGTATAGAAATCCAAATTTTTTTTAAAAAAAATTTCACCGATTTGAAATTTATTTTATTTACATATACCAAAGAAATGTGCATAAGGGAAACCCTCCAAATCACTATATTAGGTTAATGTAAAGTTTGATTGACCCCAAAGTAAATTAGCAAGCTAAAAAATTCTTGTAGTAAAAGAAAAATCATTTCTAAGGAGGAAGAAAATAGACCTTGAACATTGAAATCTGCTTTTAGAAAATAAAGAAATTGGTAACTTGAAAAAAATAATAACACAATGTGCCATAAAAGGGTGAATCAAACAATATCCATGTCTAGATATCGCTTAAATACGCTTTTTAATTATGTATTGTTATTATACATATTTTAATTTGATATATTTAGTTAGCAATATTAATTTTACATTTAAAAAAAATTATAATTAAATCTTTTATTAACAGAGAAAAATTTGATGTCAATATTAAACCACCAATGTATCACATTAACCTGGCTTCTTTTATATAGGTTATTTGTTTGTTCAAATAACTAAAATTAAATTATTGAAAAAAAATATTATCAAGGGTAATATTACATGAATAAAATTGAAAAATACTCTTAATTAAAAAAGTACATAAGTGCAATTATTTGATGCTGGATTCAAATTAAAAAATAGAATTATGATTGAAGAATTTAATAGTAATTTTCTTTTAAATTAAAGAGTAATATTATGTCATTTCGAATGAGATGGTCAAAATTAAAATATTTTCAATAATAGAAAAATTAAAATTTATTTAATCCATCTAAGTTAGACAATACAACTTTAAAATCATTTATATATAAAGATATTTAAAATTTGAGAAAAATTCAAAAATACTCTTAATTAAAAAAATACATAAGTGCAATTATTTGATGCTGGATTCAAAGTTTTTAGTACATAAATGAAGATAAATAATAAATATTATCAAATATTAATCTTTGTAAAAATAAATCTTAGTATAATTCCTACCAAACAAAAAACACTACAGAATTTTATTTTTTTTTCTTGCAAAGGGGCAAGGGCACTCTCGGCTCATCATCAGGTCTAATAATAAGCACTAAAGAATTTTCTCTCACAGTAAATAGGGCCACTGCCTATCTGAGATATTCTTTCCTTAAGATTGAAAAGGGGACCCACAAGCACAGGAAGGGGCCGACCAATGTGGGTAGGATTGTGTGATTGTGTTAAAATCAAGCGGGGGACCATCTCCTGCAATTTTGGCTTCTTCTTCGCAAAGCAAGCCTTTGGATTTCGAAACCCTTTGTTTCTCTCTCTCACTTCTCTTTTTCATCATTCTAAGCTTTTTTCTTCGCTTGCATCAAGATTTTGCTCACTTTTTCACCTCCCACTCATCAAAAATCATACCAAATCCCCAAAGTCGGCTTTCAAGCTTATAATGTTGCTATTATTGCAATTCCTGTAATTATTGCAGCTATCACCATTTTATATACATAGCATTGTCCACCTTGAAATTTTTGAGAGCCTATCACTTATCACCAAAACTTCTACTCTTTTTATTTTATTTTATGGAATTCTAAGAAAGTATCTCATATTTTTTACGTATAATCTTTATTTAGTATATTGATATTGTTTCGCTTTACAAAGTATATTCCAAAAATTAAATATATGATATTACAGATAAAGTTTTTTTTTACTAAAATTAAATTTACTTAGCACGGAACTACATTTATGGGTAAGTTCCTTGCTCTCCTAATTCTTCAAATTTTATTTTTTCTTCTATTTTTGCTAACCTAAACCTGGAGTTTGTGGCCTAAGTGCTTTTTTTTCTTCCTTTGGTTTTTATGCCAGGCGTGCCTATGCCTATTTGCTATGCAATTTAATTCAAACATTTTGCCTTTTGGTTAAATGAGGTAATTATGTTGTTTGAAAATAAATTATTATTTACAATGCGGTTTGAGAGGGGGGTATGGTATTTTAAAATATAGATAATTAATTGAAACTTCTCCTAATTTACTCAAATTTCTCATGGCTAAGGACTCAATGCAGGAAGTCTAGTATATCCCATATTGCTATTGAGAAGGAGTTAGTATTTGTTTTTTCGTGTACAAGTAGTGTTTGAGTTGGGGATGACAATTTGGGTGGCTATTTTAGATGTCCAATCATATTGACTAATATAAATTATAACTATCCGACATTCGACTAATAATGGACAATGGATAGAGTTTGAATATTGAAATTCAATATTCAAATTGATTTTGGATGAATTTGAATTTAACTTTCAAGCATCTGACATCGGTCTAATAATATTATGCAAATAAGATAATATGTAAACAAAAATATAACTAAAATCTTGTTTGGTTTGTAAAAATAAGTTAATAAAATGAGAATTCAGATTCTATTTCATTAATTTATTGTATTTGATTAATAAATTTGAGTGTAAATTTGATTTTCATGGAATGCGGATTTCCTAGGGGATACCTTTATTTGAAAAAATTAATGGAAAGGAAAAAGTAGAATGGAATAAAAAATTAAAAAACTAAAATACCTTTTACTAACTTAATTTTTTAGGTCAACAAAAAAATATAATAAAATAAATTTTGTCATGACTATATTTAAATTAAATTTTTAAATACTTTGTTAATGTTATTAATGTTTTTTTAAAAATTTAGTTCAAAATTTTATTTTACTAATTATTTATCTTATTATTTAATTATAATATTTTAAAATAATTTTTTATGTTAAAATAATATTATTTTATTAATTTTATTTGTCAAATATATTTTTATCTGTTTTTCATTCAATTTTTATATTATTTATAGCATATTAATTGTAAAAAAATAATAAAAATTTTATTACTTTCCATGTCATACTAAATATAATTTTAATGACATCATTTTATTTTATTTTAATTTCTATTTTAATTTTTTTATTTTTCAACAATCAAAGGGACCTAAGATATTGAACTTTAATTAAATTTTAATTAGATGCTTCTAATTAATTCTTTTTCCACCCATAATGATATAGTTTAATTTTAAAAAAAAATTGGCCGTGTGAAAGAAAAAAAAGAAAGATAAAGGCTGTGTTGATTGCTGCTACCAAGTAGAGAGGAAAGAAAGAAAAAAAAAAGGTGGCTCAGAAGCAGCAACTGGGACACAGCAATACACAAACATTGTGGTTCGCCTCAGTAGAAATTACCTGGATGATAAGGGGCACTTCAGCCATTTCAACGTAGTTGTGACTTTTAATTTGTTCATTTTAGTATTAATAAATAAATAAGATAAGGAGGTATGTTTTTTTTATCATCCAAATTCAAAGACCTAATAAAAATTTTATTTTTTGAAATGTATCAAGTCAAAATGAGGAGTGCATTATCAAGATTTAATTTTTATTGATAATTAAATAAATAAAAAGTTATTTATTAACTGAGCATTTTACAATCTCACAGATTGCATTATGTATGTAAGGGAGGATTAATCTATAAAAGAAAGGAACATCTTTGCTACGTCTATTATAAGAGGCTTTGTTTGGATAGAGGAACACTATTTTTTTCCTAATAATGTCCATGACGTTTTGTTTATAAAATTATTTTAACAATTATTTTATTTGGATAAATTGATGATGCACTTGTGGGAACTAATTTTTAGTTATATTTTTTCATGTATAAAGTTTTTTAATTCATGTTTAAGTTGATGATAAAATTTACAGTATATGGCTGTTTTATTCCTCAAAATACATATACATTTTTCAATTTGATCTTTTAAAGTTTAATTTTCATTTTAATCTTTCAAAAATTGTTTAATTTTAAAAAATATACTCACATTAATGCTATTAATATATTTACTTATTGACTTCCTCAAAAACTTATTCAATCTAATTAACTTGGTACTTCACATTTTATTTAATGATATGGATTTAGTCAAAAAAAATTTATTGTCACTTTACTTTTTGAACAGAAAATTAAATTAGGACAAGTAGGTATTTAATGACCATTTAAATTTTTAATTAAACTAGATAAATAAATTTGTTAGTAAAATTAATGCGAATATAGTTTTTTAAATAGAATAGTTTTTGAATGATTAAAATGGAAAAAAATAAACTTTCGATAATCAAATTAAAGGTTGTGTATTTTTTGAAAATATGTATATTTTGAGGATTAAAAGGACAATTCAAGATATATTACAGCTCAAAATCTTCAAAGAAAGTTGGCAAAATTTGTGTGTTCCTAATTTACTAATGTCCTAACATATAATGAATTGATAATTTTATAAATTAATTGAGTGCATTCAAACAAATTTAAAGAAACTTTTAGTTTATTGTTTTATGATATATTTAACATGATTGTTGTTTATTGATGGTAGGTATTTTGGGATTAGACCTTGTTCCTAGCCTCACGCTACGTAGGTTGAGTATTTATGAGAGAAATATCATTTGCAAGCATAAGAAGCGAGGAAACCAAAAGATATATATAGCTGAGCATGATTGATGAACACGTCAACGAACAACAAAGTGTTATGCATATCTGACATTGGGCTCTGAATTTTTTCTTTCTTTCTTGTTTAGATTCTAACTTGGCTATCAACGTACTAACTCCATTGTGTCTTTTTCTTATAATAATAATATTAATAATAATCCCTATTTTCCACCAAAAAGCTATTTATGGTGGAATAATAATAATAATCAGCTATGGAACAAGAGGAAAAGGCTATTCGCTACAGAATTTTTTTTTAGTTTGATGTCTATCTCAAAATTAATTATAAATGCATTTAACATTTTAATTTTAAAGTGTTCTCATGATAACTCAATCTATGTTAATAAGAAAAATAATATTATTTACTCTTTCTAATTATTATGTTTGAATCGAGAATAATGGATTGAAAAATGAGAGAATCATTGAAACATTCCCTTTGAGAGTTTATGGAGGAGAAGAAAGAATTTTTAAATTACCTTATAAAATTCTCTAAACTCCTCTCTCTCTCTCATAAATTAAAGTTTCCCTTATTGCTAATTTGGAGAATTTTTTAGGACAAGCTAATAATTAAGTATTATGTTATTCTTTATTTTTAAAATTTCTTATCAATAAAAAATTAATTATTTTGATAAAAATAAATTTTATAAAAATATATTATTATCAAATTTTGTATAAAGTTTTAACATATAATAGAAAAATAAATCAGGTTGATGGTTTAAAGCTCAAGGGACAACTTTTCAATAAAAAATGACTTGGGTCTAACGGTAAGATAATATTTTTAACGTATAATATATTATTAAAAATGTTTTATTGGCTAATAATAAAAAAATAGTATATTACGACGACGATTATTAACTTAACTTATCATGCACTGTCCATATATAAAATTGAAAAAATTTCTTTCAACCAAAATTTAAAAAATATAGTAGCTAACCAAAGAAAATTAAAATATAGTATCTATTATTATGACATATTTATGTTATACATTTAAAATTGGGGCATTATAAGCCAATTACCATTATTATTTTCTATAATAAATAATATTTAAAAATTATAAATAATTTGTGTATATCACTAGATAATTTATTTTACTTTATTTGTTTTAAGCATGATGAAAAAAGAAAATTACTTTGGTTTGACTTAAACCACGTTTACAAAAAATTAATTTATTGAATGAGAGAATTTTAAAATTTAAATACTATTTTAAATATCAATAGTTATCTAATATGAAATATATCAAGCTCTTAAGATAGTAACAAGATCTCTCGGGTACGTTTGGTTGGTGAGTTTTTAATTTTTAATTTTAATAAAAATAGAAAATAAAGTGTATTTATTTTTAATTTTAAAATTCGTCGCAGTCGCTTACTTAAACTCAATCAACTTTTAAGGACATTTAGTTATTATTTGTCACTTATATATTTTTATCCATTTTAATTACAAAAAATAAAAATAATTTTGTATTTATTCTATTACGGTTGATTAAGAAAAACCTCGAGTCAAATGTCCTCGGAGAATCATTTTCTTTAAAAAGTAAAAATTAACTCTATTGAATAAAAAAAGAAAGAAAAAGAAAACCTAAAGAAGGTGTAGAAGGATTTCATTTCGTAATCTCAAATCTCCAAAAGATTTAAAGACTTAAAAAATTAGAAATCAAGAGTTTTTTTGTTTTTTATTTTCAAAATAAAAAAATATATTTGATAATTATTTATTATTATTATTTCAGAAATAAATTTTGAAAATAAATTACTTTTAAAATAGAAAAATAAAAATAGGAAAAAATTATTTTTATTTATTATTTTTGTTTTTAGAACACCAAAAACAAAAAAAAAATATTTTTAAAACAGTTTACCAAACGAATTTTTTATTTATTTTTGTTTTCCTGAACAAATTTTAAACGTAATTTTTAAAATTAATTTTTTAAAATTAAAAAAAAAAACAAAAAAAAATTAAACAAGCTCCAAGTTAACAGGAGAACAAGGTGATTTTGTAAGTGGAACTGCTTTTGATTTGTAAATTTTTTTTTATATTTTATAAATATTTTTTATTTTTTATTTTTTATATTTCGAAAAATTTATTTAATTTATATTTATATTTTTATTATTTTTTAATTATATGATTATATTTTTAATTTATTTTTATTTTTATTATTTTTTAATTATATAAACAATAAAATATTATTTATATAATTCAAAATAATTATAAAAAATACTATAGTTACAAATTGTTACAGTGTTAAAAATTTTGAAAATAACATTTTGACGTTTTCAAAATTTTAAAAATTTAAAAAATATTTTTTGGAAACGAAAATAAACAATAATAAATAAGCATATTTTTATAATTATTTTAAAATTTTAATGAAATTGAAAATTGACAATGCTGTAACCAAACATACCCTATCGTACCAAAATGTGCACTTGACGAGGATAATTTCACACTAACCAAAATAAGGCCAGATACATAAAGACGTGGTCGTGAATGTTGTGTTTAAAAACTATTTTACAGTTTGAAATTCTGGTGAGTTTTTTTCACACTTGACTATTTTAATAAATTCATATAGTCTGATCCAGTTGTTCAAAGGCCTAATTTCAAAATATCACTTTGAAATTGAAGAAAATTTTTAAAACTAAGACAGGACAATAAAGGGGATATTTGATTAAATTTTTTTAGATTAATTTTTCAAATTATATTTAAAAATTATTTTACAAAATAAAAGTATAAAAAAAATTTGTTTAATAAATTATTTCAAAAATATATTGTTGTCTGTATTTTGGAAACAAAAATAATTATTTTCAAACAAGTTCAAAAATACTGTGAACCATACACTGGGTAATGGGTGTCTATAAATTATTCTAAGAAATTCTTTTCATTTTTTGGGGTATATTTAGATAATTTTTACTTTTGGGATTGGTATGAATAGATATTTTAAAAAATATTTTAATTCAAATATTTTTTATTTAAATATTTTATAATATTTCAAAAAATATTAAATCTGATTTAATAAATAAACAAAAATAGCTATCTTGTTAAAATATTTAATAATAATTTTTATCTCAAAATTTAAAATATCAATAGAATATTTATTTCTCTTTTTATATAACTATTATAAATGTGGTCGAAACTCATTATTGAATATTTTTTTATTTTATCACCATTTAAAACTTAAAACAGTTTAATAGCCTAAAAACAAAAAACTTAAAAGAGTCATCTAGCACATTAATGTATCATATTCTCTATTGGTATTATTTTAAATTTTATATTGCCGCCAACCTTATCTTTCCCTTTTTTTTGGTTGAAAACCAAGGTATCCACCATCTAGCACAGTGACTAATTCTCTCGCTGCTTGTAGGCACCTCGAAAGGTGGGATAGCTGGCCTGAGATTTTAAAGTTTCTCCATACCCAAAGACAGGGATCGAACCCCTAACCTTTGGTTAAGGGTGAATGAACTCCTACCGCTCAACCTTATCTTTCTCTTTTATGATGCTATAAACAATTTTCTTATCTGATGTAGTCTATTCGAAACCTTATTTTTTATTTCAGAATATCTTCATTTCAGATTAATTCCAGCTTTTTTACATGCACCCAATATCTTAGATCATTGTGAATCAAACTATTTTTACAATTAGTCGTCTATATTATATTTTTGTTGTGTCAAGAAGCATTATACTTTATATGAGCAAGAAACTTTGAATGGCTCAATCTCTTTATCATCCTTTTGTTAAAAATCTTGATTTACGGGTAAAAAGGTTCTTGATTCTATTCTCTCACCAACAAGACAATATGGTAGTGGTCAAATATACTGTAAACCTTATTGATAGTTAGATATGCTATGAACCTTATTGAACCCACTTCTAATTTTACAAAATGCCTTAAATATGTGTCAGAGTTTATGATTGATTACTAAGACCAAACTAATATTTAAGAATGGAATTTTACAATAACCAAACTGAATAGTTGAATCATAACAAGGGCATTTCATTTAGTGCCAGGATCACCTTGTTGGGCGCAGCGAGTACGACACATATCTCCACAATAGTATGATATTGTCCACTTTGGGCCAAAGCCCTCATGGTTTTGTTTTTGGACTTTCTCCAAAAGGCCTCATACTAATAGAGATTATATCCTTACTTATATACCCATTTTCTTTTCAATATCTAACCAATGTGAGACTTTGTTTGTATTTCTAACAATCCTCCCCTCGAACAAAGAACCACCCCTCGAACAAAGGACCACACTCAGGTCTCCACAACAATCCCTCTCCTCAAACGATATTCTCATTCCTCGTTCGGAATCATAGGATTCCATCGAATGATAACACAATAATCCCTCCCCTTGAATGGTACTCTCCTTCCTCATTCACAACTAGGGGGGTTCTGTCGGTGGAAGCACTACACCAACTCTCATCATCTGGAACACTGAGGGCCCACCACCTTTTTGTTCGCAAAATCTCCTCCACATAGCTAGACCTGGCTCTGATACCAATTGTTGAAAACAAAAAACTAGACACAAAACCTATTGATAATAGTAGAAAGCAGAGGATATAAAGAAAACAGAGGATATACTTTTCTGCATATTTTATTACTAAACGAACAACCTATAAATAGGCTCATACATAACTGAAAGCAACATGAAAATAGGCACTATTCCACGTTAACAACAAACTCCTATGACTTGGTAAACAAACTCACTAAAGACTAGGACAACCCACATGCAAATTATTAATTAAATTTCATCAACAATCCCTCCCTTAAACTGATGTTCCAGACATAACATTCAGTTTAATAATAGTTAAACTTTTAGGCTCCATGTGATGTGCAAACACCAAGTAGCTTCCTGAGTTTCTGAAATGCAGGAAACTTAAGAGGCTTCGTTAGAATGTCAGCAATCTGGTCCTCACTTCTGCAGTAAATAAGATTAATGACTCCATCATTTGTGAGATCCCTCAAGAAATGATACTTCACATCGATATGTTTGCTTCGTCCATGTAAAACTGGATTTTTTGAGAGCTTTATTGCTAAACTGTTGTCACAATAAATCTGAGTAGGTCCATCCTCCCTAAAATGCAACTCTTTAAGAATTTTTTTTAGCCAAATAGCTTGACAAGCACATGCTGTTGCAGCAACAAATTCAGCTTCTGTGGATGATAATGTGACAATAGGTTGTTTCTTTGATGACCATGAAACAGCTCCAGTCCCCATCATGAAAACAAACCCAGATGTGCTTTTTCGATAATCTAAATCTCCTGCATAATCACTATCTGTAAAGCCAAACAAATCTGACTTTTCTCTATTCTTATAGAACAGACCAAACTCCTTAGTACCTTGCAAGTACCGAAAAATTCTTTTCGCAGCCAAGAGATGAATCTCTGTAGGACATTCCATGTACCTGCTAATTATACTTACAACATATATTATATCAGGTCTTGTTGCTGTCAAATACATTAAACTCCCCACTATCTGCTTGTAAAAAGTAGCTTCAACCTTCCTTCCTCCATTATCTTTGTTTAGCTTCACACCAAACTCAGATGGAGTATTTACAGGATTACAATCCTGCATCTGAAACCTGTCCAAGATTTCTCCTACATACTTCTTTTGAGAAATAAAAATTCCAGCAGAGGATTGCACCACTTCAATGCCAAGAAAGTAATGCATCATACCAAGAGCAGACATCTCAAATTCAGCCATCATGGATTTTTTAAAACTTTCAAACATGGCTGTATTATTTCTAGTGTAGATTAAATCATCTACATATAAGAAAACAATGATCATTTTCCCTCCATCTTTAATCTTTATGAAAAGTGTATGTTCATAAGGACATTTTTGAAATTCTTCTTTAAAAAAATAAGTTTCTATACGATTATACCAAACCCGTGGAGCTTGTTTTAATCCATATAGAGCTTTTTTTTTAACTTATACACTTTATGCTCATTGCCAAGTTTCACATAACCAGGAGGTTGATCGATAAATACCTCTTCTTTCAAATCTCCATGGAGGAATGCTGATTTCACATCTAACTGGAAGATAGGCCATGAGTTTTGAGCTGCCATTGCAATCACCAATCTGATTGTGTCATGCCTTGCAACCGGAGCAAAGACTTCTTTATAATCAACACCAAACTCTTGCTTGTAACCCTTAGCCACCAAGCGTGCCTTGTGCTTGTCAATCTCACCATTCTCCTTTAGCTTTGTCTTGTAAACCTACTTTACACCAATTGTCTTCTGCCCCTTTGGAAGATCACATAGCTCCCATGTATCATTTCTTTCAATGGCTGTAATTTCAGCATCCACAGCCTTTCTCCATTTTGATTCTTTGACAGCCACTTCAAAAATGGTTGGATCACAATCTGAAAACAGAGCAAAATGTGTAAGTGGGTCATCACCTTGGTCAAGTCCAGTTACCTCATAATTAGTCATCCATGCTGGTCTTCTTCGAACACGTTGAGGCCTTTGTGAGTCAGTTGCAAGTGGGCTTTACTCAACTATTAGAACATTTTGAGTGACTTCCTCTTCTTCTCCATTCTCTATAGGCTGTTTCCCTTTCTCATCATCATCAAAATCTGCTGGAATATTTTCTTTAACACCATTTTGAGTCCATGCCCAGGTGCCTTTTTAATCAAATACCACATCACGGCTAATGACAATTTTCATGGTGCTAGGATTGTATAGTTTATAAACTTTTGACTTATCACTAACACCAAGAAAAATGCATTTTTCTCCCTTGTTATCTAGCTTCCTCCTCTTCTCAGCTGGAATATGGGCATAAGCAATACATCCAAAAATTCGGAAATGATCTACAGCAGGTTTCCTTCCGCTCCATGCTTCCTCTGGTGTCATATTTTGAACAGCAAGTGTGGGACTTCTGTTCAGTATATGAATGCTCCAATTAACTGCTTCAGGCCAGAAATTTTTTTGAATGCTACTTGTTGTCAAAAGGCTTCGTACCATATTCATAATGGTGCGGTTCTTCCTCTCAAATACACCATTCTGCTGGGGTGTATAAGCTGCTGTAAGTTGTCTCTTGATTCCATGGTTCTCACAAAAAATTGCAAATTCCTGTGAGTTGTATTCTCCACTGCGATCCGTGCTAAGAACTTTTATTGGGTTGCCAACTTCTTTCTCAACAAGTGCTTTATAGCTTTTAAAAGCTGTAAAGGCTTTAGATTTTTCTTGCAAACAATAAACCCATATCTTACGACTATAGTCATCAATGAAGGTAATTATATATCTTTTACCTCCATTAGAATGTGGTGTTATTGGCCCACAAATGTCGGAATGAACAAGCTCCAATGCTTTCTTTGCTCTCCAAGATTTTCCTTGTGGGAACTGATTACGGTGTTGTTTGCTAACAACACAGTCTTCACATACTTAAGAAGGAGCTGCAATATGAGGAAGACCTGTCACCATGTTCTTCTGTTGTAGTGTTTTCAATCTGCTAAAATTCAGATGCCCATAGCGAAAGTGCCATAGCCATGCCTCATCATTCAACTTTACTGAGAAGCATGAATAAGCTGTATTGTGGAGATAAAGTGGGAACATACGATTTTCTGTCATGTTAACTTGAGCAATTAAGCCCAACTTTGAGTCTTGAATTTGACATACTCCATCTTTGATAAAAATCTCGTATCCTTTTTATTGTAACTGACTCACACTAAGCAAGTTGGTCTTTAAATCTAGCACAAAAAGAACATTATCGATAGTGTGAGTGGAATTTCCTTTTGTTTGAATTGTTACCTTTCCTTTTCCCATAACAGAAATTTTGGAGTTGTCACCAAACTTAACAGTGCTGCGAAACGATTCATCCAAGTCAGAGAATTCCTCCTTCTCTCCACACATGTGATTGCTGCAGCCAGTGTCTAAATACCACATGTTTTGTTGAGTTTCTTCCTTCACGTGACACACCATCAAAAGAGACACTTCTTCTTCCTTTTCTGCAAAGTTAGTTTGATCTCCACTTTGTTTATTTAAATCAGTTTGACATTCTGATTTATAATGGCCATACCTATGACATTTGTAACATTCAACATTGGACTTGTCTGCTGACTTTGATTTGTAAGTTGTTAAGTGGTGACCTTCACGTCCTCTACCTCTTCCTTGAAATTGACTCTCTTGATGATGATGATTTTTTTGTTGGTACCCACGATCATTGTTATTTCTGCCTCCTCTACCTCGACCTCTGCTTCTTCCTCATTCTCTATCAGCTCTATTACGTGTAGAGTGATTTTCTGATAAGGCCTTCAATGCTTGTTCTTCTCTTCCTTCTTTTTCCTACTGGTTAATTTTTGGCTCATGAACCAACAAAGAACTTTGTAATTCATCAATTGAAAGTAAACTAACATCATTAGCTTCTTCTATAGAACAGACAACAAAATTAAATTTTGGTGTCATGGATCGAAGAATTTTTTCAACAATGAGAACATCCTCTGTCTTATCACCATGGATTTGCATCTTGTTAACGATTGCCATCGTTCTAGAAAAATAGTCTGTAACTGATTCTCCTGACTTCATTCGAAGTATTTCAAACTCCGAACAAAGTGCTTGAATCTGCTGCCTCTTAGCCCTTGCTGTACCTTGGTACTTTCTTTGCATGGAATCCCAAATATGCTTGGCGGTGTCTTTGCAAAGAATGGTTTCCAAGATGGAGCGATCAATAGCTTGGAAGAGATAATTCTTTGCTTTAAGATCCTTTAACTTCAGCCCTTCAAGTTCTATCCTTTGCGCATCCGTCAGCACAACACCTGCTGCTGGTTTTGCTACTCCAGAAACAACAACTGTCCAATATTCTTTGGACCTCAAGAAGTTCTCCATGAGCATGCTCCAATGGTCATAGTGACCATCAAAGCGTGGAATGGCAGGCTGTACATAACTTTCGGCGAATCTCCTCCACATAGCTAGACCCGGCTCTGATACCATATTAGAAATATTTGGCCTAACTCCACTCCCAAAACTCGAGTCAAGAGAGGGAGGATTGCCTTTACTTATAAGGAGCATATTCTTTAAACATCTAGCCAATGTGGGACTTCAACACACCTAACACATTTTTGAAACTCTGGTTTTCTACCATTCATTTAATTGTGCTGAGATGTGTTGCTTTTGGATTGTCCTAAGGTAAAATGTGTATTTTATAACAAAAATTAAGATAAGAAAAAATAATTATCTTCCTTAATTTTAATAATTTACAATATTTTGATTAAGAAGTACATTAGACTTATATTTCCTCTAAAAGTATCTTCGGGTGTCTGCTATAAAATAAGGACAATTAAAATATGTTATTTTGGTGTTGTGAAATAGCACTCTACTTTAGTTCACTTGTTATATAAAATTAGACGGCATGCTATTAAGACTTATAATTTGATAGAAGCATTCATCTAAGTAGTTTCTACAAACAGGAACAAATTGTTTTGTACCATCTAATTATTTTTCTAACTTGTAAAATGGAGTAAAAAAATTTGAAATATAAAACTAACCAAAGTGCTAATTGTCACTCATCTTTTCATTGTTCTCTTTCAATTTTATGTAAGTTTTATTTAAATTTTTTTTAATTCATATCCTACAATAAACATGAAAGATAAACACGATCATTTGCTGAGTCAATTTGTCTTTATTACATGAAAAAATCCAATGTCTTTTAAGTCTTCCTACAATTTTAGCATACACTGACAGATACTCAAGTCATAATCTATTTGTCTATGCAAAAGTCATATTTGTTAGAAATTATTTCTATATTTACTATTTGGCATCAATATTGTTCAATTATAAGCCCACGGTGTGCAATATAAATTTCACAATAAATTTTTGATCTTTGACGTCTCAATAGAAAATTTTGTCTTAATTTATTACTTGAAAAAGTCCAAAGTCATCTCTAAGTCAAGGTGGATGTACAATAAATGAAATGGAAGATGACAACCTATGCCTTTGATTGATTTTTTAACCCCTAAAATGGGATGAAAAATTTTGAACACAAAATGATGTGTGTGCTAACTATTTTTTTCGATTTAAAGGCTAACTTTAATTTTGACTAGGCAACACACAATAATCATGAATTGTCTAAAAATGTGTGTACAATAGCCAATTTAATCAACTATCATAAAATATTATATTTTTAATTGTACTTTTTTTCAAATTAATTAATTTTAATAATTCTAATATATCTGTTTAGTGCAATTATCTCTCTACATTTTAAATTAAATGTTAGTGTTAAAATTTATTTAAATACCTTTCTCATTAAGAAAATTGAAAATTTAATGGAGTAATAAGTAATGAAAGGGTTTATATTAATTAATTAGACATTTGACTGATATATTTGATTGGTTTTCTAACCCTAAAATGGGGTGGAAAATTTTGATCACAAAAAAAGATGCCTACTGACTATTTTTTTGGGTTAACTGCTAATTTTAACATTTATCAAGTAGACATACAGTAATCATGAATTGTTACTCTCTTTTTTTCTACAAACAGGAACAAGATGCTTTATACTATCTAATTATTTTTCTAACTTGTAAAATAGATTAAAAAATTTGGAATATAGAAACCAACCAAAATGCTAATTGTTACTCTTATTTTTCAGTTCTAACTAAGTTTCATATATTTAAAATACAAAAAGTCTGATTCATACCTTACGTTGAGAATGAAAGATAGCAATGCCATTTTCTATGTCAATAGACTTTGTCTTTAGTACATGGACATGGAAAAGTCCAAAGTCATCTTTCAGCTCTCCCCACAATTTTAGCATACATTCATGGACACCCAAGCCACATAAATGTGTCTGTTTATATAAAAATGATATTTGGTAAATGGTTTCTATACTGATTACTTGGCATCAATATTCCAAAAAATGTATTGGATATTTATATTTTATTATATATCGTCAATACCTTAATAAAGAAAAGTTTAGAGTTAGCTTGGTAGATAAGAGAGGATGACATCCTTCATAATGAACATGGGTTCAATTATTTTAGAAAATATTTCAAGATTAAAATCCTAATATACTAAGCCCAAGAGTGTCCCTTCCGGGACATCCAGTAAAATGAACGATAGATGGAGAGTGCACCCAAAGATTTTTCTTTACCCTAAGTTCTATAGAAATATAATAATTTTATTACCCAAAAAAAAATCTTACACAAACACACTATTCCTATGAAGTCTTCCATGAAAATATCTTATGAATTTGCCTTTTTAATAGTATTCATTATTGTGTCTAATATATCTTAATATCTGCACATAATGTTGTTAATAATACATCTTTTAGAATGATAATTTTAAATTCAAATTTCCATCAAAATCAATTTAAAAAAATGGGTCACATATTATTTGATTTCGTAGGGGCATATTTTTACAATCAATTTCTTAATTTTAAATTTCTACGTAACATTTATTTTTCCCCCGGAAAGTGTTTTTGAGTTTCAATGCAACAGATGAAAACATATTTTAGTTCAGCTTGGTGGAAAAATATTCCACTTTACTCCAACTTGCTATATTTTGTAAAGATAAATCATCTCATGACCTGTAATGAGACATCATATCCAGATTCCAAAGACATGCAACTACACCTTGCACGAGGGTTTTAAATTTTGTTTTTAAGTCTTTGTTTTGAATCTATTATTCTTTCACAACAGCATTATTGTATTTAAGATTTTTCAAAATGCTTTTTTAAAAAATTGGCTAAATTATTTTGTTAGTCTTTTAACTTAATTTTAAATTTTTTTAGTCTGTTAATTAAAAAAATTATCTAAAATTTTATAACTTTAAAAAAGTCTTAAATCTTTTTAGAGTAAAATCTTTTCCTGTTCACGCAGACGTAGCAGGAAAGTTGACATTTCGTAAAATATACCTTCTACCAAACAGCATTTCCTCTTCTTTCTTTTTTGTTCTCTCTGTCTCTCTTCTTTTTCCTCTCATCCTGTCTCTTTCTTCTGAAAACTCAGCGGAAATCGAGACGTAGATTTCGTTGGGCCAAATTGAAGAAAGAAGCCGCTGGTATTTGCTTCTCTATTTATTCTTTCTCTCTCTTCCACATCTTTACTCCGTTTACCGAATCTTACTACAAAACAAACCCAATTTTTATATTATCAAGATTTAAAGACAGAGTAGGAAGATTTTCATTAGACATAGATTATGTTTAACAAGTCAAATAAGTTAACTTATAGCTTATTTGATTAGCTTATGAGTTTGTTTGACTAAATTAGAGGTGTTTGATAAACAAATTTATTTGAATAACTTATAACTTTTTATCATACGCTACTTTAAGTAGTGTATAGTTTTTATAATTTTATTCTTTTTTATCCTTATTATTTTATTTAAATTCCAACACTATCCTACTTATAAGATGACATTATTTTTACTATGCTCGAACAACATTCAAATTACATACCCTATGATAAACTTCTAAATATTATTGATAGTGACACAAGAAATAAAAATTTAAAGGCATCTACTGAGATAAAAGAGATTCGTAATAATATTGCTAATTTATTGTAGGACGCTATATGATATGCTTATTTTATATTTTTTGGGATTACATAATAAAATGTATTTTTTGGAATTTCTGAAATTTTATTTTAAGAGATCAAAACAGAATTTAAAATTAAGTTACGGAACTCTAAATAATTAAACCCAAATTATTAAGATAAATGTCACGTCCTTACTAATTGAGATAACATTCCGCACATGAATTTGTTAGAACCATTATTGTAAGCAATCTCTCCATAAATAGAAGCAAGATCTGACGAACCAACTTGATTAATTTTCTAATTTATAAAAGAGTTGGTATTTGATACTGTTAATTGTCACTCTTTTTGGTTCTTCTTCCCTTCCTAAGCGTTTTATTTAGAATACGAATATGTCTTGATGCATATCCTACTAAAAATAATACTGTCACTTTATTTTTCTTTTATATGAGTATTATTATATTTTTTAGTGAAAGACTAATTTTGTTGTCGCAAAGACCAACCCTGTTAGAAGATCTATAAAAATGAAAGATAAATCATCTCACCTATGATGACCGGTGAAAATTGTATTCTCATCCTTGCTTTTCGCTTTTGCATAAATAGTGGTACTCTTTAATAGCTTTTCATAATTCATCTTTATATGATTTTATGCTTTTTTCAGAAAAAAATTGTATGCATTCGTCTCAGACTATGGTATGTTTAAAATTTGAGAAAAGAATGAGTGCTTGCTGAGGAGAAATATAAATAATTTCAATATTATGATAAATTTTCAATTACTGATGCATGTTAAGTTGCTTTGGAATATATGAATAGTTTTGTACAGTTTTATTGTGTTATTATAATAATATTAATTAAAAATGGACAACCATTATAGTGCAAGATGCTCTTGTTAATTACAAACAGACCTAATAGTAAGAAAAGGGCTAATAATTAAGTAGTTTATCCTTGTTTATTTTCATGAATTTCATCATTAGTTAATTAAAGGCAAAGGCAGAAGCTTTTAATTTGTTTAAATATATATTAAATGTTTCTAATGTATAGCTTGGTTATTATTTGGATTATAGTTGAGAAATTTCAGCTAAGTATAAATAAATAACATTCCCTGTTAACCTTTTTTTCTATTATTGAAGAGAATGAGAGTTTGCAAGATTAAAACACTTGACTTTTTAGTCATAGAATCTCTAATACTATATCAATAGTTATTTTAATTCAAAAATTTAAGATGTTGAATGAAAATCAATTAATAATTTTATTATGATATCTAATATGTCTCCTAAATGTCTTTTGAACTTTTATTATGATCTCTACTAGTCACCACAAGGTTATTTTGTCTACTATTATCATAAGATTATTCTTTCCAATGCCAACATAAAGTTATTCTTTCTCAATTTTCAAACAAAAAAAGCGTCGTACCAATATTAAAATCAATGTCTTTAAGTGATAATGATAATCTACCTATTAAAGTAATGACTATCATATACATATTATGAGATAATCATGAACTTTACATATAATTTGACTTATTAAATTATACCATATAGTAATGTTACATATAGTTGATTTTAAACCATGGCTCATATGTTGGTATTATTTGAATAATGGTCTTACAAAAAGTGCTTAGCAGTATTTGTGAGCAATATGGTAGTAATAAAGAGTGACTATTAGAACAGATTACCTACATATGATGATTGAATACATTATTAATTAGGCTGTATGTATTGCAGTTATATTTTGACAGCAATTGAGAAAGAATTCACTTTTCCACCCAAAAGTTTGATTTGTTTTGATAGATCTCAAGAAAAATTTGTCTAATTTTGTAAAAAAGAAACATTTTCTACAATAAAAATTTTGTTAACTTAGATTCACTAGAATTGATATTTTAGAAAAAATTTGTTGCTAATAATTAAATTTTACTACGATGAATCATTGGTTGCTACAAAAGAGTTAAAAACTTTAAGCTGCCAAAGACGTCCATCTGAGTGCAAAATAAATAAATAGTGTACTGATGAATATTCCAATCGTGATGCATGTGAGTTTTTTGGTCCACATGTAAACAATTGAGAGTCATTATCTTTCTTTTAGGTGAATAATATTGATCATTTCTTTTATTGTGCTTTCTCACTATAATTTAAACATTGACTTTTTTTCTCTATGTACACACGTCTTACTTAAACATTAGAGTCTTTACAAATATATTAAATTGAACTTTTTAACTTTAATTAATTTCCAAACTTGATGGGCAAAGTTGAATGTCCAGGAAAGTCCAGTGAGTTTGAATATTATATAAGAAGAAAAGCCATTTATTTTTAGAAAATGAGTGGTGAGGTTTACGGTTAATCTTGAAGGGTCTATAATTAGACAGAGGAAGGGTATTTTAATATTTAAAATTTTCTAGAATGGTGAAAAGTTATAATGAAATACATTCTTCTTGATCTTATATAATATTTTTCACTAGAAGAGAGTTATTCGTTGAATAACATCAATTTGCAGGTCTCTCTTTTTTTATATAAATATATAATTTCTGAGTGTTTAAATAAAATAAATCATATAGCATACATTTTGAAATCAAAAGCGACAGCGCAAAAGAATTGGTCTATTTAAATTGAATAACTCAGTAAACTGAACTTAATGTGACATTTGTTTATTTAAATTATGGCACAGCGGCACAGCTTAAAAATGAGGAAACGCGCAAAAACCAGGATCATAAATAAAATATGAGATAATAAATTTGGTCCTATTTTGATATTAAAATACCGAGGAATATAACATAAATACGAGGGACAAGGAAGAGATGCTCGACGGAAAAGAAGTACAGAACTAATACTAAATAAAAATAAAAATATTATTTGTCTCGTGCTAGTTTTTTCATACTAAAATAAAAGTTATTTTCAAATATTTAAAATAAAGTAATGAATTGACTAAACTATTCAATCGCTCCCCTTGTGCAAAAGAGCCCAGATCTATAAAAGATTGATTGAGCGAGCGAGTGATTGGGGAAATTGTGCTGAATAGAAAAAAAAAAATAGAAAATGGTTGGAATGCGAACCACTGGCATCTTTTTCTGAAATAAACGTTACTTGAACTAGCACATTCTAGGACTTTTTTTTTTAGATAGATCAAAGATTATAACATTCATAAAATATGTATAAACTTGAGTTTATAGAAAATTTTAGTAAAGCAAAACAAAATAAATATTACAGATCAGCCTGTACTTTTAAAAAATAAAAAAAATTCAGATTACAAGACAACATACCTATTAACTTTTGTTATTAACATCATAGAAAAAAATAAATTTTACTCAAATATAACTAACTTTAAAATTAGAGCGAAGAAATTAGAGTTTTTTAAGTAAAGACAATACAGTCTCTAATCTTCTCTAAAGATAATGACTCGTAATATTGAAGATTCTTCTAACCTTGAGATGTTGTAAATCTGGAATAAAAAATATAGATCTTCAAAAGTTGGTGAGCAACGAATAATTTCTATGAAAGAGAGAAAAATTTCTCTCCACAAAAGAATAAACTTTCTTAAAAGAAGGAAAATACTTCTCTACTGAAAAAAAAAACTTCCCAAATAAAAAAAAAAAAGATCTTCCCTATTAAAAGAAAGCAAAAAGATGAGAAGGAGGGGGGGGGGGGGGAGCTGCCATTGGCAGCAACCTCCCCATGTACATCTGCGGCCCTTGGCTTTTGCTGGAGCACCGCGAAAAACCCTAGTGCGAGACACTGGAGGCGCTTGCTGCACATTTATGACTGAAGCCTAACCTTTTTGGTACAAGTGTTTTTGTGGCATTTAGCTATAGCAGGCCGTGGCTTAGGCCTACCAGCTTGTTTCTGGCACAAAATGAAAGAAAAAAAATGACGAACCCCGCAAATTCATCTGACTTTTTGATCTAATTAAAACATAATTACGGGAGTCACTATCATTTTTTATAACAATGTTGATAACAAAAAATACGTTTTGATAACAAAAAAACTCATTGCCATATCATTTATTTATATTTTAAATTTATTTATTTTAAATTAAAATATATTTTTAATAACAAAAAAAATAATAACTAGGTTGTGTTGGCTGGTGTCGCGACGCTAGCTTCTAGTGCCGCAATACCAAAAGCATTTATTTATATTTTAAATTTATTTATTTCAACTTAAAATATATTTTTGATAATTAAAAAAAAAATAAGTTGTGTTGGCTGGCGTCGCTACGCTAGCTTCTAGTGCCACGATGCCAAAAGCATTTATTTATATTTTAAATTTATTTATTTCAAATTAAAATATATTTTTGATAATTAGAAAAATAAGTGTTGGCTAGCGTCGCAACGCCAGCCTTCCAGCGTCGCAACGCCAACATCGCGAGATAATTTTTTTTATTATTTGTATGTTGTAAATAGCTATTGTTTATAGAAGCAATGGTCTTAAGTATTGATGCTACGTTAGAGCACTCCAACCAGAGCCGGCCCAACACTTATTAAGGCCTAAAGCAAATTTTAAAGTGAAATTTTTTTAAAATAAATATTAAAATTATTATATTTTTATTAGATTAAAAAATGAATAATAATAATATTGGTTGAGATAAATAAATTTTTTGTTAAGAAATTTGTTGCATCACAGGTTAAAATAGTCTTTCTTTTAAAATAATATTGTATGCTTTTCAACTCTATTTTAAATAAAAAAATTTGTTTCTTATAGTGAAAATTAATGAATTTTAATAAAATATTTACATGATAGAAATATTATTCAACTTTTTGTCAATCTATAAATTAATAATAAATCCTTTAACAAATAATAATTTTTTTTTGGAGGCCTAAAGCCCAAGCTTTAGGACTTTCACCCTAGGGCCGGCCATGACTCCAACGATAATATTTGTTAAGATGTATTGCTTAGTTTGAAATACTGCAAAAGAAACTCTCGTTAGAGATGGTCTAATTAACTTTGGTAATTTTCATCTTTAAAGTAGTCGAAATCTCTCTAGGCCAATACTTCTTGTTTTTTGGATCAAATTTTTCTCGGAAATCTTTGATTAAAGTCTCTTTCGTGATCTAGTAGTGTGAATAATTTATAAAATATCATAAATATTCAAAATTCTATTCCATTATATAAAAAAATAAAAATAAATTATAGTTGAACATAAAATTATCCAAAAAATACAATATATAACATGATAAAATATTTAATATTTATATATAATTTAAAATATTATATTTGATATGTATAAATAGCATGGCAGCCAAAATCCGGGTACAATAAGTCATAGATTACGATTTTTCAGTGTTCAATCAATGACATTCTCTTCTCTTTCTTAATTGAACTTTGCTTTTATATATATATATATATATATATATATATATATATATATATATATATATATATATATATATATATATATATATATATATATATATATATATATATATATATATATATATATATATATATATATATATATATATCGTAGCAAATGTACGTAGTGTACTTTAATTTTTTAAACTATTTTAAGCAATGCATTCTTTAAACATATGTTAACAGTAATATGCAAATAAGGAAAATTATTTTAAACATGTCTTATTTTTTTATTTTTTGAAGTTTAAGCTTTTAAGATTACAGGATCCTCCCATTCAATTACCACTCAAATCAACTTTATAGTATTTTAATCAAAGAGACTGAACCCAAATATTGCAATGCATCTCTCTTATTGGAAAACTCTTATCCCCTATACTTATTTTAAATCTTATTTTTGTCCAAAGAACTACATTAAAATGCAATTTTTATTTTTCATATAAATACAATATTGATTGACAGACACCATCGATTGCTAAATGCCAAAGGTGGCTGAAACAATATTTGGTAATATTTTATCATCTTCTTATACTTGCTTTTAGCTTTTGTATAAGTAGTAGTACTTTTTAATGGATTTTGATAATTCACCTTCACACGATTTTATAGTTTTTGCAGAAAAAATTTGCATGAATTTGTCTTATTTTGAGCTCAGATTATGGTAGTTTAAAATTTGACAAAAGAATGAGTGCTTGCTAAGGAAAAATATAAATAATTTCAATGTTCTCCTATATGATAATTTTGAAATTATTGATGCATGTTAAGTTGCTTTGGAATACTATGAACCGTTTATTGTGTTATTATAAGAGAATATTATAAAACAACTAGCCAGCTAGCATTCCTATTATTTAATCTTAAAGCCAAGCTGATTAAATAACGAAGGTATGAAAGAAGAAAATGGATCAATTTTCTAGTATTTTAATTAATAAGACCAATATCTTCTTAAAGAAAATGTTGCAATGCATTCGGAAACTTCCTTAATGCTTGTTCTCTGAGCAAATATATATAGAATTATCAATGTATAGATTCACTTGAGAAAAGAATGAAGATGAAGCCTATTTTTCTAAAATTCCTTCAAGCTATACTACTCCTGCTTGAGCTTCGGCTCCTTGCTCCCAATTCTTGGAGAGCTACAGGAGTTGAGGCTGGGTGCATAGAGAGGGAGAGGCAAGCCTTGCTTCAATTTAAGGCTGGCCTTGTCGATGTGGCTGGCCTTTTGTCTTCACAGGGCAGCGAAGCAGGAAACAGAGATTGTTGTGAATGGAAGGGAGTTCACTGTAGCAACCAAACTGGCCATGTAGAAATGCTCATGGGGATGACACATGGTTGGAAGGCAAGATCAATGATGCTCTCAAAATTAACCAATATCGTAATTGCAGTATCAATGATGCTCTCAAAATTAACCAAGGGAATGGTGCTAGAGGTGAGTGGATGTCTAGTCTCACTTCTTTAACCTATCTTAAATGAGGTAATTAATATCAACCATTCTCATATCATTATTATGAAATCCTTCAAGAATATGTGTGCCCTACGCTTGTTAAAACTATACAAGTGACACTTGAGTGAAGAGCTTTCAACAATTCTTGAAAATTTGTCAGGATGTGCTAGATACTCTTTGCAAGAACTATATCTATCTTGGAATCAAATCACTTGCAAACTGCCTAATGACCTTTCAATATTCACATCTTTAAAGACATTATACATTTCAGGAAATCAAATAAATGGAAACATACCTAGAAATATTCAATTTCCATCTCAGTTAGTGACTTTGTCCATTGCTTCTAACTCTTTGGAAGGTGACATCATTGACTCTCATTTTGCTAACATCTCCAACTTAAAGAACTTAGACCTTACAATTCATTAGCTCTCACATTTAGCAAGAATTGGGTTCCATCCTTTCAATTGGACAAAATTTATTTGGCATCTTGCAAGTTAGGTCCTCATTTTCCTAAATGGTTGCAAACTCAAAATAACTATTCTGCACTTGATATTTTTTATGCTGGAATTTTAGATATCATTCCTGAGTGGTTTTGGGGTCAACTATCACCAAAAGTTTTTAGGCTGAATATTTCTCACAACAACTTGAGGGCTTCAAATTAATTTGAGGGCTCAATTCCACCATTTTTTTTCATCATGCATCTAATCTTGATCTATCCAACAATAAATTTTCAGAATTTCTCAAGTTTTTATGTGCAAATAATGCAACTAAAAGAGTAGGTATGTTAGATCTTTCCAATAATCAATTATCATGAGAACTTCCAAATTGTTGGAGTCATCTCAAATTATTGGTCTATCTAGACTTAAGTAACAACAATTTGTCAGGAAAGCTCCCACGTCTCTTGGGTCTCTACGTGAATTTCAAATGCTAAAATTAAGAAATAATAGGTTTATTGGCAAGTTGCCTTTCTCCTTAAAGAGTTAATCAAAGATAAAATGGCTAGATGTGAGAGATGACAGATTATCAGGACTCATACCTCCATGGATAGGGAATGGGTTACAACAGTTGCAAATGTTAAGTTTACGAAATAATCTCTTCTCAAGAAGCCTATCAATGCATCTTTGTTATTGACTGGCATCCAACTCTTAGATCTCTCCCTCAATAGTATATATAGACAGATACTCAAATGCTTCAATAACCTTACATCAATGAAAGAAGAAAATGTATAAACAGATTCTTACTACCCATATTGTAACTGGAGAATGAGTGATGGAACAACAGTTTTTTATAGTAATGGTATAGATGCAATGCTGATGTGGAAAGGAGTAGAGCAATTGTTTGAGGGTGCGGAGATGCCACTTTTGAAGACCATTGATCTCTCAAGCAACCAATTATAAGGAGAAATTCCAAGAGAAATAGGGGATTTAATTCAACTAGTTTCTTTGAATTTATTAAGAAATTGTCACGCCCCTAATTTAAGAGCACGTGAAAAATATTTTTCGCAAACAGATATTTACCATAACATGCATAGTACTATTTTTTGTCATGAAAATATATACATATAGGTTCTCCCATGTATACACATTATATAGACCAAGTTATAAATATCAAAATAACAACAGAAGTAAAGACCTTGCTTATGGCGTTCAGAACATACTCTAAAATACAAATAAAGTATATTCCAATCACTGTGAGCCTTGAAAGTAAAGTAGCCTCACCCAGAGATTATGTCACCTAACTGATCACCTATCTGTAGGACCAGGATCTATATCCTTATCTGAAAAATATTAAAATAACGTGTAGTGAGTTTAACAACACAGTGAGCAGATAAAACTTCCTATGGCCTCCTAAGTCAGCATATGGATGAACTCATATTTTAGAGTTTTATCACATAGAAAATATAGTTCGAAAGTACATCCATATGAGACCCACATTTCAAATCTTCTCAATTCAAAATACAGTCAAAGGTCCAAAACCAAGGTGGTTAGAGCACACTCTAAAATACAAAAAAATTATATCCTAAACACTATGAGCCTTAAAAGCAAAGTAGCCTCACTCAGAGATTATATCACCTAACTGATCACCTATCTGCAAGACCAGACTCTGTATCTTTATCTGAAAAATAAAATAACATGTAGTGAGTTTGACAACTCAGTGAGCAGATAAAACATCATATGACCTCCTAAGTCAGCATATGGATGAACTCATATTTTAGAATTTTGTCACATAGAAAATACAATTAGAAAGTACATCCATATGGGACCCACATTTCAAATATTCTCAATTCAAAAGATAGTCAAAGGTCTAAAACCAAATACAGTGCAGCATGTTTATAAAATAAATATAGTTATGCAAAGAAAGATTCCATATGCTTAAGGAAGATTCCATATTAGAATCATCATATCAGAGTTCAAGGCTTTAAGCCCCCTTCCATATTTTGCCAGTGTAGGATTTTCCTAAACTCAGCATCCCAGCTGAGGTTTGCCCAATCACCACCCAAGAGGACACGCTAAAGGACTCTAATATGAATATTTTCAAAGCACACAACAAGGGATGGTCAATCTTAATCACATGGCATTCCACCTCTTTTATAGAATTCATATCACGTGTGCTGGCTGACACACACATGGCTAGTAACACCCCTACTAGCTGAGATCTCAAGGTGCACCAAAGTTAGCATCACCTACTGCTAGCAAACAGTGTTTTCAATAGGATCCCTCTATAGAAAAATACATTCATAAAATAATGTGCTATTAGAGTAAAATACTTTCCATGTTCAATTCCTTTGTTTGCAAATTTCCATAAAATCCAATATGGGTTCTCAATTCCAAATACCCCTAAATCTTCCTTCTCAAGTAGTAAAATGCATTTATGCAACATATATTCCAATCCAATTTCAAGGAATTTGAACATGTACAATTTCCATCATAATCATAACATCCATATTTGAGAGAAATAATATCCAATAATTAAACATGATCATTCATCAAACTTTCAAAAGTTGAATATATAGTAATAACATTATATGTTGCACTGCTATCACAATTAAAGTATAAGAAAAGTATAAAATAAATCATAGCAAGTATTATCTACTCACAATGTTAAGATTCAAAGTTGGGCAGCCACCAAATGCACTTTTTCAATTTAAATTTGACTAAATAAACCTAAAAAAATAAGTCTGGAAGGTCGAAAAACTTAAGAAATAACTCCAGAAGCTCGGTCAACCAATGGGTCACTGTTCACTAATTGAAAGTATCGTTCATACCTATCGGAATCACTATTGGTGTCAGTCAAATTTACTATTCATGAAGCACAAAACTCTCCCAATGGGTTTTCTAGAGAGAGTGACTTTTTGGGAGTTTGAAATTTTTCCATGCCTCCCTTCTGCAGATTGCATAATAATGTCAGGGATACCATTATAAAAAAATTTAATTTTTGAGAGAGGTCCTTGCAAATTTTTGTTATTTACATTTTGACACCTAAACTTTTAAAAAATTACGTTTTGGCCCCAAAACTTGAATCCTCATATTATCTTTATAATTCTTTAACCAATGTTATAAATAAAAAGATTTCCAATGGTACTTATCTCCATTTATTATAATCTTCTCTTACATATGTAATTTTTTCTTTAATTCAGGATTTTTCATTTATTTAGGGTTTTCCTTTAATTTAGAGTTATTACAAAAAAAATTTGGTTAGAAAAATTCCTTCAAACATTGGATGCTTAAAATCTTTAGAATCTCTTGAATTTTCAAAAACCATTTAATTGGATCAGTTCCTTCTAGTCCTGCTCAAATTGAACGCTTAGCCTTGTTGAATGTGCCACATAACAATTGTAATAACTGTAAATTTAAGGGAATTCTAATTAAGAAAATTTTTGAATAAAATAGAGGATTTTGGAAATGGAGATAAGAACTATTGAAAATATGTTTATTTACTACATGGATTAAATAATTACAAAAGAAATATGATAATTTACCTTTTGGGGACAAAATGTAATTTCTTAAAAGTTTCGGGGTTAAAATATAAATAAGTAAAATTAGCAAGGACCTCCCTCTAAAATTAAACTTTTACAAAAAGGTCCCTCGGGATATTTTAAGGGCCTCAGCCACTCAAGAAGCTGATCATTTTCAGATTTTTCTCTTTCTCCTCAAAATTTTCTCTCCTGAAACTCTCAAACTTCTCTCTAAGATTTTTCCGCTTCCAGACCTCGGATTTTGACACCACCACCGCCAACGAACTCAAGACAAAGAGTTCTACAAATCTATTTGATTGGTTTATGGAGAATTGGCCGGAGATTGGCCAGAAAATTGAAGAAAAAATTTCCTAAAAAGGTAATATCCGAAACTCCTATCTATGGTTCTCAAACGCAAAAAATAACACCTTAGATTGATCCAGAAGGTGTCGAAACCTTAGGATCTCAAATTGCAGGATCATCTACCACTGCACGTGCTCCCACGTGCAACTCCCCCGGTGGCGCGTGACAGAAATCCCTCCTTACATTGACCTGCGTTGACCGAGCTCTCAGAGGACAAATTTCGCAAATTCAAAGTTATTTTCAAGGTTTTTGAACCTTCTGAACTCGATTTTGAGGTTTATTTTGTCGAATTTGGACCAGAAACATGGATTTTGGGGTTGTCCAACTTGGCACCCTAATTTTGTGAGTAGATAATTCTTCCTTTGGCTCTCCCTATACTCTTCTTGATCTTTAAGCATGTATATGATTATGTTTATGAGATATTTACACTTTTATATGTTTTTGAAACGCATTGAAATTATCTGAATTTCTTACAATTTGAAATATAGTTCAAGAAGAGTATAGTTTTGAAACTTGATTTCTGAACCCATGGTATAGCTAATTTCACATGTATTTTTCATTGAATGGTGAAATGAATACTTATGCATATGACATTGATTTATAAAGCTATATGATTGCCTTCAGAAAGAGCTTGCATATGTGACAAACCCTGAATGGGTAATTTATGACAGATGAGCTGTTTTGAAATTGAGATTTTGAACTATTCTAAAAGCTCTATTTTGATTAATATGGAACATGTGCATATGATAATTTTGTGGAGGAATTCTATTAGAAACACTGTCTACTAACAGCAGGTGATATTAGCTCTGGTGCACCTTGATAACCAAGCTAGTAGGGGGTGATGCTAGCCTCGTGTGAGGGCCAACACACAGGATATGATATGTGATAGAGAGCGGGATGCCTTTGGGCAAGATGCCATATGAGATGTGATTTGATTTCCCTTGCTTTGTGCTTGCGAGATAGCCCATATTAGAGTCCTTTCCCGTGTCCTCTTGAATGATGGTAGGGCAAACATTGGCTGAGATGTTAAGTATAGGAAAATTTATACCAGCAAAATACAGAAGGGGTTGAACTCTGATAGTTCTGATATGGGGTCCTCCTAAAATTTTTATAAGAAATGTTTTAAATACATATCACCGTTTGATTAATAATCATATTGTATAACATATGGATATAGATATTTGAATTGATTTGAACTGAGAATATTTAAAAATACAAGTACCATATGGATGTACTTTTGGACTGTAAATTTTGATATGATAATTTTTAACTAATGAGTACATCCATATGTTGATCTGAGAGGTCATAGGAGGTAATATCTGCTTACTGAGTTGTCAAATTCACTACACGATGTTTTCACATATTTCATATAAAGATACAGAGATTGGCCCTGCAACTATGTGATCAGCCAGGAGTTATATTATTTGGGTGAGCCTTCGTTGTTTCCAAGGCTCGAAATGTTTGAATGTCATGTCATTGTAATCTAGAGTATGCTCTGAACGCCACAGATAGGATCTTTGCTTTCGTTGTAATATTGTTAAGTGTAGCTTTGGCATGTATAATTAGCTATACCGAAAACTTGTAACGTATGATAATTACCGAATAAGTGACAATGTGAAGCCATTTTTAAATATATAAGAGTAAAGTTATCTGTTTATTATGTAATTTACGTTTCATTAAATTGGGGCGTGACAAATTGGTATCAGAGCATTAGGTTTTCTTGTGGCTATCAGAGTAAATGATTCTTTAGTAGGACATTTAGTATCGATATGAGCTGGAAATATTTATACTTCTGGTGCTGCTGAGGGATTCTATAGGATATCAACTTACTTTCTATTCCAAGTGTGCTTAAGTTCCTAGTGTAAAGTTTGATTAAATATGATGGTATCTTTAAAAGGTGTTTTGTTCTGTATAGTCGATGATGCCGCCAAGAACTAGAGCGGTCACTAGAGAAGTTGTAGATCGTGCACCCTTTACAGAAGAGTCTACACAATCCACAATTCCAGTATAAAGAGGCTGTGGTAGAGGCCGACCTACAGGAAGAGGTAGAGGTAGAGGGCGTGCACGGGGTATGAGAACCCTAAGATAAGAAGAACAGGTCCATGTATCTGATAGAGTTCCTGAAGAAAGAGTAGAACACCCTTAGGAGTCACATGATAAAACCGCTAATATGATTGCTTGTATACATAAGAGTTTAGAGACATTGGCTAAATTTATAGTGGAACAAAGTAGAAAGGAAGACCAACAACCATAAAATGCTCCTAAAGCGCAAGAACTGGGAAGAACAGTTGAGCAAGAGGATATGCTTACAGGGATTGAGGTGTCATTACCGCAATTCCTTAAGTTAAAACCTCTGACTTTTTTGGGGTCAGATGTTCAGGAAGATCCACAAATATTTATTGATGCTGTGGAACGAGTCCTAAGAGCTTTGGGATGCTTTAGTAGAAGATATGTTGAACATGTGTCTTTTCAACTATCTGATGTGGCTCAATTTTGGTTTGAGACATTTGTACAAGGACGGGCAGTTATTTTACCATCAATGGAGTGGAAAGAATTTAAGGAAGCATTTATGAATTGCTTCATGCCAATGAGTGAAAGAGACAAGAGGGCTAGAGAATTTGAAGAATTAAGATAGATACCGAATATGACAGTTTCTAAATATGACATCCGTTTTATTCGGTTATCCAGATATGCACCATATTTGGTTCCTACAGAAAAAGATAAGATTAAAAGGTTTGTCTCGGGATTGATACTTCTATTGTTTAAATCGGTGGACCCTCAGATGAATCATTTTTCAACTTATTCAACAGCTATGGACTGTGCTAGAATGATGGAAACACGAGAGCAAGTAGATATTGAAGGTTTAAAGAGAAGAAAAAGAGAGCGAGATAGTAATGTTCAAACAAGTTATAATCCTAATGTCAGAGGATCAAGATTTCAAAATCCACAATACTTCACTCAAACAGGAACTGGTAGCTCTAACCAGACATCAATGAATATCAACAAGCAAAGAATGAATTAAAGAGATATGAGACCTGTTAGGCAACAAGATTCAAGATCAATTTCACTATGTCCTATTTGTGGTAGGCCTCATATTGGACAGTGTTGCAGAGAAACTGGTGCATGTTTTAAGTGTGGACAAATGGGTCATTTGATGAGGAATTGCCCACAGCTACGAAGTTTTAGTCAAGTATCGGTACAACTATCTTCACCCCCTGCATCTGTGCCACCACGATCAAATAGAGCAGCTTCAGTTCAAGCAAGTAGTGGTGGTATTGGTAGAGGATCAGGAAGTCGAGACCAAGAACAAGCTTGAGTTTTTGCCTTGACACGACAAGATGCTCAGGCTTCAAATGCAGTTATGACAGGTACATTATCAGTATGTTCCCATAAAGCATATGTCTTATTCGATCCTAGTTCTACTCACTCTTATATATCACCATACTTTGATAAGAAATTGGATAGAGATCCTGCTAGTTTATATTGTTCTTTCATGGTTGCTACTCCAATTGGAAAATTCCTATTAGAAAATAATGTGTATAAATCATGCGAGATTTTGATAGAAGATAAGGAGATTCTTGTAGATTTGATAGTTCTAGATATGGTAGACTTTGATGTTATACTAGGAATGGATTGGTTGTCATCATGTCATGTCATTTTAGACTATCACCTTAAGGTGATTAAGTTTAATGTTCCTGGAGAATCTTCCTTCTTAATATAAGGAGATCGTAGTAAGGAGTCTAGTAATTTAATTTCAGCTTTAACAGCCCATAAACTGTTACAAAAAGGATGTCAAGGGTATTTAGCAATAGTCAAAGATGTTGATATGAAGTACACCAAGGTAGAGCAAGTTTCAGTGGTTAGAGAATTTCATGATGTGTTTCCTGATGAGTTGCCAAGGTTACCCCCAGAACGGGAAATTGAGTTTAATATTGATTTAATTCATGGAACTCAACCAGTGTCTATACCCCCATATAGAATGGCACTGACTGAGCTCAAGAAGTTGAAAATCTAGTTACAAGACTTGTTAGACAAGAGATTTATACGCCCTAGTACTTCTCCTTAGGGTGCTCTGGTCCTATTTGTGAAAAAGAAAGATGGATTGTTAGGGTTGTGTATTGATTACAAACAGTTGAATAAGGTGACAGTACGTAATAAGTATCTATTACCCCGGATAGATGATCTATTTGATCAGCTACAAGGTGCCTAATGTTTTTAAAAAATTGATTTGAGATCTGGGTATCATCAATTGAGGATAAAGAAGGAGGATATTCTGAAAACTGCTTTTAGAACTCGATATGGACACTATGAGTTCTGAGTAATGCCATTTGGTCTAACCAATGATCCAGTTGCATTAATGGATTTGATGAATAGAGTATTTAAATCTATTCTGGATCAATTCGTCCTTGTATTCATAGATGATATCCTGGTATATTCAAAGAGTTCAGAGGAGCACGAGCGATATTTAAGAATAGCATTACAAACCTTAAGAGAACACCAGCTGTATGCTAAGTTTTCAAAATGTGAATTTTAGCTTAGTAGTGTTACCTTCCTAGGGCATGTGGTTACTAAGGATGGTATTCAAATTGATCCTAAAAAGATAGAAGCGGTGCAGAAATGGCCACTCCCTACAACAGTTACAGAGATTCGTAGTTTCCTTGGTTTAGCAAGCTATTACCGCAGATTCGTTAAAAAAATTTCAAAGATAGCTGCTCCTTTGACGAGGTTGACAAGAATGTCTGATCATGACGCCAGTATTGACTATTCCTTCAGGTACTGGAGGATACACGGTATACTGTGATGCATCAAGAATTGGATTAGGATGTGTGTTGATGCAAAATGGTCGAGTTATTGCATATGCATCTAGACTGCAATAGCCAAAAAAACCCTGAATAAATGAAAAAATTTCTGCACTCTCTCCCAAATTCACTTTTTCTCTCTAAAAATCCTAAAACTTCTCTCTAGATTTCTAAAACTTCTGGGCCTCAGATTTCAACACCGTCACCTCCTATAGATTTAGAACAACAAGGAATACAATTCTAACCCATTGGTTTTTGAAAATTTGGCTGAAAATCTGCCAAAAAGTGGAGGAGAAACCCTAAGGAGGTAAGTTTTTCATCTCCTACTTAGAGTCCTTAAATTGTAAATCTGACACCATAGATAGATTCAGGAGGTAGAAAAACCTTAGGATATGAAATTTGGTTGCCATCTGATAACTTCTATATGTCGTGGACAGTAAATCCGGTCGTCGTGAATAGTATTTTTTTACGGTGAACAATACCCTATAGTTGACCAGCGTTGACCGAGCTCTTAAAATCATTTCCTAGGTTTTTCGACCCTCTGAACACATTTTTGAGGTCTATTTGATCAAATTCAGATTGAAAAAGTGTATTTTAGGGCGGTCCAACCTGGAGCCCTTATCTTGTGAGTAGATAATTCTTTCTATGACTTGCCATATATTCTTCTTGAACTTTAATTGTATAATTGATTATGTTTACAAGTGATTTATACTTTTATATGTATATGAAATGGATTAAATTAACTGGATTTATTTACTATGAGGTATATAGTTCATGAAGAGTATGGTTTTGAAATTGGATTTTTAAACTCATTCAATATGTGATTTTAAATGTGTTTCTCATCGTATGGTAAAGGAAATATATTGTGCACGATGCATTTATTTATTTAAGTTATATGATTGCCTTAGAAAATGGCATGTATATATGATAAACCCTTATTGGGAAGTTTGTAACAGAGGAATTGTACTAAAATTGAAAATTATGAATTTATACTAAAACCTCTATTTTGAATGAAATGTCATATGTGTAAATATGGTATTTGTGGAGGAATCATGTTGGCATCACTGTCTGCTAACAGCAGGGAATGTTAGCTCTGGTGCACCTTGATACCTCAGCTAGCAGGGGTGGTGCTAGCATCGTGTGACGGCCAACACACTGGAGTTATTGTTATCGGGGAGAGCAGGATGCCTCCTATTATTGTTATCGGGGAGAGCGGGATGCCTCCTATTATTGATATGTGATTTACCCTCCCTTGTTGTGTGCTTGGGATTATTTATTGGCTCTAATATGGAAACCTCCTAAAGCATGTGAAATCTTTTATTGCATAACAGTATTTGTTTTATAATCGTATTGTACTATATTTGGTTTTGAATATTGGGCTATATTGTGAAATGAGGATATTTGAAATATGGGTTCCATATGGATGTACTTCTAAACTGTACTTTTTATATGATAAATTTTTAAAGTATGAGTTCATCCATATGCTGATCTAAGAAGTTATAGAAGGTCTTATCTGCTCACTGAGTTGTCAAACTCACTACACGATGTTACATTTTTTTTAGATAAGAAGACAGAGTCTGGTCCTATGGATAGGTGATTAGCTAAGCTGTTTACTCCCTAGGTGAGCCTACGTTGCTTCCAAGGCTCCCGTTATTTGGACTGTATTGTATTCGTATTCTAGAGTATGCTCTATATGTCACAAACAGGATCCTTGCTTTTGCCGTTACTCTGGTGTTTATAGATTTAATCTGTATATTGTATATGTGTATGGGAACCTATATGTATCGGTTTACATGTTAAAGGACTGAAATATGCATGTTTATGGAAAATATATGTTTATGGTATATGTGTTTCACGTCCCCAAAAAGTAGGGGCGTGGCATAGACAGCTTAAACCACATGAGCAAAACTATCCGACTCATGATTTGGAGATGGCAGCAGTAGTTTTTGCTCTTAAAATTTGGAGGCATTATTTGTATGGTGAGACATGCAAAATTTATATAGATCATAAAAGTCTTAAATATATTTTTCAACAAAAATATATTAACTTCAGACAAAGAAGATGGATGGAATTACTTACAGATTATGATTGCACAATACTATACTATCCAGGTAAGGCCAATGTTGTGGCTGATGCATTAAGTAAGAAGTCTATGAGTAGTTTGGCTCATATCACAATGGTAAGAAGGCCGTTAGTTAAATAAATGCATAAACTGGAAAGTGATGGGGTAGTAATGGAAGTAAAGGATCCTAGATTATTGTTAGCTCATATGCACTTTCAATCATCTTTGATCGAGCAGGTGAAAAAGGCACAGAAAGACAATGCCTATTTGTGCAAGAAAATTGAAGAAGTGAAGAATGGTGTTGAAATTGAATTCACTGTAGACTCCGAAAGAATTCTGAGATTGGGCAAGCGGTTATGTGTACCTGATAAAGGAGAACTTAAGAAATAAATTTTAGAGGAAGCCCATAGATCCATGTATACGATTCATCGTGGAATAACTAAAATGTATAAGGATCTAAAAGAAATTTATTGGTCGGAAGGTATGAAGAAAGACATAGTGGATTACGTGTCTCGATGTGTAACCTGTCAACAGGTGAAAGCAGAACATCAAAGGCCTGCAGGACTACATCGGCAGATAGAGATACCTAAATGTAAATGGAAAAGAATAACTATGGATTGTTTTACGGGGTTATTGAGAACACTAAAAGGGTTTGATTCAATATGGGTGACCATTGATAGGTTAACTAAGTCAGTACATTTCCTACCAATGAAAACCACATACAATGTAGCTCAATATGCAAGATTATATTTGAATGAAATAGTGAGGCTTCATGGAGTGCCAATATCAATTATTTCTAAACGAGGACCATAGTTCACAGCTCGTTTTTGGAGAGCTTTCCAAGAAGCTTTGGACACGAAGTTGAATCTCAGTACTGCATTCCATCCTCAAACAGATGGGCAGTCTTAACAAACCATTCAAATATTGGAAGACATGCTTCGAGCTTGTGTTTTGGATTTTCATGGTAGTTGGGAAAGATTTCTGCCTTTAGCTGAATTTGATTATAACAATAGTTATCAAGTCAGTATACAAATAGTTCCTTTCGAGGCATTATATGGTAGGCATTGCCGTTCCTCGATCGGATGGTTTGAGATGGGCGAAGCAAAGGTTTTAGGGCCTGATATAGTGCAGGATGCATTGGTTAAGGTAAAATTAATTAACCAAAGGTTATTAGCAGCTCAGAGTAGACAGAAGGCCTATGTTGATAATAGACGTCGACCATTGGAATTTGCCATAGGTGAACATGTTTTTCTAAAATATCTCCTATGAAAGGAGTAGTGTGATTTGAGAAGAAATGGAAGTTAAACCCTATGTATATAGGACCATTTGAAATTCTTGATAGGATCGGTCCAGTAGCTTATCGTTTAACTTTACCACTTGAATTGGGTAATGTCCATCCAGTTTTTCATGTGTCTATGCTACGAAAATATTTACCGGATCCTACACAAGTTATACAGTGTCCATAGATTCAGTTATAAGAAGATTTAACCTATGAGGAACAACTGGTAGCAATAATGGATAGACAAGTAAAAAAGTTACGGTGAAAGGAAATACCTACAGTGAAAGTGATATGGAAAAATCACTCTTCTGAGGATGCTACTTGGGAAAGAGAGGATGATATACGTGTCAAATATCTGCATTTTTTAAAAGAATGATATTAGTATTTATCTGCAATTATGGTGATGAAATTCGGGGACCGAATTTCTTTAAGGGGGGAAGAATGTAATAACTGTAAATTTAAGGGAAATTCTAATTAAGAAAAATTTTGAATAAAATAGAGGATTTTAGAAATGGAGATAAGAACCGTTGAAAATATGCTTATTTACTACATGGATTAAAGAATTACAAAGGAAATATGATAATTTACCTTTTGGGACCAAAATGCAATTTTTTAAAAGTTTTGAGGTTAAAATGTAAATAAGAAAAATTAGCAAGAACCTCCCTCTAAAATTAAATTTTTGCAGAAAGGTCCCCCGGGATATTTTAAGAGCCTCAGCCACTCAAGAAGCTGATCATTTTAAATATTTCTCTCTCTCCTCAAAATTTTCTCTCTCGAAACCCTCAAACTTCTCTCTAAGATTTCTTTGCTTCCAGACTTTAGATTTCGACACCACCACCGTCAACAGACTTAGGATGAAGAGTTCTACAAATCCATCTGATTGGTTTCTGGAGAATTAGCCAGAGATTGGTCAGAAAATTAAAAGAAAAATTGCCTAAAAATGTAATATTCGAAACTCCTATTTGTGGTTCTCAAATGCAAAAGCTAACACCGTAGATCGATCCAGAAGGTGTCAAAACCTTAGGATCTCAAATTTCAGGATCATCCACCACCGCACGTACCCCCACGCACCGCTTCTTCCTCGACGAGTGACACCCACAAACAACTCCCCTAGTGGCGCATGCAGCGCGTGACAACCGGCTCTCCTTGCGTTGACTGAGCTCCCGGAGGCCAAAATTCGCAAATTCGGAGTTATTTTTAAGACTTTTTTACTTTTCAGACTCGATTTTGGGGTTTATTTTTTCAAATTCGAACAAGAAATGTGTATTTTGGGTTTGTCCAACTTGCTACCCTAATTTTGTGTGTAGATTATTCTTCCTATGGCTTGTCCTATACTTTTCTTGATCTTTAAGCATGTATATGATTATGTTTATGAGATATTTACACTTTTATATGTTTCTGAAATGCATTGAAATTATCTGAATTACTTACAATTTGAAATATAGTTCAAGAAGAGTATAGTTTTGAAACTGGATTTCTGATCCCATGATATAGTTGATTTCACATGTATTTTTCATTGAATGGTGAAATGAATACCAATTCATATGACATTGATTTATAAAGCTATATGATATCCTTGAGAAAGAGCTTGCATATGTGACAAACCCTGAATGGATAATTTATGACAGATGAGCTGTCTTGAAATTGAGATTTTGAACTATCTGAAAGCTCTATTTTGATTAATATGGAACATGTGCATATGATAATTTTGTGGAGGAATCATATTAGAAACATTGTCTGCTAACAGTAGGTGATATTAGCCCAAGTGCACCTTGATAACCTAGCTAGCAGGGGGTGGTGCTAGCCTCGTGTGAGGGCCAACACACGGAAAATTATATGTGATGGAGAGCGGAATACCTCCTATTTGGGCAAGATGCCATATAAGATGTGATTTGCCTTCTCTTGCTTTGTGCTTAGGAGATAACCTATATTAGAGTCCCTTCGCGTGTCCTCTTGAATGGTGGTAGGGCAAACCTTGGTTGAGATGCTAAGCATAGGCAAATCCTACACCAACAAAGTACGGAAGGGGTTGAACTCTGATATGGGGTCATTCTAAAATTTTTATAAGAAATGTTTTAAATGCATATCACCATTTGATTAATGATCATATTGTATAACATATGGATACAGATATTTGAATTGATTTGAACTGAGAATATTTGAAAATGTGGTTCCCATATGGATGTACTTCTTGACTGTAAATTTTGATATGATAATTTTTAACTAATGAGTACATCCATATATTGATCTGAGAGGTCATAGGAAGTAATATCTACTCACTGAGTTTTCAAATTTACTACACGATGTTTCTACATATTTTAGATAAAGATACAGAGGTTGGCCCAGCAGCTACATGATCAGCTAGGAGTTATATTATCTGGGTGAGCCTTCGTTGTTTTCAAGGCTCGAAATGTTTGAATATTATGTCATTATAATGTAGAGTATGCTCTGAACGCCACAGGCATGATCTTTACTTCCATTGTAATATTGTTAAGTGTAGCTTTGACATATATAATTAGCTATACCGAAAACTTGTAACGTATGATAATTACCGAATACGTGACAATGTGAAGCCGTTTTCAAATATATAAGAGTAAAGTTATCTGTTTATTGTGTAATTCATGTTTCATTAAATTGGGGCGTGACAACAACCTTCAAGGAAAAATCCCAGTTGGAAACACAGTAGAGGAGACACTTCAACTAGCTAGAACATGAATTCCAAGAAGATGGGGATTCGATTTTCTCCAAATCATTTTATTGGAGTATGTTAACAGGATTTATAACTGAATTTTATGGGATTTTTGGCTCAATACTTTTCAATCGTTCTTGGAGACATGCTTACTTCATATTCTTGAACAATTTGATGGACACAATCTATGAGATGGTAACAATAAATCTTGCTAAATGCCACAAGTTGCTGAAACAATATTTGGTAATTTTTTTTATTCTCCTCCTTTCTTTTAGCTTTTGCATAAGTAATAATACTCATTGATAGCTTTTCACAATTCACCTTCATATGATTTTGTACTTTTTTCCGGAAATTTTGCATGAATTGACCCTTGTTTGAGCTCAAAATATGGTATGTTTGAAATCTGACAAGGGAATGAGTTTTTGCTGTAGGAGAAATATATAAATAATTTCAATGTTCTGCTATATAATAATTTTTCAATTATGGATGCACGTTAAGCTGCTTTGAAATGCTATGAATAATTTTGTATCGTTTAATATAAGTTGTTTTGCTCTATGACTTACAATTTATGTAAAGGCCAGTGTAGCCTCTGTAAAGTTTTGTTACACTATTGGTGACTTACAATTTCACGTAGCTATGTTAAGGTAAAAAGTAAAGTACAATGAAATAAATAAATTATTAGATCAATTATAAAAATTAATAAAAGATAAAAAAAATTATAATTGGAAACAAAGATTAGAATTATAAATTTTAAAATATGGAATTAGAGATTTCAAAACACTCAAATCAAAATTGGAGATTTTGGGTTACACACTCTTAAAACTTTGTGTTTTTCTTAGATTCACTGTCATATGAATTCAGATTGATTGTTAGATGGCTGTATGATGTCCCATGTCAATTTTTTTTTTTTATAAAAAAATATGACAGAGACAAATTTACAACAATTCTTTATTTTTTTTAGATTCTAACCCTTTCAAATAATATTTTCAAAGATCAAAACTTAGAATGATATATTTTTCAAAAACATTTTTATATTAAATGAATGAAAATATAATCATTTCATGTATTGTTAAGATTCTTAAAAAAAAAATATTCTCCATGCACAAACCCAAAAATATGTGAAACATTTTGTATTGTCTCGATTTCTTTTCATATTGACATGATTTGTTTGTTCATGTCCCATGTCCCATGTCAATTTTTTAACGATTGAAAAAATTTGTCATGATTTTGTGTTTCTAAAATTATAACTCATTTAAATGATATTTTTTAAGATTAAAACGTAAAATGATATATCTTTTAAAAATATTTTGTATATTAAATGAATGAAATATAATCATTTTAAACATTTTTTATATTAAAAATTTATTTTCTTAAATATAATCTCATCTTTAAGATTGTTGAGGAAAAAACATGGTAGGAAGCCCAAAAAATACAGTGAAAAGAAAAAAAAAATCTAACAAGGGCAAAGTTCACGATTTTAGTAATTAAAATGACAGTCGCACCACATGCACCCGCGCCCCCTTGGGTTTGGCTTTGTGACCGTTTTTCATTGGGATTTCTAATCTCCCGAATTCGTCTTCTTCTTCCGATGCGATAGAGAAAGTGTGTGGATTAAGAAGCAAGGAAGAACGAAAATCTCTCTTGATGCGTAATCTAATCCAATTCAATCTCCGGATTACAGTTAACCCGGTGTTGCGGCTATGTCGACGACCAATTGTTGCCGTCTACTGTCTCTTCCCCCCGCCTCTCTCTCCCTCCGCAACAATTCTAGGGTTTCACTTCTGAAACGTCCAGCACTCGGGCTGTCGCTCAATCGAACCTTCTCTCGCCTTCGACTTCAGTCCAGGTTTCGTGTTATTGTGAGTAAGCTTTCTGTCTATTCGTGTTTGCTTAACCATTAATTGAATTGGAATGCCTTCTGTTTGGTTGCTTAGAAAATTTATAAATAAAATATCATTTTTGGAATCTTTTGGGGTTTATTGTATTGTGGGTTCTTAAGAGATGTAATCACCTGATTAATAAGCGAAATGAGTAATGAAGTAGAAAACTCAATTCTCTATTAATTATCTTCTACCTCGCATGCATTCAACCCAAAACAAGTCTATAACTAACACAGAAAGTTAAAAGTTTTGAGAATTTCATAAATAATGACTTCATTTTAATAATATATACTTACAAGCACGTAAGAACCAAATAATTACTCAATTCAGATTGAATTTTATTTTAAACGAAATGATAAGACTGTTCATCATTTTAAGTAATATTATTCGATGAATCATAGTGTAGGCAGTTATATTTTAAGTCCACTAAAGTTTCCATCTTATAAATTCTAAGCCAATAATAAAATTGTAGTTGCCAAGAATGGGTCTGCATAAATATTTAATGATCAATTATAAATTTTTTTTCATTAATGAATTTATAAACTAAATGCATGACAGTCAATCAAATTTAGCAATCTAGACAAAACAACACAGCATGACCAATCAAAATTTAAGTTACAGGTCATTCTGAATAATTGATGAATAATGAAGTTTTCAGGCAAATCAAATCATATCATATGTAAAAATTCATCCGTAACTTCAACCAAAATTGTCTACATAATTATTGCTTGATAAAAGTTAAGTTGATCTCACAGAGTTATATATATTAGTCCTCCCTTGATAATTTTTAAATTAATATTTTTGCTTCTAATTATTTTTTATTATATATATATAATGATGAATTTTGAAAATATAATTAGAGGACTAAACTAATTGAATATGCATCTTTCAAGAACCTCAAATGATTTTTTTTCAAATTAATGTTGTCTTTAAAAAATTCTTAGAAATAGAATTTCTCAATATTGTCACCCAAAAAGAAAATCCTATCAATATTCGATTTATGTATATCTATTTTTGTATTTTGCTGCCTTAAAATGCAGTCACTCCTGCATATAGATCGATAACTACAATGATTACGAAGAGAATAATATGAATCTGCTTTCGTAATCCAAAATTTTCAAGGTTTATAAATATGATTAAACTGTAAGCATCTTCTAATTACTATTATGAACTCCTTAAAATTCCAAAATGGTGAAGTAAATACTATGAAACAAGTGATGTGTGAACGTAAAGGGGGAAATCAAGAGATACGGTCCAATGTTTTGAAAAGTATTTGAGTAACAAGCGTGGAAATTAGAGCACTCCTCATGCATACTTTTGGCAAATGAGTGGGGTCCTCGGAAGAAAGTAGCGATGCGTAGCATAGAAAGGTCTTCCAATCATCTGAAAGACTTAGTTAGCATTAGGTAAGAAGGACAATATATTAGCAAATGTTATTCACTAGCTTTAGGTCTTCAAATAGACGTTGGTTTAATCATTTCACTTGTGATGATTGGAAATAAACTGAAGGGCGGAATTGTGAAATTCTTAGGGAATATATGTATCTTACGCTCATTAATTATGCCCCCTAACTATTTGAGTGAAGAGCTTCCAACAATTATTCAAAAATCGTTTGGATGTGTTAGATGCTCTTTACAAGATAATCAATTGAACGGGAAGATACTTAAAGATGTTCGATTCCCATCTTAGTTGGTGCCTTTGTCCATTCGTAACAATTCTTTGAAAGGGTAATCGATCACTTCCTTCCATTTTGCTAATATAATTTCGTTGTACTTGAAAATGCTGGAATTTCGGATATTCTTTCAATATGGTTTTGGGGTCTATCCCAAAAGGTATTCTACATCAATTTTCAAACAACATTAGAGGTACGATTCCCATTTTACCAATAAGGCTTACTAAGTACCAATCTTTTATGTCTCTGTATTCGAATCAATTTGAAGGTTCAATTCCACCATTTCAACTGAGTCCATCATGACTTTATCTTGCCTGAAAATAAAATTTCAGGATCTCTCAAGTTCTTATGTATCAGCAGTGAAGTTGAAAGGTTGGGCATATTAGATCTTTCTAATAATTAATTATCAGGCTTTGATTGTTGGAGCTAGCCATTTCAACAATTATGAATGTTAAGCTTACGAATGAATCTCTTCTCAGGAAGCTTCCCAATACATCTTTGTTCTTTGACAAGCATTCAACTCTTGGACCTCTCCTTGAATAATTTATCTGGATAGATACTCAAATGCTTTAATAATTTTTATTGCAATGGCTGTATCAATAGATCCTTTCAGTCATTCTTATATATTGAACAACATTGATAGATCAACATCCCATTATAATTACTGCTTAGATGCATTGTTGATGTGGAAAGGTGCAGAGCAATTGTTTGAGAATATTGAGATACCACTTTGGAAGAGCATTGACCTCTCAAACAATCAATTGTCAGGAGAAATTTATAAATACCATAGGTAGCTCAAATATCTGGTAATGAATTTTGTACTTGCCCATTTTGCTTTTTTTTTTTTCCTGGGTAGATGCCCATCTTTGCTTTTACCATCATTATTTCATGCCCATTCATGCTTTTACATTTAATGGTCCTTGGACTCCGCGCGGTATGTTCGAAATAGGATCAGAAATTGAGTGCTTGCTGGACAAGAAAAATAAATAATTTCAATGTACGTGCTCCTATATAATAATTTTTCAATTGTTGATGTTTGTTAATTTATGACTAGTTTTGTATCGTTTATTGTGTTATTATAATAATATTAAAAAAGAAGGCCAAGAAATTGCTAAGAAACATATAGAGATTCTCAAAACAATTTTTACTATAATGTTGAACTACCACAGTTTTGCATATTGCTATAATTAATTAGTTTTTGAAACCAGAACTCGCAGCAAATTGTAGTCCTTATATTTATGTAGTTTTATTAATATTCACGTACGAAATTAATTATACATATAGACATCGCAACAGATAATTATTTTTGCCATGGGCGGCATCAAATGGTCATGAGAAAGGAAAATATGACATGATGAGATTGAGTTTTTGCTGCTGCAAGAGAAATATAAACAATTTCAATGTTCGACTAATTAATAAATTAAAATTTAATTTTTTTTCATATTAATTGAAAAACTAAAACTAACCAATCATCAACATCTATCTTTATATATGCTTAAACCTACCGATAATCTGTGAAAAAAATACCTACTATCTTTGTTCATATTAAAACAAAATTAGTGTATTTTTATTTATTTATTTATATAAGTGAAAGAGATTGAATATTTTGGTGACATCAAATTGAGTGCATCTGATGATTTTGATGTATTTTTATAAGTGAAAGAGATTAAATATTCAGTAACGATATATTTTTTTGGCCAATACATATAACATCCAACAAAACAACAGAAAAAGAAACAAGAATGACCGCTAGCCAACTCCTTCGCTCAAAGCAGCAGAATCAATAATAATGGTGAATGAAAAAAAAAATTGAGAAAGAATTAAAATTCGTACTTGATAAAATTAACTTCCCAAGAAACAATTTGTACAATAGAATAACTTCCGTTGCTCAGGAGTTTTTTTTTAAAATTCTTCTTATTAATACTAAAACTTTACAATCATATATAAAACAATGGTTGCAACAAAGGGCTAAAACTGCAAAGGATATCAATCTTAATTCATAATAACTGGAAAGCCGAACATTCTAATTATACTAATCATTCGTAAATTTTTAGGTAAATTAGATCTATAAAAAAATTAATAAATAACAATATATATATATATATATATATTCAAGTTTTGCCATAGGGGAGGAGAGACCTCAATGATTTTAGAGGAAAATTCCAAAGGTCGAAAAAAAAATATATGGAGAATTTCATTAGTTTTCTTAGCATTGTTTAATTAAGTGGTATTCATATATATATATATATATATATATATATATAGAGACACACACACAACCCTTCTAGATTAAGTCCATTATTATTGGGCTTTTTGTCCAAATAATATTTGTATCAGTTGATAGAAGTTGAATTTTCAATAAAATGCTGACAAAAAAATCAGGAATAACAAAACATCATCAGCTTGATCCCTATATTTATATTACTCAATTGATGGTTCTATATTAACCTGCAAACTAAACATGATTATTATGGGTTGAGATACTATAGATATGGGATTGAGAAATCTAATGGGCCAAAATACTTAGTGAAGGTCAAAAGCTATATTCAGCCCAACACATACCCTCCCACCAAAAAAGAGAATATGTTTACAACCAAGCCATGTCACCACAACCGCATTCTGAATCCCTCACCATGAAAGCTGGATAATTGATTATCTACTTTTATCTATTTATTAGTACAAACTCTTATCTATTTATTCTTTTTTTTTTCTGCCCTAGTCGGGATATTTATTAACTTAATCATCAAAGTCTATGACGAAACTCTTTGAGATAGTATTTTTTTTTTGTGCTGATTTATTAGACGATTGAGTAGAGAGCGATAATAGTTTGATATATTTTTAACCATCAAACTGTGATACAATTTGCTTTGACTTTTTTAATTTTTTAAAATGTTGAACTCCAAAATTGATAAACTTTCATCATAAGTTTATTGCTAATATAAAATTATTTTTTCTCGATATTTATTTATACATTCATAAAAATATATATATAAATACAGAAATTTTTATTTTTGATATACCAAAATTAATTACTTTTGAAGTGATCATTATGATCATATCTATTAAGATAAAAACTATCATATATACATTATAAGATAACTATAAAATTCACATATAATTTAACTTTTTAAATTATACCGTAATGTAATATTGTTATTATTTGAATGACAATTTTAGGAAAAAGAAGAATAAGGGCAAAATTTTTTAACACAATTTGAGAAAGAATTCACTTTTTCACTCCAAAAATTTGATTTGTTTTGATAGATCTCAAGAAATTTTTTCCTATTTTAAAGAATAAAAAAAAGAAACATTTTTCTTTAAAGTCTTTGAAGTCTCCCTTCGGACAAAACTATTTTTTTCTTTGTAAATTTTCTCTTTGAAGTCTTTCATTGAAGCCTATCAAAAAAAGGACCGTGCATTCTCATTGAAAATCATAGTTGAACGTGAGGCTTGGTGTATTAGTGATAGATCATAATTTTTTACTCATGTTTATTAACTGAAGTCCTGTTTTTTTTTTTTAACTTATAAATGGCTTCATAGCCATGGCTACTTGGAAACCACCTAATTAAAGTATTCCTGGAAACTACTAAGAAACATAACGAGAGTCTCTGTACTTTTTTTTTCTTTTTTCTAAGTCAATTTTTTATAATTTTTCGCTGAAGTCTCCCCTACGGCGACACTGTTCCTTTCTCTTTTGGGATTATGCCTCTGAAGTCTTTGAAAATATTTGACAAATGAGTGAAAATAATTTTAACTTTTCTGATTTAAACCGAGTGACAATGATAGATCAACGTAAAGCATGGTGAATTAGTGATAGACTATAACTTTGTTGGACATTACAATTTTATAAATTAAGAGAGAAATTATATTACAATTAAGAATATAAATTAAAATGTATGAGTACAATTTCTTCTTTAAAATATTCAAAGGCTCGGTTAATAAAATTAAATTTTGAGAGACTAATTTGATAAAATTTGTACTCAAAAGACATAGTATTTTCAATTAAAAAGAGCAAATTAATATTGTGTAGTCTACTGTTTTACTGTGCATCACACTTTCCACAATCGAATGGGTCAATTGGCTCATTATTTTGCATAGCAACGTGTTCCGCGGTTGTACTCTGATTACCTTCATTATTGTATGGATCATTTAGTCAAGCGTTAGGTAAATTTTTGAATTTTTCTTTTTGAAGTCTTTTAAGTCTCCTTTCAACAAAGCCCTTTTCTTCTTCTTCGCAACTTCGAGATTGAAGCTTATCACAAAAGTAATATGAATTCTGATTAAAAATTATAGACGAATATGAAGCTTGGTGCATTAATAATAGACTATAATTTTCTATTCATATCAACTGGTAACTAAAATTTTGTTCTTTTAAATTGAATAATTTAGTAAATTGAAGGTAATGTTACTTTGGCCTATTTGAATTATGGGACGAGCTTAAAAAAATAATAATGGTGTAACTTGGTTCTATTTCGATATTAAAATACCAAGAAATATAACAGAAAAATAAGAGACATGCTCGATGGAAAAAAAATGGTGTAAAAATGGTGCGTGATTGAGTGATTGGAAATTTGTGCTGAGTAAAAAAGAAATGGCGTGAACGCGAACCACGGGCATTGCACTTGGTCAACGAGCATCCCTTTTCAGAAATAAATGTGACTTGAACGAGCACACTCTAGGACTGAGGTCTACCCTTATTGGTGTAAGTGTTTTCATGGCGTTTAGCTATAGCAGCCGGTGGATTAGGACTACCAACATGTTTCTGGCACAAGATGACAGAAAAAATGATGAACCCTGCAAATTCATCGGACTTTTTGGTCCACTGGCCATTAATTCGGAGTCGATGGCTTGACCTTTTGGTCCACCATACAAAGTATCCACTGAAATTGCTCAAAAACGCATTAGGAGAGTCATTATCATTTTTTGTTGAAGTCTTTGATTAAAGTCTCTTTCATGAAATTTTTAAGTGTAAAATCTCTAAAACGATCGTAGATATTCAAACTTACATTTTATTATGTATAAAAATAAAAATAAATTCTAATTAAATTTTAATAGATATAAATATTATAATATAATAAAATATTTAATATTTATAGACATAAATATCAAATGATATTAAAGAAGATATATCTTCGTAGTACTACACAATAAATCATAAAATATAATTTTCTAGTGTTCAATAAATGACATTTTCTTATTTCACCAGATGTCCAACTAGTTTTTTTTTTAAATATTATCTATATCGTAGCAAATGTAAATAATTTTTTTTTAATTTTTTAAACTATTTTATGCGATGCATTCTTTAGTCAGATCTAATGGTAATACGGAAATATGAAAAATTAATTTTAACATGTCTTATGTTTTAATTTTTTTTTATAAATTTGAATTTTTAACATTGTAACAACTTATAAATTAATAAATTTAAATTTAGTTACCACTTAAATCATAAATTTATTGATTCTAAAGAATTAAATTCTCTAAATATAGCCTTCTTCTCTTTAAAAATTATTTTGAAAATTTTCTTCTCCATAATTGTAGGCAACGTTTAATTAATTTGTTTATATATTTGGGGAAATAAGAGGGGCATGATGGAAAGTTAGTAAAGGAGACAGTCCCATTTTTATCTTTCACGAAAAAAAATGTAACTTTTTTTTCCATACAAATACAAAATTGCTAAATGCCACAGGTGGCTGAAAATTGTCTACTCATCCTTGCTTTTACTCTATTAGTAGTGTGAATAACTTATTAAACATCGCAGATATCCAACTTTTACTCTATTATTTATAACAATAAAAAAATTATAGTGAAATTGTAAAAAAAATATAAATATTAAATATAATACGATATAGATATTATGATATAATAAAATATTTAATATTTATATATAATTTAAAATATTATATTATATTTAATATAAGTCTCAAATAATATTAAAAAGTTTGTTTAATTTTTTTAATTTTTTTGGTTTTTAAAATTATTTTTAAAAGTTATATTTAAAAAATTTTTGTAAAATAAAAAAATATGTTTAATAAATTATTTTTAAAATATATTATTTTTTATTTTTGTGTGTTACGTGAATAAAATAATTCTTTTATTTTTTATTTTAAAAATAATTAAAATTAAAAAATTATTTTTAAAAATAAAAAAATAAACAAGCCGCATATTTTTTTACTATTCAATCAATGACATTATCTTCTCTTTCTCAATTAAACTTTGCTTCCTTTTTTTTTTTTACTTTTAGTTATGTAATATCACTAGGTGTCGACTTTTTTATATTATCTATATCACAGCAAACGTAAATAGTTTACTTCAATTTTTTAAATTACTTTAAGCAATGGACTCTTTAGACAGATCTTAACGATGAAACGCAAACGAGAAAAATTATTTCAAGCATGGCTTGTGTTTTTTTTTTTTTTTGACAATTTTAAATTTTTAAAGCCGTAGAAATCGTTGAATTAATAAATTTAAATTTATTTATTATTTGAATCATAAACTTATAGATTTTAAATAATCAAATTCTCTAAAATTAGTCTTTTTTAAAAAATAATTTTAAAAATTTTCTTTTTCATAGTATTAGGCAACATTTTATTAATTTATTTATATATTTGGGGAAATTCAACAGACTTAGTCAAAAGGTAGTAAAGAACACAATCATTTCTACTTAAAAAAAACCAAAAAAAGAATACAATCCCATTTTTATCTTTCACTTTTAGATCTTGTGTGAGAAATTGGATCAACTTTATACTATTTTAATCAAAGAGAATGATAATTTTTTTAAATTAAATATTGCAATGCATCACTCTTCTTTGAAAGCTCTTACCCCCTATAGTTATTTTAAGCCTTATTTTAAATATTGTTTGACGACTTCATCTATATGATGGCAGCAGTAAATCTTGCTAAATGCCACAGATGGCTGAAACAATATTTGGTAATATTTAGTTGTCTTTTCATCATTGCATGTAGCTTTTGCATTATAATAATATTAAAAAATGGACAACCATTATAGTGGAAGATGCTCTTGTTAATTACTAACTCAGTACAAACAGATCTAATTGTAAGAAAATGGCTAATAATTAATTAAGTAGTTTATTCTTGTTTATTTTCATAAATTTCTTTAGTTAATTAAGACACAAGCTTTAATTTGCACTATGGTTCAGAAATTTCAACTAAGTATAAATAAATAACATTTTTATTTGAGAATTTTTGTCCAAGGAACTACTTATATAGGCACAACATCAATTGACATAACATTTTTTTTCTGAAAATTGTAACGTCCAACTTTAAATTCTTTCATTTTTATTTATTTATAAATATTTCTATAATTAATAAAATATATATTTAAATTAAAAATTTTAATACTGTATAAAAAAATTTAATTCAAATTTTTATATTACTAATAATTTTTTTATTTTTAATATTTAAAATAATTTTTTAAGTTAAACAAATATTATTTTAATAATTTTAATTTTTAATAAAAATTTTATTTTATTTATTTTTATATCATATTAAATATAATTTTAATAACAACATAACGTTCTATTCTATTTTGAATTTTCATCATGAGCACTAACTACCCGAATTTCCTTTGAACATTCCAATCGTGATGCATGTGAGTTTGTTTGGTGAATTTTTGGACTTTTCTTCTTTGAAGTCTCCTATTTATTTTTTCTTCCAAGTCTTTGATTGAAGCCTATTAGAAAAATAGTTTGAATTCTTACTGAAAGTGATAGTTGAACGTGAAGCACGATGGATTGCCATAGACTATAATTTTCTACCTATGTTTGTTAACTAATTAAAGTTTTGTTCTTTTAAATTGTTCTTTTTTTTTCTTGATCTTATACAATATTTTTTTATTGAGACAGAGTTATTTATTGAATAACGATGATTTGCATGTCTCTTTTTTTGTATAAGTATATAATTTTTGGGTATTTAAATAAAATAAATCATATAACATACATTCATAATAAAATTGAAGGCAACAATGTAAAAGAATTGATCTATTTAAATTGAATAATTTAATAAACTGAACTTAACGTTATTTTAGTCTATTTAAATTATAGGTTGTGCTTAAAAAAATGAAAAAACGAAAAAAAATAAGAATCATATAAAAAAATTATTATTTGTCTCAAGCTTAATTTTTTTACACTAAAATAAAAATTATTTTCAAATATTTAAATTAAAGTAATGAATTGACTAAACTATTCTTTCGCTCACTGCATGCAAAACTATTATATCATCCTTGAGCCCCATAAATGAGGCAGGTCAGAGATTAGCGATATTCGGAGAGAGATAGATGTTGGAGAGGAATTTACAAAATTCAAAATTTAAAAATTTTTAAAAATAAAATGCCCTTTTAAATTTTAGACCAACTGTAGTTTCTGCATTGGGTAAAACATTTTATACAAATTTTTAAATAATAAAATTATTTTTATACTTATTTGTTAATTTAACATAATATCATCACCACCGTTATTGCTTTGCCATGAATGCTGTCAATAATATTATAAAACTTTTATCATATAAATTATTACTTCACTTGAACTTTTAATTGAATTTTTTTTTGAAAAAATAAAAGAATTATTTACCCCTTATAATAGGTCGAATTATTATGCAAAAGTCATATTTATTAAAAATTATTTCTATATTTACTATTTGACATCAATATTGTTAAAAAAAATATGTTGGATATTTACGCTTTATTAAAAAAAGTTGTGGAGTTAGTTTAGTTGTTTAGAGGCTAGGTGATAATATTCTTTTTTATTAATATAATATCGATTTTTTTAGAGAATACTCTGAAATTAAAATTTTAAATGCACTTAATCGATTTAGAAAAAGGAGTTCTTAAGATCATCTGAAATGAACACCTAATCCTTACCCAAAAATTTCTATAGAAATATAATAATCTTACTCAAAAGGAAAATCTTACATGAAGGAACTATCTAGCATAGCTTAATTCCATACCATGCACTAAATACTTGGAAACTTTGCTCATTTATCTTCAAAATTTTGTCACTTTGATCTCTCAATTTCTTCACGAAAGTTCAAAGTTGTTGAAGTGGCATTTTCTACAGCCAGCTTTATGTTTTTTGGTTTTTATTGTAAAATTCTATGAGTCATCCTGCAGCTATAGGTCCACAGTGAGTAATATAAATTCCACAATAGATTCTTGATTCCTCACATCTCAAGAGAAAATTTTGTCCTAATTTATTACTTAAAAAAGTTCAAAGTCATTCTTTTGAGTCAAGGTAGATATACAATAAATGGAATTAATAATGATAACCTTATGCCTCTGATTGGTTTTTTAACCCGTAAAATGGGATAGAATATTTTAAAAATAAAATGATGTGTGTGCTAACTATTTGACTAGACAGACATACAATAATTATAAATTTTCTAAAAATATGTTTTTATAATAGCGAACTTAATCAACTATCATGTTTTTTTTAAAAGTATTATATTTTCAATTGTAATTTTTCTCAAATTAATTAATTTTAATAATTGATCTTCTAATATATCCATTTAATACAATTGTCTCCTGAAAATTTAAATTAGACATTAGAACTAACGTTAATTATATAAAGTTACCCAAATACCTTTCTCATTAAGAAAATTTCAAAATTAATGGCGTAATAAGTAATGAAACAGTTTTTATTAATTAATTTAATATAATTTTTTTCATAAGAACATTTTTGTTAAAATAATATTTTTTTTATTCTATCGATTGCTTATTAAACACAAGGTATAATTATGTTATACAATAAAAATATATTATATATTGATGTAACAAACACATGATAATATAAAAACTTATAAGATGAATAACTTATATTATATTATCCAGTTATCATTATTCGATCAGATCTAATTCTATATAGTGCATCAAATAAAGCTTTAAATCTGTTAAGACCCCATATAGTATATTGTATAGAATTAGATAAGATAATATAAATTAATACAATTAAGTGTTATATAATATTTGGTACAAATAAAAGAATTATTTACCGCTTATAATAGGTCGAATTTTCATCTAATTTTAACTGAATTGTATATACTTTCAATTTTCTCAAACCAGTACTTGTGTTTGTAATTTCATTTTTAATTACAACAAGAAATTAAAATAAAATGTGGGTTCTTTAATTCAATATATATATATATATATATATATATGTTGGGGACCAAGATCTGAGTGGCAGTCACGAAAGGAAAAAAGAAAGAGTGTAACCAAATATCTGATGAAGCATCACGCTATTAAGACATAATTTTGATAGAAACATTTGCGAAAGAAAGTCCAACATCCATTTCACATTAACTAACCTAATGGACATGGAAACCCATTATTTTCCAAGTCTATAGACTTTTCCTTGCTCTTTTGTTTTTATGACCCTGAAGTCCATGCAGGGCATTTGACATATAAATCTTATTGGTTTATAAAAAGAAAGTGTGTGTGAATGAGAAAGAAATTATCTTCCTTTATAGAAGAATCAAATTATTATATATTTTTTTATTCCTACATTCTACCAAACTAAAAAGACTCGAAAATTTTGTTGATTTATCTTTCGACGCTTTGGTTTTTCATCTTGGTGTCTCCAATAAAAGTGGTCCCAAGTCTTAAGTGACATTTTCAAAGGAAACACCATCGTTCAACACTTAAAAGTGTTATGGAAGGATATGTTTAAATCGAAGAAAATGTAAGAGATGAAAAAATCACAGGACTTAATTCAAAATGCTTTATTATTCTTTCACAACAGCATGATTGTATTTAAGAGTTTTTCAAAATGCACTCTTAAAAAATTGGCTAAAGTATTTTGTTTTAGTCTTTTAATTTTGTTAGAGTAAAATATTTTTCTGTTAATTATAGGAAAGTTGGCATTTCGTACACTTACAGACATTTTTTCTTTCTCTTTTTTTTTTCTTTCTCTCTCTCTCTCTCTCTCATTCTTTTGAAAACTCTGCAAAAATCGAGCCACACAAAATGTTATCTGTGCTACCACCGCAGAAGATTTAACGAAACTAACAAAAAATAATTTAAGTCACCATTTTCTAAAAGTTAAGAAATTTTGAAAATTTTATTTTAAGACACCAAAACAGAATTTAAAATTACGTTAAGGGACTCTAGAAAATGAAACCCAAATTATTAAGAAAAAATGTCATGTCGTGTCTTTACTAATTGAGATAACATTCCGCACATGAATTTGTTAGAAGCATTCTTGTAAGCAATCTCTCTACAAATAGGAGCAAGATGTGACGTACCAATTTGATTAATTTTCTAATTTGTAAAAAGGGTTACAAAACATGGAATATAGGAAAATTTGTCTAATTTTGTAATATAATTTCTCAATTAATGAAATAGCGTCATATCAGAATACTAAATGCTATATGTGCTGTCAAAATTTAACGAAATTAGTAGAAAATTATTTAAGTCACCATTTTTTTTAAAGTTAAAATTATTATTTGATGCATTCTTGATAGAGTTAAAATTTTTATTAGCGCCGCATCAAATATTGAGATGTGACCAAGTTGGTAGACTATGTCAGTATTTTTAATATTATGTTTAACAAATTTTTTATGTGTCAGTTGATGTGACACTAATAAAATTTTTAATTCTATTAATAGTATATCAAATAATAATTTATTTAAAAAAAATTAAGATTTTAAAGTAGAATTTAAAATTACGTTTAAGGGACTCTAGAAAATGAAACCCAAATTATTAAGAAAAAATGTCATGTCCTTACTAATTGAGATAACATTCCGCACATGAATTTGTTAGAAGCATTTGTGTAAGCAGTCTCTACAAATTGGAGCAAGATGTGACGAACCAATTTGATTAATTTTCTAATTTTTAAAATGGGTTACAAAATATGGAATATAGGAATTAATCGGCTAATTGTCTCTCTTCTTGGTTCTCTTCTCTTTTCTAGGCTTTTTATTTAGAACATAAATATGTCTTTTATGCATTTCTCACCGGAGATAACACTGCCACTTTCTTTTTATTTCATAAGAGTATTTTTATACTTTTTTTACGTAAGACTAATTTTGTGGTTGCAAAAAGCAACCCTGATGGAAGATCAAAAACCACCATGGCAAAAAAAAAAAAATTGGTCAAATTTGTACACAAAAGACTAGGAAGCTGCAATTTGCATGGAATAGACACTACAAGCCATTACTAGCCCAAACAAGAGAGAAACCCTAGTAGCACGAGACAACAAGAGGAGAGATTTCTCAATCTTACTTACCACTAAGTACAAGCTTGTGGATAACAACACTACTACTTTTTTAGTCTATAGATATTGTCTTATTTTATTACTTAGAAAAGTCTAAAGTCATCCTTTTAAGTCAATGTATATATATAATAAATGTGATGAAAAATTATAACCTTATACCCTTGATTGTTTTTCTAACCCCTAAAATGGAATGAAAAATTTTGAATAGAGAATGACATGCACGCTAACTAATTTTTTAGGTCAACAGCTAACTTTGATTTTCATTAATTAGACATACAATAATCATTATTATCTTTTGTTTTTGAATATGGAAACCAACCAGATTGTTAATTGTCACTTTTCTTTTTATGATTAGAAATAGTTTCTATATTTACTATTTAGCATCAATATTGTTCAAAAAAATATGGGATAGAAAATTTTGAACAGTATGGTAACTAAATGGAAGTAGGCATCAAGCTATTAAGATCTATGATTTGATTGGGGTGTCTATGTAAGCAGCTTCTACGAAGAGAAACAAGATTTCTTGCACCATCTAATAATTTTAACTTGTAAAATGGATAAAAAAATTTGCAATATAAAAATCAGCTTCTACGAAGAGTGCTAATTATCATTTTTTCTTTTATAGCTTTTTTTTAGTTCTAAGTAAACTCTATTTAAAACACAAAAAGTTTGAGCTATATCCTATAAGAATATGAAAAATAGAAAATTATTTATTTAGTCTTATTTCATTTGTTGATATAATTTTTGTATTGTTTTATATAAAAATGTATCTATGTATTTAGGCCAAATGTCTTAAATTTTGTTTTAATTTCTTATCTAAAAAAAAATTCTCCAAGATCTCTTAGTTTTAAAAATGTTACCATTTGGTGCTTTTTCTCAACTTTGTTAATCATGTGCCATTAACGCTAACGTGGCATGTCCAAGTGGCAAACATATGCATATGTGGCACATTGGACCGTGAGTCAACCTCCACGTGTGATTTGACCATTTCCAAAACAAACAAAAAATGCATTAACTTACAATTGCTAATCTTCTTTAAATTGGGGGCTCATAATGCTTTGCAAAACCAAATCCCAAATTTGTTCACAAATTCTTGTTGAGTAACCCAATTGCTAAAATTAGGACTGCGAGTCAACGTCATAAATTTTTTTTTTAACCTGTTTGATTGAAAAAAATAAATTTTAATAAAATAAAACATATATCATTATTTTATTTAATATACGATTAAAAAAATTAAATAATATAATATTTTATTATTTAATTAATAAAAATTTAAAAAAATAAAAAGATAAAATAAATAAAATAATTAAACTAATTTTAATATAAAATAATTAAATTATTTTTTTAAATAAAATTTTTTTTAATAATTAAATTAAATTATTTTAATAAAAAAATATATAATTAATATTAATTCATGATAAAATTTTAGATTCTATTCGTTATAAAAAAGAGTTACTTTTCTATCATATAATAAGATAGAACATTCCATAAAATAATTTCAATTTTTTTTTCATTCTATCAAATTAAGCGCCTTTTATCCGCTCAAATTGCTACTGTCAGTATGAACTCCGAGGCTTTTCGGCGAGCACCGGATGGAGAGTAGGGGGACGTAGCAGGGAGGCCGCGATTGTCCTCACATCGCACGCCAACTAAAGTCTCTGGACTTATTTGGAAATAATTTTCAGAATTATTTTTTTATTTTATAAAAATAAAAAAATCTATTTATCATATTATTTTTATAAATTATTTTTAAAAATTGATTTTATAAAAGTGTAATTCAAAAAGTAATTTTTAAAAGATATTTTTGTTACAAAACAATTTTTTTAAAAGAAATAAGAAAAAATATTTTAAATAATAACAAAGTTATAAATAATTTATCAAAATAAAAAAGTTACATTTGGCATTGAAATATGTTATATGAAAAAAAAAATTTCATGAGAGAGATATGAATTTCCTGAAGAAACAAAATTGAAAATTTTGAATTCTGTTCCTTTTTTATTTCTAAAAAAAATATATATTCTCTCATTGTGACGGCTTAACCATCAGGATTATTAAAAAATATTGTGAAATGCTGTGACGACTTAATTCGAAAAAAAGAATGTGTATTATCAGCTTTACCATTACAAAAAAGATGTCACAACATTTATTTGTTTTAAAAAATTACCGACCATCATCGTTTTTATCAGATAAAAAAGTTCAAAGTCATCCTTCAAGTTTTTTCATAATTTTAAGCGGACAATCATCGACACTAAGTTATATAAATCTGTCTGTTTATACTAAAATAATATTTGGTATAAATTGTTTCTATATTTATTATTTGGCATCAATATTCCAAAAAAGTTTTTAAATAAAAAAATTAGGAACTAAATTCAATAAGAATTAAAATAAAATATTACTCTTAATTTTATTAGTTTGTATATTTCTTTTTCAAATTTGGAAATAATTTTTAAAATAGTTTTTTTTATTGTATAAAAATAAAAAAATTATTTATGATATTATTTTTATAAATTATTTTATAAAAGTGTAATTTAAAAAATTAGTTTTTAAAAAACATCGTTTTAAAAAAAAACAATTTTCTGATAACTATTTTGATAAAATTGTAAATCACATAATTCTGTTTTTAAATACTGTTTTCAAAATTTACATTTAAACAATTTTTTTTTTGTTTTTTTTTTTTTGTCTTTTCCTGTAAAGTTTGCTCATTTATTTTTAAATTTTGTCCCTCTACGTTTCATCGAAAATAAGTCAAAGTTATTAAAATGACATTTTATGTTGAAGGACTTCTTTTTTAAAAAAAAAAATTCTACAAGTCATAGGCACAACGACCAATATAAATTTTGTACCTGATTTTTTATCGCTAACATCTCAAGAGATGAGAAACGAGAAGAAAATGTCATAAGAAACATTATAATTTTTTTTTTACTCTCATCCTTACACTTAATTGCAATTTTTGTTTAATTGATTAATTATTGCAATTGATCTTCTAACGTGTTTGTCCGTGGAAATGACATATTTTGTAAAAAGACTTTTTGTTTTCTTCACTGCAAAATTCTACAAGTCATCCTTCAAGTATACCCCACACGAGCAATTATAAATTCTACAATACATTCTTGATCCCTCACATCTCAAGAGAGAAAAAAAAATTATCGTAAGAAAAGTTGTGAATCATATAGTTCTCTCTGCTTGTTTTGTTTTCGAAGTGATTGTATTGGAAGTATTCCATCTGAGGAAATTTAGAATGAAAAGCTCTTTTGTGAAGTTTTTCTATGCATTACTACTGTTGTTTTTGTTTCATATAAGATCCAATTGGGCCACTGCGGATGTCGAAGCCAAGTGCATTGACAAGGAGAAGAAAGCACTCTTCATGTTCAAACAAGGCATCCAACGTGACTACGGCGGCATGCTGTCCACTTGGAGAGACGATGAAAATGGAGACTGTTGCAATTGGAGAGGAGTTCGTTGCAGCAATGAAACAGTTCATGTTCAATTTCTTAATCTTAGCGGTTCATATGATCCAAAATATTATTTGATTGGAATAATCAATATTTCTTTATTGGTTGAGTTGCATGATATGAAACATTTGGACCTGAGTTACAATGGTTTCTATGGAAGTGAGATCCCAGAAGTCATGGGCTCCTTCAGCAACTTGAGATATCTCAATCTCTCTCTTTCTAATTTTGGGGGGAATATTCCTTCTCAACTAGGGAGGCTCTCAAATCTACGATATCTTGATTTGAGTTACAATGATTTTTACGGATCTATTCCTCGTCAGCTTGGAAATCTCTCAAAGTTGCAATATCTTGATCTTGGAGGAAATTCTTTAAGTGGAGTGATCCCTTACTCGCTGGGGAATCTTTCTTTGTTGCATTCTCTTAAGCTTGGTGACAATTCTGGTCTCAAAATGCATAACCAAAATAATTCTGATGCTGAGTGGCTATCTAAGCTCTCCTTATTAACAATTCTTGACTTGAGTAAAGTGAATGATCTTGGCTTCCAACAAGTGACTGGTAAGCTTTTTCCAAAATTAAGAGAATTGAGACTCCAAGATTGTGGTCTTTCTTTGTCTCATTCTTCTTTAAACATTTCCACTTCACTTGTCATCCTTGATCTCTCTCATAATAACTTGACTTCTGCAATGTTCCAATGGATCTCCAATTTAATCAACTCCAACCTTCGAGAGTTGTATCTTAGCAATTGTAGCCTTCCAACCAATAATCTTGCTTTTCCATCTTATTTTTTCAATTCTTCATCCCTTGTTATCCTTGATCTCTCTCATAATAACTTGACTTATGCAATATTCCAATGCATCTCCAATTTAATCAACTCCAACCTTCGAGAGTTGTATCTTAGAAGTTGTATTCTTCCAACCAATAATCTTGCTTTTCCATCTTATTATTTTAATTCTTCATCTCTTGTCATCATTGATCTCTCTGGTAATAACTTGACTTCTGCAATGTTCCAATGGATCTCCAATTTAATCAACTCCAACCTTCGAGAGTTGTATCTTAGAAATTGTATTCATCCAATCAATAATCTTGCTTTTCCATCTTATTATTTTAATTCATCATCTCTTGTCATCCTTGATCTCTCTTATAATAATTTGATGTCAGCTAAGGCATTCAACTTTAGCCCTAACCTTCAAAGTCTTTATTTAAATAATTGTAGCCTTTCATCAAATAATCTTTTTTTCACATCTTCCTATTTCAATTTTTCATCTCTCGTCTTTCTTGATCTCTCTTACAATCAGCTGACATCACCAACTATATTCCACTGGATTTCAAACTTCACCTTCAATCTTCATGAGCTTCACCTTTCTGACAACTTGCTAGAAGGTCCCATTCCAGATGGTTTTGGCAACACAATGAACTCTCTTCAACTTCTTTATCTCTCCCATAACAAGTTGCAAGGAAGAATTCCATCGTCATTGGGGAACATATCCACATTGCAGAAATTATACCTTTCCTATAACAACTTGAGCGGGGAGCTTTCAGCTTTCAATCTTAACTCTTCATGTGGCAATAGACAAGCATTACAAAGTTTGGAATTATCTTACAATCGAATCTCAGGCATGTTACCCGACCTTGCTATTTTCTCATCTTTGGAAGTATTATACCTTTCCAATAATCAATTAATTGGAGAAATCCCCGAAAGCATTGGGTTGCTTTCTAAGTTGAAGTATTTAGAGCTGAATGGTAATTCTTTGGAAGGCGTGATTACTGAATCCCATTTCACTAATCTCTCCAATTTGATGGACTTATACTTAGATGACAACTCATTGGCTCTAAAAGTTAGCACCACTTGGGTTCCTCCTTTTCAATTAATTTCTTTGGGATTAGCATCTTGTATGTTGGGTCCTAATTTTCCAAATTGGCTTCAGACTCAGAGCTATTTAGATCATCTTGATATATCTAATGCTCAAATTTTGGATTCTGTACCAGAGTGGTTTTGGTCCATATCAAAAAATATGCAATTCATAAATATCTCATACAATCATTTTGTTGGTACAATTCCAAACTTAGCGCTCAAGTTTAATTACATGCCAGAAATATTTCTGACCTCAAATAACTTTGAAGGTGCAATCCTATCATTTTTGTTACAAGCATCAGCGCTTCATCTTTCCAACAATAAATTCTCAAATAACTTTGAGGGTGTTTGCCCAACTCAAGTCTTCGGTCGTAGTTCGTCTGGGTCGAACTCACAGTCTGGGCCGTCATACCACGACTTACAGAGTGAGGTGGAGCGCCTGAAGACAGCTATGCAGGAGCGGGACGTCGAGCAGCAGCGCCTGAAGACAGCTATGCAGGAGCGGGACGTCGAGCAGCAGCGCCTGAAGACAGCTATGCAGGAGCGAGATGCTGAGCTCCAGCGACGAGATGCTGAGCTCGCAGCACGCCAAGCACAGATGGAGGCTGCTATGACGTTCCTGCTACAAAAATTTCAGGGTCAGCTGCCACCTGAAATTTCAGGACTTCATAGTCCCGGACTCAGGGTAACATTTTAATACATAAAAATTGTTGGTATAATTTTGTTTATTTTAATAACATTCAAAATTTTAACAAACAAAATTGATTTTTCAGGACCCCAGCGATTGTGGTAGTGGGCATCAGCGTGATCAGCATTCGTAGGGTCCAGAAACTTGATTTAGTTATTATATTTGTATATGTAATTTCGTCACTTTTGTTACTATTAATTTTCTGTATATAAATTTTTTTTATATACAGATTCATTATAATTCAATAATTTATACATCTTTAGTATTTAGTTAATAATTCAAACGTTTAATTATTATATAATAAAATAAAATATATAAAATTTAATTTAGAAAATATTAAAAATATAAATTAATTTTTATTTTACATAAAAATTTAATAATCAAAACAGCATTAGTAGTTTTATGAATAGTATAAAATATTATATTTTAAATTACAAATAAAATAGTTATAAAAATTTTAATTAATTTTATTAATAAAAAATTAAAAAATAAATAGAAATAACGACGATTTTTGCTCAAAACCGTCGTTATAATTAAAAAAAAACAAAATAACGACGGTTTTTTGTTAAAAACCGTCGTTATAATTGAAAATAAAAAAGATATAACGACGGTTTTGTGAAAAACCGTCGTTATATTTAAAATTTAAAATAAAAAATAATTATTAACGGCGGTTTATAACCGTCGCTATGTCTGGTTTAACGACGGTTTTTATAACCGTCATTAAATCAGACATAGCGACGATTATTCCCACGGTTGATAAAATCGTCGTTAGACCTAGAGTTCCACGATAGTTTACCAACCGTCGTCAATGGGCTTAACGACGGTCGGAACCGTCGTTAAACCTACTAAAAAACCGCCGTAATACCGCGGTTTTGTTGTAGTGGGCTAACCTAAACCTAGAGTACTTTTCTTCTTTTGTGACTTAAGATAGTATTTGATATGAGAGAAATAGAGGGAAGGAGAGGAATTTTAAAAAAAATTATTTTATTTGTTTCAATAATTTAGAAAACAGGAGAAGAAAAATAGATGGATAAAATCTCTTTTCTCTTCTCGTTTTCTTTTCCTTCGAAAAATAAATAAATTATGAGATGGTAAAAAGACAAAAATATCTTCACCAAATTATTTTAATATTCAAATTATTCATTCCCTCTCTTTTTTGTTGTATATTTTTTTAAAATTAAAAAGATATAATAATTATTTTATTTTATTTTTTTCCCCTGCTATCCTTCTGTTAAACCAAACACTTCTTAAGCGTATTTTTTTTTCTTCCTTTGGATTTTATGCAAGACGTGCCTATGCCTATTTGCTATGCAATTTAATTCAAACATTTTGCCTATTTGCTATGTTGTTTGAGAGGGAGGATGGTATTTTAAAATATAAATAATTAATTGAAACTTCTCGTAATTTAATCAAATTTCTCATGGCTAAGGACTCAATGCAGGAAGTCTAGTATATCCAATGTTGCAATTGAGAAGGAGTTAGTAATTTTTTTTTCTTTTTTTTTTTGTGTACAAGTGTTTGAATTGGGGATGAAAATTTGGGCGGCTATTTTTCCGATATTTGATTAATAACTTTCTTTCAAACTTGAATTTTAGGAAATGTGAATTTTTTTTCTATATGAGATATAACTTTACTTCAAAAAAATAATTAAAAAATTAGATTGTAATAGAAAATAAAAACACTAAAATACTCTTTAATTTTTTAAGTCAACAAAAAAATAAAATAAAATAAATTTTATCATAACGACTATATTTAAATTAAAATTTTCAATACTTTATTAATATTTTAACAAAATTTTATTCAAATTTTTATATTACTAAATATTTATTTATAATATTTTAAAATAATTTTTTATATTAAAATAATATTATTTTAATAATTTTATTTGTCAATTGTATTTTTATCTTTTATTTGTTTTTCATTTAATTTCTATATTATTTATGGCATACTAAACATAAAAAAAAATTATTTTTTTATGTTATATTAAATATAATTTTAATTACAGTATTTTATTTTATTTCAATTTCAATTTTTATTATTTTCCTTTGCCAACAACCAATTGGACCTAAGATATTGAAGTTTAATTAAATTTTAATTAGATGCTTCTAATTAATTCTTCTTTCACTCAAAATGATATAGTTTAATTTTAAAAAAAATGGCCGTGTGAAAAAAAAAAAGGTTGTTGCTACAGAGTAGAAAAGAAAAAAAGAAAAAGAAAGTGGTTCAGAAGCAGCAACCGGGACACAGCAATACACAAACATGATGGTTCACCGACCAAATCTGAAATAACAAACTTGAGTAGAAATTACCCGGATGAGAAGGGGCACTTTGATCATTTCAACGTAGCTGTGCCTTTTAATTTGCTCATTTTAGTAGTAATAAATAAATAAGATAAGGAGGTGTGCTTTTTATTTTTATTATCTAAATTCGAAGATCTAATAAAATTTATATTTTTTGAAATGTATCGAGTCAAAATGAGGAGTGCATTATCAAGATTTAATTTTTATTGATGCATATAAGAATATTCTTATTATATAATTAAATAAATAAAAAAATTTATTTATTGACCGAGCATTTTAGGAACATCTTTGCTACGTCTATTATAAGAGGCTTTTTTTGGATAGAGGAACACTATTTTTTTTCCTAATAATCTCCATGACGTTTTGTTTAGAAAATTATTTTAACAATTATTTTATTTGGATAAATTGATTATGCACTTGTGGGAACTAATTTATAGTTATATATTTTCATGTATAAAGTTTTTTAATCATGATTAAGTTGATGATAAAATTTAGAGTATATGGCTGTTTTATTCCTCAAAATACATATACATTTTTTAATTTGGTCCTATGGCTTCTTGATCGACTAGGTGTCGTACTTCTGTAGTGAGTCTAAATTGTTTTTGGGCTCTCAGTGTTTAATTTGTAATATAAATGTACTTTAAAGTTGCTTTGAACGCCACAGACAGGATTCCTGCTTCTGCTGTACTCTGATGTATATGTACTTGATTTGTATACGGTATATATATGGAAAAACCTATATGTATCTGTTTCCTTAATAAAATATTGTAATATTCATGTTTATGGAAAATATATGTTCATGGTATACGTGTTTCACGTGCCCTAAAGTTAGGGGCGTGACATATTTTAAAGCCTGAAAAGTTAAAAAGGAAACCGACCAAAGTGGTCCTCGAGCCGATAAATGAGGCAGAGGTCAAGGATTAGCAATATTCGGAGAGAACCCGATGTTGGAGAGGAATTTACAAAATTCAACATTTCAAAAGTTAAGAAAATAAAATTATTTTGTACAAATTTTTAAATGATAAAATTATTTTTATGCTTATTTGTCAATTTGACATAATATCATCGCCACCGCTATTGCTTTGCCATGAGTGCTGCCAATAATATTATAAAAATTTTAATATATGAATTATTACTTCACCTAAACTTTTAATTGAAATTTTTCTTTCCTTTTTTAGAAAATAAAAGAATTATTTACCCCTTATAATAGGTTGAATTATTATGTAAAATCCATATTTATTAAAAATTGTTTTTATATTTACTATTTAACATCAATATTGTAAAAAAAAATATGTTGGATATTTACACTACATGAGTATCACAAACACTTTATTAGAAGTGATAATATCTTTCTTTATTAATATAATATCGATTCTTTTAGAGAATACTCTAAAATTAAAATTTTAAGTACATCCAATCGATTTAGAGAAAGGAGTCTTTAAGATCATCTGAAATGAACACTTAATCCTTACTCAATTTTTTTTATAGAAATATAATAATCTTACTCAAGGAAAATATTACATGAAGGAACTATCTAGCATAGCTAAATTCCATACCATGCACTGAATACTATCTAGCATAGCTAAATTTCATACCCTCTCAGTCTGTCCATCTGTCTGTGGATGAAAACCTGTGGAAAAGTGTAGCTCCGAACCCAAGAGTTTGAATAACTCAGTCCATAGGCGGCCAGTAAAGCGGGAATCCCTATCACTTATGATTGTCTTAGGCAATCCCCAATACTTAACCACATTCTTGAAGAATAAGCGGGCAGCTTCCTCGGCTGTGCAGTCTGTAGGGGCAGGTATGAATGTAGCATACTTTGAGAACCTGTCCACTACCACCATGATGGAGCCTAACCCCTCAGACTTAGGCAATGCAGAGATGAAGTCCATTGAGATACTTTCCCATGGTTGCTCTGGTGTTGGTAAGGGCTCCAACAACCCACTCGGAGCTCTATTTTCCACCTTGTCTTGTTGGCATACAAGACAAGTCTTCACATAGCTCTTCACTTCATCTTGCATCTGAGGCCAATAGTAAGCTGAATCCAGTAGTGCCAAAGTCCTTCTCTGTCCTGGATGACCAGCCCATTTTGTGTCGTGGCACTCCTTGATGAGGTCCCTTCTTAAGCTGTTCCATTTCAGGACATAGAGTTTCCTCCTTTTGGTGTAGAGAAGGCCATCCTCCAGCAAGAATCTTCTGGTTTTGCCTTCTCTTACAAGTTCTATTAATTATTTTGCCAAGGGATCATGGCTCATCCCCTCCTTGATAAGCTCTATGATGTTCCCTTGGGCTTGAGAGATGGCAGCTAATTCATCCTTTCTACTTAGTGCATCTGCTACCACGTTTGCCTTCCCTGGCTTGTACTCCATCGTGTAGTTGAACTCAGCCAAGAAGTCTTGCCACCTTGCCTGCTTTGGTGTGAACTTCTTCTGAGTCTGAAAATAGCTAGTAGCCACATTGTCTGTTTTGATGATAAAGTGTGACCTTAGTAGATAATGTCGCCAGGTTCTCAAGCAATGCACCACCGCTATCATCTCCTTCTCTTGCACTGTATAACGCCGCTCTGCTTCATTCAACTTGCGGCTTTCATATGCTATAGGATGCCCCTCTTGCATAAGAACTCCTCCAATATCAAATTCAGAGGCATCGGTGTGCACCTCGAACAATTTTGAGTGGTCCAGGAGTGCTAGTACTGGTTCCTTCATTACTGCAGCCTTTAATTCCTCAAAGGCTTGTTGACACCGCTCACTCCACTTCCATGCATGATCCTTCTTCAGAAGGTTGGTGAGGGGTGCGGCTATGGTAGAATAGCCCTGGATGAACCGCCTATAGTAATTCGCCACCCCGAGAAAAGATCTCAACTCTGAGACTTTGGTTGGTGGCTCCCATTCCTGTATAGCCTTCACTTTAGCCTGGTCCATCATTAGGGTCCCCTCCTTAATTACGTGCCCTAAGAAGTGTACTTCATTCTTCGCAAAAGAGCACTTCTCCTTCTTCACATATAGAGAATTCTCCCGCAATACCTTGAATACGATCTGGAGGTGTTCAAGATGTTCCTCTAGGGTGTTACTGTAGATGACAATATCGTCCAAGTATACCACCACAAATCGATCAAGGTATGGATGGAAAATCTCATTCATTAAGGTGCAAAATGTGGCTGGTGCATTGGTCAAGCCAAAAGGCATCACCAACCACTCGTAGGACCCATATCGTGTGACACAAGTGGTTTTGGGTTCATCACCATCGGCAATCCTCACTTGGTGATAACCTGACCTTAAGTCTAACTTTGTGAACCACTTGGCCCCACTAAGACTATTAAATAGGTCAGCTATCAAAGGAATGGGGTATTTATTTTTTATAGTTACCTTGTTTAGAGCCCGGTAGTCGATGCACATCCTCAACGACCCATCGTGCTTTTTCTGAAATAACACCGGTGTCTCAGAAGGTGCTTTAAACGGTCGAATATAACCAGCATCCAAGAGTTCCTTAAGTTGCCTTCTCCGTTCCTCCAACTCTGGAGGTACCATCCTGTAAGGCGCCATAGCAGGTATCTTTGCTCCAGGCTCCAACTCGATTTTGTGATCCACCATCCTCCTAGGTGGAAGTTGCTTCGGCAGTTCTGGGGGCATAACATCCTTGTTCTCTTCTAGAACTTTCCTGATACATGGTGGAATTTCTCCGTCTTCCACCACCGTAGTCTCTTCCTTGAGTGTAGCCAAATATGTGACTTCTCCTTTCTTGAAGCCTTTCTTCAGTTGCATGGTCGAGATCTGCTGAGTTCCCTTTTGTTTGGAAACTGCGGGAACCATACATGGAGATCCATTCTCCATGATACACACTGAGTCATAGAACGACATGGGAACCACATTCACCTTCCTTAAGAAGTCCATCCCGAAGATTATCTTGAAGTCGTCCATGCAAGCAACAGAGAAGTCTACCACCCCTTTCCAAGAACCAAGCGTCATGTCCACCTTATGAGTTGCTTCAGTAATAGCGTGGCCACTGGCATTGACAGTCTTGAGCCACCCCATTTTTGGAGAAAGGTTTAGACCGAGTCTCTCAGCTTCCTTCGGTGTGATAAAGTTATGGGTAGCTCCAGTGTCCACCATCGCCTCAGCGGGCTTCCCGTTTAGATGAAGGGCCACGTACATCAGTCCCTTCTTCTCTTTTGAAGATGATGGTTCGGTCACCTTGACAGCATTCAACAGTTGGAGAGATCCTATGTTAGCAACTTCTTGGGATTCTCTCTCCTCTGCAATTGAGGCCAACGTCCCTAGCTTAGGGCATTCCTTCATCGGGTGTGGCCCCTTGCATACGAAGCAGCCAGTCCTGGGCACAAAGGCCTTCTTCTTCTCCTCATACTCTTTCTTTGAAGAGTATTTGTTATCCTTATTGGCAATACTCTTTCCTTTGTCTCCCCCACCTTTGCCATAATTATTTTTAGAAGGGAGTTTAGTCTTAGACTCACCTCGTTGGTACTCGATGAGCGACTCTGCCACGACAATAGCTTCGTCGATGTCCTTGACTCCCCTCCGCTGCAACTCCTGCTTGGCCCATGGTTGGAGATCTTCTACGAAGAAGAAGAGAGCATCCTCGGTGGGTAGGTTAAGGATTTAGAGTGTGAGAGATGTGAACTCCCTAACATAGTCACTTATGGTAGTTCTGTGCTTGAATTCCCTCAGTTTCTTCTTGGCTTCATAGACTACATTTTTTGGAAAGAATTGCTTCTTCAACTCTTTCTTGAATTCTTCCCATGTATTGATGGTGTACAGACCTTTCTCCATGTCTGCGTGCTTTCTTCTCCACCATAGAGTTGCATTGTCAGTGAGATAAAGGGAAGCAGTGCGTACCTTTATATGTTCCTCCTCAATACTCATGCATTCGAAATATCTCTCTATTTGCCAAAGGAATTTTTCTACCTCTTTGGCCTCTCTCACACCTTTGAACTCCTTTGGCTTTGGGAGATCAATCCTTGGAGTTTTCCGTACTCCACTTGAACCTGCAGAGCTACTAGCTCGCGTCCTCACCTCGTCAAGAGATGCCTTAAGGCTATCTAATTGCCTTATGACAATCTCGATCTTGCTCTCCAGGGTATCAAGGTGTTCAGCCCTTTCCTCCTCACCCTTTTGAGCATTGAACACGTCCTCCTTTATGAGATCAAGTTGTCCCAATACATGAGACTCTAAGATCTCCTTGTCGTGCTCACCCCTTTGTAGGCGCATATCCATGGCCTCCAAGGTGTTCTCCAGCAGCGTAACCCTTTCCTCCAAGATAACAAAGTCTTCAGTCCTTGGCCTCCTTGCACCACGGGACTTCTTGCCACCACCGGCAGGAATGGAAACATCCCTTCCCTTCACGCATTCTGCTTGCTCCTCTGTCACGTTCGACATAATGCTGGCCGAGTCGTTCACGCCCTTCGCGAACCTTGGCTCTGATACCACTTGTCACGGACTTACTCTTTCTCCCCTAGTAAGAACCATGCGGCACTTAGCTAAGACGCTCCTCCTGATGCTTAACTAAGTCAGCCTTCCTCAAGACACTTCTCCTAGAGGCAAAGTGACTAGAGAGAGCAAGAGAGAAAGTAAGAGAATTTGGAGAATGCTAGAGAACTTCTATTGATGAGAACTTCTTGGATTGTTTACAAATGAGGGGGTGAGGGGTTTATATAGGCCACCTCCCCTTGAATCAATGGCTAGGATCAATTTGATCCAATGGTCTACATTAATCTTCTAGAGAATTATATACCTACATGATGTCTCCACATGGTTCTAGAGTATTCTAGAACTTACAAGATGTTTCTACTATATTCTAGAGTATTCTACTATATTCTAGAGTGTTCCAATATATTCTAGAGTCTTCTATTAGCTTCTAGAGACTTCTAGAATGTACAAGAATTATCTAGAATGTTCTAGAACATTCTAGAACCTTCTAGATGTTCGCATGGCACAATTGTTTACTGGGCGCCAAATCATGTCCACGCCATGCCTACGTGGCGCTAATGTGTCAGGGTGTGACAAGAGGGAGCAAGGCAAGTTGTTGATGATCCTGTGAGCAGTCTTCTTTTCGCATCTCTAATCACTGCTGTCGTGTGACTTCTCAGATCCTCCTTCGAGTAGGTTGCGTCTGTGTTGATCTTCACCCATCCAACTGGAGTTAACTTCCATATATTTATCTTCTCTGTTCTATTTACGGGAAGTGCATGGTTAGCTTGATTTGATTGCATCTGGTTGTGTCTGATATCTGAATACATGTTATTTGTCTTGATAATCACACTGACTGGGTTAATTCGATGCTGTTCAAATTTGTGTACATTTCTCTCCTTCCATATGAACCATAAGTAGGAACATTTTGTCAGTTAAATTTGCTCCTTCTACTCCATTTTGTGCGAACTGATCCAGCTTTTTCTCCTACTCCTCCTCTATTCTAGTGCTTTACCCTGCATCACTAGGACCCTGTAAATTAGAGCCAAACCATGTTGGTCTTGTCCAATTAGAGCCAAGAAAAAGATGTTCACTAGTTTCTTTCGTAGTCAAATAGATCGAGCAAAGAGAGTTCTTAGTAAGCTTTATTATGCATAAATTGGTAAGTGTTATGCATATTTGACATTGGGCCCTGAATTTTTTTATATTCCAGGTTAGAGTTTTACTTGGCTATCGATGTACCGACTCCATTGTGTGGCTATCATTTTTAAAGAAAAAAATTCTGTCACGGCCCCAAATGATGGAACACATGATCGGCATGGCATAAGGGTTTCCCCCTAACCGCAAGCCTAACGCATAGCACATACAAACATCCAGCATACAATCCAGAGTACATAATAAATATAACTGGCCACATATGCCACATCCAGTATAAGAAAATACTGTATATATATATATATATATATATATATATATATATATATCTCATGAATTCATCATTCGTGATTCAACTTGGCCCATGGCCTCATAATACAAACATCGTTGTAAAACATAAAACCGTTTTCCAAACAACACATCAAAATACGCAAGAAGCGAGGATCCTGCCTGTAAATTCATGGAGGTACACTAGACATAAACTAAACTAGACAAACAGTACAAAAGAGCCTTGCCCAAACTGGGGCTCACCAACGCTATATTCAGCCTCCTACGAAGCTGTAGCTGGATCAAAGTCTCTTTGACTATCTGTGGGGAGGAAACAAAAGAGGGGTGAGATCACATCTCAGTGAATGGGTAAATCATACTATAACTGAAACAGGGCAAAACAAGCACGAGTGTTTCGCAATGAGTTTAATAATTGAAATCAAAGTGTAAAGATAATAATAGAAACATTAAACATTTAACCATAATTTATTGAAAGAAAAGCTAAACAGTTCAAATGTATATTCAAAAGATAAAACATGATTTAAATCAGTAACCGTAAAGCAAATCAATTATGCATGGTAAGTAATAAATGAAGTTATTTATGCAATAACAATGATGAATGAGCTTGTTTAGAAATATTTAATCTTTAAGAAAAATGTATCAGTCTATTGGAGTTCTTTCCTGACAGATTCTCCAAGCACATAGCAAGGGAAGGGTAATCACTGTAGGCGTAGACATAAGTCCACCCTAAATTCCCTCAAGCACATAGTAAGGGTATGGAAATCACTGTAGACGTAGACATAAGTCCACCCTAAATTTTTCAAAGCACATAGCAAGGGTATGGCAATCACTGTAGGCGTAGACATAAGTCCACCCTAAATTCTGTATCTTAGGCAGTCATATGCCCGTCATAATATCCTAGGCCGAAGCCTTCGCATGACCATGGTACACCAGGGCTAGCACTACCTGCGGCTAGCTAACAGTGATCTAAAATGGTTCCTCCAATGGAAAAAATTTAAAAATATGTTATTCAAAGAGTTTAAAGTAAAACATTTCAATAACATTACAATAAAGCTATAATTCTCCATCTAGCTCTTTTCATGCATAAAACTCTATTCTAAAATATGTCTCATCCATGGATTTCCATGGAGACCTTTATCATCATAAACTTTCCCTTTAAACATATCGTCCGTAGACGTCGCATAGATGTTCGCATGCATCAAATCATTTCATGGCTAACTTAGTTTATTTCTATGACTAAGTTCGCATTTCTATAAATCTAGCTCAATGGAGAATTATCAGTCTAGATGCTTGCCCTGCATACCTAGGGTTCAACTAGGATTGAAATTTATAATTTCTAACATGGTTGGAACATATTGGTTTTCATAGCGGTAAAACAATTTAGCATACATTCCAACTAGTTAAAATCATACGAGAGAGTTATAAACCAAATTCATAAAACATGCGCTATAGTAAGAAAAACCCACTCACCTTACTAGGAGTCCAACAACGAGAATTTCACCTCGTGATGGTTCAACAACCTAGAAAACATAGACATAACATGAGAATTTGATAAACCCTAAACGTCACTATTCAGGCCAGAAACACTATTCACACCGGCCGAAAAACTAACCCTAAACCTAAAAACCTTATATTCTAGCATAGAAACTAATTCTAAGACTATTTATGGAAAGAATTTCAGAAGAACGAAGCTTAAAACGCGATTGGACGGAGTTTTACCTTGGAGGTTACTGTTCATGCGATTTTTCGGCGACTTTTTGGCAATTGTCCGGCAAAACTGATCGGTGGGGTTTATAATTCTCCTTCCCACGAGTCCAACAGTACCTTGGTAGCTCAAATTGGGTGTCCGGATGATGAGATATCTTAGAGAGAAGGTGGAGAAAATTCTAGAGAGAGAGAGGAAGGTTCAGCTATGGAGAAAATGAAGGAAAAAGGGAGGAGGACTGCTTAAAAAAAAGCTATCTGACGAATCTCACCGCTGGCGAACTAATTCTCGCCACGGCGAGATTTCTGGTCCGTGATTTTCGCTGGCGGCGAACCTTATTTCGCCGGCGGCCAGATTCGAAACTAGAAAATCACGCTCTCGGGAAAATGCTGCAGCATTCTCGCCGCAGTGAGCAACATTTTCGCTGTCACCGAACTCATCTTGCCGAATTTGACAAAATGTCAAACATTAAAGTTGTATCCCTTTCTCTTAACTTTCATTAGCCACTTGAATCACCTAATTTGGAGTTCATATGAAGGAGTTATGCATAAAATAGTGAGCAAAGGTCCAGACCACACTACGCTGCGGTTTTTGCCTCTTATCATTATAATATTCATGGAATTAGTAAAAGTTCCCAACATCAAAGTTGTAGATATATGTCTTATCTTGCAACAGAAATTGGAATCACTTAATTTAGATTTCATATGAGAGAGTTATGCTTATATGAGTGAAGAAAGGTCAGAAGAAAGGTCAGAAACACTCTAAAATTTTACGTTGTTCCCAACTTCCTTGTTTCAAATGATTTATACTTAACCTACAAAGGTTTTATTAGCAGAGAGTTATTACAAATTCTTTAAGTAAGATTTTAAAAAAATTACTTTTATTAAAATAAATAAATAAATAAAGGATAAGAAAACCAAAAATCAGAAAAGGATCCATGTCCATGTTTTCTTCTATTTAAATATATTTTAAAAATAGTTCTACTAAAATATTTAATTTATGTCAAAATTAGAAGACACCCAATAATAATAATAATGCCTATTTTCTACCAGAAGCTATTTATGGTGGAATAAGCAAGCACTGGCATGAGCTTAGGGAGAAGGAAAAAGATATTCGCTGCAAATTTTTTTTTTAATTTGATGTTTATGGTTTTATTTAATAAAATTAATTTATAAATTAACTAAAAATTTATAAATTATATACTACTTTAAATAATATATAATTTATAAACATTCAGCTAATTTAAATTATTTAAATAAATTCATTCATTAAATACTTTTAATTTGTTCAAACAAATTTATAAATTAGTCAAATAAACTATAAGTTAATTTATTTGATTTGCCAAATATACTCTATGTTAAAATTAATTATAAATCGAAAAAATATGTCACCAAGTTGATGTTAAAAGAATTGATCTCCTGATAATATACAATATGTGATTTAAGGTATATAATTGTAAAATTTAAATCTTAGTTAAAATTTTAATTATGTTCAGTTTGGGAGTAATTATTTTTATAGTTTTTTTAATCTCGACATTAAAAGTCTAATTTTGATCAAACTAGAAAAATAATTAATTTTTTTAATTCAAAGATTAAGGATATTTTTAAGTTTTACATACGCTCAATTTTCTCTTGTTAACATAATGCATTTAACATTTTAATTTTAGTGCATTTAACATTTTAATTTTAAAGTGTTCTCATGATAACTCAATCCATGTTAATAAGAAAAAGAATATTATTTACTCTTTCTAATTAGCATTAGCTAACTCTCTTATGTTTGAATCGAGGATAATCGAGAAGAAAATGAGAGAATCATTGAAACATTCCCTTTGAGAGTTTATGGAGGAGAAGAAAGAATTTTTAAATTACCTTCTAAAATTCTCTAAACTCCTCTCTCTCTCTCTCTCTCACACACACACACACACACACACAAATTAAAGTTTCCCTTTTTGCTAATTTGGAGAATTTTTTAGGACAAGTTAATAATTAAGGATTAAGTTATTCTTTATTTTTAAAACTTTTTATCAATAAAAAAATTGATTATTTTGATAAAAATAAATTTATAAAAATATATTATTATCAACTTTTGTATAAAGTTTTAACTATAATAGAAAAATAAATCAGATTGATGACTTAAAGCTCAAGTGACAACTTTTGAATAAAAAATAAATTATGTCTAACGGTAAGATAACATTTTTAACGTATAATATATTATTCAACATGTTTTATTGATTAACAATAAAAAATAGTATATTACTACGACGAATATTCACTTAACTTATCATGCACTGTCTATGTATAAAATTTAAAAAATATTGGGGAAGTTTCTTTCAACCAAAATTAAAAAAATATAGTAGCTAGCCAAAGAAAATTAAAATATAGTATCTATTATTATGACATATTTATGTTATACATTTAAAATTGGGGCATTATAAGCCAATTACTATTATTATTTTCTATAATAAATAATATTTGAAAATCATAAATAATTTGTGTGTGTATCACTCTAAATGTATTTAAATAATTTATTTTATTTTATTTGCTTTAAGCATGATGAAAAATGATTATTACTTTTGTACGACTTAAACTACATTTCAAAAAAAAAAATTAATTTATTGAATGAGATAATTGTAAAATTTAAATACTATTTTAAATATCAATAGCTATCTAATATGAAATATATCAAGCTCTTTAAGATAGTAACAAGATCTCTCAAGGTATGTTTGGTTGGTGAGTTTTCAATTTTTATTTTTAATAAAAAAAAATAAGACGTGTTTATTTATCGTTTTTTATTTTTATTTTTGAAGAAATATTTTTAAAATTTTTTCAAATATTAAAAAAATATTTTTAGAAATTTTAATATCATAGTGCACTATAACGGTAACAATTATTTTGAATTTATTACAACATAGTTGAACTTTGTTTTACTGTTTAAATGAAAAAAAGAATATATTAACGATAGATTTAAATCTTCATCATAGTCGCCTGCGTTAAAATCAATAAAATTTTAATGAATTTTAGTTATTACTTGTTACTTATTTTTATTCATTTTAATTACAAAAAATGAAAAGAATTTTGTATTTATTCTATTACGGTTGATTAAGAAAAATCTCAGAGTTAAATGTCCTCTGTGAATCATTTTCTTTTCAAAGTAAAAAAATAACTCTATTGAATAAAATGAAAAGAAAAAAAAAACCTAAAGAGGGTGTAAAAGGATTTCATTTCATAATCTCAAATCTCCAAAAGATTTGAAGACTTAAGAAACTAGAAATGAAATTAGCAGGGGGACAAGGTGATTTTGTAAGTGGGACTCTAACGATGTATTTGGTTTGTAAAAATAATTTTTATTTATTTTTAATAATAATTTTTATTTTTTTATTTTTTTATTTTTAAAAATGTTTGATTTATATTTATGTTTTAATTATATGATTATATTTTCAATTTATTTTTATTTTTATTATTTTTTAATTATATGAATAATAAAATATAGTTCACATAATTTAAAATAATTGTAAAAATACTACAGTTATAATTTATTATAGTACTGAAAATTTTAAAAAAAAGTTTTTAACATTTTTAGAATTTTTGAAAATTTTAAAAATATTTTCTAAAAATAAAAACAAAAAATAATAAATAAACACATTTTTATGATTATTTTTAAATTTTAATGAAATTGAAAATTGAAAATATTGATACCCAACAGACCCTATCATACTAAAGTGTGCGCTTGATAAGCATAATTTCACGCCAACCAAAATAAAGTCTGATACATAAAGACTTGGTTGTGGATGTTGCATTTAAAAACTATTTTGAAGTTTAAAATTCTTGTGAGTTTTTTTTTCACTCTTGACTATTTTAATAAATTCATATCGTCAGGCTCACTCATTCAAAGGCTTAATTTTAAAATATCACTTTGAAATTGAAGAAAATTTTTAAAACTAAGACAAGATGATAAAAGGGTTGTTTGATTATATTTTTGTAAATTACTTTTTAAAATTATATTTAAAAATTATTTTACAAAATTAAAGTATAAAAAATTTTTTTTGATAAATTATTTCAAATATATATTGTTCTCTGTATTTTAGAAATAAAAATAATTATTTTTGTTTTTTTGCTTTAGAAATAAGTGTTTGAAAAATTTATTTTTAAACTAATTTTCAAACAAGCTCAAAATTACTGTAAACCATACAATGGATGATGGGTGTCTGTCTATAAACTATTCTAAGAAATTCTTTTCATTTTTTTGGGTATATTTAGATAATTTTTACTTTTCGGATTAGTATCAATAGATATTTTAAAAAATATTTTAATTTAAATATTTTATAATATTTCAAAAAATATTAAATCAGATTTAATAAATAAATAAAAATATTTATCTTGTTACAATATTTAATAATAATTTTTATCTCAAAATTTAAAATATCAACAGAATTTTTATTTCTCTTTGTATATAAATATTGTAAATGTGGTGAAAATTCATTATTGAATGAAATTGTTTTCATTTTATCACCATTTAAAACTTAAACAATTTAATAGCCTAAAAAAAACTTGAAAGAGTCCTGAAACACATGGATGTATCATATTCTTCATTGGCATTATTTTAAATTCTATATTGCCGCCAATCTTATTTTTTTATTTCATCGTGCTATAAACAATTCTGTTGTAATATATTCTAAACTTAATTTTTGATTTCAGAATATTTTTATTTCATATTAATTCTGACTTTTTTACATGCACCCAATATCCCAGATCATTTCATTTAGTGCCAGGATTAGCAAGCACATTTTTTAAACTTTCGTCTTTTGTGTTGCTTTTGGATTGTCCATTTCCTCCTTTTCTTTTTTAATACAAGTGATTGTCCATTTCCAAGAGCATATCACTTATAGTAAATTGGGGGTAGTTAGGTAACGGCCTATCCTTAAATTTAATATGATTTTTTTGGGTAGTTCAAACATCAGAAAATGTAAAAAAATTGTTGAATTTGAATATTAAAAAATAATCATATATTCGTCCATCGCATTCCTAGTTTGAGTCATTAACTTGTGTGAATTTAATCAATCTATTGTTTGAATTTATTTATATTTATATTAAATATTAAATTTATATATATAATAATTAAGATTTTAAGTTAAATAATGTGTAAACTCAAATAAAACTAGATATTGAAGTGCAATTAAATTTTAATTAGATGCCTCTAATTAATTCTTTTTCCACTTAAATTGATATAGTTTTATTTAAAAAAAAAATTGGCCTTCTGAAAGAGAAAAGAAGGAACAAAAAAAGTGTCTGTTTGTTGCCGCTACAAAGTAGAAAGGAAAAAGAAGGTGGTTCAGAAGTAGCAAAGGGGACACAGCAATACACAAACATGTTAGTTCACCTACCAAATCTGGAATAACAAACTTCAGTAGAAATTACCCGCATGAGAGGGGCACTTCAGTCATTTCAAAGTAGCTGTGCCTTTTAATTTGCTCATTTTAGTCGTAATAAATAAATAAGATAAGGAGGTGTGCTTTTTATTTTTATTATTTAAATTCAAACTTTGAAATTAAGATATAATAAAATTTATATTTTTTGAATATCTCAAGTCAAAATGAGAAATGCGTTATCAAGATTGTTCAAAAAAAATTAAATTTTATTGATGCACAAATTGATATAAGAATATTCTGACTATAAAATTAAAAAAATAAATAAATAAAAAGAATAAGAAAAAAGGTTATTTACTAGCTGAGCATTTTACAATCTCACGTAAGGGAGAATAAAATAAGGATGGTGCTAATAGAGGTGGAGCCACCAGCAAAATCTTTAAAATTAAAGAAAGGAACATCTTTGCTACGTCTATTATAGTGTAGGCTTTGCTTGGATAGAGATACTATTTTTTTCTTAATAATCTTCATGACGTTTTGTTTAGAAATTTATTTTAACAATTAAGTTTTTTTGGATAAATTGATGATGCATTTGTGGGAACTCATTTGTAGTTATATTTTTTCATGTATAAAGTTTTTTAAATCATGATTAAGTTGATGATAAAATTGAGAGTATATGGCTGTTTTATTCCTCGAAATACATATACATTTTTCAATTTGATCTTTTAAAGTTTAATTTTCATTTTAATCTTTCAAAAATTGTTTAATTTTCAAAAATATTCTCATATTAATGCTATTAATAGATTTACTTATTGACTTCCTCAAAAACTTCAAAAAAAATAGTTGTCACTATACTTTTGAACAGTAAATTAAATTAGATCAAGTAAGTATCTAATGACCAATTAAATTCTTAATTAAGCTATATACATAAATTTGTTAATAAAATTAATATGAAGATATTTTTTAAAATAACATAATTTTTGAATTACTAAAATGAAAAAAATTGAAATTTTAATAACCAAATTAAGAGATTTGTATTTTTTGAAAATATGTATGTTTTGAGTATACTCAAAGAGCAATTCAGAATATATTTCAGCTCAAAATCTCAAAAGGAAGGTGGCAAAATTTATGTGTCCCTAATTTACTAATGTGAATGTCCCAATGGATATCCTTCAACTTTCCGTGTTCCTGCTTTGGCGCTGATATAGAAAAATCGCAACGTCTCGATTTTCAATGACGAAACTTGCTCCCAACCGTTGATAGAATAAAAAAAATCATCAACGTTTTTCACCCCAAAATAAAAAATAATTAACCAATTAAAAGAGTCTCTTAATAATATTAATAAATTGAATTCTGGTTGTTATAGCATGCATTCCTTTCCTGGAGCAAATTGCTGAAATTTTTAAATATATTAATATAATTAAAAAATATTTATTCCTATGTAATTATTTTTGGGATATGCCTGTGTATTTATTTTATGATAGGATAAATTAATAAATTAATAATTTGTTCTTTAAATTTATAGACTGACTTAGTTGTAATTCTTAAATTCTTTTGAGTACATGAATTAATTATTAAAAATAATAAATTAGTTATATATTAGTTTGTCTTTTAAGAGATTAATATTCAATGAATTTAATATTTTTAAAAATTTTAAAAAAATCAACATATAATGAGTTAATAATTTTATAAATTAATTGTGCATTCAAAAAATTTTAAAAGCTAAAACTATATAAATTTATAAATATAGAAATCAAATTGTTAATTAGTTTAATCTTTTATAATAATATATTTAACATCATTGTTGTTTGTTGATGGTAGATATTTTGGGATTAGACCTTGTTTCTTTAGTCATAGCCTCCACCACATAGGTTAAGTATTTACGAGAGAAATATCATTTGCAAGCATCAGAAGCGAGGAAACCAAGAGATATAGCAGAGCGTGACTGATGAACGCATATCCTAAGCTCACACATCTAAGAACAAAAAAGCCAAACAACGAAGCAACACGCCCTATTACAAAAGTACAAGAAGATCTACAAGAAACTTTAATTAAAAAAAAACTAAATAAAAAGTAAAATAAGAATTCTTCAAGATCTTTACCCTATCTGAGAGTATAGATTTTTTTTTTAAGAATCTTTTTATTAGGCTATCAAGTCCATAGTTGTATAGCTGAGAAGTTAAATGTAAATTTTTAAACACTATTCAACAACCCAACTCTTATAAAGAAGAGAAAAGACTATAGAACGGGAAAAAAATTCTATAAAAAAAGAAACCAAACTAAAAAAGAAGTGGAAGAAAGAAGAAGATTGTTAACGTCGGGAAATAGCCCCAGAAGATGGAGGTTTTGTGGCGCTGGTTTAGGACAAGAAGTTCTGCGGTGCTAAGGCTAATTCTTGAGTGAACAAATTTCTAACTGAGTCCTTTTATTGATAAGAGTTATGCATATTTGACATTGGGCTCTGATTTTTTTTTTCTTCTAGTTTAGAGTCTCACTTGGCTATCAATATACCAACTCCATTGTGGGGCTATCATTTTTTTCTTATGGTGGAACTTTTATCCTCCCAAAGAACGGCTTCGATAATTTCATTTACCTTACAAGCCATTTGGTTCAGTTGTTATTGGTTTTTTTTTTCAGATGTTTCGAGAGTATACAATTCTAAATATACCATATGGATGTGATAGAGTGTGACCTTAGGATATATTCAAAACTTAGGAGAAGAAAAAAAATGAAAAAAATTTAAAGAAAGAGAAAAAAAGAAGAAAGAAGAATAAATGGCTAAATAATAATTTCTCTTCTTTTTCATTTCGATCCTCTTAAAAGTTAGAACTATGAATAATAAAAAAATATTTGAAAGTCAGTGAATACTTCTTTATTTTTTTCCCTTCATATATTCTAAAGAAAGGGAATGCCTATCTTTAAGTTTCACTTTTATTAAATTCTTCTCTATGTTTTCTTCTATTCAAACATTTTTAAAATAATTCGACTAAAATATTTAATTTATGTCGAAATTGGAAGAATCCCTAATTATAATGCCTATTTTCCACCAAAAAGCTATTTATGGTGGAATAAGCACGTACTGGCGTTTAATGAGCTACGGAAGAAGGAAAAAGCTATTTGCTGCAGAAAAGTTTTTTAGTTTGTTGTCTATATCAAAATTAATTACAAATAACATTCCCTTTCCGAGATAATAAATGGACATGAATTATTTCCTACAGGTCATCAGTTGCTGTATTGTATAAATGACTGCCATTTTAGACCTTCGACGTGATCGAAGATGACATCTATTCCCTCATACAATTCGTAAACCTAGCCTATCTTATCTGAATTCCAATATTCCTCTATCAATTAATTAAATAAAATATCAAATTAAATTGAATTTATTTTCATTCAAATTAAAATATGTTACCAATTGATGTTAAAGAATTAATCTCGTGATAATATTCAATATGTGATTTTAGGTATATAATTGCAAAATTTAAATCTTAAAGTTAAAATTTTAATTAAGTTTAACTTGAGAGTAATTATTTTTATAATTTTTCTAATCTCGACATTAATAGTCTAATTTTGATCAAACTAGAAAAATAATTAATTTTTTTTAATACAAATATTAAGAATATTTTTAAGTTTTACATACTCTAAGTTTTCTCTTGTTAACAGAATGCATTTAACATTTTAATTTTAAAGTAATCTCATGATAACTCAATCCATATGTTAATAAGAAAAATAATATTATTTAATCTTTCTAATTATTATGTTTGAATCGAGAATAATAGACTGGAAAATGAGAGAATCATCGAAACATTCTCTTTGAGAGTTTATGGAGGAGAAGACAGAATTATTAAATTACCTTCTAAAATTCTCCAAACTCCTCTCTCTCTCTCTCTCTCTCTCTTATAAATTAAAGTTTCCCCTTATTGCTAATTTGGAGATTTTTTTAGGACAAGCTAATATTTAAGTATTATGTTATTCTTTATTTTTATAAATAAAAAATATTTTAATTAATTATTTTGATAAAAATAAATTTATAAAAATATATTATTATCAAGTTTTGTATAAATTTTTTAACATATAATAGAAAAATAAATTAGGTTGATGGCTTAAAGCTCGAGTGGCAACTTTTGAATAAAAAATAAATTAAGTCCAACGGTAAGATACTATTATTAACTGTAACATAATATATTATTAAACATGTTTTATCGGCTAACAATAAAAAAATAATATATTAGGAAGACGATCATTAACTCAACTCAACTTATCCATATATAAAATTGGGAAAGTTTCTTTCAACCAAAATTAAAAAATATAGTAGTTAACCAAAGAAAATTAAAATATAGTATCTAATATTATGACCAATTTATGTTATACATTTAAAATTGGGCATTATAAGCCAATTACTATTATTATTTTCTATAATAAATAATATTTGAAATTATAAGTAATTTGTGTGTGTATAAATAAATGTATTTAAATAATTTATTTTACTTTATTTACTTTAAGCATGATGAAAAAAGAATATTACTTTGGTACTTAAACCATATTTCAAAAAAATTAATTTATTGAATTAGATAATTTTAAAATTTAAATACTATTTTAAATATCAATAGTAATCTAATATGACATATATCACGCTCTTAAGATAGTAACAACATCTCTGAGGGTATGTTTATTTTTAATGAAAATAAAAAAATAAGGTGTGTTAATTTACTATTTTCTATTTTTATTTTTAGAAAAATATTATTTAAATTTTTAAAAATGTTAAAAAAATATTTTTAAATTTTTTAATACTATAGCTGTAACAATTATTTTAAATTTATTACCACATGGATGAACATTGTTTTACCGATTAAATAAAAATACAAAAAAAGATATTAATGACTATTTCAAATCTTCGTCTGTGTCGTCTAAGTTAAAATCAATTAACTTTTAATGACTTTTACTTATTATTTATTACTTATTTTTATCAATTTTAATTATAAAAAATAAAAATAATTTTGTATTTATTCTATTGCCGTTGATTAAGAAAAACCCCGAGCCAAATGTCCTAGGTGAATCATTTTCTTTTCAAAGTAAAAAAATAACTCTAATGAATAAAATGAAAAGAAAAAAAAGAAAAAGAAAACCTAAAGAGGGTGTAAAAGGATTTCATTTCGTAATCTCAAATCTCCAAAAGATTTAAAGACTTTAAAAACTAAAAATCAAATTAGCAGGAGAACAAGGTGATTTTGTAAGGCACGCGGATCCTCTGCTGTGTTTGAGGCACAGTACCCAACAAAATGCAACTTGAGGAGTGTTAAAAAAAAAAAAGCTTGCTGTGCCTCAAATGCAACAAAATGCAGCTTGAGGAGTGTTTAAAAAATAATAATAATAAAGGGACGCGTTTTGTTTCTTCAAACAGAACAGAGGAGCCAGGTCTTTTGTAAGAGGGACTCTAACGTGGATTCCCATTCCATCAGCTATTACGTTTGGTTGCCAGCATATGAAAATATTGTGAGGTTAGGTAACGCTTATTACCTCTTAAAAACAAGTGAAACAATCAGAAAAGCAGGAATCGCACGTATAAATACTGAAATATCCTTGCTTTACTTTCTGGGTTTATTTTTTCTTCATTCTCTCTCTCTACATTTTTCTCTCGGCCTCTCTTGTCTCTCGCCATCTCTGCTTCCCTCTCGCCATCACTTTTCTCTCGACCTTCTGCTTCCCTGTCTCCCTCTCTCGCCTCTCAGCTTCTCTCTCTCTCTGCCAGCTTCATTCCTCCTGCTTCACACCAGCGCCGGCCCAACACTTATGAAGGCCTAAAACAAATTTTAAAGTGAAATTTTTTAAAAATAAATAATAAAATTTTATTAAAATTATTATATTTACAAAGTAATATTTATATTATTAATTTGTTCATTCAATGAACAATCACTTATATTTTTTATTTGTTTTAAAAAATTTGTTGATAGTTCATTTTTGTGATTCAATTAAAGTTTTAATTTTTTTTAATTTTAAATAATTTGATTCGAATTTTTTAGTTGACATTTTTATATATTAAAATAAAAAAAAACAATGTATATTTCACAAAATTAAATTAAAAGACTATAAATCAAAACTATAAAAAAAATTAGAATAATGGAACCTGATTGTCAAACAATTTTTTTTAATTTAAATACTTGTTTGTTAGACTAAATGCAGCGTTTGACATCGTACAGTAGTACACTAAATAAAAAATTACAATAGCATACTAAATAAAATAGCACCCTAAATTTAAAAAATTTCTTGTTTCCAGCGTTTTCAAAATCCAATATTTCCAGTAAATCAATAACACACTAATACATAAAAAAAATTTCCATATCCAATCTTTAACTATTTGATGAGACCCATAAAAAAATAAATATATAATTTTAAGAAGTCTCACTACCTTTTTCCCTCCTTATACTATGAGTAGATGTCTATTGTGTAATATATTGAAAAAATGAAAATACTTCTTCAAATTTTAAAAATATTATTTTTAAAAAATAATTATTAAAATAAATAATACACTTTTTTTGAGAGAAGGCCCCAGCTTCATTGGCTTCTACCTTGGGCCGGGGCTGCTTCACACTCACTCTCTCGGGGCGTTTCTGGTGGAGAACGGCGTCGTGTTTCCATTGGAACCAACATCATCCACGACCCCATCGTCTTGTTCCTCGACGAACCCACTTCTGGACTCGACTCCACCAGCACCTTCATGGTCGTCAAGGTGTTGCAGCGAATCGCCCAGAGTGTGAGCATTGTCATCATGTCCATTCAATCATCTCGATTCCTTCGTTGGTTTTCCTCTCTTTTGCATTCGCCACCACAACATTCTGGACGGTGGGTCTCGCCGGTGGCTCGTCCGAATTCTTCTTCTACTTCTTCGCCATCGTGGCATCTTTCTGGGCCGGAAACTCCTTTGTGACGTTTCTCTCAGGAATCATTTCGCACGTGATGTTGGGATTCACAGTAGTCGTTGCCATTTTAGCTTACTTCCTTCTATTCAATGGGTTCTTCATAAGTAGAGACAGAATCCCAAAGTACTGGTTATGGTTTCACTACCTGTCGCTGGTGAAGTACCCATACGAGGGAGTATTACAGAATGAGTTCTACATTCATCCTCTGAAGTGCTTCGTGAGAGGGGTCCAGATTTTCGATGAGACGCCGCTAGGAACGGTGAGTTGCTGAAGAGTATGAGTAATACGTTGGGCATGAACATCACAAGCTCAACCTGCGTGCCACAGGAGTGGATATACTGAAGCAGCAGGGAATTACGGAGCTCAGCAAATGGGATTGCCTGTGGGTTACTATCGCTTGGAGATTTTTCTTTAGATTTCTGTTTTTATTTGAGTTTGCTGTATGGAAGCAAGAATAAAAGGACGTAGCTAGACTGCAAGAAGAACTAATGCATTGTGGGCACTGGTTTTTTTTTTTTTTACGGTTCTATCTCTCACTATATATATATATATATATATATAAATTAAATTGGTGCTTGTATGTTGATATGGTGGTCAAAGAATCAACATGTTTCGTATTAATTTTTTTCATAAATTACAAACTGCATATTATTGATAAATAAAATAAAAAATAATATTTAAACTATTTTTTAATTTTATTAATATTTTTAATAAAAATAAAATATTATTAATTATTTTTGTATTTATATTATTTTTAAATATTTTTTTAAAACCAAATAATATTATTTTATTATTTTTATATTTCAAGAATATTTTTATCTTTTTGGTAGTTTTTTATTCAATTCTTACGTTATTTAAAGCATATCAAACATAAAAAAATAATAGAGATTTCATATATCAAACGTAATTTTCTTTTACAATATTTCATTTCATTCTCAATTTTTTTTTTCATTCATTTTTTTACCACCAACCAAATAATACTTAAGACTGTGTTTGATTTGTAAAAATATTTTTTTTTTATTTTTTTAAAATTTTTTTATTTTTTATATTTTTAAAAATACGTTTAATTGATATTTTTATTTTTATTATTATTTAATTATATAATTATATTTTTAATTTATTTATTTTTATTATTATTATTAATTATATAAACAATAAAATATTATTCATATAATTTAAAATAATTATAAAAATACTACAGCTACAATTTATTATAGTGTTAAAACTTTTGAAAATAACTTTTTAACGTTTTCAAAATTTTTAAAATTTTTAAAAATATTTTGTAAAAATAAAAAAATTAATAAATAAACACATTTTTATAATTATTTTTAAATTTTAATGAAATTGAAAATTAAAAATGCTGAAACCAATTAGACCCTATCGTACCAAAGTGTGCACTTGACAAAGATAATTTCATGCCAACCAAAATAAGGTCAGACACATAAACACGTGGTCGAGGATGTTGCGTTTAAAAACTATTTTGGAGTTTGAAATTTTTGTGAGTTTTTTCATGCTTAATTACTTTAATAAATTCATATCGTCTAGCCTACTCATTCAAAGGTCTAATTTCAAAATATTACTTTAAAATTGAAATTTTTTTTAAAAGTTAAGACAGGAAGAAAAAGGGGTTCTTTGATTATATTTTTTTAAATTACTTTTTAAAATTATATTTAAAAATTATTTTACAAAATAAAAGTATAAAAAAATATGTTTAATAAATTATTTCAAAAATATATAATTCTTTGTATTTTAGAAACAAGCTTTAGAACTAAGTGTTTTTAAAATTTATTTTTTTAAATCTTTTTAAAATTAAAAAACTTGTTTGAAAATTTATTTTTTATTTTTATTTAGCTTATAACAAAACAGTAAGAAGTTTAGAACTAAGCAGTAGCTAAGTAAGCCCAAGTCCAAGCGAGAGCGAGGGCGAGGGTTAAGATTAAGCTGTAGCGGAGACCAAACCTGAGCGAAAGCAAGGGTTAGGGCAGAGCGAAGGCGAAGCAACAAGTCTAAGTCCAGTCTTAAGCGTGCAATATACCATGCCCATGGTCTACTGCACTTAACCTACGGATGTTGAAGAAAGAGGGTTAGAATCTATTTATAGGTTTTAGATTTATTCTTTACAAAATACAAGACTAAATGTCCGTAGGTTATAGAGTCCTTGGTCTTGGTTTAGGTTTAGGGTTATCGTTCACATTAGAGCTCCTCACCAGAGCAGCTCTAACGTTCACTTGCTCATTACGGGCTTCTTCGACTATGGGTCCTTACCCAAAGACCCTAGTCTATCAAAGCTACAAAAAGGCAGCTAAAGGCATTTCTTTGTTTTTGAATGTCATATATGACATGAAAGGAGGAAAATATTGGTTAAAAGGCTCTTTAGAGGGAATATAACCAGTAATTTCCCCCCTTAACAATCCCCGGAGGTGAACCAGAGCGAGGAGGCCCTCGTGGGGACCCCGGGGGGGGGGGGGGCTCTTAAGTATCCATAAACTTAGTAGAGCCCCCTGTAGCCTCTTAGTCCTGGCATTAGTCCGAAGGTCAATAAAGAATAAAACAAGCAATGAAGGTAAGGAGTTCCCTACGGGGTTTCCCTGTGGGGCTTTCCCTCTGGGGGTAATGGTACGTTTCCCCCCTCAATCCCCCTCGGGGGGACTATATGATAGGTCAGCCCCCTACTCAATTCCTCAAGGCAGGAATTGGGGGTCAATTTAGTTGCCTTTCCTAACCCTGTCCTAACCGAAGGAGCTAGCAGGAAGTTAAAGTAGGTTTATTCTTAGTTGAGTTCCAGGTCTGAAAGTAAAATAAACTCTTAGGAAAGCTAAGGAACAAGTCTAACCTAACTCCATTCTTAAGCGTTTGTACCCCATGCCCATGGGCTACTGCCCTTAGCCTACGGATGGTTAAGAAGAATGACTAGGAATAATTCTAGGTTAGGTGCCCTTCGGGGGTTGCCCTTTGGGAGTGCCACCCGGTCCCTGATACTGCCCGTGCAACCGAGAAAGAAGAAACAAAGACAAGGAAAGCCTAAAGCCAAAGCCTAAAGTCGTATAGTGATCATAGAAACTGCAGTCCGAACATTAGGGAGTTCCTTACTCGATAGCCGACAAGGCTTGAAACCCGCTTCTTAGGTCCGAGTCCGAAGGGAAAACCTCGAGGGAAGACGCTTGCTTCATGGGGTAAGGCATTCCCTAGTTAGTAAGATGCAGACAAGACGGCTATGATTGAAGGTTAGTATGGGAAATGCGGGTCCCTATTAGCCTTCGCATGATTTTTAAAAATAAAAAATAAATTTTCAAACAAGTTTTTTAATTTTAAAAATATTTAAAAAAATTATTTTCAAATAAGCTCAAAAATACTGTAAACCATACAATGGGTAATGGGTGTCTATACACTATTCTAAGAAATTATTTTCATTTTTTATGGTATATTTAGATAATTTTTACTTCTCGGATTCGTATCAATAGTTATTTTAAAAAATATTTTAATTTAAATATTTTTTAATTTAATTATTTTATAATATTTCAAAAAATATTAAATCTGATTTAATAAATAAATAAAAATAGTTATCTTGTTACAATTATAATAACTTTTATCTCAAAATTTAAAATATGAATAGAATTTTTATTTCTCTTTTTATATAACTATTGTAAATGTGGTTGAAATTCATTATTTAATGAATTTTTATTTTATTTTATCACCATTTAAAACTTAAAACGGTTTAATAGCCTAAAAAAAACTTAAAAGAGTCCTCTAACACATTGATGTATCATATTCTCCATTAGTATTATTTTAAATTTTATATTGCTGCCAATTTTTTCTTTCTCTTTCATGGTGCTATAAACAATTACTTTATTTGTTGTAGTCTATTCTAAACTTTATTTTTGATTTCAGAATATCTTCATTCTAGATTAATTCTGAATTTTTTACATGCACCCAATATCTTATGTCATTGTGATTCAAACTATTTTTACAATTAGTTGTCTATATTAAATTTTTGTTGTCAAGAAGCATTTTACTTTAGATGAGCAAGAAACTTCGAATGTGTAATAACCGTAAATTTAACAAAAATTCAAATTAAAAGAAATTTAAAATAAAAGAGAGAATTTTGAAAATAGAGATAAGAACCGGTGAAAATAAGTTTATTTATTACATGGATTAAAGAATTACAAAAGAAATATGAGAATTTATGTTTTGGCGCGCTATAAGTAAATATATTTTTATTTATGTAGAAATGATTATGATTTGTTAAAAGTAAGTGGACTTTTAAGTAAAAGAAGTATTGTGTTACTTAAAATAATTATACCGGCCTCTATTGAATTTTTATGGTATTTTTAGAAATATTCTTTCTTTTAATATGAATAAAGATATTTGTTTAGAAATTTTTTTTATTATGATTTTTATCAAAAAAAATCATAATTTAAGAGTTTAACTAAAGATTTATGAGAATAGAAATTTTTAGAAATTTTTGAAATATTTTATGATGAAAAACAGCATTTATATGAATTTTTTATAAAAGAAAATCCTATTATTAATTATTTAATAATTATTATTATATTTTAAAAAAAAAACGAAACATAAACGAAAACCGGGGGCGGCGAAGTATAGAAAGAAGAAAGAAAAAAAAAGGAGAGGAATAGTGCATGCATAGTAATCTCAAATTTTATCTTTCGATTTGGAGTGTTTAAGGGCTTCCGATATCAAAACTGAAAGTGTTATTGGATTCAGGACGATGAGTACTTCAGTTTTGACCGATCAGTTTTTCAAATCAACCGTTGAATCGCCGTAGATCTGAAGTAGAAAATCTCGGTAAAAGGTAAGTTCTGAAAAACCTTACTTAGAAATTTCTAATTAGAAATCTGACTCCGTAGATGAATTTAGAAACTAAATAAACATTAGGATATGAAATTGTTTTGTTGATTTGGTAAAATTTTTGTGACGGTAAATAGTATTTTTCGGCGATGAATAGTGGCGGTGAATAGTATTTTCCGGCGGTGAACAGTACCCAAGATCATTTAAGGTTTTTGAACCTTTTGGACTCGATTTTGGGGTCTGTTTTACCGAATTCAGACCAGGAACGAGGATTTTAGGGCTGTCGAATCTGGAGCCCTTACGGGTGAGTGGGTTTTTCATACTATAGCGCATGTTTTACGAATTTGATTTATAACTCTCTCGTATGATTTTAACTAGTTGGAATGTATGCTTGTTTTACCGCTTTGAAAATCATTATGTTCCAACCATGTTAGAAATTATAAATTTCAATTCTAGTTGAACCCTAGGTATGCAGGGCAAACATTTAGACTGATAATTCTCCATTTGAGCTAGATTTATAGAAATGCGAACTTAGTCATAGAAATGAACTAAGTTAGCCATGAAATGATTTGATGCATGATGAACATCTATGCGACGTCTACGGACGATCTATGTTTAAAATGATTTGATGCATGATGAGCATCTATGCGACGTCTACGGACGATCTATGTTTAAAGAGAAAATTTATGATGATAAAGGTCTCCATGGGAATACATGGATGAAATATATTTTAGAACGTAATTTTATGCATGAAAAGAGTTAGATGGAGAATTATAGCTTTATTGTAATGTTATTGAAATGTTTTACTTTAAACTCTTTGAATAGCATATTTCAAATGTTTTTTATTGGAGGGACCCTTTTAGATCACTGTTAGCTAGCCGCAGGTAGTGCTAGCCCTGGTGCACCATGGTCATGTGAAGGCTTCGGCTTAGGATACTGTGACGGGCATATGACTGCCTAAGACATAGGGATTTAGGGTGGACTTATGTCTACGCCTACAGTGATTACCCTACCCTTGCTGTGTGCTTGGAGGAATTTAGGGTGGACTTATGTCTACGCCTACAGTGATTACCCTACCCTTGCTGTGTGCTTGGGGAAGATGATGATCTGTCAGGAAAGAACTCCAATAAACTAGTGCATTTTTCTTAAAGATTAAATATTTCTAAACAATCTCATTCATCATTGTTATTGCATAAATAATTACATTTATTACTTACCATGCATAATTGATTTGCTTTACGATTACTGATTTAATCATGTTACATGTTTTGAACATACATTTGAATTGTTTAGTTTTTCTTTCAATAAATTATGGTTAAATGCTTAATGTTGCAATTATTAAACTCATTGCGAAACACTTGTGCTTGGTTTGCCCTGTTTCTGTTATAGTGTAATTTACCCATTCACTGAGATGTGGTAATCTCACCTCTCTTCTGTTTTCTCCCCACAGATAGTCAGAGAAACTTTGATCCAGCTACAGCTCCGTAGGAGGCTGAATATAACATTGGTGAGCCCCAGTTTGGGCAAGACTCTGTTGTACTGGTTATTTAGTTTAGTTATGTCTAGTGTATCTCCATGAACTTACAGGCAAGATCCTCGCTTCTTGCGTATTTTGATGTGTTGTTTGAAAAATGGTTTTATATTTTACAACGATGTTGGTATTATGAGGCCTTAGGCCAAGTTGAATCACATGAATATTATGAGGCCATGGGCCAAGTTGAATCACAGATGTTAAATTCATGAGATATATATATATATATATATATATATATATATATATATATATATATATATATATATATATATACAGTATTTTCTGATATTGGATGTGGCATATGTGGCCAGTTATATTTATTATGTACTCTGGATTGTGTGCTGGATATTTGTGCATGCTATACGTCAGGCTTGCGGCTAGGGGGAAACCCTTATGCCGTGTCGATCATGTGTTCCATCATTTGGGGCTGTGACAGAATGGCTAAATCTCTTTATCATCTTTTTGTTAAAAATTTTGATTTACGGGTAAAAAGAATCTTGATTCTATTGTCTCACTGACAAGATAATATGGTCATGGTTAAATATGATGTGAACCTTATTGATAGTTAGATAAGCTATGAACCTTACTGAACCCACTTTTAATTTTGCAAAATGCCTGAAATATATGTCAGAGTTTATGATTGATTACCAAAACCAATCTAATATCTAAGAATAAGATTTTACAATAATCAAACTAAATATTTGAACCATAACAAGGGCATTTCATTTAGTGCACATTTTTTAAACTTTCGTCTTTTGTGTTGCTTTTGGATTGTCCATTTCCTCCTTTCTTTCTTTTTTTCTTTTTTTTAACAGGTGATTGTCCATTTCCAAGAGCATATGACTTATAGTAAATTGGGGGTAGTTAGGTAACGGCCTAGCCTTGGTGTTCTTGGATAAGGTTGCAGACCAAGAGCCTAGGGTAGGGCAGCTGTGTAGGGCTAAAGGCCTCATGTAGGGGAGTGGGCCTAAGCGTTTAGGGCAGGATAACTATGTAGAGATTTTGGCTTGTTACACTCAAGTTTCTTTCTAATAAAATAAGGTAAGGGTGAAGTCTTTGGCTCTTAAGGTAGAATGTGTAATTTATAACAAAAATTAAGATGAGAAAAGATAATATTTATCTTTATTAATTTTAATAATTTACAATATTTTGATTAGGAAGTACATTAGACTTATATTTCCTCTATAAATATCTTCGAGTGTCTATGCAATGAAATAAGGACAATTAAAATATGTTAATTTGGTGTTGTGAAATAGCACTCTACTTTAGTCCACTTGTTGGACGTTATGCTATTAAGACTTATAATTTGATAGAAGCATTCATCTAAGTAATTTCTACAAACAGGAACAAATTGTTTTGTACCATCTAATTATTTTTCTAACTTGTAAAATGGAGTAAAAAAATTTGAAATATAAAAACCAACCAAAGTGCTAATTTTCACTCATCTTTTCATTGTTGTCTTTCAATTTTATGTAAGTTTTATTTAAAACACAATTTTAATTCATATCCTACAATAAACATGAAAGATAAACACTATCATTTTCTAAGTCAATTTGTCTTTATTACATGGAAAAATCTAAAGTCTTTTAAGTCTTCTTATAATTTTAGTATACACTGATAGATACTCAAGTCATAATCTGTTTGTCTATACAAAAATCATATTTGTTAAAAATTATTTCTATATTTACGATTTGGCATTAATATTGTACAATTATAGGCCCACAATGTGCAATATAAATTCCACAATAAATTCTTGATCCTTGACGTCTCAACGAAAAATTTTGTCTTAATTTATTACTTGAAAAATTCTAAAGTCATCTCTAAGTTAAGGTGGACGTACAATAAATAAAATGGAAAATAATAACCTTATGCCTTTGATTGGTTTTTTAATCCCTAAAATGGGATGAAAAATTTTGAACACAAAATGATGCGTGTGCTAACTATTTTTTCGGTTTAAAGGCTAACTTTAATTTTAACTAGGCAACACACAACAATCATGAATTGTCTAAAAATGTGTGCACAATAGCCAGTTTAATCAGCTATCATGTTTCGTTTATTAGAAAATATTATATTTTTAATTATACTTTTTTTAAAATTGATTAATTTTAATAATTGATCTTCTAATATATCCATTTAATGCAATTATCTCTCTACAGTTTAAATTAAATGTTAATGCTAACGTTTATTCACATACCTTTCTTATTAAGAAAATTGCAAAATTAATGGAGTAATAAGTAATGAAAGGGTTTATATTAATTAATTGGACATTTGATTGATATATTTGATTGGTTTTCTAATCCCTAAAATGGGGTGGAAAATTTTGATCACAAAAAAAAGATATGCTTGCTGACTATTTTTTTGGGTTAAACTGCTAACTTTAATTTTTATCAAGTAGACATATGGTAATCATGAATTGTTACTCTTCTTTTTCTACAAACAGGAACAAGATGCTTTAGACTATCTAATTATTTTTTTAACTTGTAAAATAGATTAAAAAATTTGGAATATAAAAACCAACCAAAATGCTAATTGTTACTCTTATTTTTCAATTCTAAGTAAGTTCTATATATTTAGAATACAAAAAATCTGATTCATACGTTACGTTGAGCATGGACACCCAAAATTTTAGAGTTAGCTTAGTAGGTAAGAGAAGATGACATCCTTCCTAATTAACATAGGTTCAATTATTTTAGAAAATATTTAGCTAAAGAAGCATGTTTAGCACTCATGAATAGGAAATTTGGGAACATACAAAGAAGAATAATGAAGAAATAAAGTCATAAAAGATCAGTTTAGTTTGAGTTTAACCGGTGAAGCCACCTTTATAACAAGAGTACAGAGATATTTTAATTAAAACCTGAAAAGTTAAAAAGGAAACCGACCAAAGTGGTCCTCGAGCCCGATAAATGAGGCAGAGGTCAAGGATTAGCGATATTCGGAGAGAAACCGATGTTGGAGAGGAATTTACAAAATTCAACATTTCAAAAGTTAAGAAAATAAAATTATTTTGTACAAATTTTTAAATAATAAAATTATTTTTATGCTTATTTGTCAATTTAACATAATATCATCGCCACCGCTATTGCTTTGCCATGAGTGCTGCCAATAATATTATAAAAATTTTAATATATGAATTATTACTTCACCTACACTTTTAATTGAAATTTTTCTTTCCTTTTTTAGAAAATAAAAGAATTATTTACCCCTTATAATAGGTTGAATTATTATGCAAAATCCATATTTATTAAAAATTGTTTTTATATTTACTATTTAACATCAATATTGTAAAAAAAATATGTTGGATATTTACGCTACATGAGTATCACAAACACTTTAATAGAAGTCATAATATCTTTCTTTATTAATATAATATCGATTCTTTTAGAGAATACTCTAAAATTAAAATTTTAAGTACATCCAATCGATTTAGAGAAAGGAGTCTTTAAGATCATCTGAAATGAACACTTAATCCTTACTCAAATTTTTTTATAGAAATATAATAATCTTACTCAAGGAAAATCTTACATGAAGGAACTATATAGCATAGCTAAATTCTATACCATGCACTGAATACTTGAAAACTTTGCTCATTTATCTTCAAAACTTTATCACTTTGATCTCTCAATTTCTTCACGAAAGTTCAAATTTGTTGAAGTGACATTTTCTATAGCTAGCTTTATGTTTTTGCTTTTTATTGTAAAATTCTACGAGTCATCCTTCAACTATAGGTCCACAATGAGTAATATAAATTTTACAATAGATTCTTGATCCCTCACTTCTCAAAAGAAAATTTTGTCTTAATTTATTACTTGGAAAAGTTCAAAGTCATCCTTTTAAGTCAAGTTAGATATACAATAAATAGAATGGAAAATGATAACCTTATGCCTTTGATTGGTTTTTTAACCCATAAAATGGGATGGAATATTTTGAACACAAAATGATGTGTGTGATAACTAATTTTTTAGGTTAACTGCTAACTTTAATTTTGACTAGACAAACATACAATAATCATGAATTTTCTAAAAATATGTTTGTACAATAACAAACTTAATCAACTATCATGTTTTGTTTTTTTTTTGAAAATATTATATTTTTAATTGTAATTTTTCTCAAATTAATTAATTTTAATAATTGATCTTCTAATATATCCATTTAATACAATTGTCTCCTTAAAATTTAAATTAGATATTAGAACTAATGCTAATTATATAAAGTTACCCAAATACTTTTCTTTAAAAAAATTTCAAAATTAATGGCGTAATAAGTAATGAGACAGTTTTTATTAATTAATTTAATATATTTTTTTTACATAAATATATTTTTGTCAAAATAATATTATTTTTATTCTATCGATTGCTTATTAAATACAAGTTATAATTATGTTATATAATAAAAATATATTATATATTAATGTAACAAACACATAATAATATAAAAATCTATAAGATGAATAACTTATCTTATATTATCCCGTTATCATTATTTGATCAGATCTAATTCTATATAGTGCATCAAATAAAGCTTTAAGCCCGTTAAGACCCCATATAGTATATTGTATAGAATTATATAAGATAATATAAATTAATACAATTAAGTGTTATTTATTGTTTGGTACAAATAAAATAATTATTTACCGTTTATAATAGGTTTGATTTTCATCTAATTTTAACTGGATTGTATATACTTTCAGTTTCCTCAAATCAGTACTTGTGTTTGTAATTTCATTTTCAATTACAACAAGAAATTAAAATAAAATGTGTGTCCTTTAATTCAATATATATATATATAAACCCAAAAAGAAAAACGTTTAAGTGTGTGGGACCAAGATCTGAGTGGCAACCACGAAAGGGAAAAAGAAAGAGTGTAACCAAATATCTGATGAAGTGGTCATCACGCTATTAAGACATACTTTGATAGAAACATTTGCGAAAGAAAGTCCTACATCCATTTCACATTAACTAACCTAATGGACATGGAAACCCAGCCCTTTCCAAGTCTATAGATTTTTCCTTGCTCTTTTTGTTTTTATGACCCTAAAGTCTATGCAGGGCATTCGACATATAAATCTTATTGGTTTATACAAAGAAAGTGTGTGTGAATGAGAAAGAAATCATCTTCCTTTATATATAGAAGAATCAAATTATTATATATATTTTATTCTTACATTCTACCAAACTAAAAAGACTCGAAAATGTGTTGACTTATCTTTCAATGCTTTGGTTTTCCACCTTGGTGTCTCCAATAAAAGTGGTCCCAAGTCTTAAGTGACATTTTCAAAGGAAGCACCATCGTTCAACACTTAAAAGCTTTATGGAAGGATATGTTTAAATCGAGAAAATGTCACAGATGAAAAATTCACAGGACTTAATTCAAAATGCTTTATTATTCTTTCACAACAGCATGATTGTATTTAAGATTGTTTCAAAATGCTCTCTTAAAAAATTGGCTAAATTATTTTGTTAGTCCTTTAACTTATTTTTAAATTTTGTTTTAGTCTTTTAATTTTGTTAGAGTAAAATATTTTTCAGTTAATGCATATGTAATAGGAAAGTTGGCATTTCGTACATTTACAGACATTTCTTCTTCCTCTTTTTTTTTCTTTCTCTCTCTCTCTCTCAGTTTTTTTCTCTCTCATCCTAACTCTTTCTTCTGAAAACTCTCCAGAAATCGAGCCACACAAAATGTTATCTGTGCTACCATCGCAGAAGATTTAACAAAATTAACAGAAAAATATTTAAGTCACCATTTTTTAAAAGTTAAGAAATTTTGAAAATTTTATTTTAAGACAACAAAATAGAAGTTAAAATTATGTTAAGGGACTCTAGAAAATGAAACCCAAATTATTAAGTAAAATGTTAAGTCTTTACTAATTGAGATAACATTCTGCATATGAATTTGTTAAAAGCATTTGTGTAAGAAGTCTCTACAAATAGGAGCAAGATGTAACGTACCAATTTGATTAATTTTTAAAATGGGTTACAAAATATGAAATATAGGAATTAATCCGCTAATTGTCACTCTTCTTGGTTCTCTTTCTTTTTCTAGGCTATTTATTTAGAACACAAATATGTCTTTTATGCATATCTCACCGAAGATAACACTGCCACTTCCTTTTTAGTTCATAAGAGTATTTTTATACTTTTTGACGTAAGACAATTTTGTGGTTGCAAAAAGAAACCCTGATGGAAGATCAAAAACCACCATCGCAAAAAAATTGGTCAAATTTGTACACAGAAGATTAGGAAGCTGCAATTTGCATGGAATGGACACTACAAGCCAGTACTAGCCCAAACAGAGAGAAACCCTAGTAGCACAAGACGATGACTAGTAGCACAAGACGATGACTAGTAGCACGAGACAACAAGAGGAGAGATTTCTCAATCTTACTTACCACTAAGTACAAGCTTGTGGATAACAACACTACTACTTTTTTAGTCTATAGATATTGTCTTATTTTATTACTTAGAAAAGTCTAAAGTCATCCTTTTAAGTCAATGTATATATATAATAAATGTGATGAAAAATTATAGCCTTCTACCCTTGATTTTTTTTCTAACCCCTAAAATAGAATGAAAAATTTTGAACAGAGAATGACATGCATGCTAACTATTTTTTTAGGTCAACAACTAACTTTGATTTTCATTAATTAGACATACAATAATCATGATTATCTTCTTTTTTTAATATAGAAACCAACCAGATTGTTAATTGTCACTTTCCTTTTTATGATTATTTTTCAGTTCTACATAAATTTTAAAACACAAAAAGTTTGATTCTTATTCTATATTGAACATGAAAAACTTTGCTTTTATTACAAGGAAAAGTCTATAGTCAACTTTCGAATCTCCTCAAAGTCATATTTGACAGAAATAATTTCTATATTTACTATTTAGCATCAATATTGTTCAAAAAAATATTGGTGTTTTTTAACCCATAAAATGGGATAGAAAATTTTGAACAGTGTGGTAACTAAATGGAAGTAGGCATCAAGCTATTAAGATCTATGATTTGATAGAGGTGCCCATGTAAGCAAAGAGAAACAAGATGTCTTGCACCATCTAATTATTTTAATTTGTAAAATGGATTAAAAAGTTTGCAATATAAAAGTCAGCTAGATTGCTAATTATCATTTTTTATTTTTACATCTCTTTTTCAATTTTAAGAAAGTTCTATTTAAAACACAAAAAATTTGGGTTATATTCTATAAGAATATGAAAAATAGCATTAGTGTTATTTTTTAAGTCTATAAACCTTGTCTTTATTGTATTAAAAAGTCTAAAATTATCTTTAAAGTATCTCTATAATTTTTAGATACCTTCATAAACATTCAAGTCATGTAAATCTCTTTGTTTATACAAAAATGATATTCATTATAAATTGTTTCTATATTTATAATTAGTGACACATTTGCACTTAGTCGTTGTAAAACTATTTTAATGATTAAATTATAATAAAATTATGATATTTTAAATTTTAACTTCATGTCGTGACACTTAAATCACCATAAAATTTTATATTTAATTGTTTTTAAATTATAACTAGTTGTGATGACTAAGCATCACAACTTTGGTGGAATAGTATTCCATTTTAGTCCGCTTACTAAAATGGACGTAGGTGTCACGATATTAAGACTTTTGGTTATTTTTCTATAAACAAGAACAAGATGCTTTGTATTATTTGATTATTTTTCTAACTTGTAAAATGGATTAAAAAATTTAGAATATGAAAACCAACCAGATTACTAATTGTGACTTTTCTTTTTATGATTATTTTTCAGCTCTAAATAAGTTTATTTAAAACACAAAAAACTTGATTCATATTTTACATTAAACATGAAGGATAGCAGCACTGCTATTTTATAAATTTATAGACTTTTCCTTTATTACATGAAAAAAATCTACGGTCATCTTTCAGGTCTCCTCACAATTTTAGTATACACTTATAGAGATCCAAGTTATACTCTATTTGATTATGCAAAAGTTATATTTGACAGAAATAGTTTCTATATTTACTATTTGACATTAATACTGTTCAAAAAAATGTGTTGGATTTTTATATACCAACACTTTATCAAAAGAGGGTGTGGAGTTGGTTCAACAGTTAGACGGGATAATATTCTTTCTTATCAATATAATATGAATTTCTTCTGGAGAATACAAAGATTAAAATCCTAAGTGTACTATGTCAATTTAGCAAAAGAAGCCCTTGAGATCATTGGGAATGAAAACTTAATCTTTACCTCAAAATTTCTATAAAAATATAATAATCTTACAAAGAAAAAAAACCTTACATGAAGGCATTAGCTAACACACAAATTTACACAGAATACACTAAATATTTTACTCATTTATCTTTAAAATTTTGTCGTTTTGATATCTCAATTTTTTCGCAGAAGTCTAAATTAAGTTGATGAAGTGACATTTTCTATTATGAGCCTTTTGTTTTTGCTCTTTATTTTAAAATTCTACAAGTCATCCTTCAACAATGAGCAACAAAAATTCCACAATAGATTCTTGATCCTTCACATCTCAAGACAAAATTATTACTTGGAAAAGTCTAAAGCCATCCTCTGAGTCAATGTAGATATAAATAAATGAGATGAAAAATGATAACGTCATGCCTTTGATTGGTTTTTTAACCCATAAAATGGGATAGAAAATTTTGAACACTGTGTTAACTAAATGGAAGTAGGCATCAAGCTATTAAGATCTATGATTTGATAGGGGTGTCCATGTAAGTTGCTTCTACGAAGAGAAGCAAGATGTCTTGTATTATCTAATTATTTTAATAAATTTGCAATATAAAAGTCAGCTTCTACGAAGAGTGCTAATTATCATTTTTTTCTTTTATAGCTTTTTTTTAGTTATAAGTAAACTCTATTTAAAACACAAAAAATTTGAGCTATATCCTATAAGAATATGAAAAATAGAAAATTATTTATTTAGTCTTATTTCATTTGTTGATATAATTTTAGTATTGTTTTATATAAAAATGTATCTATGTATTTAGGCCAAATGTCTTAAATTTTGTTTTAATTTCTTATCTAAAAAAAATTCTCCAAGATCTCTTAGTTTTAAAAATGTTATCATTTGGTGCTTTTTCTCAACTTTGTTAATCATGTGCCATTAACGCTAACGTGGCATGTCCAAGTGGCAAACATATGCATATGTGGCACATTGGACTGTGAGTCAACCTCCACGTGTGATTTGACTATTTCCAAAACAAAAAAAATGCATATCTTACAGTTGCTCATCTTCTTTAAATTGGGGGCTCATAATGCTTTGCAAAACCAAATCTCAAATTTGTTCACAAATTCTTGTTGAGTAACCCAATTGCTAAAATTAGGACTCTGAGTCAACGTCATAAAATTCTTTTTATTCGCTCAAATTGCTACTGTCAGTATGAACTCCGAGGCTTTTACGGCGAGCACTGGATGGAGAGGGGGACGTAGCAGGGAGGCCGCGATTGTCCTCACATCGCACGCCAACTAAAGTCTCTGGATTTATTTGGAAATAATTTTCAGAATAATTTTATTATTTTATGAAAATAAAAAAAATCTATTTATCATATTATTTTTATAAATTATTTTAAAAAATTGATTTTATAAAAGTGTAATTCAAAAAGTAATTTTTAAAAGATATTTTTTTTCAAAACATTTTAAAAAAAAAATAAGAATAACTATTTTAAATAATAAAAAAGTTATAAATAATTTATCAAAATAAAAAAAGTTACATTTGGCATTGAAATATGTTATATGAAAAAAAAAATTTCATGTTTCAAATGTCTCTGTTTTCATGAGAGATATATGAATTTCCTGAAGAAGCAAAATTTCAAATTGAAAATTTTGAATTCTGTTCCTTTTTTTAAAAAAAAAAAAATTAAAATTCTCTCATTGTGACGGCTTAACCATCAGGATTATTAAAAAATATTGTGAAATGCTGTGACGACTTAATTCGAAAAAAAGAATGTGTATCAGCTTTACCATTACAAAAAAAATGTCACAACATTTATTTGTTTTAAGAAATTACCGACCATCATCGTTTTTATCAGATAAAAAAGTTCAAAGTCATCCTTCAAGTTTTTTCATAATTTTAAGCGGACAATCATCGACACTAAGTTATATAAATCTGTCTGTTTATACTAAAATAATATTTGATATAAATTGATTCTATATTTATTATTTGGCATCAATATTCCAAAAAGTTTTAAAATAAAAAATTAGGAACTAAATTCAATAAGAATTAAAATAAAATATTACTCTTAATTTTATTAGTTTGTATATTTCTTTTTCAAATTTGGAAATAATTTTTAAAATAGTTTTTTTATTGTATAAAAAAAATTATTTATGATATTATTTTTATAAATTATTTTATAAAAGTGTAATTTAAAAAATTAGTTTTTAAAAAACATCGTTTTAAAAAAAACAATTTTCTGATAACTATTTTGATAAAATTGTAAATAATTTATTAAAACTAATATCTAACCATCAAGTAAATCACATAATTCTGTTTTTAAATACTGTTTTCAAAATTTACATTTAAACAATTTTTTTTTGTTTTTTTGTCTTTTAAAAAAAAAATTAAAACATTTCAAAACAGTTGCCTTTGGCATTGAAATATTTTATATCAAACAAAATTTTTCATGTTTTAAGTGTCACTGTTTTCTGAGATATACATGAATTTTCTGAATAAGCAAAATTGAAAATTGAAAATTTTGAATTCTGTTCCTTTTTTTAAATAAAAAAATTCTCATTGTGATGGCTTAACCATCACGATTATTAAAAAAAATGTGAAATGCTGTGACGACTTAATTTGAAAAAAAAAAAAAAGCGTGACAGCTTTACCATTACAAAAAAATGTCATAAAATTTTTGATTTCTGTAAAAACTAACGTGTTTGTCCGTGGAAATGACATATTTTGTAAAAGGACTTTTTGTTTTCTTCACTGCAAAATTCTACAAGTCATCCTTCAAGTATACCCCACAAGAGCAATTATAAATTCTACAATAGATTCTTGATCCCTCACATCTCAAGAGACAAAAAAAATTATCCTAAGAAAAGTTGTGAATCATATAGTTCTCTCTCTGCTTGTTTTGCTTTTAAAGTGATTGTATTGAAAGTATTCCATCTGAGGAAACTTAGAATGAAAGGCTCTTTTGTGAAGTTTTTCTATGCAGTATTAATGTTGTTTTTGTTTCATATAAGATCCAATTGGGCCACCGAGAATGTGGAAGTGAAGTGCATTGCCAGGGAGAAGAAAGCACTGCTCGTGTTCAAACAAGGCATTCGACGTGACTTTGGCGGCATGCTGTCCACTTGGAGAGACTACGAAAATGGAGACTGTTGCAATTGGAGAGGAGTTCGTTGTAGCAATGAAACAGGTCATGTTCAAATCCTTAATCTTCGAGGTTCAAATGATCAACAATATTATTTGACAGGTATAATCAATATTTCTTTATTGATTGAGTTGCATGATATGAAACATTTGGACCTCAGTAACAATTATTTCTATAGAAGTGACATCCCCGAAGTCATGGGCTCCTTCAGCAGCTTGAGATATCTCAATCTCTCTTTTTCTAGATTTGGAGGGAATATTCCTTCTCAACTAGGGAAGCTCTCAAATCTACGATATCTTGATTTGAGTTACAATTTTTATTTATATGGATCTATTCCTCGTCAGCTTGGAAATCTCTCAAAGTTGCAATATCTTGATCTTGGAGAAAATTCTTTAAGTGGAGTGATCCCTTACTCGCTTGGGAATCTTTCCATGTTGCATTCTCTTAAGCTTGGTGGCAATTCTGATCTCAAAATGCATAACCAAAATAATTCTGATGCTGAGTGGCTATCTAAGCTCTCCTTATTAACAATTCTTGACTTGAGTGAAGTGAATGATCTTGACTTCCAACAAGTGATTGGTAAGCTTTTTCCAAAATTAAGAGAATTGCGGCTCCGTGAATGTGGTCTTTCCTTGTCTCATTCTTCTTTAAACATTTCCACTTCACTTGTCATCCTTGATCTCTCTAATAATAACTTGACTTCTGCAATGTTCCAATGGATCTCCAATTTAATCAACTCCAACCTTCGAGAGTTGTATCTTAGAGATTGTATTCTTCCAACCAATAATCTTGCTTTTCCATCTTATTATTTTAATTCTTCATCTCTTGTTATTCTTGATCTCTCTTATAATAATTTGATGTCAGCTAAGGCATTCAACTTTAGCCCTAATCTTCAAAGTCTTTATTTAAGTAATTGTAGCCTTTCATCAAATAATCTTATTTTTTCATCTTCCTATTTCAATTTTTCTTCACTTGTCATTCTTGATCTCTCTTACAATCAACTGACATCACCAACTATATTTCACTGGATTTCAAATTTCACCTTCAATCTTCATGAGCTTCACCTTTATGATAACTTGTTAGAAGGTCCCATTCCAAATGGTTTTGGCAACACAATGAACTCTCTTCAACTTCTTTATCTCTCTGATAACAAGTTGCAAGGAAGAATTCCATCGTCATTGGGGAACATATCCACATTGCAGAAATTATCCCTTTACCATAACAACTTGAGTGGGGAGCTTTCAGCTTTCAGTCTTAACTCTTCATGTGGCAATAGACAAGCATTACAAAGTTTGGAATTATCTTACAATCGAATCTCAGGCATGTTACCCGACCTTGCTATTTTCTCATCTTTGGAAGCATTATACCTTTCAAATAATCAATTAATTGGAGAAATACCCGAAAGCATTGGGTTGCTTTCTAAGTTGAAGTATTTAGAGCTGGATGGTAATTCTTTGGAAGGCATGATTACTGAATCCCATTTCACTAATCTCTCCAACCTGATGGACTTATACTTAGATGACAACTCATTGGCTCTAAAAGTTAGCACCACTTGGGTTCCTCCTTTTCAATTTCAATCTTTGGGATTAGCATCTTGTATGTTGGGTCCTAATTTTCCAAATTGGCTTCAGACTCAGAGCTATTTAGATTCTCTCGATATATCTGATGCTAACATTTCGGATTTTGTACCAGAGTGGTTTTGGTCCATATCAGAAAATATGCAGGCCATGAATATCTCATACAATCATTTTTCTGGTATAATTCCAAACTTAACGCTCAAGCTTAATTACATACCAAGAATATTTATGACCTCAAATAACTTTGAAGGTGCAATTCCATCATTTTTGTTACAAGCATCAGCGCTTCATCTTTCCAACAATAAATTCTCAGATTTGATTCCATTTCTATGTGGCAAAATTAAAGATGAGAACTTAAGCATTTTAGACCTATCAAACAATCTATTAACTGGCCAGCTTCCTGATTGTTGGAGCAACATAAGCTCATTAACATATGTTGATTTGAGCAATAATAACTTGTCAGGAGAGATCCCACCCTCCATGGGAAGACTTGTGAATATGGAGGCTCTGAGTTTACGAAACAATCGTTTGATGGGAGAAATTCCTTATTCTTTGATGAATTGCACCGAGTTGTTATTGTTAGATCTGTCAAAGAATAAGTTGATCGGACCAATACCTTTATGGATTGGAGGATATCTCGGACAATTGAAAATCTTAAGCTTTCGGATGAATCAATTTTTGGTAGTATACCTTTGCAGCTTTGCCATCTAGCACAGATTCAACTCTTGGATCTCTCTCAAAATAATTTATCCAAAGGAATACCACCGTGTTTTAAGAATTTCACTGTTATGGCTCAAACGAGTATCATCCTAGCTCAAATGAGGTACCATGAATATGAATACAATTTAACTGGGGGAGGTACTAGCAATGATTATTTTAATTTCTACATAACATTGATGTGAAAAGGTAGAGATGACATGTTCAAAAGTCCAGAATCACTTCTCAAAAGCATTGATCTCTCAAGCAATGCTTTAACAGGAGAGATACCAACGGAAATTGTGTCTTTATATGGATTGGTTTCTTTGAATTTATCAAGAAACAATTTGAGTGGAGAAATCCCTTCTGAGATTGGGAATTTAGAATTATTAGAATTCCTAGATTTTTCAAGAAATCACTTATCGGGTAAAATTCCTTCAAGTCTTGCTCATATTGACCGTCTCTCTACATTAGACTTGTCATGCAATATTCTCTTTGGAAAAATCCCAACTGGAACACAGCTGCAGAGTTTTAATGCCTCTAGTTATGAAGAAAATTTAGATCTTTGTGGAATGCCACTTGACAAAAAGTGCATAGAAAATGAACCGCCTTCACCTAAACTATTTGATGAAGATGATGATGATTCATTTTTCTTTCAAGAATTTTACATAAGCTTGGGACTAGGATTTGCTGTTGGATTCTGGGGATTCTTGGGCCCAATATTATTCAACCATTCTTGGAGACATACCTACTACAGGTTGGTGAACAAAGTCTTATATATTATCTATGTCAAGGTTGCAATTTATGTGGCTCGATGGAGAATCAGAGACTAGAAGGTAATAATTTACACTTTCTCATGATTATTTTTACTTTGAAGTTCTCCATTAACAATGAATCCTGAATTTTTTTATCTGTAAATGAGTGGAAAAAAATCATGACAGGTCGAAAATATATAAAAATATTATTAATAGACTACAACTAAAAAAACTGAATTGATAATTCTATAAAATATTATTCTTAATCTAAATACTTTATCCTTTTGTATATTCACTTGTTTTCTTGAGAGACAAATATTATATATTTATACAAATAGGCTAAGATAAATATACACACCTGGTCGTCTTATTAATTCAATTGTAAATCATATATCAAAATTTGCATGCACAAATAGGCTAAGACAAAATTTGTATAATGCATAATCTATATGAAATTATACATTGTATTTTGTTAAATCTCTTAAATAAAAGTAGTGCAGTGTAGATGTGTACAGTCTACATCTATCTCTTCATGTATTTGTATTCTAATACTTCTATCACCATTGATCAGTGGTATAAAGAATCTTTTTTTCTTTAATTTATATTTTTAGGGAATCATGCTTGTAGACTTTACAAGCTCTTCTGTTTCTTGCAGGATCTAATACTCTGTTGGTGCAAGACACAAGCATGATGCATCTTGTGCTGTTAAACTACACTGTGCTTGAAACTCGACAATAATGTGATCCGAGTAATGGTGGTTTGTCTAGAGCAATAAATTCAAGCTATGCTTTATAGTGCAATGTACTTAGTTATAATTAGTATTGCTATTTTCTCTATTGTAATTTAGAGGATCTGATTTCATCAACAATGATATCTTTTTCTATAAATAACTTGCTTATAAATTATATGATATTGAATACTGTTAGATCCTGCTAGGAGATTTATAACCTTGATATTGATGATAACAACAAATTAACCCTATGACTTAGTTTGATTACTGGAGTCCTAAACCTTCAATAAGGTATCTAAAGACAAAGAGAAGCCGAACAACTTATTCTATGCCATAAGATATTTAAAGACAAAGAGACAACCCGGAAGATATGAACATTTCTTTCCAGCCAAATATTCCAAATTACATAAAAAACCGTGCAATTCCACAAATCTTTACCCTCTTTTTTCTGAACAAAACCTTTACACTCTATAAGGAAAAACTTCTCTAAAACTCTTGGGCAAACACAATTCTCACCAAATATCCTAAACAACTCATCCCACAAATAGACAACCATTGTGCAGTGTAAAAATAAATGAACACCATTTTCTGCACTAGACAAGCACGAAACATACATATTAGGAGACAAGGCTCTATTAGGCCTACTAATCTGTAACAAGTCATTTGTGTTAGTTCTGTTATTGGTATTTCAGACCATCCAAAATTCATGACAATCTAAATGTAACTTGTGCTATATATACTTGAACTAACAGCATATTAGATATAATAGTGGGAGAAACTAATTCCAGTACTTCTATAGTATTAAAAAGTTAAGTACCACTGTCATAAATTAATATTTTGATAAATAAGCCTCTTCTTTTCTTTTCTTTTCTAATCCAACTTACCCATAATTCAAAGATAAGTTATATGATAAAATATAAATAGCAGTAGTTGTCTAGAGTGCTCTGAACGCTACAGGCAGGATCCCTGTTTCTGCTGTACTCTGATATTTATAGACTTGGTCTGTATATTATGTATACATGAGAGATCCTATATGTATTTGTTCCCATGATAAAGAATTGAATTATGTATATTTATGGAGATTATCTTACATTTTAAAAAAATTATTTATTTTACGTAACATAAATTAGGAGCGTTACAGTAGTAACTACTTTTCAGTATAGAGTACCAAAATTATTTGGATGCTACAAGCAGATTTTTTTTCCTTGTACCGGCAAGCTAAAAGTAGTTCTGCAATAACAAAACCTTAAAACCTTGTAAACAATCGGAATATAGCATGATATATATGAACAGAAGGCAGTCTGTAGCGACAACATTAGTTACAGATACTGCTCAGTTAGATTTACTTGCTCTTCTTTGTTCAATCCTCAAATCCCATCTCTTATAATAATTTGATGTCAGCCAAGGCATTCAACTTTAGCCCTAACCTTCAAAGTCTTTATTTAAGTAATTGTAGCATTTCATCAAATAATCTTATTTTTTCATCTTCCTATTTCAATTTTTCTTCACTTATCATTCTTGATCTCTCTGACAATCAACTAACATCACCAACAATATTCTATTGGGTTTCAAACTTCACCTTCAATCTTCATATGCTTTACCTTGATGATAACTTGCTAGAAGGTCCCATTCCAAAAGGTTTTGGCAAGAGAATGAACTCTCTTTAACTTCTTTATCTCTTCGATAACAAGTTGCAAGGAAAAATTCCATCGTCATTGGGGAACATATCGACACTGCAGACATTAGATCTTTCCAATAACAACTTGAGTGGGGAGCTTTCAACTTTCAATCTTAACTCTTCATGTGGCAATAGACAAGCATTACAAAGTTTGGAATTATCTTACAATCGAATCTCAGGCATGTTACCCAACCTTGCTATTTTCTCATCTTTGGAAGTATTAGACCTTTCCAATAATCAATTAATTGGAGAAAATACCTGAAAGCATTGGATTGTTATTATCTAAGTTGAATTATTTAGGACTGAATGGTAATTCTTTGGAAGGTGTGATAAATCCCATTTCACTAATCTCTCCAATTTGAGGGTCTTATACTTAGACAACTCAATGGCTCTAAAAGTTAGCACCACTTGGGTTCCTCCTTTTCAATTACAATCTTTGGGATTAGCATCTTGTATGTTGGGTCCTAATTTTCCAAATTGGCTTCAAACTCAAAGCTATTTACAAAATCTCAATATATCTTATGCTAGAATTTCAGATTTTATACCAGAGTGGTTTTGGTCCATATCAGAAAATATGTGGTCCATGAATATCTCATACAATCATTTTGTTGGTATAATTCCAAACTTAGCGCTCAAGCTTAATTACAATACAGAAATATTTATGACCCCAAATAACTTTGAAGGTGCAATTCCATCATTTTTGTTACAAGCATCAGCGCTTCATCTTCCCAACAATAAATTCTCAGATTTGATTCCATTTCTATGTGACAAAATTAAAGATGAGAACTTAGGTATTTTGGACCTATCAAACAATCTATTAATTGGCCAGCTTCCTAATTGTTGGAACCATATAAGCTCATTAACATATGTTGATTTTAGCAACAATAACTTGTCAGGAGAGATCCCACCCTCTATAGGAAGCCTTGTGAATATGAAATCTTTGAGTTTATAGAACAATCATTTGATGGGAGAATTTCCTTCCTCTTTGATGAATTGCACCAAGTAATTACTCTTAGATCTATCAAAGAATACGTTGATTGGACCAATTCCTTTATAGATTGGGGAATATCTTGGACAAATGAAAATTTTAAGCTTACGAATGAATCAATTTTCTAGTAGTATACCTTTGCATATTTGCCAACTAACACAAATTCAACTCTTGGATCTTTCTCAAAATAACTTATCCAAAGGAATACCACCATGTCTGAAGAATTTCAGTGTTATGGCTCAAACGAGTATTATCCTAACTGAAATGAGTTACCATAGAATTTCAACAGTCTATAATTTCGATATGTTTAATTTCTATGTAACATTGATGTGGAAAGGTGTAGATGATATGATCAAAAGTCCGGAATCACATTTTAAAAGCATTGATCTCTCGAGCAATGCTTTAATAGGAGAGATACCCACATAGCCTGTGTCTTTATATGGATTAGTTTCTTAGAATTTATCAAGAAACAATTTGAGTGAAAAAATCCCTTCTGCAATTGGGAATTTAGCATCACTGGAATTCATAGATTTGCCAAGAAATCAATTATCAGGCACAATTCCTTCAAGTCTAGCTTATATTGATCGTTTCACCTTATTAGACTTGTCAAACAACAATCTCTTGAGAAAAATCCCTACTAGAACACAGTTGCAGAGTTTTAATGCCTCTTTCTACGAAGAAAATCTAGATTTTTGTGGAATGCCACTTAACAAGAAGTGCCCAGAAAATGAACTGCCTTCACCTCAAATATTTGACGAGGAAGATGATGATTCACTTTTGTCTCAAGAACTTTATATGAGCTTGGGATTAGGATTTACTGCTGGATTCTGGGCTTTCTTAGGCCCAATATTGTTCAACCGTTCCTGGAGACCTACCTACTATAGGTTGGTGAACAAATTCTTAGATAACGTCTACCTCAAGGTTGCAATTTATGTGGCTAGGTGCCGTAGGATCTATTACTCCTTTGGTGTGAGACTGATGTAACTTCTGCTGTTAAACTACATTGTGCTTGAACCTCGACAATAATGTGATTCAAGTAATAGTGGTTTGTCCAGAGCAATAAGTAATCCTATGCTATGCTTTATAGTGTAATGTACTTAATTATAATTAGTATTTCTATTGTAATTTAGAGGATATGATTTCATCAACAATGATATTGTTTTCTATAAATAGCTACCTTATAAATTACATGATACGGTGGTAAGTTTATTTGGACATTTTATTGTTTGGATGAATGTTTCTAATGGATTGAAAAAGATATGGTAAGTTTGGAAGTATTTTAAGGTTCTTTCGATTTGGAACAAAAACATGAAGTATGTCAAAGCTCTTGAATTCTCCACCCAGGATTCAGTGAATTCCAGTAGTGAACAAAGACAGAGTCTTCCTACTCATTTCTAATGAAAAGCTCACTGTCTGCCTTTTTTCGCAAAAATGCCCAGGGAGCCTCTACACAGGAACAACGTTCCTCAATGCCTAAGGATCTGGCAACTACACCAAGATCATAAATGGAGTGCTAAGACTTTAATATCTGGTTCTTGTTGACTAAAACACAGGTGGAAGTTTCATGTTTACCGGTGATAGCTTGATTCTTGTGAACATTAAATTATAGTAAAGAAACTCTCAAGCATTAGCTTTGGAAGAGGATGTAGGCTCAAATTCTGAGACCGAACCTCTATAAATTTGTTTGCCTCTTCTCAATACCTTAACTCCTTTATTATTTTGCAACATATATTCCTTGATTTTCTTCTTTGATTGGAAAGGTTTTCTAAAGGCATTCTGAAGTGTGTTCAAACTGACTTTTAAATATTTCAATTTTTGAAAGCTTTTAATGATTTAAGGAACCAAATTACTTCCTTTTAATATAACAAATACTTTAACAATTTACATTATATTTCTTAAGAAAAAAATTACAAAAGGAAAATTAAGTATCCTCCTAAGAAGAAAGTACTACAAATGAACAAGAACAGAAAATAAAAATAAAAACTCAAACATGCTGCAAAGCTGTCCAATCTCTCTGCATATCTTAAAAAGAGATTCCCATTAAAAAAATAAAAATAAAAAAAGCCATGAGCCGAATAGCAAAGGGAGGCTGGAAAAGTTATTCTATCCCATGAGGTATCTAAAGACAAAGAGACACCCCTTAAGATCCGAGCATTCCTTTCCACCTAAATATTCCAAATTACATCAAAACTGCGCAATTCAACAAATCTTTACCATCCTTTTTCAAAACAAAACCTTTAAACCGTATAAGGAGAAACTTCACTAAATCTCTTGGCAAAACCAATTCTCACCAAATACCCCAAACCACTCATCCCACAAATAGACAGCCATTGTGCCGTGTAAAAATAAATAAGCACCAAGTTCTGCACTAGACATGTACATAACATAAATATTGGGAGACAAGGTTGTATTAAGCCTACCAATCTGTCACAAATCATTTGTGTTAGTCCAATTATTGGTATTTCAGACCATCCAAAATTCATGACAATCTAAATATAACCTGTGCTATATATACTTGAACCTACGGCTTATTAGATATGCATAGCAGGAGAAAATATTTCTAGTATTTCTTTAGTATTAAAAAGTTAAGTACTACAGTCATAAATTAATATTCTGACAAATAAGCTTCTTTTTTCTAATCCAACTTACACATAATTCAAAAATAAGTTATATGACAAAATATAAATAGCAGTAATACCTACATTTCAATATAGAGTACCAAAAAGATCCTAGTGGAGTGGAGGGTATAAAGAAAATTTATTTGGAAGCTACAAGCGGATTTTTTTTTCCTTGCACAGGCAAGCTAAAAGTAACAAATTAGTTCTGCAATAACCAAACCTTAAAACCTAGTAAATAATCTGAATATAGCATGATACATGGATAGAAGGCAGTCTGTAGCTACAGACTTTGTTACAGGTACTACTACTGAGTCAGATTTTCTTGCTCTTGTTTGTTCAGTCCTCAAGTCCCGTCTCTATAACAGCTTACTAAACTACCTATAAAGCCAATTTTCCTTGTCTGCATTAACTGATATTATTATGATTTTTACCCAGCAAAAAAAACACAATATTGGAATTTAATAGTACTATTAATTACCCAAGCAAAAATAAAGAGAGATTAATTGACTTATGCACCAAAATGGCGTTTGGAGGAGACAAGGAAGGATGGCAGAGAAAGAGTGTCTTCTTCTCAAAGGATACAACAAACTATTTAATTTTTAAGGCTGTATGCAATATAGAAATATAAATATCATAGCTTTGAAGGAGCAAGATGATTTAAGTAGAAGACAGTAAGAATATGAGAGGAAAGCAAACAACGATATACGTAACACTGATCAAGATGTAAGATATTTGGACATCCATGTAATATGTAAGGAAAATCATAGATCCTTGTGAATGACTTTGAACATCATGTGTCTGATTCTAAAGTTCTAAACAAGTCCTTGAAAAAGAATTATTGTTTCCAGTAAAGATAAAATTAGAATCTTGTGACCAATCTTAAACTATACTAAACATAATATCTTTCTTGTGAAATATACACACACACACAAACAAAGCCATGATAACCTTGGTCCTTGGTGTAGGGTGAAAGCTAGTTTTTCATTAAGAAATGGGACATATAATTGAAGCATCTAACGAGAAATGAAAAGTGTTATGTCAATTGTACAGAAATCAAACAAATACAAATAATTTCCGCAGAAAACTTAAGCTAGAGATAACAAAAAATAATTAAGGTACCTTAAATGCCATCAACTCAGCTAGAAGAAACGGACATTTCATTTAACTCCGTCCGCCTAAGATATTGGTGCAGTATGTTAAGCTTAGCCGTTTCAAATGCAAAGTATCCCAATGCTGAAAAACAAGCGCTATGAAGAACTCGAGGACCCATTCCACTGGTCAACCCAATCCACCCTTCTTCCTTCAGAATTTGCTTCACAGTAGCTGAAACCCCACTGTACATAGCAGCAGCAACTTTATTCACAGCATCTCCATGAAACTGGGTCATCAATTTCGTCTTAACCACATCCAGTGGTGTAGTAAGAGAAGCAGATATCGCCCCAGCCAATTCCCCACAAAACACACTCTGAATTGGCTCCAAATGACTCTGTTTGGTTCTTAGCAATACCGCAGCTTTCAGATATTCAAATGATGAATAACTCCACACCCCAGCAGGTAAATTTCTCAGTAGTGTAGCAGAGTACCCTGCATACAGACCCAATACACCATCTTTCTCTAAAATTTTCAGCAAAACCTCCCAAGACCTTCCCTTAGCCCCAGCCTGCATTCGCTGAGTTATCAACTCCTTGGGCACCATAATTGCCGATGACACAATATTGCCCATGGCCCCAGCTGTGGGCGGAATCAGCACTTTAGGGTATTTATCAAATTTCGACAAAACGATTTTCCAAACTCACAAGTACCAAAATACACCGCCGAAGAAGCGGTGGAACCAACAATTACGGCGGATACACCACTATAAAACCCAAGAATCCCCTTTGTTTGGAAGGTTTTAACTATGGCATCAAAGGTATTCCTATAAATCTAAGACGCCCCTTTGGTTTGCATCTTAGTTTTGATGGTGTCAAGTGGATGCAGGCAGACATACGTGAAAGCACCAGCAGTGCCCCCACCAGCTGCGCCAATAAGGGCCCGTTCAAGAACAGATAGATTCTTCATGAGGGTTTGAACTTTGGGACTATTTCTTGAATTGGGATTGAGCCATTTCGGGGTTTTGCGTGTCGTCTGGGTGTGAGTGGCCATGGAGGTTGAAGCGAACGTGAGGTCGGCGATGTGTATATCGGGGAATTTGACTCCGTGGGCATCTTTGGAGGGGCGAGTGAGTGTGGTGAAGTGGTTTAGGAGGCCACTGAAGTCAGCGAAAGCAGAGTTCTCGCAGGGTCTTGGAGATGGAAGGCCAAGAGAGGCTGAGATCTTGGCCTCCATGGCAAACTATACGGAAGAGCTTCACTGCTCCGACTAGCCACAGAGATTGGAAGTAGAATCAAGAAAACAACGGAAAAATCTATTTTACATTCATATTTCGGTGCTATAATTGCTTTTTTATATTATTCGACAATTTTTTTATTATGACATTTTATGATAAATAAAATATTAATTAAAGAGTTTATAATTATAAAGAATAAAATAGAAAACATAAAAAGGATATATATATATATATATATATATATATATATATATATATATATATATATATATATATATATATATATATATATATATATATATATATATATATATATATATATAATTTGCACAATGTTAGAGATCGAATTGACACATAAAATAATAGATAGGTAACAAATTACTTAAAATAATAGGACCAAGGACCAAAAGTGTATTTTAGGCAAAATAAAGCAATTGGTGTTCAAGAAAAATATTTTAACAAGTTAAACCAAGTACAATAATTTATATTAAATTATATATATATATATATATATATATATATATATATATATATATATATATATATTATGTATGTATGTATGTATGTATAAAATTACTAATTTAGTTATAGTGTAAAGTGTACTCTCCTTTCTTACAATATTTGAAAATTATAATGGCATCTTTTATAGTTTTAGTTTATATTAAAATATATTTTAAAATTTATAAAATTTCATGTTCACACTTAATCTTTTTTATTTTAAATTTTCATAAATATTAATTTAATTTTTTAAATATTTTTATTACTTTAAATTTGACTATTATATGCCTGAATAGGTTGATTTCTCAAACCTTTAGACTCAATCAAATAACATGTGGCCGTTTACTAACACCCAAAGAAAATATCTCCCTTTTGGATTGTAGGTTTGTGTCACATGTCAATAAAGGTTGGACCCAAAGAAATTGAAGTCCCTGTTAACCATATTTGAATAAAAAATTAAAAGGACCTCAAGAATAATAGGGTAATTAATTTTGGGGAAGCTCTTCTGACTGATTCTATCCATTTTATTAAGATCTGATACTTTCATAATAAGTCACAAACATGAGGTCTAAAAGAGAAAACGATCTGATGTAAACACAATAACAAGTGAAAAGTTACGTCCTAACTATGCAGCTTTTTTTTTACCTTAGTAATTTAAGGTATTCTTGTAGACAAATTGAATCATAAGATTAATTTCTTTCTAATTTTATTACAATAAAAAGAAAACTCGGACAAATTCTTATTTTAAAAATTGAACTTATATCTTTACTTTAAAAACATAAATTTTGTATCACTTCGTTCAAAACACTTGTTAATAAATTAGTTATACAGCTTTTTTCCAACATTTCGTGTTGGTGACGACAAACAGTCCTTACAACTTAGACAACCAAGAGGCAAAGGTTGCCACCTTATTTCTCTCTTGAAATATGACAACAGAAACAAATAGAATCCATGTTTGGAATGTTTCAAGCACACTTAGTTTTTGGGTCCCATAGGAAGTTTAATAATTGACTAAGTTAGATTCATTTCTAATAAAGTTTTTGAAATCTTATTCACACCTTTTTAAATTTTGTCACACTTCTAATTTTAGAGTACGTGAAATACATCATTTACGATCATATATTTTTTATAACATATATAATACACTCTTTTATAGATATGTATTTCCATATATATACTAAATATATAAACATCAAAGTACAGCAAAAACAAGGATCCTGTCTGTAGTGTTTAGAGCATACTTTAAAATACAAATACAATATAATCAAAATTTATGAGCCATGAAAACAAAATAGACTCACCCAGAAATCATATCGTCTATCTGTTTAACTATCTGAAAGGGAATGACCAAACTCTATATCCTTCTCTGAAAAACATATAAACAACGTGTAGTGAGTTTGACAACTCAGTGAACAGATAATACCTCCTATGACCTCTTAGGTCAACATATGAACGTACTCATATTTTAAAATGTAATAACCGTAAATTTAACGAAAATGTCAAATAAAGAAAATTTGGAATAAAAGAGATAATTTTGAAAATGGGGATTTCAATTAAAGAAAATTTGAAATTTAAAGAGAGGATTTCGAAAATGGAGTTAGGACCCGGTGAAAATAAGTTATTATTTACATGGATTAAAGAATTATAAAATAAATGTTAGAAATTTACGTTTCGGGGCAAAAATGCAATTTCTTAAAAGTTTCGGGGTTAAAATGTAAATAAGAAAATTTTGCAAGGACCTCCCTCAAAAAGTGAAATTTTGCAGAAAGGTCCCTCGGGATATTTTAAGAGCCTCATCCACTCCGGAAGTTGGTCATTTGCAGATTTTTCCATCTCTCTTCAGAAATTTCTCCCCGAAAATCCTCTAACTTCTCTCTAAGATTTCTCCACCTACGGACCTCGGATTTTGACACCACTACCACCAACGGACTCACGACGAAGAGTTCTTTAAATCCATCCGATTGGTTTCTAGAGAATTGGCCAAAAATTGACTGAAAAATTGAAGGAAAAATCGGCCAAAAAAGTAATCCTCGAAACTCCTATTTTTAGTTTTCAAACGCACAAACTAACACCACCACACGCGCCCCCACGCGCCGAAACCTTTGGATCTCAAATTTCAGCCAAATCCATCACCACATGCACCCCCATGCGCCGCATCTCTCTCAGAGAGTGAAGCCCACGCGCAGCTCCTTGGGCGGTTGGGCGGCGCGTGTAGCACGTGGCCTGGACCTCCTTGCGTTGACCGAGCTCTAGGAGGCCAAATTTCGTAAATCCGAAGTTGTTTTTAAGGTTTTCAGATGTTCCGAACTCGATTTTGGGGTTTATTTTGCTGAATTCGGATCAGAAACTAGGATTTTAAGGGTGTCCAACTTTTTACTTCAAAGTGGTGAGTAGACAATTCTTCCTAGAGCTTGTTTTTACTCTTCTTGAACTTTACATTGATAAATGAGTATGATTACATGTTATTTATACTTCCATATGTTCCTAAAATGGTTTGGAAATGTCTGAAATAATTGGAATATGATATTTAGTTCAAGAAGAGTTTGATTTTGAAATAAATTTTGAAACACATTGAACATGCGATTTTTACATGTATTTCGCATGACATGGCAAAGAAAATATGTTATGCATGTGACATTGATTTTACAGTATTATGTTTGCCTCGGATATGGACATGATTATATGATTCCTCTTATTGAAAAATTTATTATAAAAGATTTTGTACTGAGACTGAAAGCTCTGTCACTTTTATACATGTTTATATATATATATATTGATGAACATTGACGGGTTATATGGCTTGAGACGGTAATGTGAAGGTAGTATGAGTGGTAATGTGAGGAGACAGTTGGATGATGAACTCACATTCCCTGTTGATCTATTGAAGTTGTAGTCGGTGGTATTGTGAGGAGGCAGTTGGGTGATGAACTCACATTCCCTGATTACCTATTGTGATGATAACAGTGGTAATGTGAGGAGGCAGTTGGGTGATGAACTCACATTCCCTGATTACCTATTGTGATTATGACTATGATATTGTGAGGAGGCAGAAGGGTGATGAACTCACATTCCATGTTTATCTATTGAGTATGTTGAATATTGTGAAATACTTGAGTATTATATAAAAGAATTGATTTTTAATGCATATCAAATTTGATTTAAGATTAATTTGTATCATATGTGGTTACAGATATTTGAATGTGATTTAAACTGAGAATATTTTGAAAATGCGGGTCCCATAAGGATGTATTTCTGAACGGTAGATTTTGATATGATAAGTTTTAATATATGAGTACATCCTTATGTTGATCTGAGAGGTCATAGGAGGTATTATCTGCTCACTGAGTTGTAAAACTCACTACACGTGGTTGATATATTTTTCAGATAAAGACCCAGAATTTGGTCCTGTTGCTACTTGACCGACTAGGTGTCGTACTTCGGTGGTGAGTCTAACTTGTTTCTAGGCTCTCAGTGTATTATATTGTAATATATTTGTACTCTAGAGTTGTTCTGAACGTCACAGGTAGGATCCTTGTTTCCGCTGTAAACTTGTTATATATAGACTTGGCATGTATAATTATTAGTTTTGTAAACTTGTAAACGTTTGATAATACTCGGATATGTGTTATTGTGAGACTATTTGCATATGCGTAATAATAAAGTTTATTGGATATTAAAGGTATTCGCGTTCCTAAAGTAGGGATGTGACATAAAATTTGTCACAAAAAATACAATTCAGAAGTACATTCATATGAGACCCGCATTTCAAATATTCTCAGTTCATATCACATTCAGATATTCAAAATCATATGCAATATGTATGATCTTTATTCAAATATTGCAATGCATCAAAACCTTTCACATGAAAATATTAGGAGGATCTCATATCAGAGTTCAGGCCCTTCCGTACTTTGTTGGTATAAAATTTGCCTAAACTCAGCATCCCGCTGAGATTTGCCCTATCATATAGCTTTATAATAATGTCACATGCATAAATATTCACTTTATCATTTAATGAGAAATACATGTGAAATTAGATACACCATGAGTTTAAAAATTCAGTTTCAAAACTATACTCTTCTTGAAAAATCATCTACTCACAAGGTAAGGGCTCCAGATTGGATAGCCCCAAAATACATTTTTTCGATCCATATTTAATTAAACAGACTTCAAAAACGTGTTCAAAGGGTCCAAAAACCTAAAAAATGACTCCAGAAACTTGGTCAACGCTGATAACTGTTCATGGTTAGAAATACTATTTACCGTCGAAAATTACTATTCATACCCGCGCAGATTTTGCTATTCACAAAGAACAAAAGGTCATCAGATGATTGAAAAATTTCATATCCTAAGGTTTATCTATCTTCTAAATCCATCTACAGTGTCAGATTTTCAATTTGAAATCTCTAAATAAGAGTTTCAGAATTTAATTTTTTTTTAGATTTTCTACCTTCGATTTGCAGTAATTTTGCAACTGATTTGAAAAATTGATCGGTCAAAATCGTAGTATTATTCGTCTTGAATCTATTGATAGCCTTAATTTTGAGATCGAAAGCCAATAGGCACTCTAGATCTAGAGAGAAAATTGAATGTTACTATTTATACTATTTTACTATTCATTCTGCCTCCCCCTTCCGATTTCTCTTTTTATTTTTTTATAATAATTATTATTATTATTATTTAATAATTAAATATTTAATATTATTTTTATTTTATTCTATATATATTCATATAGATACCGTTTTTCATCCTAAAATATTTTAAAATTTTCTAAAAAATTATATTCTTATAAAATTTTAGTTGAACTCTTAAATCATGACTTTTCTTGATAAAAATTCTAATAAAACAAATCATAAAATAAATATCTTTATATATTATAAAAAAAAAATATTTCTAAAAATACAACAAAAATTTATTATAGGCCAATATATTTATTTTAAACAAAAAAATAATTACTTTAACTAAAAGTATACTTATTTTTAGCAGAACATAATCATTTTTAAAAAAATAAAAATATATTTGTTTATAGTAAAATATTATTATTTAAAAATAAAAATTACGGGATGTTACAAATTTTAATTTATATAAAAGTCTTTATTTATTCACAAAATTATTAATAAAACTTATAATTTTTATATTTTTCTTTTAAAAATTTATAAGTAATTTAATTCAATACAATACAACTCACTTAAAGGTCGAATTAGTGTTTTAAAAAATTTATAATAATAAAAGTTGTGATTTTTAAAAATTTAAACTAGTGTAAACGTATGTTTGAGGAAAAATTGTTATCTTAATTTTTATAAACTTGAGGAGAAATTAATGTAATTTACTCTAAATACTTTTAAATATGAGCTTACTGATCAATAATTTAACACTTAATTATTTTAGATGTGTTTTGATTAACTTATAGTAAATTAAATTAATATTTTTGTTTATAAAAGATATAAAATTTTTCAATTTGGTTTCTCCTTTTCAATTCTTCTTAATTTTAAATATGTTTATTATTACTTCTTCATCATTTTGATCCTTACTTAACTTGGGTTAGGTATTTTTTGAAAATTATTGACATAGATAAACAAAATGTACAAAAAAAACTATGTTGATGGTTTAACTAAGAAAACATGATTTTAATTGATTGAATAAATAAATTAAAAAAAGAATGAACAAGTTGAATAATAAATTAAGAAATATTGAAACTTCATATTTTCAACCATTGAAACATTAATTTACTTTTTAACTTACCTCTATAAATTTCAAATGTTTAAATATTGATGTTTATTTTTTTTTTTTTAAAAAGGCAATATAATTCACTTAAAATAAAGTCCAACAATATTAATATATACACAAATTATTTTTACAATAATTTTGGATGAAATTATCCTCATTAATAACATAAGTATATAAACACTTCTCACAATATCAATCCAAACACAAATTAAATTATTTTATACCATAATTATTTAATAAACTGTTTCGTATTTATTTAGTTTTTTTTTTCAAATCAAACTTGTGCGATAAACAACTAATCGTGGGTTACAAATAATTAATAATAAAAAAATACTAAGTTCAAATTTATGCTCATCGTATATAAATTGACTTATTGAGAAGGTTTTTCATGTTTGAATGTCTATATCTTATTTATCGAATAAAATAAATATAAATTGTAATTATGTTTTTAATTCAATTTCTCTTTTTTTATTCTATAAATGAGTAAGCTTTCTAGTTTCATCACAACACTTAAAAATGATTAAATTAAAATTTTAAATGTCACATGTTGGTGTCTATTATGGTAACTCATTATATTTAATTGTTTCATTACTAATGGCACAATATTTTCACTACACTAATAAATTAAGGGGCAATATGTTTAGAGCAAATTATAAAGTACACTAATAAATTATAAATTTATTTAATCTATCTAAGTGTAATAACCCTCAACTAATAAAACCTTTGAAGGTGAAGTGCAAATCATGTGAAACAAAGGAAGTTAAGAATAATGTAAAATTTTAGAGCGTTTTTGACTTTTCTTCTGACCTTTCGTCACTCATATAAGTATAAGTCTCTCATATGAAATCCAAATTAAGTGATTCCAATTTCTAGTAAAACATAAGACATATATCTACAACTTTGATGTTGGGCACTTGTGCTAATTCTGTGAATATTATAGTGATAAGAGGAAAAAACCGAAGCGTAGTGTGGTCTGGACCTTTGCTCACTATTTTATGCATAAATCCTTCATATGAACTCCAAATTAGGTGATTCAAGTGGATACGAAAAGCTAAGAGAAAGGGCTACAACTTTCATGTTGGACATTTTGTCAAAGTCAGCGAAATGGAGTTTGCTGCAGCGAGAATAAGTTCGCCGCGGCGAGAATGATGCGGTATTTTCGTCAGGTAGGCATTTTTAGCGGGCCCCATCCCTTTTTCCTTCATTTCTCCTCCATCTGAACTCTAACTCTCTCTCTCTAAAATTTTTCTCAAACTTATCTCTTAGATATCTCATCATCCGGACGTCCGATTTGAGCAAGTAAGGTATCGTTGGACTCGTGGGAAGAAGAGCTACAAATCCCACCAATCAATTTCGCCGGAAATTCGCCGGAAGGTCGCCGGAAAATCGCGTGAATAGTACCTCCAAAGGTAAAACTCAGTTTAATCGCGTTTTAGGCTTCGTTTTACCGAATTTCTTTCCATAGATAGTCTTAGAATTAGTTTCTATACTAGAATATAGGGTTTTTAGGTTTCGGTGTGAATAGTGTTTCCGGCGTGAATAGTGACTTTTAGAGTTTTCTAATTTTCATGTTATGTCTATGTTTTCTAGGTTGTTGAGCCATCACGAGGTGAAATTCTCGTTGTTGGACTCCTAGTAAGGTGAGTGGGTTTTTCATACTATAGCGCATGTTTTAGGAATTTGATTTATAACTCTCTCGTATGATTTTAACTAGTTGGAATGTATATTAAATTGTTTTATCGTTTTGAAAATCAATATGTTCCAACCATGTTAGAAATTATAAAATTTCAATCCTAGTTAAACCTTAGGTATGCAGAGCAAGCATCTAGACTATTAATTCTCCATTTGAGCTAGATTTATAGAAATGCGAACTTAGTCATAAAAATGAACTAAGTTAGCCATGAAATGATTTGATGCATGATGAGCATCTATGTGACGTTTACGGACGATCTATGTTTAAAAGGGAAAGTTTATGATTATAAAGGTCTCCATGGGAATTCATGGATGAAATATATTTTAGAACGGAATTTTATGCATGAAAAGAGCTAGATGGAGAATTATAGCTTTATTGTAAAGTTATTGAAATGTTTTACTTTAAACTCTTTGAATAGCATATTTCAAATGTTTTCTATTGGAGGGACCCTTTTAGATCACTGTTAGCTAGCCGCAGGTAGTGCTAGCCCTAGTGCACCATGATCATGTTAAGGCTTCGGCCTAGGATACTGTGACGGGCATATGACTGCCTAAGACACAGGGATTTAGGGTGGACTTATGTCTACGCCTACAGTGATTGCCATACCCATTGCTATGTGCTTGGGGAAATTTAGGGTGGACTTATGTCTACGCCTACAGTGATTGACATACCCATTGCTATGTGCTTGGGGGAATTTAGGGTGGACTTATGTCTACGCCTACAGTGATTACCCTACCCTTGCTGTGTGCTTGGGGGAGATGATAGATCTGTTAGGAAAGCCCTCCAATAAACTAGTGCATTTTTCTTAAAGATTAAATATTTCTAAAATATCTCATTCATCATTGTTATTGCATAGATAACTCCATTTATTACCTACCATGCATAATTGATTTGTTTTGCGATTATTGATTTAAATCTTTTTTTTTATCTTTTGAATATACATTTGAACTGTTTAGCTTTTCTTTCAATGAATTATGGTTAAATGCTTAAATGTTTCGATTATTATCTTTATATTTAGATTTCAATTATTAAACCCATTGCGAAACACTCGTGCTTGGTTTCCCTATTTCTGTTATAGCATGATTTACCCATTCACTGAGATGTGGTAATCTCACCTCTCTTTTGTTTTCTCCCCACAAATAATCAAAGAAACTTTGATCCAGCTACAGCTCCATAGGAGGCTCAATATAGCATTGGTGAGCCCCAGTTTGGGCAAGGCTCCGTTGTATTGGTTGTATAGTTTAAGTTTATGTCTAGTGTGTCTCCATGAACATACAGGCATGATCCTTGCTTCTTGTGTACTTTGATGTGTAGTTTGGAAAAACAGTTTTATGTTTTACACCTATGTTGGTATTATGAGGCCTTGGGCCAAAGTGAATCATATGAATATTATGAGGCCATGGGCCAAGTTGAATCCCAGATGTTGGATTCATGAGATATATATATATATATATATATATAGATATATACAGTATTTTCTGATATTGGATGTGGCATATGTGGCCAGTTATATTTATTATGTACTCTGGATTGTGTGATGAATGTTTGTGCATGCTATGTGTTAGGCTTACGGCTAGGGGGAAACCCTTATGCCGTGCCGGTCATGTATTCCATCATTTGAGGCCGTGACACTAAGTACATAAAACCGATGATACAATTTTAAAATTATTTATAAAGACATTTAAAATTTAAGCAAAATTCAAAGATATCTCAAATACATAAATGGGAAGATAAATAATAAATATGATCAAATATTAATCTTCAACTTTGTACAAATAAATCTTAGTATAATTCCTACCGAACAATAAGCACTAGATAATTTTTTTTCCTGCAAAGGATCAAAGGTACTTTCGGACTCATTATCAGGTCTGTAGGTGTAGGCAAATTGATGTGGGTTAATCAAATTATACTCACCCCTACTCTGTAGGTGTAAAATTAATTTTTATTTAATGTATTGAAATTATCTCTCCTTACAAAGTGCATTATAGCAAAAGCAAATCTTTAACATTACAAGTAAAGTTCGTATGTTTGGAGTTGATTTTGTCTACTATTTGTCACGGCCCCAAATGATGGAACACATGATCGGCACGGCATAAGGGTTTCTCCCTAGCCGTAAGCCTAACACATAGCATGCACAAACATTCAGCACACAATCCAGAGTACATAATAAATATAACTGGCCACATATGCCACATCCAATATCAGAAAATACTGTATATATATATATATATATATATATGTATATATCTCAGAAATCCAACATCTGGGATTCAACTTGGCCCATGGCCTCATAATATTCATGTGATTCAACTTGGCCCATGGCCTCATAATATCAACATCGTTGTAAAACTAAAAAAAAAAAAAAATTTCAAACAACACAAGAAGCGAGGATCCTGCCTGTAAATTCATGGAGATACACTAGACATAACTAAACTAAACAACCAGTACAACGGAGCCTTGCCCAAACTGGGGCTCACCAATACTATATTCAGCCTCCTACGAAGCTGTAGCTGGATCAAAGTTTCTCTGACTATCTGTGGGGAGGAAACAGAAGAGGGGTGAGATTACCACATCTCAGTGAATGGGTAAATCATACTATAACAGAAACAGGGCAAACCAAGCACGAGTGTTTTACAATGAGTTTAATAATTGCAACATTAAGCATTTAACCATAATTTATTGAAAGAAAAACTAAACAATTCAAATGTATGTTCAAAACATGAAACATGATTAAATCAGTAACCGTAAAGCAAATCAATTATGCATGGTAAGTAATAAATGTAATTATTTATGCAATAACAATGATGAATGAGATATTTTAGAAATATTTAATCTTTAAGAAAAATGCATTAGTTTATTGGAGTTCTTTCCTAACAGATCATCATCTTCCCCAAGCACACAGCAAGGGTAGGGTAATCACTGTAGGCGTAGACATAAGTCCACCCTAAATTCCCCCAAGCACACAGCAAGGGTAGGGTAATCACTGTAGGCGTAGACATAAGTCCACCCTAAATCCCTGTGTCTTAGGCAGTCATATGCCCGTCACAGTATCCTAGGCCGAAGCCTTCACATGACCATGGTGTACCAGGACTAGCACTACCTGCGGCTAGCTAACAGTGATCTAAAAAGGTCCCTCCAATAAAAAACATTTGAAATATGCTATATTCAAAGAGTTTAAAGTAAAACATTTCAATAACATTACAATAAAGCTATAATTCTCCATCTAGCTCTTTTCATGCATAAAATTTCATTCAAAAATATGTTTCATCCATGTATTCCCATGGAGACCTTTATCATCATAAACTTTCCCTTTAAACATAGATCGTCCGTAGACGTCGCATAGATGCTCATCATGCATCAAATCATTTTAAACATAGATCGTCCGTAGACGTCGCATAAATGCTCATCATGCATCAAATCATTTCATGGCTAACTTAGTTCATTTCTATGACTAAGTTCGCATTTCTATAAATCTAGCTCAAATAGAGAATTATCAGTCTAGATGTTTGCCCTGCATACCTAGGGTTCAACTAGGATTGAAATTTATAATTTCTAACATGGTTGGAACATATTGGTTTTCAAAGCGGTAAAACAATTTAGCATACATTCCAACTAGTTAAAATCATACGAGAGAGTTATAAACTGAATTCATAAAGCATGCTCTATAGTATGAAAAACCCACTCACAAGTAAGGGCTCCAGATTGGACAGCCCTAAAATCCTAGTTCCTGGTCTGAATTCGGTTAAACAGACCCCGAAATCGAGTCCGGAAGGTCCAAAAGCCTTAAATGAGCTTGGGTACTGTTCACCGCCGAAAAATACTATTCACGCCACTATTCATTGCCGGAAAACACTATTCACTGTTACAAAAATTTTACCGAATCAACAAAACAATTTCATATCCTAATATTTATCTAGTTTCTGAATCCATCTACGGAGTCAGATTTCTAATTAGAAGTCCCTAAGTAAGGTTTTTCAGAACTTACCTTTTACCGAGATTTTCTACTTCAGATCTACGGCGATTCAACGGTTGATTTCAAAAATTGATCGGTCAAAACTAAAGTACTCTTCATCCTGAATCCAGTAACACCTTCAGTTTTGATATCGGAAGCCAATCGATACTCCAGATCGAAAGAAAATATTGGATATTACTATTCCTACACTATTTATTACTATTCATTTTTTCCGATTTTTCTTCGATTTCGATACGCAGTTGCCCCTAGTTTTTGTTTTATGGTTTCGTTCATTTTTTTTAATATAATAATAATTATTAAATAATTAATAATAGGATTTTCTTTTATAAAATTTATATAAATTCCATTTTTCATCATAAAATATCCCAAAATTTTTTAAAAATTTCCTTTCTCATAAATCTTTAGTTAAACTCTTAAATCATAATTTTTCTTGATAAAAATAATAATAAAACAAATTTAAAAACAAATATCTTTATTCATATTAAAAGAAATAATATTTCTAAAAATACCATAAAAATTCATTAGAGGCCGATATAATTATTTTAAGCAATACAATATTTCTTTTACTTAAAAGTCTACTTGCTTTTAGCAAATAATAATCATTTCTACATAAATAAAAATATATTTGCTTATCGCGCGCCAAAACATAAATTCTCATATTTCTTTTGTAATTCTTTAATCCATGTAATAAATATACATATTTTCTACGGTTCTTATCTCTATTTTCAAAATTCTCTCTTTTATTCTAAATTTCCTTTAATTGAAATTTTTCGTTAAATTTTACGGTTATTACATTCTTCCCCCCTTAAAGAAATTTGGTCCCCGAATTTCATCACCACAGTTGCAGATAAACACTAACCTCATTATTCAAACAAGTACAATATCTAACACATATATCATTTTTCCTTTCCTAAGTAGCTTCGTCAGAAGAGTGATTTTTCCATATCACCTTTACTGTAGATATTTCTTTTAACCGTAACGTCTTTACTTGTCTATCCACTATTGCTACTGGTTGTTCCTCATAGGTTAAATCTTTCTGTAACTGAATCTATGGACACTGTATAACATGTGTAGAATCCGGTAAATATTTCCGTAGTACAGATACATGTAAAACTGGATGGACATTACCCAATTTAGGAGGTCAAGCCAAACAATAAACCACTGAACCGATCTTATCAAGAATTTCAAATAGTTCTATATACCGAGGGTGTAACTTTTCTTTCTTTCCTTCATTGGTGAGTCATTATAGAATATGTGGTCACCAACTGTTAATTCCTAGTGCTCAACATTCATAGTCCTTGTAAACTTTTGACTTGTATTGAGTTTCCAGTATTCTTTTTTTAATCAATTTCACTTTATCAATGACATCTTATAATAAATCTAACTCCACTGAGTCATTTAACAGAACATTTGTAACACCTCTTACATAAGGCTTATATCATTTTATTATAGACAAATTCTGCTAAGAAATCTTCGACCAATCTCAAAAAATATGCTTGTAGCATGCTCTCCAAACTAGCATCATCAATTTAGATAATTCATATGCTATCTATTGCATGTTATTCCAAATTAGATTTCCAAAGTTTAACTTTTCTCAAGTCGCTCACATATTAAGAAACCTATGATATTCATGTAAAATTTCAAATGATGCCATTGTATATTGGCATGTTAATTACTGCTATGAGCAAGTTCAACTAAGGACAATTAATTTCTCCAAACTTTCACCACAATAATATAAAGATACTTAAAGCATAACTTCTAATGTATAAACATATTATTTAAATTTAGTATCAGTCATACTATTATCTAATAAAGATCCTTAGACTTCTTGAATAACTCTCTTGAGATAATATATTCAATTCGTATTTGCCAACATATCCGCCAATGAAAAATTTCACTTGTATCTTCTTTTTACCATTATACTAGTACCATTTTTTTTATATCTCAGTATATCTTTATTACCTCGGGTTATCTATATTTACAATCTATGGCTTCTTTTGAAATCTCTTTTCTCAACAATTATTCATACGTGAATTTCCAATCTCAACATAATTCACATATTAAATACTAAATTCGATTTAGCATAGTCTAAACCTTTAACACAAATATCTTGATTACTTACATTATTTTCAGACATGATTCTCAGAATATTCTCCATATTTCCAAATTAATAATTCAAAGATCAAATTAAATCCTACTTTCTATATTTTATCCCTCAAGAACTTCAGTACCACTAATTCACTTTATTACATTCCTCAAAGCACCATAAGGCCATCATTTTTTTTCTATTCCTTTCATCTAAAAATCGTTATATAGTTCGGTGTCCAAACTCACTATTTTAAGTTATATTCTTCCAAGATTTCATTCATTAGTCACTTCTAACCAATTGAAATCACAAATTTCCTACTTTTGTCTTATCTATCTTCCAGTAAACTCAATATGTTCACATCCTCCTCTTATAACATTTTTTCATCACTATCCAATCCTTAAGCAATCCTAACATATCTTACTTTCACTATTCATATCATGTCTGCCACTTATCCATTTTAATTCACTTTTCACACATTCATATATTTTCATGACATACTATCCAAATATCAAACATCACCCAACTCACAATCTTGACAAACGAAGTCATTTACTCACTCACCTATTAGAAAACTTACGGTATTTTATGTAAAACTTGTGCCCAAAACTTCTTAAAATGCTCTCTAAAAACAATCTGTGAACTATAGTTCTCGATCAAATATAATCGATATCAATACCTTATGAAGTCTTACTATCTTATTCAAAGACAAGTTTGAACCTATCAATAATCACCTATTTTTATTCAGGTATCTCTATCTGATATTGTAATCTTGCAAGTCTTTGATGTTATACTTTTACCTGTTGACAAGTTAATCATCGAGATACAAAATCAACTATATCTTTCTTCATACTGTCCCACCAATAAATTTCTTTTAGATCTTTATACATTTTAGTTACCTCAGGATGAATTGTATATATGGATCTATGGGCTTCCTCTAAAATTTCTTCCTTAAGTTCTTCTTTATTAAATACACACAATCGCTTGCCCAATCTCAGAATTCCTTCAGAGTCTACATTAAATTTAATATCACTGCCATTCTTGACCTTATTCTCTTTACGTGCTTAATATGGGTCACAGTCATAACTACTGTATATATACATGCTTACCGTCATTTTTTGAAATTTTCACCTTCAATTTAGCTGATCTCTGCCAATCACTCACATAGTTGTTCTCATTATGTCTAGCCTATTCGCATAGCTATTATAAGTATGTCTTTCTCTGAGTTCTGTAAATGTACACATTAGTATCTTTATTCTCATACTCAGAGTTAAGGTGATAGAAATTATGGAGGGAACTGCATTCCTTCAGTTTCGAAATATCTGTGTCTTTTGTGGTTCCAATCCTGAAAAAGATGGGGAGTATGTTAAAGCAGCACAAAATCTGGGTATGGTGCTGGCTAGAAGAAAAATTCATTTAGTGTATGGTGGAGGTAACCGTGGGTTAATGAGGTGTGTGTCTACAGCTGTTCATGTAGGAGGATGCCAAGTTCTAGGTATTATTCCTACGGCTCTAGCTGCATCTAACATTGTAGGCAAAACAATTGGGGAAGAGTTTAGGGTTGCATCAATGCATGAGCGCATGGCTAGAATGATGAGCAATGCTGATGCTTTCATTGCCTTATCAGGGGGTTTTGGTACTTTTGAAGAGATTTTCCAAATAGTCTCTTGGGCACAACTAAATATGCACCACAAATCGATAGGTTTGTTAAACGTTAATCACTTCTTTGATGGTCTGTTATCTTTCCTTGATCATGCTGTGGAACAGAAGTTTATCCCACACTCAGCACGGCGAATTCTCATCTCAGCTTCAGATGCTGAGGAACTGATTGATGCTTTACAAGCATATGTTCATGTACCTAATCCAATTACAGCTCAAATAGAATGGACAACAGACCACAGCAAAAAGCGCAAATTGAACTTGGATCTTCATCTGTAACTATAGCAAGATGTGGACATTGCTGTACCACTTTTACTTTCTTAGGGTTATCTTAGATACCATCTTGCTAGCCACATACTTTAAGAAAGTACTATTACCAAGTCAAAATTTATATTTTGAGAACTTAGTATATAGCTGATACTCCCTTGGAGTTTGTAATACTATCTTTAAATATTGCTTATGATCCTCTGCACTCTTGAAATATTCTAGTATATTATCAATAAATATAATAACAACTTGATTTAGGGATGGCTTAATTACTTATTCATTAACTCTATGAATGTAGCTGGGGCATTTGTCAATCCAAATGACATAACTATAAACTCATAGTGTCCATGCCGAATCCTGAAAGCAAATTTTTTTTTAATATCCTCTTCTCTTATCCTTAATTGATGATATCTAAATATCAAATCAAGTTAAATTTTTTGAAAAATGTTGAGCACTTTCTAACTGATCAAATAGATCATCTATACGAGGTAATGAGTATTTATTCCACATTGTCACTTTATTCAATTGTCTATAATCTATGTATAGTCATAGTGATCCATCTTTCTTTTTCACAAATAGAACTGGAGCACTCCAAGTAAAAGTACTAGGGCTTTTAAATCCCTTGTCTAACATGTCTTGTAACTATTTCTTTTTCAGTTCTTTAAGTTCAGTGGGTGCCATTCTATATGGAAATATAGACGCTGGCCAGGAAATAAATCAATACCAAATTCTATTTATTATTTCAGGGTAATCCTGGCAATTCCTCAGGAATTATATCAGAAAATTCTCTAATCACTGGAACTTGATTTACAGTGGTATACTTTATATCAGCATCTCTCACCACTGCCAACTATCCTTGGCACCTTTTTGTAATCACTTATGGAATCTTAAAACAGAGATTATATTACTAGGTATCTCACTAAGATTTCTTTGTATCAAGAGAGAAAATTCTCCAAGAATATTGAATTTAATCACCTTCTAGTGACATTTCAAAATGACATGACATAATGCCAACAAATTCATTCTCAATATAACATCACAATCTACCATATCTAGACAACCGGGTACAACGGATGTCACATTCAGAAACCATCATGATGTCACATTCAGAAACCATCATATTTGGTATCTGTCTCAATTTCTTAAATTCTTTAAGACGCATCTCGCTATAAAACAGAGATAGCCCAACCGTCACTTAACCATGCCAACATAGCATACTATAAACTGACTTACTTGAACAAAAGGACAACATCCTATCGAACCCCTTTAGCAGCACCGTGAGTATAAGCATGTCCGGATTCATACCCATACTCAAAGTCCTACCTAAAGGTCCGTTACTCCATGAACACAGGGAAACCTAATGCTCTGATACCAAACTGTCACGGCCCCAAATGATGGAACACATGATCGGCACGGCATAAGGGTTTCTCCCTAGCCGTAAGCCTAACACATAGCATGTACAAACATTCAGCACACAATCCAGAGTACATAATAAATATAACTGGCCACATATGCCACATCCAATATCAGAAAATACTATATATATATATATATATATATATATCTCAGGAATCCAACATCTGGGATTCAACTTGGCCCATGGCCTCATAATATTCATGTGATTCAACTTGGCCCATGGCCTCATAATATCAACATCGTTGTAAAACTAAAAAAAAAACATTTTTCAAACAACACAAGAAGCGAGGATCCTGCCTGTAAATTCATGGAGATACACTAGACATAACTAAACAAAACAACCAGTACAACGGAGTCTTGCCCAAACTGGGGCTCACCAATACTATATTCAGCCTCCTACGAAGCTATAGCTGGATCAAAGTTTCTCTGACTATCTGTGGGGAGGAAACAGAAGAGGGGTGAGATTACCACATCTCAGTGAATGGGTAAATCATACTATAACAGAAATAGGGTAAACCAAGCACGAGTGTTTCACAATGAGTTTAATAATTGCAACATTAAGCATTTAACCATAATTTATTGAAAGAAAAACTAAACAATTCAAATGTATGTTCAAAACATGAAACATGATTAAATCAGTAACCGTAAAGCAAATCAATTATGCATGGTAAGTAATAAATGTAATTATTTATGCAATAACAATGATGAATGAGATATTTTAGAAACCTTTAATCTTTAAGAAAAATACACTAGTTTATTGGAGTTCTTTCCTAACAGATCATCATCTTCCCCAAGCACACAGCAAGGGTAGGGTAATCACTGTAGGCGTAGACATAAGTCCACCCTAAATTCCCCCAAGCACACAGCAAGGGTAGGGTAATCACTGTAGGCGTAGACATAAGTCCACCCTAAATCCCTGTGTCTTAGGCAGTCATATGCCCGTCACAGTATCCTAGGCTGAAGCTTTCACATGACCATGGTGCACCAGGGCTAGCACTACCTCGGCTAGCTAACAGTGATCTAAAAGGGTCCCTCCAATAAAAAACATTTGAAATATGCTATATTCAAAGAGTTTAAAGTAAAATATTTCAATAACATTACAATAAAGCTATAATTCTCCATCTAGCTCTTTTCATGCATAAAATTCCGTTCAAAAATATGTTTCATCCATGTATTCCCATGGAGACCTTTATCATCATAAACTTTCCCTTTAAACATAGATCGTCCGTAGACGTCGCATAGATGCTCATCATGCATCAAATCATTTTAAACATAGATCGTCCGTAGACGTCGCATAAATGCTCATCATGCATCAAATCATTTCATGGCTAACTTAGTTCATTTCTATGACTAAGTTCGCATTTCTATAAATTTAGCTCAAATGGAGAATTATCAGTCTAGATGTTTGCCCTGCATACCTAGGGTTCAACTAGGATTGAAATTTATAATTTCTAACATGGTTGGAACATATTGGTTTAGGGTTTACCGGAAAACACTATTCACTGTTACAAAAATTTTACCGAATCAACAAAACAATTTCATATCCTAATATTTATCTAGTTTCTGAATCCATCTACGGAGTCAGATTTCTAATTAGAAGTCCCTAAGTAAGGTTTTTCAGAACTTACCTTTTACCGAGATTTTCTACTTCAAATCTACGGCGATTCAACGGTTGATTTCAAAAACTGATCGGTCAAAACAGAAGTATTCTTCGTCCTGAATCCAGTAACACCTTTAGTTTTGATATCGGAAGCCAATCGATACGTTAGATCGAAAGAAAATATTGGATGTTACTATTCCTACACTATTCATTACTATTCATTTTTTCTGATTTTTCTTCGATTTCGATACGCAGTCGCCCCTAGTTTTCGTTTTATGGTTTCGTTCGTTTTTTTTAATATAATAATAATTATTAAATAATTAATAATATGATTTTCTTTTATAAAATTTATATAAATTTCATTTTTCATCATAAAATATCCCAAAAATTTCTAAAAATTTCCTTTCTCATAAATCTTTAGTTAAACTCTTAAATCATAATTTTTCTTGATAAAAATCATAATAAAAAAAATTTAAAAACAAATATCTTTATTCATATTAAAAGAAAGAATATTTCTAAAAATACCATAAAAATTCATTAGAGGCCGATATAATTATTTTAAGCAATACAATATTTCTTTTACTTAAAAGTCTACTTACTTTTAGCAAGTAATAATCATTTCTAAATAAATAAAAATATATTTGCTTATCGCGCGCCAAAACATAAATTCTCATATTTCTTTTGTAATTCTTTAATCCATGTAATAAATATACATATTTTCTACGGTTCTTATCTCTATTTTCAAAATTCTCTCTTTTATTCTAAATTTCCTTTAATTGAAATTTTTCGTTAACTTTTACGGTTATTACACTATTGGATTACACCTTTGTTGGTAAGTTTCCTACTCTCCTAATTCTTCTATTTTTTTATTTTTGCTAACCTAAACTTGGAGTACTTTTCTTCTTTTGTGGCCTGGGTGATCTTATGATTCTTTTGGGGCTATGCCTATTTGCTATGCAATTTAATTCAAACATTTTGGCTTTTGGTTAAATGAATTAATTATATATAGGTTGTTCGAAAAGAAATTATAGTCACAGTACGGTTTGAGAGGGAGTATGGTATTTTTTTTAATATGAATAATTAATTGAAACTTCTTGCAATTTACTCAAATTTCTCATGTCTAAGGACTCAGTGCAAGAAGTCTACTATATCCAATATTGCTATTGAGGAGGAGTTATAATTTTTTTGGTGGACTAGTGTTAGATTTTGGAATGACAATTTAGACGACTATTTTAAATGTCTAATTATATATTGACTAATATAAGTTATAACTATAGTATTCTATTAATAACGTACGTTAGATAATATTTGAATATTGAAATTTGATATTCAAATGGATTTTGGATGAATTTAAATTTAATTTTTAAGTATCTAATATTGGTCTAACAGTATTGCACAAATAAAATAATGTATAAACAAAAGGAAAAATATTTGGTCCACTGACGGTGGATAATTTTTTGTTCATCAACAGTGTCTAAATCGTGACACGTGACAATAATAGTATTTATTAAAATTATTTCTATCATGTGTCATGATCTGAATACCGCTAGTGGACAAAAAAATATCCACCGCCAGTGGACCAAATACTAACTTTAAACAAAAATAGAATTAAGATACTAAAGTTTAATTAAATGCCTCTAATTAATTCTTTTTCCACTCAAATTGATATAGTTTTATTTTTTCAAAAAGTATTGGCCATGTGAAAGAAAAAAGAAGAAAGAAAATGATTCTGTTGGCTGCTGCTACAAAGTAGAAAGGAAAGGATGAAAAAGAAGGAGGTTCACAGGCAGCAACCGGGACACAGCATCCCCCAAACATGTTTGTTCACCTACCAAATCTCAAATAACAAACTGCAGGGGAAATTACCCACACGAGAAGGGGCACTTTTGTCATTTCAACGTAGTTGTGCCTTTTAGTAATACATAAATAAGATAAGGAGGTGTTCTTTTTTATTTTTATTATTCATATTCAAACTTTAAAATTAAAATCTAATAAATTTTATATTTTTTTAATGTATCATTTCAAAGTGAGAAGTGCATTATGAAGATCGTTCAGAAAAATATTTAATTTTTATTGATGCACCAAATTGATATAAAATTAAAATAAATAAAAAGAATTTAAAAAGTTATTTACTAAACTGAGCATTTTACAAACTCATAGATTGCATTATGTATGTAAGGGAGGATAAAAAAAGGATGGTGCTACTGAGAGTTGGAGTCACCAGCAAAATATATAAAAGAAAGGAACATCTTTGCTAGGCTTTGTTTGGATGGTGGAACTCTATTTTTTTTCATGATAATCTCCATGACGTTTTGTTTAGAAAATTATTTTAACAATTAAGTTATTCGGATAAATTGATGATGCATTTGTGGGAACTCATTTGTAGCTATATTTTTTCATGTATAAAGTTTTTTAAATCATGATTAAGTTGATGATAAAAGTTAGATTAGATGGCTGTTTTATTCCTCAAAATATATATATTTTTCAATTTGATCTTTTAAAGCTTAAATTTTTATTTTGATCTTTCAAAAATTGTTCAATTTCAAAAATATTATCACATTAATGCTATTAATAGATTTGCTTACCAACTTTCTTAAAAACTTATTTAGTCTAACTTGATACTCGACATTTTAAAAATGATAGGCATTTAATCAAAACAATTAATTGTCACTTTACTTTCTGAACAGCAAATCAAATTAGGCTAAGTATTTAATGGCTAATTAAACTCTTAACTAGATTAGATAAATAAATTTGTTAATAAAATTAATGTGAGGACATTTTTCAAAATAGAATAGTTTTTAAATGACTAAAATGAATATATATATATATATATATATATATATATATATATATATATATATATATATATATATATATATATATAGCTAAAGAGAAGTTTGGAATATATTACAGCCCAAAATCTTCACAGGAAAGTGGCAAAATTTGTGTGTTCCTAATTATTTTTGGGATATATATATATATATATATATATATATATATATATATATATATATATAGCTAAGTATTTAAATACATTAATATACTTAAAAAATATTTATTCCTATGTAATTGATTTTGGGATCTGCCAGTGTAATTATTTTTATGATAGAGTAAAGTAATAAACTAATAATCGTACAATGAGTTGATAATTTTATAAATTAATTATGCACTAAAAAAAAAATTTAAAAACTAAAATTAAATAAACTTATAAATTCAAAAAAATGAAATTGATAATTTATTATTTTATGATATATTTAACATGATTGTTGTTTATTGATGGTAGGTATTTTGGGATTAGACCTTGTTCCTAGCCTCACACTACGTATAGGTTGAGTAGTTACGAGAGAAATATCATTTGCAAGCATAAGAAGTGAGGAAACAAAGAGAGATATATAGCAGAGCAAGATTGATGGATGAACACATCCTAAGCTCACACTTCTAAGAACATAAAAGACAAACAACAAAGCAACACATCCTATTACAAAAATACAAGAACATCAACAAAAACTTTAATTATAAAAAAAACAACTAAATAAAGAGTAAAAGAAGAATTCTTTATGATCTTTGGACATAATATATCTCTTTATTCTTTGTGTGACTATAATTTTTTTTAAGAACCTTCTTATTAGACTATCAAATCTATAGTTATATATATAGTTAAAAATATTAATATTTGATTCACTGTTGATGAATAATTTTTTGTTTATCAACGGTATTCAAATTATGACACATGATAAAGATAATTTAAAAAAATATTGTTTTCACCACGTGTCATGATCTGAATATTATTGATAGACAAAAAATTGTTCACTGACGATGACCAAATCATTTTTCTAGTTAAAAAGTTAAATGTAAATATTTAAATACTTTATTCAACACCTGAAATCTTATAAAGAAGAGAAAACACTATAAGATATCTAAAAAATTTCTATAAAAGAAAATTAAATTAAAAAAAGAAGAAGGAAAAAGAGAAAGATGGGAACTCCCGCTGCTAACACCAAGTTATAGCCTAAAAGATCGAGGTTTCGTGGTGGTGGTTTAGGACAAGAGGTTTTGCAGTGCTAAGGCTAATTCTTGAGTCAACAAATTTCTAACTAAATCCTTTCATTGATAAGTGTTAAGAATATTTGACATTAGGCTCTGAATTTTTTTTTTCTTCCAGTTTAGAGTCTAACTTGGCTATCAATGTACCAACTCCATCGTGTGGCTATCATTTTTTTTCTTATGGTTGAACTACTACCGAAGAGCGCCTCCCATAATTTCATTTAGGTTAGGAAGCCAGCTGGTTTAATTGTTATTTTGATTTTTTTTTCATAATGTTTCAAGAGTATACAATTCTAAATATACCATATGAATGTGATAGAGCGTAACCTTAGGGTATATTTGAAAGTTAGGAGAAGAAAGAAAATGAAGAAATCTAAAGAAAAAGAGAGAGAATGAAAAAAAAACGATTAAATACTAATTTCTCTTCTCTTCGTTAGGATCCTCTTAAAAGTTAAAATTACGAATGATTAAAAATATTCAAAATTTAATGAATAATTATTTTCTTTTCTTTTTCCTTCACACAGACAACTTTCAAAGAAATGGAATGTCTAACTTTAAGTTTCACTTTCCTTCTCTTCTTTTTTATTTTCTTCAATTCAAACACATTTTTAAAACAGTTCCACTAGAATATTTAATTTATGTCAAAATAAGAAGACACCCTGACCATAATAATAATAATGCCTATTTTCCACCAAAGAATTATTTATTGTGGAATAAGCACGTACTGGCATTTAATCAGCTAAAGGAAGAAGAAAAAACTCATTCGCTGCAGAAAAGTTTTTAAGTTTGATGTCTATATCAAAATTAATTATAAATAACATTCACTTTCCCAGATAATAAATATAATAAATGGACATGAATTATAAATGACTGTCATTTTTAAAAATTAAAAACAAACAGACCCGAAATGTCTAAAAGTTTCACTTTCCTTCTCTTATTTTCTATTTTCTTCAATTCAAACACATTTTTAAAACGGTTCCATTAAAATATTTAATTTACGTCAAAATAAGAACACCCTCACCATAATAATAATAATAATAATAATGCCTATTTTTCACCAAAGAGCTATTTATGGTGGAATAAGCACATACTGGCATTAATTGAGCTAAGGAAGAAGGAAAAAGCCATTCGCTGGGGAAAAGTTTTTTAGTTTGATGTCCATATCAAAATTAATTATTAATAACATTCCCTTTCCAAGGTAATAAATATAATAAATGGACATCAATTATTTTCTTCAGGTCCTCAGTTGCTGTATTGTATAAATGACTGTCATTTTAGACTTCAACACGGTCGAAGATGACATACATTCCCTCATATAATTGATAAAATATAAATTAAATTGAATTTATTTTCATTCAAATCAAAATATGTGATAGTATACAATATGTAATTAAATTGAATTTTAGGTATATAATTATAAAATTCAAATCTTAGTTAAGTTTTTAATTAAGATCAGCTTGCAAGTAATTATTTTTACAATTTTTTAATCTTGAGATTCATAATCTAATTTTGATCAAACTAAAAAAAATAGTTAATTTTTTAGTATTAAGATGAAGGATACTTTTAGGTTTTATGTGGGCTAATTTTTCATTCAATCTTAAAAAGAATGTTAATTATTCTCTCTTTCTAATTAGTATAAGCTAATTCCAGAGTATATTTGAAAGGAGGATAGTGGAGGGGGAAAAAGAGAGATTGGGAGGGTTTATTAAAACATTCTCTTTACTCCTCTCTTTCTTATAAATTGAAGTTTCCCTTATTGCTAATTTGGAGAATTTTGTAGAACAAGCTAATAATTAAGTATTATGTTATTCTTTATTTTTAAAATTTCTTATCAATAAAAAAATTATTATAGTTAATTATTTTGATAAAAGTAAATTTATAAAAATATATTATTATCAACTTTTGAATAAAGTTTTGGCATATAATATAATAAAATAAATTAGGTTGATGGCTTAAAGCTCAAGTGGCAACTTTTGAATAAAAAATAAATTAGGTCTAACGGTACGTAAGATAATATTTTTAACATATAATATATTATTAAACATGTTTTATTGGCTAATAATAAAAAATCGTATATTCTGATTATGACTATTAACTTAACTTAGTCTATATATTAAATTGGGGAAGTTTCTTCCAACCAAAATTTTAAAAATATAGTAGCTATACCAAAGAAAATTAAAATATAGTATCTGTTATTGTTATGACATATTTATATTATACATTTATAATTGGGGTATCATAAGCCAATTGCTATTATTATTTTCTATAACAAATAATCTTAGAAAATTATAAATAATTTATGCGTGTATCAATAAATATATTTAAATAATTTATTTTACTTTCCTTACCTTAGGCATGATGAAAAAGTAATATTAATTAGGTACAATTTAAACTACGAGGAGAATACATTTTAAAAAAATAATTGAGAGAATTTTAAAATTTAAATACTATTTCAAATACCAATATTTATCTAATGTGAAACATATTAAACTTTTAAGATAGTAATAAAATCTCTTAGGGCATGTTTAATTGGAGAATTTTTAATTTTTATTTTCAGTAAAAATAGAAAATAGATTTAAAAATTATATTTTTTTACTATTTTTTTTTAGAAATTTTTTTCTAAATGTTTACAAATTTTAGAAACGTTAAAAAAATATTTTTAGTATCATAACAATAATATTTTTGTAATTATTTTAAAATTATTATAATACGTGTTAACAATATTTTACTATTCAAATAAAAAAATAAAATCACAATTATATAACTAATAAATAATAAACTAAAAAATCAAATATATTTTAAAAAATATGAAAAATAAAAAATAAAAATTAATTTTAAAAAATAAAAAATATTTTCACCGACCAATCACACTCTTCAACTTTTTTAAAAAAAATTTGAGTTAAATTATTTTGGCACCACAATCGTAAGATTGGACTTGGACAAAGTTTTTTCATATAATCATTGGATAAGAAGGATTGCTTAAATGATTTAATGCTTTATCATTGCTATGGAATGGGGAATCTCAAAAGGAAAGATACATATGCCTGTTTATGTTCAATGGGATGATTCAGGCTGTATTATGGGTAACTTGGTTCCAAATTATTATAGGCTAATTCTTACTGAGGATCGATGTATTTTGATGGCTTGTTCTAGTGATAAAATTTCACTGATTATCTTACTCCAAAAAAAAAAATCAGTGCCTATCTATTACAATCCTCCCAACCGTCGATAAATAAAAATATCATTAACCTTTCACCAAAAAAAAAAAAAATCATTAACCAATTAAAAGATGTCACGGCCCCAAATGATGGAACACATGATCGGCACGGCATAAGGGTTTCCCCCTAGCCGTAAGCCTAACACATAGCACATACAAACATCCAGCACACAATCCAGAGTACATAATAAATATAACTGGCCACATATGCCACATCCAATATCAGAAAATACTGTATATATATATATATATATATATATATATATATATATATATATATATCTCATGAATCCAACATCTGAGATTCAACTTGGCCCATGGCCTCATAATATTCATATGATTCAATTTGGCCCAAGGCCTCATAATACCAATATCGTTGTAAAACATATCAAAAATCATTTTTCCAAACAACACATCAAAGTAGAGAACTCACACTTAGAGAGCTTGGCATACAAATGCTTATCCCTCAAGATCTGCAGAATGACCCGTAGGTGCTGTTCATGCTCCTCATGGTATTTAGAATAAACCAAGATGTCATCAATGAACACAATGACAAACTGATCCAAGAATGGCTTGAACACCCTATTCATCAAGTCCATAAAAGCAGCTGGTGCGTTAGTTAGTCCAAAAGACATAACCAAAAACTCATAATGACCATAACAGGTCCTAAAAGCTATCTTGGGAATATCCTCCTTCCTGACCTTCAACTGATGGTACCCTGACCTCAGATCAATCTTGGAGAAACATTTCGCTCCTTGAAGTTGATCGAACAGATCATCAATCCTGGGTAAAGGGTAGTTGTTGCGCACTGTTAACTTATTCAGTTGCCGATAGTCAATGCAAAGACGCAAAGACCCGTCTTTCTTCTTCACAAAAAGGACCGGAGCACCCCATGGAGAAGTACTCGGCCTGATGAAGCCCTTATCTAACAAATCATGCAACTGACTCTTTAGCTCCTTAAGCTCTGTGGGTGCCATCCTGTAAGGCGGTATAAAAATTGGTCGAGCCTCTGGAATAAGGTCGAAGTCCTACCTAAAGGTTCGTTACTCCATGAACACAGAGAAACCTAATGCTCTGATACCACATTGTCACGGCCCCAAATGATGGAACACATGATCGGCACGGCATAAGGGTTTCCCCCTAGCCGTAAGCCTAACGCATAGCACATACAAACATCCAGCACACAATCCAGAGTACATAATAAATATAACTGGCCACATATGCCACATCCAATATCAGAAAATACTGTATATATATATATATATATCTCATGAATCCAACATCTGGGGATTCAACTTGGCCCATGGCCTCATAATATTCATATGATTCAATTTGGCCCAAGGCCTCATAATACCAACATCGTTGTAAAACATAAAAAAAAAAATCATTTTTCCAAACAACACATCAAAGTACACAAGAAGCAAGGATACTGCCTGTACGTTCATGGAGATACACTAGACATAAACTTAAACTATACAACCAATACAATGGAGTCTTGCCAAAACTAGGGCTCACCAATGCTATATTTAGCCTCCTATGGAGCTGTAGCTGGATCAGTGTTTCTTTGACTATCTGTTGGGAGAAAACAGAAGAGGGGTGAGATTACCACATCTCAGTAAATGGATAAATCATACTATAACAGAAACAGGGCAAATCAAGCACTAGTGTTTCACAATGAGTTTAATAATTGAAACATTAAGCATTTAACCATAATTTATTATAAAAAACCTAAACAATTCAAATAGATGTTCAAAAGATAAAACAAGATTAAATAAGTAACCATAAAGCAAATCAATTATGCATGGTAAGTAAGAAATGAAGATATTTATGCAATAACAATGATGAATGAGGTATTTTAGAAATATTTAATCTTTAAGAAAAATGCACTAGTTTATTGGAGGTCTTTCCTAACAGATCTATCATCTCCCCCAAGCACACAGCAAGGGTAGGGTAATCACTGTAGGCGTAGACATAAGTCCACCCTAAATTTCCCAAGCACACAGCAAGGGTATGGTAATCACTGTAGGCGTAGACATAAGTCCACCCTAAATCCCTGTGTCTTAGGCAGTCATATGCCCGTCACAGTATCCTAGGCCGAAACCTTAACATGATCATGGTGCACCAGGACTAGCACTACCTGCGGCTAGCTAACAGTGATCTAAAAGGGTCCATCCAATAGAAAATATTTGAAATATGCTATTCAAAAAGTTTAAAGTAAAACATTTTAATAACATCATAATAAAGCGATAATTCTCCATCTAGCTCTTTTCATGCATAAAATTTCGTTCTAAAAATATGTTTCATCCATGTATTCCCATGGAGACCTTTATCATCATAAACTTTCCCTTTTTAAACATAGATCGTCCGTAGACATTACATAGATGCTTATCATGTATCAAATCATTTTAAACATAGATCGTCCGTAGACGTCGCATAGATGCTCATCATGCATCAAATTTTTTCATGGCTAACTTAGTTCATTTTTATAACTAAGTTCGCATTTCTATAAATCTAGCTCAAATGGAGAATTATCAGTCTAGATGTTTGCCCTGCATACCTAGGGTTCAACTAGGATTGAAATTTACAATTTCTAACATGGTTGGAACATATTGGTTTTCAAAGCGGTAAAACAATTTAGCATACATTCCAACTAGTTAAAGAGTTATAAACTGAATTCGTAAAAAAAAATGCGCTATAGTATGAAAAACCCACTCACCTTACTAGGAGTCCAACAACGAGAATTTCACCTCGTGATGGCTCAACAACCTAGAAAATATAGTCATAACATGAAAATTAGAAAACTCTAAAAGTCACTATTCACGCCGGAAAACACTATTCACTCGCCGGAAACACTATTCACGCCGAAACCTAAAAACCCTATATTCTAGTATAGAAACTAATTCTAAGACTATCTATGGAAAGAAATTCGGTAAAACGAAGCCTAAAACGCGATTAAACGGAGTTTTACCTTTGAAGGTACTATTCACGCGATTTTTCGGCGACCTTCTGACGACTTTCCGACGAAATTGATTGGTGGGATTTGTAGCTCTTTTTCCCACGAGTCCAACGATACCTTACTTGCTCAAATCGGACGTCCGGATGATGAGATATCTTAGAGAGAAGTTTGAGAAAAATTTTAGAGAGAGAGAGTTAGGGTTCAGATGAAAGAGAAATGAACGAAAAGGGGGGTCCGCAAAAAAAAGCTATCTGACGAATCTCGCCGCCGGCGAACTCATTCTCGCCACGGCGAGCCGCGATTTTCGCCACCGGCGAACTTATTTTCGCCGCGGCCAGATTCGAAACCAGAAAACTCATGCTCTCGGGAAAATACCGCATCATTCTCGCCGCGGCAAACATGTTCTCGCCGCGGAAAACTCCATTTCGCTGAATTTGACAAAATGTTCAACATAAAAGTTGTAGCCCTTTCTCTTAGCTTTCCGTAGCCACTTGAATCACCTAATTTGGAGTTTATATGAAGGAGTTATGCATAAAATAGTGAGCAAAGGTCCAAAAGGCGGTTCGGTTGGTTCGGTTCTTTTAAAAAAAAAAAAAAATTTTTTTGCCAAATTTTTTTAATTTTTGGCCCATTTAAATTTTTTTGGGCCTAATTTTTTTTAATTTTTGGGCTTATTTCAAATTCTTTGGGCCCATTTTAAAAAATTTAAAAAAAATTATGTAAAATATTTTTAAAATATAATAAAAAATAAATTTAATAATATAAATTAAATATATTAAAAATAATTTGGTTCGGTTCAGTTTGGTTCGGTTGGACTGTCTCAACCGAACCAAACCGAACCGAACCGGTCGGTTTTTAAAAAAAAAATCGAACTAAACCGATTTTAATCGGTTCGGTTCGGTTTTTGGTCGGTTCGGTTCGGTTTTTTCGGTTTAGTTCGGTCCGGTTCGATTTTTGTTCACCCCTAGCCTCAAGCCACATAGAATGAGTATTATGAGAGAAATATCATTTGCAAGCATAAGAAGCGAGGAAACCAAGAGATATATATAGCAGAGCATGATTGATGAACACATATCAACGAACAACGACAAAGCAGCACACCCTATTATTATAAAAATATAAGAAGATCAACAAATACTAAATAAAAATGAAATACAACCAAATAAAGAGTAAAAGAAGAATTCTTCAAGATCTTCAAACACACTATATCTTTTTACCTTTTTTGAGAGTATAGTTTTTTTTTTAAGAGTTTTCTTATTAGGCTATCAAGTCCATAATTATATAGGTAAAGAGTTAAATATAAATTTTTAAACACTCTATTCAACACTCGAAGTCTTATAAAAGAGGAATGGCTATACAGCAAGAAAAAAATTGCCATAAAAATTTAAACTAAAAAAAAAGTAAAAAAAGAAAGAGAACGGTGTAATTCCCACCATTATTTCGTGTGACAGTCCAGAAGTTGGAGGTAGGGGCGTTCACAAATTTAGTTCGATCAATTTTAGAAATTGAATTAAACCGAACTGATAATAAATATTTTATTAAAAAATAAACCTATTCAATTTAGTTAAAATTTTTAAAATCAAACTAAACCAAAATCAAACCATCATCATAATCGGGTGACAGCCCCAGAAGTTGGAGGTTTCGTGGCCTGGTTTTGAACAAAAGGTTCCGCGGTGCAAAGTTAACTCTTGGGTGAACAAATTTCTAGCTGAATCCTTCTTCTTTTTTCTGGGTCGGGCCACACGGCCAACAATTCAATAACAAAGGCCCAATGCCCACTTGTGTGGCTATCATTTTTTTTTTACTATGGTGGAACTTTTATCCTCCCAAAGAACGCCTTCCATAATTTCACATACCTTACAAGCCAGTTGGTTCAGTTGTTATTTTGATTTTTTTTTTTTCAGATGTTTCGAGAGTATACAACTCTAAAAATACCATATCGATGTGATAGAGCGTGACCTTAGGATATATTTAAAAGTTAGGAGACGAAAGAAAATGAAATTTTTTTTTTTAAAAAAAGAAAGAGACAAAAAGAAAGAAAGAAGAATAAATGGTTAAATAATAATTTTTCTTCTTTTTCATTTCGACCCTCTTAAAATTTAGAACTATGAATAATAAAAAATATTTGAAAGTCAGTGAATACTTCTTTTTTTTTTCCCCTTCATATATTCTAAAAAAAGGGAATGCCTATCTTTAAGTTTCGCTTTTCTTAAATTCTTCTATGTTTTCAGGAAATGAATCCTTTTGGCGCAGCAGAGGATGCAAAGCCGCGTTTTGGTTTTTTATCTTCCTTTTTTTTTTAATTTATTTTAATAACAGTATATTTATTTAAATTAAATTAAATCATCAAAAAATTTCAATTTTTATTTTTATATTTAAAAAATATTTGTTTTAAATTTTAATTTTTTAAACATTTTACTTAAAATAATAATGAATTTTTTTATTTTTTGTTTTAAAATAAATAGTTCTTTTGATTTCTTAAAGACATATACATTTTTTATTTAATTTTTAAAATTTTAATTTATTTTAAAAAATATTTTTAGATTTACTCTATTAATAAATATTTAACACATTTTTTATCTATTATAATTACATAGTTTATGTGAAGATATAATTTAGTTAAATAATCATTTTAATTATTGAAGATGTAATTTAATTTAATTTTTGTTTTTTTAATTAAATTAAAATAAACTTATTGTTATTAAAATAAATTAAAAATAATAAAATAGAGAAAAAAATTTAAAATAACTGTTTTTAGCACATTTTTTTTATCTACTATAATTAAGAATTTATATAATTTAAATAAAAACATAATTTAAGTAAGTTCTTATTTTGATTAATTAAACAAATTTATTAAGCTTCTATTGATAAAATTAAGATGAAAATATTTTTAAAGAAAAATAATTCTTTAAGTAAGATTTAAAAATTGTTTTATTAAAATAAATAAATAAATAAAGGATAAGAAAAGCAAAAATCAGAAAAGGATCCATGTCCATGTTTTCTTCTATTTAAATATATTTTAAAAATCGTTCTACTAAAATATTTAATTTATGTCAAAATTAGAAGACACCCAATAAGAATAATAATGCTATTTTCCACATCAAGAAAATTTAATAATAATAATGCCTATTTTCTACCAAAAGCTATTTATGGTGGAATAAGCACGCACTGGCATTTAATGAGCTAAGGAAGGAAAAAGCCACTGCAAAAAAGTTTTTTAATTTGAAGTTTATAACTTTATTTGATAAAATTAATTTATAAATTAATTAAAAATTTATAAATTATATATTATTTTAAATAATTTATAATTTATAAAATTTTAATTATTTAAATAAATTAATTTATTAAATATTTTTAATTTATTCAAATAAATTTATAAATTAATTAAATAAACTATAAATTAATTTATTAGGCTTGTCAAACATATTCTATATTAAAATTAATTATAAATAGAATTTATTTTCATTCAAATTAAAATATGTCACCAGTTGATGTTAAAGAATTGATCTCGTGATAATATACAATATGTGATTTTAGGTATATAATTGCAAAAATTAAATCTTAGTTAAAATTTTAATTAAGTTCAGTTTGGGAGTAATTATTTTTATAGTTTTTTTAATCTTGACATTAAAAGTCTAATTTTGATCAAACCAGAAAAATAATTAATTTTTTTAACTCAAAGATTAAGGATATTTTTAAGTTTTACATAGGCTCAGTTTTCTTTTGTTAACATAATGCATTTAAAATTTTAATTTTAAAGTGTTCTCATGATAACTCAATCCATGTTAATAAGAAAAATAATATTATTTACTCTTTCTAATCAGCATAAGCTAACTATCGTATGCTTGAATCGAGGATAATGGAGAAGAAAATGAGAGAATCATTGAAACATTCTCTTTTGAGAGTTTATGGAGAAGAAGAAAGAATTTTTAAATTACCTTCTAAAATTCTCTAAACTCCTCTCTCTCTCTCTCTCTCTCTCTCTCTCTCTCTCTCTCTCTCTCTCTCTCTCTCTCTCTCTTATAAATTAAAGTTTCCTTTATTGCTAATTTGGAGAATTTTTTAGGACAAGATAATAATTAATGATTAAGTTATTCTTTATTTTTAAAACTTTTTATCAATAAAAAAATTAATTATTTTGATAAAAATAAATTTATAAAAATATATTATTATCAACTTTTGTATAAAGTTTTAACGTATAATAGAAAAATAAATCAGGTTGATTGCTTAAAGCTCAAGTGACAACTTTTGAATAAAAAATAAATTATGTCTAACGGTAAGATAATATTTTTAACGTATAATATATTATTAAACATGTTTTATTGATTAACAATAAAAAATAGTATATTACGACGATGATTATTCACTTAACTTATCATACATTGTCCATGTATAAAATTGGGGAAGTTTCTTTCAACCAAAATTAAAATATAGTATCTATTATTATGACATATTTATGTTATACATTTAAAATTGGGGCATTATAAGCTAATTACTATTATTATTTTCTATAATAAATAATATTTGAAAATTATAAATAATTTGTGTGTGTATCACTAAATGTATTTAAATAATTTATTTTATTTTATTTTATTTCTTTTAAGCATGATGAAAAATGAATATTACTTTTGTACGACGTAAACTACATTTCAAAAAAAATTAATTTATTGAATGAGATAATTTTAAAATTTAAATACTATTTTAAATATCAATAGCTATCTAATATGAAATATATCAAGCTCTTTAAGATAGTAACAAGATCTCCCAAGGTATGTTTGGTTGGTGAGTTTTCAATTTTTATTTTTAATGAAAATAAAAAATAAGGCGTGTTTATTTATCGTTTTTTATTTTTACTTTTTAAAAAATATTTTTAAAATTTTTCCAAATATTAAAAAAATATTTTTAGAAATTTTAATATCATAGTGCACTATAACGGTAACAATTATTTTGAATTTATTATAACATGGTTGAACTTTGTTTTACTGTTTAAATGAAAAAAAGAAGAAGATATTAACGATAAATTTAAATCTTCATCATAGTCGCCTGCGTTAAAATCAATAAACTTTTAATGACTTTTAGTTATTACTTGTTACTTATTTTTATTCATTTTAATTACAAAAAATGAAAAGAATTTTGTATTTATTCTATTACGGTTGATTAAGAAAAATCTCAGAGTTAAATGTCCTCTGTGAATCATTTTCTTTTCAAAGTAAAAAAATAACTCTATTGAATAAAATGAAAAGAAAAAAAAAACCTAAAGAGGGTGTAAATGGATTTCATTTCATAATCTCAAATCTCCAAAAGATTTGAAGACTTAAGAAACTAGAAATGAAATTAGCAGGGGAACAAGGTGATTTTGTAAGTGGGACTCTAACGATGTATTTGGTTTGTAAAAATAATTTTTACTTTTTATTTTTTATATTTTTAAAAATATGTTTGATTTATATTTATATTTTAATTATATGATTATATTTTTAATTTATTTTCATTTTTATTATTTTTTAATTATATAAATAATAAAATATAGTTCACATAATTTAAAATAATTGTAAAAATATTACAGTTACAATTTATTATAGTACTGAAAATTTTAAAAATAAGTTTTAAACATTTTCAGAATTTTTGAAAATTTTAAAAATATTTTCTAAAAATAAAAACAAAAAGTAATAAATAAACACATTTTTATGATTATTTTTAAATTTTAATGAAATTGAAAATTGAAAATATTGATACCAAACAGACCCTATCATACTAAAGTGTGCGCTTGATGAGCATAATTTCACGCCAACCAAAATAAGGTCTGATACATAAAGACTTGGTTGTGGATGTTGCATTTAAAAACTATTTTGAAGTTTAAAATTCTTGTGAGTTTTTTTTCACTCTTGACTATTTTAATAAATTCATATCGTCTGGCTCACTCATTCAAAGGCTTAATTTTAAAATATCACTTTGAAATTGAAGAAATTTTTTAAAACTAAGACAAGATGATAAAAGGGTTGTTTGATTATATTTTTATAAATTAATTTTTAAAATTATATTTAAAAATTAATTTACAAAATAAAAGTATAAAAAAATTTGTTTGATAAATTATTTCAAAAATATATTGTTCTCTGTATTTTAGAAATAAAAATAATTATTTTTGTTTTTTTTTGCTTTAGAAATAAGTGTTTTTAAAATAAAATAAAAAAATAAATTTTCAAACAAGTTTTTTTATTTTAAAAAGATTTAAAAATAAAAATTTATTTTAAAAATAATTTTCAAACAAGCTCAAAATTACTGTAAACCATACATTGGATGATGGGTGTCTATAAACTATTCTAAGAAATTCTTTTTATTTTTTGAGTATATTTAGATAATTTTTACTTTTCGGATTAGTATCAATAGATATTTTAAAAAATATTTTAATTTAAATGTTTTTAAATATTTCAAAAAATATTAAATCAGATTCAATAAATAAATAAAAATAGTTATCTTGTTACAATATTTAATAATAATTTTTATCTCAAAATTTAAAATATCAACAGAATTTTTATTTCTCTTTGTATATAACTATTGTAAATGTGGTGGAAATTCATTATTGAATGAAATTGTTTTCATTTTATCACCATTTAAAACTTAAAACAGTTTAATAGCCTAAAAAAAACTTGAAAGAGTCCTCTAGCACATGGATGTATGATATTCTTCATTGGTATTATTTTAAATTCTATATTGCCGCCAACCTTATCTTTCTCTTTCATGGTGCTATAAACAATTTTTTTATCTGTTGTAATCTATTCTAAACTTAATTTTTGATTTCAAAATATCTTCATTTCAGATTAATTCTGACTTTTTTTACATGCACCCTATATCTCAGATCATTGTAATTCAAACTATTTTTACAATTAGTTGTCTATATTAGATTTTTGTGTGTCAAGAAGCATTATATTTTAGATGGGCAAGAAACTTTGAATGGCTCAATCTCTTTATCATCTTTTTAAAAAAAAAAATTGATTTACGGGTAAAAGAGTTCTTGATTCTATTATCTCACTGACAAGACAATATGGTAGTGGTTAAATAAGCTGTGAACCTTATTGATAGTTAGATACGTTATGAGCCTTACTGAACTCACTCCTAATTTTACAAAATGCCTAAAATATATGTTAGAGTTTATGATTGATTACCAAAACCAAACTAATATCTAAAAATGAGATTTTACAATAATCAAACTAAAAAGTTGAACCATAACAAGGGCATTTCATTTAGTGCCAGGATTACCAAGCACATTTTTTAAACTTTCGTCTTTTGTGTTGCTTTTGGATTGTCCATTTCCTCCTTCTTATTTTTTAATACAAGTGATTGTCCATTTCCAAGAGCATATGACTTATAGTAAATTGGGGGTAGTTACGTAACGGCCTATCCTTAAATTTAATATGATTTTTTTGGGTATTTCAAACATCAGAAAATGTAAAAAATTGTTGAATTTGAATATTAAAAAAATAATCATATATTCGTCCATCGCCATTCCTAGTTTGAGTCATTAACTTGTGTGAATTTAATCAATCTATTGTTTGAATTTATTTATATTTATATTAAATATTAAATTTATATATATAATAATTAAGATTTTAAGTTAAATAATGTGTAAACTCAAATAAAACTAGATATTGACGTGTAATTAAATTTTAATTAGATGCCTCTAATTAATTCTTTTTCCACTTAAATTGATATAGTTTTATTTTAAAAAAAAAATTGGCCTTGTGAAAGAGAAAAGAAGGAACAAAAAAAGTGTCTGTTTGTTGCCGCTACAAAGTAGAAAGGAAAAAGAAGGTGGTTCAGAAGTAGCAAAGGGGACACAGCAATACACAAACATGTTAGTTCACCTACCAAATCTGGAATAACAAACTTCAGGAGAAATTACCCGCATGAGAGGGGCACTTCAGTCATTTCAAAGTAGCTGTGCCTTTTAATTTGCTCATTTTAGTCGTAATAAATAAATAAGATAAGGAGGTGTGCTTTTTATTTTTATTATTTAAATTCAAACTTTGAAATTAAGATATAATAAAATTTATATTTTTTGAATAGAGGTGGTGCTAATAGAGGTGGTGTCACCAGCAAAATCTTTAAAATTAAAGAAAGGAACATCTTTACTACGTCTACTATAGTGTAGGCTTTGTTTGGATAGAGGAATACTATTTTTTTCCTAATAATGTCCATGACGTTTTGTTTAGAAATTTATTTTAACAATTAAGTTTTTTTGGATAAATTGATGATGCATTTGTGGGAACTCATTTGTAGTTATATTTTTTCATGTATAAAGTTTTTTAAATCATGATTAAGTTGATGATAAAATTCAGAGTATATGGCTGTTTTATTCCTCGAAATACATATACATTTTTCAATTTGATCGTTTAAAGTTTACTTTTCATTTTAATCTTTCAAAAATTGTTTAATTTTCAAAAATATACTCACATTAATTCTATTAATAGATTTACTGATTGACTTCCTCAAAAACTTATTTAATCTAATTAACTTTGTACTTCACATTTTATTTAATGATATGGATTTAGTTATAAAAAAAAAATTAGTTGTCACTTTACTTTTTGAACAGTAAATTAAATTAGATCAAGTAAGTATCTAATGACCAATTAAATTCTTAATTAAGCTATATACATAAATTTGTTAATAAAATTAATATGAAGATATTTTTTAAAATAACATAATTTTTGAATTACTAAAATGAAAATATGTATGTTTTGAGTACTAAAAGAGCAATTCAGAATATATTTCAGCTCAAAATCTCAAAAGGAAGGTGGCAAAATTTATGTGTCCCTAATTTACTAATGTGAATGTCCCTATGGATATCCTTCAACTTTCCGTGTTCCTGCTTTAGCACTGATATAGAAAAATCGCAACGTCTCGATTTTCAATGACGAAACTTGCTCCCAACCGTTGATAGAATAAAAAAAAATCATCAACGTTTTTCACCCCAAAATAAAAAATAATTAACCAATTAAAAGAGTCTCTTAATAATATTAATAAATTGAATTCTTGTTGTTATAGCATGCATTCCTTTCCTGGAGCAAATTGCTGAAATTTTTAAATATATTAATATAATTAAAAAAAATTATTCCTATGTAATTATTTTTGGGATATGCCTGTGTATTTATTTTACGATAGGATAAATTAATAAATTAATAATTTGTTCTTTAAATTTATAGACTGACTTAGTTGTAATTCTTAAATTCTTTTGAGTACATGAATTAATTATTAAAAATAATAAATTAGTTATATATTAGTTTGTCTTTTAAGAGATTAATATTCAACGAATTTCATATTTTTAAAAATTTAAAAAATTAACATATAATGAGTTAATAATTTTATAAATTAATTGTACATTCAAAAAATTTTAAAAACTAAAACTATATAAAATTATAAATATAGAAATCAAATTGTTAATTAGTTTAATCTTTTATAATATATTTAACATCATTGTTGTTTGTTGATGGTAGATATTTTGGGATTAGACCTTGTTTCTTTAGTCATAGCCTCTCACCACATAGGTTGAATATTTACGAGAGAAATATCATTTGCAAGTATCAGAAGCGAGGAAACCAAGAGATATAGCAGAGCGTGACTGAGTCCTTTTATTGATAAGAGTTATGCATATTTGACATTGGGCTCTGATTTTTTTTTTCTTCTAGTTTAGAGTCTCACTTGGCTATCAATATACCAACTCCATTGTGGGGCTATCATTTTTTTCTTATGGTGGAACTTTTATCCTCCCAAAGAACGGCTTCGATAATTTCATTTACCTTACAAGCCATTTGGTTCAGTTGTTATTGGTTTTTTTTTTCAGATGTTTCGAGAGTATACAATTCTAAATATACCATATGGATGTGATAGAGTGTGACCTTAGGATATATTTAAAACTTAGGAGAATAAAGAAAATGAAAAAAATTTAAAGAAAGAGAAAAAAAGAAGAAAGAAGAATAAATGGCTAAATAATAATTTCTCTTCTTTTTCATTTCGATCCTCTTAAAAGTTAGAACTATGAATAATAAAAAAAATATTTGAAAGTCAGTGAATACTTCTTTATTTTTTTCCCTTCATATATTATAAAGAAAGGGAATGCCTATCTTTAAGTTTCACTTTTCTTAAATTCTTCTCTTTGTTTTCTTCTATTCAAACATATTTTTAAAATAATTCGACTAAAATATTTAATTTATGTCGAAATTGGAAGAATCCCTAACAATAATGCCTATTTTCCACCAAAAAGCTATTTATGGTGGAATAAGCACGTACTGGCGTTTAATGAGCTACGGAAGAAGGAAAAAGCTATTTGCTGCAGAAAAAGTTTTTTAGTTTGTTGTCAATATCAAAATTAATTACAAATAACATTCCCTTTCCGAGATAATAAATGGACATGAATTATTTCCTACAGGTCATCAGTTGCTGTATTGTATAAATGACTGCCATTTTAGACCTTCGACGTGATCGAAGATGACATCTATTCCCTCATACAATTCGTAAACCTAGCCTATCTTATCTGAATTCCAATATTCCTCTATCAATTAATTAAATAAAATATCAAATTAAATTGAATTTATTTTCATTCAAATTAAAATATGTTACCAATTGATGTTAAAGAATTAATCTCGTGATAATATTCAATATGTGACTTTAGGTATATAATTGCAAAATTTAAATCTTAAAGTTAAAATTTTAATTAAGTTTAACTTGAGAGTAATTATTTTTATAATTTTTCTAATCTCGACATTAATAGTCTAATTTTGATCAAACTAGAAAAATAATTAATTTTTTTAATACAAATATTAAGAATATTTTTAAGTTTTACATACTCTAAGTTTTCTCTTGTTAACAGAATGCATTTAACATTTTAATTTTAAAGTATTCTCATGATAACTCAATCCATGTTAATAAGAAAAATCATATTATTTAATCTTTCTAATTATTATGTTTGAATCGAGAATAATAGACTGGAAAATGAGAGAATCATCGAAACATTCTCTTTGAGAGTTTATGGAGGAGAAGACAGAATTATTAAATTACCTTCTAAAATTCTCCAAACTCCTCTCTCTCTCTCTCTCATAAATTAAAGTTTCCCCTTATTGCTAATTTGGAGATTTTTTTAGGACAAGCTAATATTTAAGTATTATGTTATTCTTTATTTTTATAAATAAAAAATTAATTATTTTGATAAAAATAAATTTATAAAAATATATTATTATCAATTTTTGTATAAATTTTTTAACATATAATAGAAAAATAAATTAGGTTGATGGCTTAAAGCTCGAGTGGCAACTTTTGAATAAAAAAAAATTAATTCCAACGGTAAGATACTATTATTAACTGTAACATAATATATTATTAAACATGTTTTATCGGCTAACAATAAAAAATAATATATTAGGATGACGAACATTAACTCAACTCAACTTATCCATATATAAAATTGGGAAAGTTTCTTTCAACCAAAATTAAGAAATATAGTAGTTAACCAAAGAAAACTAAAATATAGTATCTAATATTATGACCAATTTATGTTATACATTTAAAATTGGGCATTATAAGCCAATTACTATTATTATTTTCTATAATAAATAATATTTGAAATTATAAGTAATTTGTGTGTGTATAAATAAATGTATTTAAATAATTTATTTTACTTTATTTACTTTAATCATGATGAAAAAGAATATTACTTTGGTACTTAAACCATATTTCAAAAAAATTAATTTATTGAATGAGATAATTTTAAAATTTAAATACTATTTTAAATATCAATAGTAATCTAATATGAAATATATCACGCTCTTAAGATAGTAACAACATCTCTTAGGGTATGTTTATTTTTAATGAAAATAAAAAAATAAGGTGTGTTAATTTACTATTTTCTATTTTTATTTTTAGAAAAATATTATTTAAATTTTTAAAAATGTTAAAAAAGTATTTTTAAAATTTTTAATACTATAGCTGTAACAATTATTTTAAATTTATTAAATTGGTGTTTGTATCTTGATATGGTGATCAAAGAATAAACATGTTTCGTATTAATTTTTTTCATAAATTACAAACTGCATATTATTGATAAATAAAATAAAAAATAATATTTAAACTATTTTTAAATTTTATTAATATTTTTAATAAAAATAAAATATTTTTAATTATTTTTATAATTATATTATTTTTAAATAATTTTTTAAAGCCAAATAATATTATTTTATTATTTTTATATTTCAAGGATATTTTTATATTTTTGTCAGTTTTTAATTTCATTACTATGTTATTTAAAGCATATCAAACGCAAAAAAATAATAGAGATTTTATTTATTTTCATCGCATACTAAACATAATTTTTTTTACAATATTCCATTCTATTCTCAATTCTTTTTTTTATTTTTTATTTACCACCAACCAAACGATACCTAAAGGTGTGTTTGATTTGTAAAAATATTTTTTATTTTTATTTTTTTAAAATATTTTTTATTTTTTATATTTTTAAAAATACGTTTAATTGATATTTTTATTTTTATTATTATTTAATTATATAATTATATTTTTAATTTATTTTTTTATTTTTATTTTTATTTTTTTAATTATATAAACAATAAAATATTATTCATATAATTTAAAATAATTATAAAAATACTACAGCTACAATTTATTATAGTGTTAAAACTTTAAGAAAATAACTTTTTAACGTTTTCAAAATTTTTAAAATTTTTAAAAATATTTTGTAAAAATAAAAACAAAAATTAATAAATAAACAAATTTTTATAATTATTTTTAAATTTTAATGAAATTGAAAATTAAAAATGCTGAAACCAATTAGACCCTATCGTACCAAAGTGTGCACTTGACGAAGATAATTTCATGCCAACCAAAATAAGGTCAGAGACATAAACACGTGGTCGAGGATGTTGCGTTTAAAAACTATTTTGGAATTTGAAATTTTTGTGAGTTTTTTCATGCTTAATACTTTAATAAATTCATATCGTCTAGCCTACTCATTCAAAGGTTTAATTTCAAAATATTACTTTGAAATTGAAGAAAATTTTAAGACAGGATGAAAAAGGGGTTGTTTGATTATATTTTTTTAAATTACTTTTTTAAATTATATTTAAAAATTATTTTAAAAAATAAAAGTATAAAAAAATATGTTTAATAAATTATTTCAAAAATATATAATTCTTTGTATTTTAGAAACAAGCTTTAGAAGTAAGTGTTTTTAAAATTTAATTTTTAAAAATCTTTTTAAAATTAAAAAACTTGTTTAAAAATTATTTTCAAATAAGCTCAAAAATACCGTAAACAATACAACGGGTAATGGGTGTCAATAAACTATTTAAAAAAAATTATTTTCATTTTTTTTGGTATATTTAGATAATTTTTACTTCTCGGATTCGTATCAATAGTTATTTTAAAAAATATTTTAATTTAAATATTTTTTTAATTTAATTATTTTATAATATTTCAAAAAATATTAAATCTGATTTAATAAATAAATAAAAATAGTTATCTTGTTACAATTACAATAACTTTTATCTCAAAATTTAAAATATCAATAGAATTTTTATTTCTCTTTTTATATAACTATTGTAAATGTGGTTGGAATTCATTATCTATTGAATTTTTTTTAAATTTTATCACCATTTAAAACTTAAAACAGTTTAATAGCCTAAAAAAAAACTTAAAAGAGTCCTCTAACACATTGATGTATCATATTCTCTATTAGTATTATTTTAAATTTTATATTGCTGCCAATCTTATCTTTCTCTTTTATGGTGATATAAACAATTACTTTATTTGTTATAGTCTATTCTAAACTTTATTTTTGATTTTAGAATATCTTCATTTCAAATTAATTCTGACTTTTTTACATGCACCCAATATCTTATATCAGTGATTCAAACTATTTTTGATGAGATCATGGCAAGGGCTGACAAACGGAAATGGAATGCGGACCCACTTCAAGTCCCAGTTGGACCTATTACAAGAGCTCGGGCTAAAATATTCAAAGAAGCAATTAATAGTCTAATCCTAGAGGCCCATCAAGGAGATACTTGCATTACGGCAAAAGAAGAGCTAACTCTGGTCCATGTCATTAAAACCCATTTAAATATGGGCCAAGATTAGCCAATTTAAATATGGACCTAAAGTACAAGAAGATTCAAGCATGAAGATTGAATATAGGCCCAAAATCAATGAGTTATTTTATGGCCCAATTTAGGCTGCGTTTTTCTGATTTATTTTTCCTTGTTTGACTAGAAGAGGTTTTCCTAAACTCTTTAGGAGTTTCAAGTTTAGTATTTGATGGTTTCCTTGTCTGACTAGAAGAGGTTTTCCTAGTTTTCCTTGTCTGACTAGAAGAGGTTTTCCTAGTTTTCCTTGTCTGACTAGAAAAGGTTTTCCTAACTCTGTAGGAGTTTCCTATTTCTAGGTTTCCTTATTCTATAGGAGTTTTCTATTACTTTTCCTTGTTTATTTAAGTTATTGGCCTATAAATAGGCATGTATGCTCATGAACAATTCAGATTATCATTTATATTATTGAGAGTGTTTTCTCTTTGGTTCTTTAAAGAACTTTTCTGAACTTATCAAGATTTATCTTGTGGCATTCAAGCAAGACTTATCACTCACAATCTTCTTCCTCTTTCTTGAGTGTGGCGTCTGCAATATTTCTTATACCTTTGGTTCTTATCTCTTTATAGATAACGGGTCAAGGTCATTTTATTTTTCATTTATTTTTGTTATAAATCTGATTAGAATACGATCCTTCTAAGCGGATCCCATATTGATTCCGGGTCTCACTACTCTTAGTGAGGTTCTTATCAGGGGTTCACATCATTTGGTATCAGAGCCTAAGTTCTAAATCAGGTTTGATCTATCCTATTTGTTTTCTTATTCTTATTCCATCTTACTATATCGTATTTTTTTTTTCTGTGTTCTTCGTTATTCTTATCTCCTAATTTTCGTTTTATTTCTAGTGTTCTTAGTTCAAGTACATATTCTGAAAAAAAAAATCCGAAAAAAAAATCGGAATTGAAAAAAAAAAGAAAAAACAAACAGTGCAGAATTAAAAAAAAAAGGCAAATTCGAAAAAATAAAATAAAAATAGAACCAATTATTGTTGAAATTCTAGTTCCTCCTAGATTTTGCATTCTGATCTTAAAAAAAAAACAAAGTGATCTAGTAATTCTAATTGCATCAATTTGTTTTCACTTGCTTTGATATTTGGTTTTCTTATTTTGGTTATTTTTGCTATCTCAATTGTTTCCTTTTCTCTAGTCAGTAATTTCTTTCTATTCTAGTTGCTTCTTGTTCTGATTTTCTTATCCTATTACTTGTCCTTATTTTTTTTCTAAAAGTTCTATTGCTTTGTTCCCTTTGTTTCTTAAAATTTTGTTCTTTTTCTTCTTCCTTAACTCTTTGTACTCTATTAGTTGAGATTGGATTGCTGCAAGAAAATTTTTGTGTGAGTTTGTTTGAGTTCAATAAAGAACTGAAAGAGGGGACTAAGAGAGGAAAAAGGTAAGAGGGTGTGAGCTTATAAGAGGGTAAAAGCCAAAATTTGAGTAAACACGAGTGTGAGTGCCATTAATCTTGAGAGAAACACGTAAGCTAGTGTTGTGAGAATTTGTTTTACTCTAACATTGTTTTGCAGGAAAATCATGTCCCACAACAAGGATAAAACTACTTCCGAAGGTGTGTCGGGAATGGTGGATCCAAAGTTGATGATGGAAGCTTTAGTAAGTGAGATGAGAAGAGTTTTGCGAGTGGAGATGGAGCAAATTCATGAACGGTTAGATCAAGTAGAGAATGCACATGTGGAAGAGTCCCAAAACACTGCTAATATACGTAGGAAGGGGAGAGTTCAATCAAGGGAGAATATTGAAGATGAAGAGTATTATAGATATGGTTTTGATGAAGTTGATAGAAATTTGAGTGACAACAATAGGAGATATGGTGGGAGGTTTAGAGAAGTTAGGAATCGGATTGATAATAATTTAGAAAGTATTAAAATGAAAATTCCACCCTTTCAAGGTAAAAATGATCCAGAAGTTTATTTAGAATGGGAGAAAAAGATGGAGTTGGTGTTTGATTGTCACAACTATTCTGAGTTGAAAAAGGTAAAATTGGCTGCCATTGAATTTACTGAATATGCTATTATTTGGTGGGATCAATTGATTTTAAGCAGGAGACGAAATGAAGAAAGACCCATTGAGACGTGGGAGGAGATGAAAGCAGTTATGAGGAGGCGATTTATTCCAAGCCACTACCATAGGGACTTGTTTAGGAAATTGCAAAGCCTTACTCAAGGTTCTAAAAGTGTTGAAGACTACCATAAGGAGATGGAGATAGCCATGATTCGAGCCAATGTGGAGGAGGACCGAGAAGCTACAATGGCGAGATTCTTAGTTGGCTTAAATCGTGATATAGCGAATGTGGCGGAGTTGCAACATTATGTGGAATTGGATGACATGGTGCACATGGCCATAAAGGTGGAGCAACAACTAAAAAGGAAAGGATCCTCAAGAATGGGACAAAATTCGAGTTCTTCTTCAACATGGAAGTCGAATTGGAGTAGGAGGGATGAAAAACCTAAGGCCGAACCTTCCAAAGAAAATAAAAATGGAGGCACACCAAATGCAGGTAAAACTATTTCCCAACCTTCTAGAACTAGAGATGTTAAATGTTTTAAGTGTTTGGGAATGGGTCATATTGCTAGTCAATGTCCAAATAAAAGAGTAATGATATTGAAAGAAGATGGTGACATTGAGACCGAAGGTGAGTCCGATGATGAGTCTATGCCCCCTTTGGAGGATGCAAGTGACGTTGAGTATCCCATTGATGGAGAACTTTTGATTACAAGGAGAGCTCTTAGTGTGCAAATCAAACAAGATGAAGAGGTACAACGAGAAAATATTTTTCATACTAGATGTCATGTTAATAATAAAGTATGTAGCATGATTATTGATGGGGGAAGCTGTACTAATGTAGCTAGCACTAGTTTGGTTGAAAAATTGAGTTTGGCCACTTTAAAGCATCCAAAGCCATATAAGTTACAATGGTTGAATGATTGTGGAGAAATTAAAGTGACTAAACAGGTGTTGGTGTCAATCTCCATTTGAAAGTACAAAGATGAAGTTTTATGTGATGTGGTGCCAATGCAAGCAAGACTTATCACTCACAATCTTCTTCCTCTTTCTTGAGTGTGGCGTCTGCAATATTTCTTATACCTTTGGTTCTTATCTCTTTATAGATAACGGGTCAAGGTCATTTTATTTTTCATTTATTTTTGTTATAAATCTGATTAGAATACGATTCTTCTAAGCGGATCCCATATTGATTCCTACTCTTGATGAGGTTCTTATCAGGGGTTCACATCAATTTTTACAATTAGTTGTCTATATTAGATTTTTGTTGTCAAGAAGCATTATACTTTAGATGAGCAAGAAATTTCGAATGGCTGAATCTCTTTATCATCTTTTTGTTAAAAATTTTGATTTACGGGTAAAAGAGTTTTTGATTCTATTATCTCACTGACAAGACAATATGGTTATGGTTAAATACGCTGTGAACCTTATTGATAGTTTTTTTTTTTTGGTACAAGAGATGAGCAAGGGATCGAACCTAAGATCCCTTGCTAAGCTATCCACCCCCCTCACCACTAGATCACACCTAGTGGCTTCCTTATTGATAGTTAGATAAGCTATAAACCTTACTGAACCCACTTTTAATTTTGCAAAATGCTTGAAATATATGTCAGAGTTTATGATTGATTACCAAAACTAATCTAATATCTAAGAATGAGATTTTACAATAATCAAACTAAATAGTTGAAGCATAACAAGGACATTTCATTTAGTGCCAGGATTACCAAGCACATTTTTTAAACTTTCGTCTTTTGTGTTGCTTTTGGATTGTCCATTTCCTCTTTTTTTTTTTTTTTTTAACAAGTGATTGTCCATTTCCAATAGCATATGACTTATAGTAAATTGGGGGTAGTTCGGTAACGGCCTAGCCTTGGTGTTCTTGGATAAGGTTGCAGCCCAAGATCCTAGGGTAGGGCAGCTGTGTAGGGCTAAAGGCCTCATGTAGGGGAGTGGGCCTAAGAGTTTAGGGCAGGATAACTATGTAGAGATTTTGGGTTGTTACACTCAAGTTTCTTTCCAATAAAATAAGGTAAGGGTGAAGTCTTTGGCTCTTAAGGTAGAATGTGTAATTTATAACAAAAATTAAGATAAAAAAGATAATTATATTTATTAATTTTAATAATTTACAATATTTTGATTAGGAAGTACATTAGACTTATATTTACTCTATAAATATCTTCGAGTGTCTATGCAATAAAATAAGGACAATTAAAATATGTTAATTTGGTGTTGTGAAATAGCACTCTATTTTAGTCCACTTGTTATATAAAATTGGACGTCATGCTATTAAGACTTATAATTTGATAGAAGCATTTATCTAAGTAATTTCTGCAAACAGGAACAAATTGTTTTGTACCATCTAATTATTTTTCTAATTTGTAAAATGGAGTAAAAAAATTTGAAATATAAAAACCAACCAAAGTGCTAATTGTCACTCATCTTTTCATTGTTCTCTTTTAATTTTATGTAAGTTTTATTTAAAACACAAAATTTTAATTCATATCCTACAATAAACATGAAAGATAAACACTATCATTTTTTGAGTCAATTTGTCTTTATTACATGAAAAAATCCAAAGTCCTTTAAGTCTTCCTACAATTTTAACATACATTGACAGATACTCAAGTCATAATCTATTTGTCTATGCAAAAGTCATATTTGTTAGAAATTATTTCTATATTTACTATTTGGCATCAATATTGTTGAATTATAAGCCCACGGTGTGCAATATAAATTCCACAATAAATTCTTGATCTTTGACGTCTTATTAGAAAATTTTGTCTTAATTTATTACTTGGAAAAGTCGAAAGTCATCTCTAAGTCAAGGTGGATGTACAATAAATGAAATGGAAAATGATAACCTTATGCCATTGATTGATTTTTTAACCCCTAAAATGGGATGAAAAATTTTGAACACAATAATCATGAATTGTCTAAAAATGTGTGTACAATAGCCAATTTAATCAACTATCATAAAATATTATATTTTTAATTGTACTTTTTTTTCAAATTAATTAATTTTAATAATTGATCTTCTAATATATCTGTTTAGTGCAATTATCTCTATACAGTTTAAATTAAATGTTAGTGCTAATTGTTACTCTTATTTTTCAGTTGTAACTAAGTTTTATATATTTAAAATACAAAAAGTCTGATTCATACCTTACGTTGAGCATGAAAGATAGCAATTCCATTTTCTATGTCAATAGACTTTGTCTTTAGTACATGGACATGGAAAAGTCCAAAGTCATCTTTCAGCTCTCCCCACAATTTTAGCATGCATTCATGGACACCCAAGCCACATAAATGTGTTTGTTTATACAAAAATGATATTTGGTAAATGGTTTCTATACTGATTACTTGGCATCAATATTCCAAAAAATGTATTGGATATTTATATTTTATTATATATTGTCAATATCTTAATAAAGAAAAGTTTAGAGTTAGCTTAGTAGATAAGAGAGGATGACATCCTTCATAATGAACATGGTTTCAATTATTTTAGAAAATATTTCAAGATTAAAATCCTAATATACTGAGCCCAAGAGGGTCCCTTCCGGGACATCCAGTAAAATGAAAGATAGATGGAGAGTGCACCCAAAGATTTTTCTTTACCCTAAGTTCTACAGAAATATAATAATTTTATTACCCAAAAAAAAATCTTACACAAACACACTATTCCTCAATTAAAAGCCACCGCCAACTATTCTTATGAAGTCTTCCATGAAAATATCTTATGAATTTTCCTTTTTAATAGTATTCATTATTGTGTCTAATATATCTTAATATCTGCACATAATGTTGTTAATAATACATCTTTTAGAATGATAATTTTAAATTCAAATTTCCATCAAAATCAATTAAAAAAAATGGGTCACATATTATTATTTGATTTCGTAGGGGCATATTTTTACAATCAATTTCTTAATTTTAAATTTCTACGTAACATTTATTTTTCCCCCGGAAAGTGTTTTTGAATTTCAATGCAACAGATGAAAACATATTTTACTTCAGCTTGGTGGAAAAGTATTCCACTTTACTCCAACTTGCTATATTTTGTAAAGATAAATCATCTCATGACCTGTGATCAGACATCATATCCAGATTCCAAAGACATGCAACTACACCTTGCACGAGGGTTTTTAAATTTTGTTTTTAAGTCCTTGTTTTGAATCTATTATTCTTTCACAACAGCATTATTGTATTTAAGATTTTTCAAAATGCTTTCTTAAAAAATTGGCTAAATTATTTTGTTAGTCTTTTAACTTAATTTTAAATTTTTTTTAGTATGTTAATTAAAAAAATTATCTAAAATTTTATAACTTTAAAAAAGTCTTAAATCTTTTTAGAGTAAAATATTTTCCCGTTCACGAAGACGTAGCAGGAAAGTTGACATTTCGTAAAATATATCTTCTACCAAACAGCATTTCCTCTTCTTTCTTTTTTGTTCTCTCTGTCTCTCTCGGTTCTTTTCTCTCTCATCCTGTCTCTTTCTCCCGAAAACTCAGCGGAAATCGAGACGAAGATTTTGTTCGGCCAAATTGGAGAAAGAAGCCGCTGGTATTGCTTCTCTATTTATTATTTCTCTCTCTTCCACATCTTTACTCCATTTACCGAATTTTACTACAAAACAAACCCAATTTTATATTATCAAGGGTTAAAGACAGAGTAGGAAGATTTTCATTAGACATAAACTAGTGCCATATCAGGATACAAAATGCTATCTGTGCTGCCACCGCAGAAGATTTAACCAAATTAATAGAAAAGGATTTAAGCCACCATTTTTTTAAAGTTAAGTAATTTCTGAAATTTTATTTTAAGAGATCAAAAAAGAATTTAAAATTAAGTTATGGAACTCTAAAAAATTAAACCCAAATTATTAAGATAAATGTCACGTCCTTACTAATTGAGATAGCATTCCGCACATGAATTTGTTAGAACCATTATTGTAAGCAATCTCTCCATAAATAGAAGCAAGATGTGACGAACCAATTTGATTAATTTTCTAATTTGTAAAATGGGTTACAAAACTTGGAATATAGGAATTATTCAAGATACTGCTAATTGTCACTCTTTTTGGTTCTTCTTCCCTTCCTAAGCGTTTTATTTAGAACACAAATATGTCTTGATGCATATCCTACTAAAAATAATACTGTCACTTTTTTTTCTTTTATATGAGTATTATTATATTTGTTAGTGAAAGACTAATTTTGTTGTCGCAAAGACCAACCCTGTTAGAAGATCTATAATTCATCTTTATATGATTTTATGCTTTTTTCAGAAAAAAATTGTATGAATTCGTCTCAGACTATGGTATGTTTAAAATTTGAGAAAAGAATGAGTGCTTGCTGAGGAGAAATATAAATAATTTCAATATTATGATCATTTTTCAATTACTGATGCATGTTAAGTTGCTTTGGAATATATGAATAGTTTTGTACAGTTTTATTGTGTTATTATGATAATATTAAAAATGGACAACCATTATAGTGCAAGATGCTCTTGTTAATTACAAACAGGCCTAATAGTAAGAAAAGGGCTAATAATTAAGTAGTTTATTCTTGTTTATTTTCATAAATTTCATTAGTTAATTAAAGGCAAAGGCAGAAGCTTTTAATTTGTTTAAATATCTATTAAATGTTTCTAATGTATAGCTTGGTTATTATTTGCATTATAGTTGAGAAATTTCAGCTAAGTATAAATAAATAACATTCTCAGTTAACCTTTTTTTTCTATTATTGAAGAGAATGAGAGTTTGCAAGATTAAAACACTTGACTTTTTAGTCATAGAATCTCTAATACTATATCAATAGTTATTTTAATTCAAAAATTTAAGATGTTGAATGAAAATCAATTAATAATTTTATTATGATAGTTAATATGTCTCCTAAATGTCTTCTGAACTTTTTTATGATCTCTACTAGTCACCGCAAGGTTATTTTGTCTACTATTATCATAATATTATTCTTTCCAATGCCAACATAAAGTTATTCTTTCTCAATATTTATTTATACATTCATAAAAAAAATATAAATACCGGAATTGTCATTTTTCAAACAAAAAAATTTTCATATCTTCTACGTCGTACCAATATTAAAATCAATGTCTTTAAGTGATAATGATAATCTACCTATTAAGGTAATGACTATCATATACATATTATATACATATTATGAGATAATCATGAACTTTACATATAATTTAACTTACTAAATTATACCATATAGTAATGTTACATATAGTTGATTTTAAACCATGGCTCATATGTTGGTATTATTTGAATAATGGTCTTACGAAAGTGCTTAGCAGTATTTGTGAGCAATATGCATGGTAGTAATAAAGAGTAACTATTAGAACAGATTACCTACATATGATGATTGAATACATTATTAATTAGACTATATAAATTTGTCACGCCCCTATTTTAGGAACGTGAATAACACTACTGTTCGATAACTGTATCTTTATTTATTTACAATCAACGTCATATTATGACATAACAGGATAATATCATACGTTGACAAATATCAATATAACTAATTATACATGCTAGGTCTACACTTATCAGTTTTATAGCGGAAACAAAGATTCTGTCTGTGGCGATCAGAGCAACTCTAGAGTACATTGATATTACAATTTAAACAATGAGAGCCCAGAAACAATTTAGGCTCACCACAGAAGTACGACACCTAGTCGATCAAGATGTTGTAAGACCAAACTTTGGGTCTATATCTATAAAACATATAAACCACGTGTAGTGAGTTTTACAATTCAGTAAGCAGATAATGCCTCCTATAACCTCTTAGGTCAACATATGGATATACTCTTTATTTTTAAACTTATCACATTGAAAATCACAATTCAGAATTTCATCCATATGGGACCCGCATTTCAAAATCATCTCTGGTTAAATTCATATTCATAAGTAATGTTGTAAGTACGTTAATAAAATCATGGTATGAATCAATATAATTTATGTGAAAACATCTGGAGGATCCCATATCAGAACCACCATATCAGAGTTTGACCCATTCCGTACTTTAGTGGTATAGGATTTGCTTAAATTCAGGATCCCGCTGAGGTTTGCCCTACTACCATTCAAGAAGACATATGAAGAGACTCTATATGAGTATTTCCCAAGCACACAGCAAGGGAAGACAAATCATAATTCATATAACTGTCATCTCGCCCATATATAGGAGGTATTCTACTCTCCATCATATATCATCTCCCGTGTCTTGACCCTCACACGAGGTTAGCACCACCCCCTGCTAGCTAACGCAATCAAGGTGTGCACCAGGGCTAACATCACCTGCTGTTAGCAGACACTGTTTCCAATAGGATTCCTCCATAAAACTATAATTTCAAATATTTTGTATTAATCAAAATACAGGTACTATTATAATACAACATTTTCATTCTCAGTATATTCCTCTATCAAAACTTTCCAATCAAGGAAATCACGTATACATGCTCATATCCGAGGTAAACATATCACTGTATAAATTAATATCATATGCACATATGCCATATAATTCAGTATAAAATTCTCAATATAATACAAATTTTCAGTCTCAGTACAAATTCATCTGTCATAAATTCTCCATTCAGGGTTTATTACATGTACATGCCCTTTCTCGAGGCAATCATATAGCTTTATAAATAATGTCACATGCATAAATATTCACTTTATCATTTAATGAGAAATACATGTGAAATCAGACACACCGCGCGTGTGTTCAGAAATCCATTTTCAAAACTATACTCTTCTTGAACCATATTTCAAATTGTAAACAATTCAGATACTTTTAATGCATTTCAAAATCATATAAAAGTGTAAATATCTCATAAACATAATCATATACATGCTTCAAGATCAAGAAGAGTATAGGGCAAGCTATAAGAAGAATCATCTACTCACATGGTAAGGGCTCCAAATTGGACGGCCTTAAAATATACTTTTCCAATCTCAATTTGATTAAATAGACCTCAAAAATGTATCCAGAGGGTCAAAAAATCAAGAAAACAACTTCGGGAATTTGATCACTATTTACCGTCGGAAAATACTATCCACCTGCGCGTAAAACACTATTTACGACGAACAAAAAGCTGTCAGATGGTCGAAAATATACATATCCTAAGGTTTATCTAACTTCCGAATCCATCTGCGGTGTTAGAATTTCAATTAGAGGTCTCTAAGTAAGAGTTTTAGAATTTATATTTTTCTGAAATTTTCTACTTCAGATCTACGTCGATTTAACGACTGATTTGAAAAATTGATCGGTCAAAATCATAGTACTCTTCGTCCTGAATCCAGTAACACCTTCATTTTTAAGATCGGAAGCCAATAGGCACTCTAAATCTAGAGAAAAAAATTGAAAATTACTGTTCACTCACTATTCCAATTTTCAGAAATCTCAACTTTGTCTGCCTTCTCCGATTCTTCTTACCCTTTTCATTTTTTTGTTTTTTTAAATAATAATAATTATTATTTAATAATAGGATTTTATTTTATATATATTCAAATAAATTCCGTTTTTCATCCTAAAATATCCCAAAAATTTCTAAAAATTTACATTTTCATAAACATTTAGTTAAACTCTAAAATCATGATTTTTCTTGATAAAAATCGTAATAAAACAAATCTCAAAATAAATATCTTTTTACATATTAAAAGAAATAATATTTCTAAAAATACAAAAAAAATTCATTAGAGGCCAATATAATTATTTTAAGCAAAACAATAATTATTTTAAGTAAAAGTCTACTTACTTTTAACAAGACATAATCATTTTTAAACAAATAAAAATATATTTTTTTATAGTAAAATACTATCATTTAAAAATAAAAATTACGCCTCAAAACGTAAAGTCTCATATTTCTTTTGTAATTTTTTAATCCATGTAATAAATAAATTTATTTTCACTGGTTCTTATCTCTATTTTTAAAATTCTCTCTTTTTATTTCAAATTTTCTTTAACTGAAATTTTCTTTAAATTTCACGATTATTACAAAATTATAGTTATATTTTGACAGCAATTGAGAAAGAATTCATTTTTCCACGCAAAAGTTTGATTTGTTTTGATAGATCTCAAGAAAAATTTGTCTAATTTCGTAAAAAAGAAACATTTTCTACAATAAAAATTTTGTTAACTTAGATTCACTAGAATTGATATTTTAGAACAAATTTGTTGCTAATAATTAAATTTTACTACGATGAATCATTGGTTGCTACAAAAGAGTTAAAAACTTTAAGCTGCCAAAGACGTCCATCTGAGTGCAAAATAAATAACTAGTGTACTGATGAATATTCCAATCGTGATGCATGTGAGTTTTTTGGTCCACATGTAAACAATTGAGAGTCATTATCTTTCTTTTAGGTGAATAATATTGATCATTTCTTTTATTGTGCTTTCTCACTATAATTTAAACATTGACTTTTTTTTCTCTATGTACACACGTCTTACTTAAACATTAGAGTCTTTACAAATATATTCAATTGAACTTTTTAACTTTAATTAATTTCCAAACTTAATGGGCAAAGTTGAATGTCCACGAAAGTCCAGTGAGTTTGAATATTATATAAGAAGAAAAGCCATTTATTTTTAGAAAATGAGTGGTGAGGTTTACGGTTTTTTTGAAGGGTCTATAATTAGACAGAGGAAAGGTATTTTAATATTTTTAATTTTCTAGAATGGTGAAAAGTTATAATGAAATACATTCTTCTTGATCTTATATAATATTTTTCACTAGAAGAGAGTTATTCGTTGAATAACATCAATTTGCAGGTCTCTCTTTTTTATATAAATATATAATTTCTGAGTGTTTAAATAAAATAAATCATATAGCATACATTTTGAAATTAAAAGCAACAGTGTAAAAGAATTGGTCTATTTAAATTGAATAACTCAGTAAACTGAACTTAATGTGACTTTTGTCTATTTAAATTATAGCACAGTTTAAAAAAATGACGAAACGCGCAAAAACAAGGATCATAAATAAAATATGAGATCATAAATGTGGTCCTATTTTGATATTAAAATACCGAGGAATATAACATAAATACGAGGGACAAGGAAGAGATGCTCGACGGAAAAGAAGTATAGAACGTATACTAAATAAAAATAAAAATATTATTTGTCTCGTGCTAGTTTTTTCATACTAAAATAAAAGTTATTTCTAAATATTTATAATAAAATAATGAATTGACTAAACTATTCAATCGCTCCCCGCCTGTAAAAGAGCCCAGATCTGTAAAAGATTGATTGAGCGAGTGAGTGATTGGGGAACTTGTGCTGAATAGAAAAAAAAAATAGAAAATGGTTAGAATGCGAACCACTGGCATCCCTTTCAGAAATAAACGTGACTTGAACTAGCACGTTCTAGGACTGAGGCCTACCCTTTTTGGTACAAGTGTTTTTGTGGCATTTAGCTATAGCAGGCCGTGGCTTAGGCCTACCAGCATGTTTCTGGCACAAAATGAAAGAAAAAAATGATGAACCTTGCAAATTCATCTGACTTTTTGATCTAATTAAAACATAATAACGAGAGTCGCTATCATTTTTCTTTGATCTATGAGTATTTTCAATAGTATAATTCATTAAAGTTGTTTAATTTCTCTTAATTAATTTTTACATTATCATATTATCACTTTTTATTTTAAGCAAATTTTTATTTTAATGGTATAACTTTTAAAAATTCACTAAATAAGTCCCATAAGTTATGTTACATCTTTATATTTTATTCACATTTATTTATATTTCAATTTAAAATATTAATTCATTTATATTTTATTTTAAAAAAATAAATACATAAAAAAAATTAAAATATATTAAAAATAATATAAATTTATTTTAAGTAATATTTTTTATAACAATGTTGATAACAAAAAAACTCATTTCCATATCATTTATTTATATTTTAAATTTCTTTATTTCAACTTAAAATATGTTTTTAATAATTAAAATAATAATAAATAGGTTGTGTTAGCTGGCGTCGCAACACTAGGTTCTAGTGCCGCGATGCCAAAAGTATTTATTTATATTTTAAATTTATTTATTTTAAATTAAAATATATTTTTGATAATTAAAAAAATAAGTGTTGGCTGGCGTTGCGATGCAAGCCTTCCAGCTTCGCGATGCCAGCGTCGTGATATAATTATTTATTATTGGTATGTTGTAAGCAACTATTATTTATAGAAGTAATGGTGCTTACATATTGATGCCACGCTGGAACACTCCAATGATAATATTTGTTAAGATGACATTCTAATTGGAGATGATCTAATTAACTTTTTCAGTAATTTTCATCTTTAAAGTAGTCGAAATCTCTCTAGGCCAACACTTCTTGTTTTTTGGATCAAATTTTTCTCGGAAATCTTTGATTAAAGTCTCTTTCATGATCTAGTAGTGTGAATAATTTATAAAATATCATAAGTATTCAAAATTCTATTCCATTATATATAAAAATAAAAATAAATTATAGTTGAACATAAAATTATCCAAAAAATATGAATATTAGTATAAATATAAAATATGATATATAACATAGTAAAATATTTAATATTTATATATAATTTAAAATATTATATTTGATATGTATAAATAACATGGCAGCTAAAATACCGGTACAATAAGTCATAGACTACGATTTTTCAGTGTTCAATCAATGACAGTCTCTTCTCTTTCTTAATTGAACTTTGCTTTTATCCTTTTAGTTTGGTAATTTCACTAAATGTCCGATTTTTTTTTTAAATATTATATATATATATATATATATATATATATATATATATATATATATATATATATATATATATATATATATCATAGCAAGTGTAAGTAGTTTACTTTAATTTTTTAAACTATTTTAAGCAATGCATTCTTTAAACATATCTTAACAGTAATATGCAAATAAGGAAAATTATTTTAAACATGTCTTTTTTTTTTGAGTAAGTTTAAGCTTTTAAGATTACAGGATCCTCCCATTCAATTACCACTCAAATCAATTTTATAGTATTTTAATCAAAGAGACTGAACCCAAATATTGCAATGCATCGCTCTTATTGGAAAACTCTTATCCCCTATACTTATTTTAAATCTTATTTTTGTCCAAAGAACTACATTAAAATGTAATTTTTATTTTTCATATAAACACAATATTGATTGACAGACACCATCGATTGCTAAATGCCACAGGTGGCTGAAACAATATTTGGTAATATTTTATCGTCTTCTTATACTTGCTTTTAGCTTTTGCATAAGTAGTAGTACTTTTTAATGGATTTTCATGATTCACCTTCACACGATTTTATAGTTTTTGCAGAAAAAATTTGCATGAATTTGTCTTAGTTTGAGCTCAGATTATGGTAGTTTAAAATTTGACAAAAGACTGAGTGCTTGCTAAGGAGAAATATAAATAATTTCAATGTTCTGCTATATAATTTTGAAATTATTGATGCATATTAAGTTGCTTTGGAATACTATGAACCGTTTATTGTGTTATTATAAGAGAATATTATAAAACAACTAGCCAGCTAGCATTCCTATTATTTAATTTTAAAGCCAAGCTGATTAAATAACGAAGGTAGGAAAGAAGAAAATGGATCAAATTTCTAGTATTTTAATTAATAAGAGCAATATCTTCTTACAGAAAATGGTGCAATGCATTCGGAAACTTCCTTAATGCTTGTTCTCTGAGCGAATATATATATATATATATATATATATATATATATATATATATAGAATTATCAATGTATAGATTCACTTGTGAAAAGAATGAAGATGAAGCCTGTTTTTCTAAAATTCCTTCAAGCTATACTACTCCCGCTTGAGCTTCGGCTCCTTGCTCCCAATTCTTAGAGAGCTACAGGAGTTGAGGCTGGGTGCATAGAGAGGGAAAGGCAAGCCTTGCTTCAATTTAAGGATGGCCTTGTCGATGTGGCTGGCCTTTTGTCTTCATGAGGCAGTGAAGCAGGAAACAGAGATTGTTGTGAATGGAAGGGAGTTCACTGTAGCAACCAAACTGGCCATGTGAAAATGCTCGACCTTCATGGGGATGACACATGGTTGGAAGGCAAGATCAGCTCATCGGTGATGGAGTTGGATTATTTGATGTATTTGGACCTTAGTGGAAATTATTTTGAAGGCAACAATATTCTTGAATTCTTTGGCTCCCTAAGTAGCTTGAGATACCTTGATCTCAAAGGTTGTTTTATTGGCTAAAATATTCCAATTCATATTGGGCGAATTCCACATTTGCGATATCTTGATCTTAGTGAGAACATTCTCTAAGGTTCAATCCCTTATCAAATTGGAAATTTCTCGCAATTGCAGTATCTTGATTTGGCATGGAACTTTCTCCAAGATTCAATCCCTTATCAACTTGAAAATCTCTCACAATTGCAATATCTTAATCTTACATGGAACATTCTCAATGGTTCAATCCCTTATTAACTTGGAAATCTCTCGCAATCGTAATATCTTAATCTTGCAAGGAGCATGAACCAATCCCTTATCAACTTGGAAATTTCTCGGAATTGCTGTATCTTGATTTGGCATTGAACTTTCTTCTCCAAGGTTCAATCCCTTATCAACTTGGAAATCTCTCGCACTTACAGTATCTTGATTTGGCATCGAACTCTCTCCAAGGTTCAATCCCTTGTCAACTTGAAAATCTCTCACAATTGCAATATCTTAATCTTACATGGAACATTCTTAATGGTTCAATCCCTTATCAACTTGGAAATCTCTCATAATTGCAGTATCTTGATCTTGGATTCAATGATGCTCTCAAAATTGACCAAGGGAATGGTGCTGGAGGTGAGTGGCTGTCTAGTCTCACTTCTTTAACCTATCTTAACTTAAGTGAAGTAATTAATCTCAACCATTCTCATATCATTATTATGTTTTCCTTCAAGAATATGTGTGCCCTACACTTGTTAAAACTATACAAGTGACACTTGAGTGAAGAGCTTTCAACAATTCTTGAAAATTTGTCAAGATGTGCTAGATACTCTTTGCAAGAACTATATCTATCTTGGAATCAAACCGCTGGCAAACTGCCTAATGACCTTTCAATATTCACATCTTTAAATACATTAGACCTTTCAGGAAATCAAATAAATGGAAACATACTTAGAAATATTCAATTGTCATCTCAGTTAGTGACTTTGTCCATTGCTTCTAACTCTTTGGAAGGTGACATCACTGACTCTCATTTTGCTAACGTCTCCAACTTAAATAACTTAGACCTTACAACTCATTAACTCTCACATTTAGCAAGAACTGGGTCCCCTCCTTTTTGTTGGACAAATTTTATTTGGCATCTTGCAAGTTAGGTCCTCATTTTCTTAAATGGTTGCAAACTTAAAATAACTATTCCACACTTGATATTTTTTATGCTGGAATTTTAGATATCATTCCTAAGTGGTTTTGGGGTCAGCTATCACCAAAAAAATTCAGGATGAATATTTCTCACAACAACTTAAGGGCTTCAAATTAATTTGAGGCCTCAATTCCACCATTTTTTTCATCATGCATCTAATCTTGATCTGTCCAACAATAAATTTTTAGAATTTCTCAAGTTTTTATGTGCAAATAATGCAACTAAAAGAGTAGGTATGTTAGATCTTTTCAATAATCAATTATCAGGAGAACTTCCAAATTGTTGGAGTCATCTCAAATTATTGGTCGATCTAGAGTTAAGTAACAATAATTTGTCAGGAAAAGCTCCCACATCTCTTGGATCTCTACGTGAATTTCAAATGCTAAAACTAAGAAATAATAGATTTATTGGCGAGTTGCCTTTCTCCTTAAAGAGTTACTCAAACATAAAATGGCTAGATGTGAGAGATGAAAGATTATCAGGACTCATACCTCCATGGATAGGGAATGGGTTACAACAGTTGCAAATGTTAGGCTTACGAAATAATCTCTTTTCGGGAAGCCTATCAATGCATCTTTATTATTTGACTAGCATCCAACTCTTAGATCTCTCCCTCAATAGTATAGATGGAGAGATACTCAAATGCTTCAATAACCTTATATCAATGACATAAGAAAAGGTATAAACAAATTCTTACTACCCATATTATAACTAGAGAATGAGTGATGGAACAACAGTTTTTTATAGTAATGGTATAGATGCAATGTTGATGTAGAAAGGTGTAGAGCAATTGTTTGAGGGTGCGAAGATGCCACTTTTGAAGACCATTGATCTCTAAAGTAACCAATTATTAGGAGAAATTCTCAAAGAAATAGGGGATTTAATTTAACTAATTTCTTTAAATTTATTAAGAAATTGTCACACCCCTAATTTAAGAGCACGTGAAAAACATTTTTTGCAAATAGATATTTACCATAACATGCATAGTACTATTCTTTATCATGTAAATAGATACATATAGGTTCTTCTATGTATACAAATTATACAGATCAAGTTATAAATATCAAAGTAACAGCAGAAGTAAGGATCCAGTCTGTGGCGTTTAGAGCACACTCTAGAATACAAATAAAGTATATTCCAATCACTGTGAGCCTTGAAAGCAAAGTAGCCCCACCCAGAGATTATGTCACCTAACTGATCACTTAACTGCAAGACCAGACTCTGTATCCTTATATGAAAAACATTAAAATAACATGTAGTGAGTTTGACAATTTAATGAGTAGATAAAACCTCCTATAACTTCTTAAGTCAGCATATGGATGAACTTATATATTAAAGTTTTGTCACGTAGAAAATACAGTTCGAAAATACATCTATATGGGACCCGTATTTCAAATATTCTCAATTCAAAAGATAGTCAAAGGTCCAAAATCAAATACTGTGGCGTTCAGAGCACACTTTAAAATACAAATAAAGTATATTTCAAACACTGCGAGCCTTAAAAGCAAAATAGTCTCACCTAGAGATTATGTCACTTAGCTAATCACCTATCTACAGGATTAGACTCTGAATCCTTATCTAAAAAACATTAAAATAACATGTAGTGAATTTGACAACTCAGTGAGCAGATAGAACCTCCATGACCTCTTAAGTCAGCATATGGATGAACTCATATTTTAGCGTTTTGTCACATAGAAAATACAGTTCTGAAGTACATCCATATGAGACTTGCATTTCAAATATTCTCAATTCAAAAGATAATCAAAGGTCCAAAACCAAATATAGTGCAACATGTTTATAAAATAAGTATAGTTGTGCAAAGAAAGATTCCATATGCTTAAGGAGGATTCCATATCAAAACCATCATATCATAATTCAAGGCTTCAGGCCCCCTTCCGTACTTTGTTGGTGTAGGATTTGCCTAAACTCAGCATCCCAACTGAGATTTGCCCCACCACTGCCCAAGACGACACACTAATGGGCTCTAATATGGATATTTTCAAAGTACACAGAAAGGGATGGGCAATCTCAATCACATGGCATTCTGCCTCTTTTATAGAATTCATATCACGTGTACTAGCCGACACACACATGGCTAGCAACACCCCTACTAACTGAGGTCTCAAGGTGCACGAAGGTTAGCATCACCTACTGCTAGCAAACATTATTTTCAATAGGATCCCTCTACAGAAAAATACATGCATCAAATAATTTTCTATTCGAGTAAAAATACTTTCCATGTTCAATTCCTTTTTTCCCAAATTTCCATAAAATCCAATATGGGTTCTCAATTCCAAATACCCCTGAATCTTCCTTCTCAAGTAGTGAAATGCATATATGCAACATATATTCCAAGGGTTCCAATTTCAAGGAATTTGAACATGTACAATTTCCATCATAACTATAACATCCATATTTGAGAGAAATAATATCCAATAAATAAACATGATCATTCATCAAACTTTCAAAAGTTGAATATATAGTAATAACATTATATGCTGCACTACTATCACAATCAAAGTATAATAAAAGTGTAAAATAGATTATAACAAGTATTATCTACTCACAATGCTAAGATTCAAAGTTGGACAGCCACCAAATGTATTTTTTCAATCTAAATTTGACTAAATAAACCTAAAAAATGAGTCAAGAGGGTCCAAAAACTTAAAAAATGACTCTTGAAACTCGATCAATCGATGGGTCACTGTTCACTAATCGGAAGTATTGTTTACACCTACTGGAATCATTATTTGTGTTGGTTGAAATTACTATTCATGATGCACAAAAGTTGTCAAATGGTTGAGAAATTTCATATTCCATAGTTTATCTACCTTCGGAACTCATCTACGATATCAGATTTTCAATTTAAAAACTCTATGTAGGAGTTTCAGAACTTACCTTTTTAAGATTTTTTCCTCTATTTTTCAACAGATTTTTGGCTAATTTTTCAAAATCGAATCAGATGGATTTGTAGCTCTCTTTGTTCTGAGTCCAGTGGTGGTGGTGGTGCTAAAATCCCAAGTTTGAAAGTGGTAAAATCTTAGAGAGAAGTTTTAGGGTTTTCTAGAGAGAGAAAGTGACTTTTTGGGAGAGTTTGAAATTTTTCCACGCCTCCCCTCTGTAGATTGCATAATAATGTTAGGTTGCAAATTTTTGTTATTTACATTTTGACCCTTAAACTTTTAGAAAATTACGTTTTGACTCCAAAATTTGAATCCTCATATTTCTTTATAATTCTTTAACCAATGTTATAAATAAACAGATTTACAATGGTATTTATCTCCATTTATCATAATCTTCTCTTACATATGTAATTTTTTTTTTAATTCAGGGTTTTTTATTTATTTAGGGTTTTCCTTTAATTTAGGGCTATTACATAAACAATTTGGTTAGAAAAATCCCTTCAAACATTAGACGCTTAAAATCTTTAGAATCTCTTAACTTTTCAAAAAGCCATTTAATTGGATTAGTTCCTTCTAGTCTTGCTCAGATTGATCGCCTAGCTGTGTTGAATGTGTCACATAATAACCTGCAAGGAAAAATCCCAGTTGGAAACACAGCTGCATAACTTTGATGGATCAAATTATGAATATAATCCTGATCTCTATGGAGAACCACTTGAAAAGAAGTGCTCAGTAAAGGAGACACTTCAACCAGAACATGAATTCCAAGAAGATGGGGATTCAATTTTCTCTAAATTATTTTATTGGAGTATGTTAACAGGATTTATAACTGAATTTTATGGGATTTTTGGCTCAATACTTTTCAATCGTTTTTGGAGACAAGCTTACTTCATATTCCTGAACAATTTGATGGACACAATCTATGTGATGGTAACAATAAATCTTGCTAAATGCCACAAGTTGCTGAAACAATATTTGGTAATTTTTTTTCTTCTCCTCCTTTCTTTTAGCTTTTGCATAAGTAATAATACTCATTGATAGCTTTTCATAATTCACCTTCATATGATTTTGTACTTTTTTCCGGAAAATTTTGCATGAATTCACCCTTGTTTGAGCTCAAAATATGTTATGTTTGAAATCTGACAAGGGAATGAGTTTTTTCTGTAGGAGAAATATATAAATAATTTCAATGTTCTGCTATATAATAATTTTTCAGTTATGGATGCACGTTAAGTTGCTTTGAAATGCTATGAATAATTTTGTATCGTTTATATATGAAGTTTTGCTCTATGACTTACAATTTATGTAAAGGCCAGTATAGCCTCTGTAAAGTTTTGTTAGACTATTGGTGACTTACAATTTCACGTAGCTATGTTAAGGTAAAAAGTAAAGTGCAATGAAATAAATAAATTATTAGATCAATTATAAAAATTAATAAAAGATAAAAACAATTATAATTGGAAACAAAGATTAGAATTAGAAATTTTAAAATATGGAATTAGAGATTTCAAAACACTCAAATCAAAATTTGGAGATTTTGGGTTACACACTTTTAAAACTTTGTGTTTTTTCTTAGATTCACTGTCATATGAATTCAGATTGTTTGTGAGATGGCTGTATGATGTCCCATGTCAATTTTTTTTTATAAAAAAAAATATGAAAGAGACAAATTTACAACAATTCTTTATTTTTTTTAGATTCTAACCCTTTCGAATAATATTTTCAAAGATGACAACTTAGAATGATATATTTTTCAAAAACATTTTTATATTAAATGAATGAAAATATAATCACTTCATGTATTGTTAAGATTCTTCAAAAAATATATAGTCTCCATGCACAAACCCAAAAATATGTGAAACATTTTGTTTTATCTAGATTCCTTTTCATATTGACATGATTTGTTTGTTCATGTCTCATGTCCCATGTCAATTTTTTAACGATTGAAAAAATTTTGTCATGATTTTGTGTTTTTAAAAGTATAACTCATTTAAATGATATTTTTTAAGATTAAAACGTAAAATGACATATCTTTTAAAAATATTTTATATATTAAATGAATGAAATATAATCATTCTAAACATTTTTTATATTAAAAATTTATTTTCTTAAATATAATCTCATCTTTAAGGTTGTTGAGCAAAAAACATGGTAGCAAGCCCAAGAAATACAGTGAAAAGAAAAAAAAATCTAACAAGGGCAAAGTTCACGATTTTAGTAATTAAAATGACAGTCACACCACATGCCCCCGCGCCCCCTTGGGTTGGCCTTGTGACCGTTTTTCATTGGGATTTCCAATCTCCCGAATTCGTCTTCTTCTTCTGATGCGAGAGAGAAAGCGTGTGGATTCAGAAGCAAGGAAGAGCGAAAAACTCTCTTGATGCATAATCTAATCCAATTCAATATCCGGATTACAGCTAACCCGGTGTTGCGGCTATGTCGACAAACATTTGTTGTCGTCCACTGTCTCTTCCCCCCGCCTCTCTCTCCCTCCCCAACAATTCTAGGGTTTCACTTCTGAAACGTCCAGCACTCGGTCTGTCGCTCAATCGAACCTTCTCTCGCCTTCGACTTCAGTCCAGGTTTCGTGTTATTGTGAGTAAGCTTTCTGTCTATTCGTGTTTGCTTAACCATTAATTGAACTGGAATGCCTTCTGTTTGGTTGCTTAGAAAATTTATAAATAAAATATCATTTTTGGAATCTTTTGGGGTTTATTGTATTGTGGGTTCTTAAAAGATGTAATCACCTGATTAATAAGCGAAATGAGTAATGAAGTAGAAAACTCAATTCTCTATTAATTATCTTCTACCTCGCATCCATTCACCCCAAAACAAGTCTATAACTAACACAGAAAGTTAAAAGTTTTGAGAATTTCATAAATAATGACTTCATTTTAATAATATATACTTACAAGCACGTAAGAACCAAATAATTACTCAATTCATCAGATTGAATTTTATTTTAAACGAAATGATAAGACTGTTCGTCATTTTAAGTAATATTATTCAATGGATCATAGTGTAGGCAATTATATTTTAAGTAAACTAAAGTTTGCCATCTTATAAATTCTAAGCCAATAATAAAATTGTAGTAGCCAAGAATAGGGTCTGCATAAATATTAATGATCAATTATAAATTTTTTTCATTAATGAATTTATAAACTAAATGCATGACAGTCAATCAAATTTAGCAATCTAGACAAAACAACACAGCATGACCAATCAAAATTTAAGTTACAGGTCATTCTGAATAATTGATGAATAATGAAGTTTTCAGGCAAATCAAATCATATCATATGTAAAAATTCATCCGTAACGTCAACCAAAATTGTCTACATAATTATTGCTTGATAAAAGTTAAGTTGATCTCACGGAGCTATATATATTAGTCCTCCTTGATAATTTTTTAAGTTAATATTTTTGCTTCTAATTATTTTTTACTATATATATATAATCATGAATTTTGAAAATATAATTAGAGGACTAAACTAATTGAATATGCATCTTTCAAGAACCTCAAATGATTTTTTTCAAATTAATGTTGTCTTTAAAAAATTCTTAGAAATAGAATTTCTCAATATTGTCACCCAAAAAGAAAATCCTATCAATATTCCATTTATGTATATCTATTTTTGTATTTTGCTGCCTTGAAATGCAGTCACTCCTGCATATAGATCGATAACTACAATGATTACGAAGAGAATAATATGAATCTGCTTTCGTAATCCAAAATTTTCAAGGTTTATAAATATTATTAAACTGTAAGCATCTTCTAATTACTATTATGAACTCCTTAAAATTGCAAAATGGTGCAGTAAATAGTATGAAACAAGTGATGTGTGAACGTAAAGGGGGAAATCAAGAGATACGGTCCAATGTTTTGAAAAGTATTTGAGTAACAAGCGTGGAAATTAGAGCACTCCTCATGCATACTTTTGGCAAATGAGTGGGGTCCTTGGAAGAAAGTAGCGATGCGTAGCATAGAAAGGTCTTCCAATAATCTGAAAGACTTAGTTAGCATTAGGTAAGAAGGACAATATACTAGCAAATGTTATCCACTAGCTTTAGGTCTTCAAATAGACGTTGGTTTAATCATTTCACTTGTGATGATTGGAAATAAACTGAAGGGCGGAATTGTGAAATCGTTAGGGAATATATGTATCTTACGGTCATTAATTATGCCCCCTAACTATTTGAGTGAAGAGCTTCCAACAATTATTCAAAAATCGTTTGGATGTGTTAGATGCTCTTTACAAGATAATCAATTGAACGGGAAGATACTTACAGATGTTCGATTCCCATCTTAGTCGGTGCCTTTGTCCATCGTAACAATTCTTTGAAAGGGTAATCACTTCCTTCCATTTTGCTAATATAATTTCACTATACTTGAAAATGCTGGAATTTCGGATATTCTTTCAATATGGTTTTGGGGTCTATCCCAAAAGGTATTCTACATCAATTTTCAAACAACATTAGAGGTACGATTCCCAATTTACCAATAAGGCTTACTATGTACCAACCTTTTATATCTCTGAATTCGAATCAATTTGAAGGTTCAATTCCACCATTTCAACTGAGTGCATCATGACTTTATCTTGCCTGAAAATAAAATTTCAGGATCTCTCAAGTTCTTATGTATCAGCAGTGAAGTTGAAAGGTTGGGCTTATTAGATCTTTATAATAATTAACTATCAGGTCAACTCTTTGATTGTTGGAGCTAGCCATTTCAACAATTATGAATGTTAAGCTTACGAATGAATCTCTTCTCAGGAAGCTTCCCAATACATCTTTGTTCTTTGACAAGCATTCAACTCTTGGACCTCTCCTTGAATAATTTATCTGGATAGATACTCAAATGCTTTAATATTTTTTATTGCAATGGCTGTATCAATAGATCCTTTCAGTCATTCTTATATATTGAACAACATTGGACCATTCATGCTTTTACATTTAATGGTCCTTGGACTACGCGCGGTATGTTCGAAATATGATCAGAAATTGAGTGCTTGCTGGACAAGAAAAATAAATAATTTCAATGTGCTCCTATATAATAATTTTTCAATTGTTGATGTTTGTTAATTTATGACTAGTTTTGTATCGTTTATTGTGTTATTATAATAATATTAAAAAAGACGGCCAAGAAGTTGCTAAGAAACATATAGAGCTTCTCAAAACAACTTTTACTATAATGTGGAACTACCACAGTTTTGCATATTGCTATAATTAATTAGTTTTTGAAACCAGAACTTGCAGCAAATTGTAGTCCTTATATTTATATAGTTTTATTAATATTCGCGTACGAAATTATATATATAGACATCACAACAGATAATTATTTTTGAAGCCATAGGCGCCATCAAATGGTCATGAGAAAGGAAAATATGACACGATGAGATTGAGTTTTTGCTGCTGCAAGAGCAATATAAACAATTTCAATGTTCTACTAATTAATAAATTAAAATTTAATTTTTTTCATATTAATTGAAAAATTAAAACTAACCAACCATTAACATCTATCTTTATGTTTAAACCTATCGATAATCTGTGAAAAAAATATCTACTATCTTTGTTCATATTAAAACAAAATTTGTAATGTATTTATATTTATTTATTTATTTATATAAGTGAAAGAGATTAAATATTTAGTAACGATATATTTTTTTGGCCAATACATATAACATCCAACAAAACAACACAAAACACAACACAAAAAGAAACAACAATGACCACTAGCCAACTCCTTCGCTCAAAGCAGCAGAGTCAATAATAATGGTGAATGGAAAAAAAAATTGAGAAAGAATTAAAATTCGTACTTGATAGAATTAACTTCCCAAGAAAAATTTGTACAATAGAATAACTTTCGTTGCTCGGGAGATTTTTTTTTAATTTAAAATTCTTCTTATTAATACTAAAACTTTACAACCATATATAAAACAATGGTTGCAACAAAGGGCTAAAACTACAAACAATATCAATCCTAATTCATAATAACTGGAAAGGCGAACATTCTAATTCTACTGATCATTGGCAAATTTTTAGATAAATTAGATCTATAAAAAAAATTAATAAATCACAATATATATATATATATATATATATATATATATATATATATATATATATATATATATATTCAAGTTTTGCCGTAGGGGAGACCTCAAAGACTTTAGAGGAAAATTCCAAAGGTAGAAAAAAAAAATATATGGAGAATTTCATTTAGCATAGTTTGATTAAGTGGTATTCATATATATAGACACACACACGCAACCCTTCTAGATTAAGTCCATTATTTTTGGGTTTTTTGTCTACTTTTCGTTGGACTGGATTTCGAAGCCCACATAAGAAAAATTGATCTGCTCTAAGAAAAAAACCCTAAGTAATGTCCACGACGCCGAATGGATCCTACCTGGCCAAAGCTCAAATCATATTTATCTATCAGTTGATGACCAAAAAGTCACAAATAACAAAATATCATCGGTTTGATCCCTAAATTTATATTACTCAATTGATGGTTCTATATTAACCTGCAAACTAAACATGATTATTATGGGTTGTGATACTATAGATACTATAGAAATGGGGCTGAGAAATCTAATGTACCAAACTACTTGGTGAAGGTCAGAATCTATATTCAGCCCAACACATAACCTCCCACCAACTATACACACACACACACACACACACACACACACAACCAAGCCATGTCACCACAACCGCATTCTGAATCCCTTAACATGAAAGCTGGATAACTGCTTATCTACTTTCATCTATCTTCAACTAGCATGTGAAAAGATCAAAATTTCTTTAAGAACTCACTGACCTTAACCATATATAAATTGACATTCTCTATTTACTAGTACTAACTCTTTTCTATTTATTCTTTTTTTTTTTGCCGTAGTTAAGATATTTGTTAACTTAATCATCAAAGTCTATGACGAAACTCTCTGAGAAAGTACTTCTTTTGTGCTTATTTATTAGACGATTGACTAGAGAGTGATAATAGTTTGCTATATGCCTAACCATCAAACTAAGATACAATTTGCTTTGAATTTTTTAATTTTTAAAAATGTTGAACTCCAAAATTGATAAACTTTCATCGTAAGTTTATTTTGTTTATTGTCACTATAAGGATATTTTTTTCTCAAAATTTATTTATACATCCATAAAAAGAATAATTTTCATTTTTTATATCATATTGATACTAAAATTAGTTACTTTTAAAGTTATCATTATTATCTACCTATTAAGATAAAGACTATCACATACACATTGTGAAATAACTATGAACTGCACCTATGATTTAACTTATTAAATTATACCGTAGTGTAATGTTGCTATTATTAGAATGACAGTTTTAGAAAAAGAAAAAACAAGAAGGATAGAATTTACATTAAGTGTCTAACGATGTCTGTGAACAATATGGTGGTAATAAAGAGTAAATATTATAATAGCGTCCCTACATTATTCATTAAATTGTATATATTGCAATTGTATTTTAGCACAATTAGAGAAAGAATTTACTGTTCCACCCAAAAATTTGATTTGTTTTGATAGATCTCAAGAAAATTTTTACTATTTTCTTGAAGAATAAAAAAAGAAACATTTTCCTTTTTTAAGTAAATTCTTATAGTTTTGTTCTTTAAAGTCTTTGAAGTCTCCCTTAGGACAAAACTATTTTTTTTCTTTGTAAAATTTCTCTTCAGTCTTTCATTGAAGCCTATCAAAAAAAGGACTGTACATTCTCATTGAAAATTATAGTTGAACGTGAGGCTTGGTGCATTAGTGAGAGCCCCATATGGCTATTTGGAAACCACCTAATTAAAGCGTACCTAGAAATTACTAAGAAACATAATGAAAGTCTCCGTACTGTTTTTTTTTTCTAAGTCAATTTTTTATAATTTTCCGCTGAAGTCTCCCCTACGGCGACACTGTTCCTTTCTTTTTTGGAATTCTGCCTCTGAAGTCTTTGAAAATATCTGACAGATGAGTGAAAATAATTTTATCTTTTCTGATATAAACTGAGTGACAATGATAGATCAACGTAAAGCATGGTGAATTAGTGATAGGCTATAATTTTATTGGACATTACAATATTTTATAAATTAAGAGAGAAATTATATTAAAATTGAGAATATAAATTAAAATTTATAAGTACAATTTATTTTTTAAAATATTCAAAAGCTCAGTTAATAAAATTAAATTTTGAGGGACTAATTTGATATAACGTGTACTCAAAAGACAGTGTTTTTAAAGTCTTTGAAGTCTCCTTTCAACAAAGCCCTTTTCTTTTTCTTCGCAACTTCGAGATTGAAGCTTATCACAAAAGTAATATGAATTCTGATTAAAAATTATAGACGAATATGAAGCTTGGTGCATTAATAATAGACTATAATTTTTTACCCATGTCAACTGGTAACTAAAATTTTGTTCTTTTAAATTGAATAATTTAGTAAACTGGAGGTAATGTTACTTTGGTCTATTTGAATTATGGGACGAGCTTAAAAAAATAATAATGGTGTAACTTGGTTCTATTTCGAGGAATATAACAGAAAAATAAGGGACGTGCTCGATGGGAGAAAAAAAATGGTGTAAAAATGGTGCGTGATCGAGGGATTGGAAATTTGTGCTGAATAAAAAAAAATGGTGTGAACGCGAACCACGGGCATTGCACTTGGTCAACGAGCATCCCTTTTCAGAAATAAATGTGACTTAAACGAGCACACTCTAAGACTGAGGTCTTCCCTTATTGGTATAAGTGTTTTCATGGCATTTAGCTATAGCAGCCGGTGGATTAGCACTACCAACATGTTTCTGGCACAAAATGAAAGAAAAAATGATGAACCCTGCAAAATTCATTGGACTTTTTGGTCCACGGGCCATTAATTCGGAGTCGATGGCTTGACCTTTTGGTCCACCATACAAAGTATCCACTGAAATTGCTCAAAAACGCAGTAGGAGAGTCACTATCATTTTTTGTTGAAGTCTTTGATTAAAGTCTCTTTCATGAAGTTAGTAAAGAAGACAGTCCCATTTTTATCTTTCACGAAAAAAAATGTCCTACTATCATTTTTCTGTGAAGTCTTTGATTAAAGTTGGTAGGTGTGAAATCTTTAGTAGTGTGAATAACTTATTAAACATCGTAGATATCCAACTTTTACTCTATTATTTATAACAATAAAAAAATTAATAGTGAAATTGTAAAAAATATAAATATTGATACAAATATTAAATATAATACAATACAGATATGATGATATAATAAAATATTTAATATTTATATATAATTTAAAATTTTATATTATATCTATTATAAGTGTCAAATAATATTAAACACAATGAGTTTATTTGATTTTTTTTTGTTTTTAAAAATTATTTTAAAAATTTATATTTAAAAATTTTTATAAAATAAAAAAAATATGTTCAATAAATTATTTTAAAAATATATTATTTTTTATTTTTGTGTATTCTGTGAACAAAAGTAATTCTTTATTTTTTTATTTTAAAATTAATTTGTTTTAAAAATTTTATTTTTAAAACAACGATAAAAAATAATTTTTAAATAAATTTTTATTTTAAAAATAATTAAAATTAAAAAAATTATTTTTAAAAATAAAAAATAAACAAGCCGCATATTATTTTACTGTTCAATCAATGACATTTTCTTCTCTTTATCAATTGAACTTTGCTTTTTTTTTTTTTTTACTTTTAGTTCTGAAATTTCACTAGGTGTCGATTTTTTTATATTATCTATATCACAGCAAAAGTTAATAGTTTACTTCAATTTTTTAAATTATTTTAAGTAATGGACTCTTTAGACAGATCTTAACGGTGAAACGCAAACGAGAAAAATTATTTCAAGTATGGCTTGTGTTTTATTTTAATTTTAATTTTGACAATTTTAAATTTTTAAAGTCGTAGAAATCATTGAATTAATAAATTTAAAATTATTTATTATTTGAATGATAAACTTGTAGATTTTAAATAATCAAATTCTCTAAAATTAGCCTTTTTTAAAAAAAAAAAAAATTCTTTCATAGTATTAGGCAACATTTTTATTAATTTATTTATATGTTTGGGGAAATTCAACAGACTTAGTCAAAAGGTAGTAAAGAACATGTCACGGCCCCAAATGATGGAACACATGACCGGCACGACATAAGGGTTTCCCCCTAGCCGCAAGCCTAACACATAGCATGCACAAACATCCAGCACACAATCCAGAGTACATAATAAATATAACTGGCCACATATGCCACATCCAATATCAGAAAATACTGTATATATATATATACCTCATGATATCTCATGAATCCAACATTCTGATTCAACTTGGCCCATGGCCTCATAATACCAACATTATTATAAAATATAAAACCATTTTTCAAACAACACATCAAAATACGCAAGAAGCGAGGATCCTACCTGTATGTTCATGGAGATACTCTAGACATAATTAAACTAAACAAACAGTACAAAAGAGCCTTGCCCAAACTGGGGCTCACCAACACTATCTTCAGCCTCCTACGAAGCTGTAGCTGGATCAAAGTCTCTTTGACTATCTGTGGGGAGGAAACAAAAGAGGGGTGAGATTACCACATCTCAGTGAATGAGTAAATCATACTATAACTGAAACAGGGCAAACCAAGCACGAGTGTTTCGCAATGGGTTTAATAATTGAAATCCAAATGTAAAGATAACAATAGAAACATTAAGCATTTAACCATAATTTATTGAAAGAATGCTAAACAGTTCAAATGTGTGTTCAAAAGATAAAACATTATTAAATCAATAACCGTAAGCAAATCAATTATGCATGGTAAGTAATACATGAAGATATTTATGCAATAACAATGATGAATGAGCTTGTTTAGAAATATTTAATCTTTAAAAAAAAATGCATCAGTTTATTGGAGGTCTTTCCTGACAGATCTATCATCTCCCCCAAGCACACAGCAAGGGTAGGGTAATCACTGTAGGCGTAGACATAAGTCCACCCTAAATTTCTCCAAGCACATAGCAATGGGTATGGCAATCACTGTAGGCGAAGACATAAGTCAACCCTAAATCCCTGTGTCTTAGGCAGTCATATGCCCGTCACAGTATCCTAGGCCGAAGCCTTAACATGATCATGGTGCACCAGGGCTAGCACTACCTGCGGCTAGCTAACAGTGATCTAAAAGGGTCCCTCCAATAGAAAACATGTGAAATATGCTATTCAAAGAGTTTAAAGTAAAACATTTCAATAACTTTACAATACAGCTATAATTCTCCATCTAGCTCTTTTCATGCATAAAATTTCGTTCTATAATATATATCATCCATGAATTCCCATGGAGACCTTTACAATCATAAATTTTCCCTTTTAAACATAGATCGTCCGTAGACGTCAAATAGATGTTCATCATGCATTAAATCATTTCATGGTTAACTTAGTTCATTTCTATGACTAAGTTCGCTTTTCTATAAATCTAGCTCAAATGGAGAATTAATAATCTAGATGCTTGCCCTGCATACCTAGGGTTCAACTAGGATTGAAATTTACAATTTCTAACATGGTTGGAACATATTGGTTTTCAACGCAGTAAAACAATTTAGCATACATTCCAACTAGTTAAAATCATATGAGAGAGAAAATAAAACATGCGCTATAGTATGAAAAACCCACTCACAGGTAAGGGCTCCAGATTGGACAGCCCTAAAATCCTAGTTCCTGGTCTGAATTCGGTAAAACAGACCCCAAAATCGAGTCCGGAAGGTCCAAAAGCCTAAAATGAGCTTGGTTACTGTTCACCGCCGGAAAACACTATTCACCGACACTATTCACCGCCGGAAAACACTATTCACTGTCACAAAAATTTTACCGAATCAACAAAACAATTTCATATCCTAATATTTATCTAATTTCTGAATCCATCTACGGAGTCAGATTTCTAATTAGAAGTCCCTAAGTAAGGTTTTTCAGAACTTACCTTTTACCGAGATTTTCTACTTCAGATCTACGGCGATTCAACGGTTGATTTGAAAAACTGATCGGTCAAAACTGAAGTACTCTTCGTCCTGAATCCAATAATACGTTCAGTTTTGAGATTGGAAGCCCTTAAGCACTCCAAATCGAAAGATAAAATTTGAGATTACTATTCACTCACTATGCATGCACTATTCCTTTCTTTTTTTTTTCCTTTCTTTTTTCTTCTGAAATCCTCCGCCCCCGGTTTTCGTTTATCAACTTTCGTTTTCGTTTTTTTTTTATAATAATAATAATTATTAAATAATTAATAATAGGATTTTATTTTATAAAAATTCATATAAATTCCATTTTTCATCATAAAATATCCCAAAAATTTCTAAAAATTTTCTTTCTCCTAAACCTTTAGTTAAACTCTTAAATCATGATTTTTCTTGATAAAAATCATATTAAAACAAATTTCAAAACAAATATCTTTATTTATATTAAAAGAAAGAATATTTCTAAAAATACCATAAAATTTCAATAGAGGCCGATATAATTATTTTAAGCAACACAATACTTCTTTTACTTAAAAGTCCACTTACTTTTAACAAATTATAATCATTTCTACATAAATAAAAATATATTTGCTTATAGTGCGCCAAAAACATAAATTCTCATATTTCTTTTATAATTCTTTAATCCATGTAATAAATATACATATTTTCTATGGTTCTTATCTCTATTGTCAAAATTCTCTCTTTTATTCTAAATTTCCTTTAATTGAAATTTTCGTTAAATTTTACGGTTATTACATTCTTCCCCCCTTAAAGAAATTCGGTCCCCGAATTTCATTACCATAGTTGCAGAAAAATATTAATCTCATTGTTCAAATTAAGACAGATGTCTAGCGCGTATATCCTCCTCTCTTTCCCAAGTAGTTTCTTCAGAAGAATGATTTTTCCATATCACCTTTACTATAAGTATTTCTTTTAATCGTAACTTCTTTACTTGTCTGTCCACTATTGCTACTAGTTGTTCCTCATGGGTTAAATCTTTCTGTAACTAAATCTATGGACATTGTATAACATGTGTAGAATCCGGTAAATATTTCCGTCGTATAGACACATGAAAAAAAAACTGGATAAACATTATCAAATGCAAGTGGTTGACCGATCCTATCAAGAATTTCAAATGGTTCTATATACCGAGGGTGTAACTTTTCTTTCTTTCCAAATCTCATTACCTCTTTCATTGGTGAGTCATTAAAGAATATATGGTCACCAACTGAAAATTCCTAGTGCTCAACATTCATAGTCCTTGTAAACTTTTGACTTGTATTGAGTTTCCAGTATTCTTTTCTAATCAATTTCACTTTATCAATGACATTTTATAATAAATCTAACTCCACTGAGTCATTTAACAAAACATTTGTAACACCTCTTACATAAGGCTTAAATCTTCTAATATCATTTTATTATAGACAGATTCTGCTAAGGAATCTTTCACCAATCTAAAAAAAAAAAAATATATGCTTAAAGCATGCTCTCCAAGCTAGCATCATCAATTTAGATAATTCATATTCTATCTATTGCATGTTATTCCAAATTAAATTTTCAAAGTTTAACTTTTCTCAATTTACTCACATATTAAGAAACCTATGATATTCACGTAAAACTTCAAATGATGCCATTGTATATTGGCATGATAATTACTGCTATGAGCAAGTTCAACTAAAGGACAATTAATTTCTCCAAACTTTCACCACAATAATATAAAGATACTTAAAGCATAACTTCTAATGTATAAACACATTATTTAAATTTAGTATCAGTCAGTCTAATAAAGATTTTTAGACTTCCTGAATAACTCTCTTGAGATAATATATTCAATTCGTACTTGTCAACATACCCACCAATGAAAAATTTTATTTGTATCTTCTTTTTACCATTATACTAGTACCATTTTTATCTCAGTATATCCTTATTATCTCGGTTTATCCATATTTACAATTTATGACTTCTTCTGAAATCTCTTTTCTTAACAATATTTATACGTAAATTTTCAAATCTCAACATGATTTACATTCTAGATACTAGTCTCAATTTAGCAAAGTATAAATTCTTAACACAAATATCTTAATTACTTACATTATTCTCAGAGATGATTCTCAAAATATTTTCCATGTTTCCAAATTAAAAATTTCAAGATTAACTTAAATCTTATTTTCTATACTTTATTCTTCAAAAACTTTAACACCGTTAATTCCTTTAATTATATTCGTCAAAGCACCATTACATCATCATCCATCTATTCTTTTCAAAATCTCTATTACTTTAATCTACTAATAAGTTGAACACCATAATAACTAAGTTTCAAAGATTAGAAATTATCTTTCCTTGCAATGAAGGAAAACAACCTTGCATTTAATGCCAACCGTTAATGAGGGAGAATGCAGTGAAATAGACGAAAAACACAATAGAGAATGGTGCCAAAATAGAAAGTCAAAAATTTGGACAAACATTGAAAAGCATTAAAATCGGTGGCCGTAATTCTTGAAAATCTGTAAACAAAATCTAGCTGCTATTTCGACGAAAATCGGTGGCCGCAATCGGTGGCCGCAAATTTTGAATATATGTGCCAATATTTAATACAAAGATATTGTTATTCGGCGGAAGCATATCATATGGAAAAGAAATATTTCTGAGCCTATAAAGTCTGTGAATAACATGAGCACATAGTTAACTGGTAGGATGCAGTTGGTTGCTTCAAAATATATAATCAATCAACTGTAAATAACCAGTCCACATTAAAATTTCTCAAAATAGCTAGTCAACTTATAAACCAATAGTCGACTGGTAAAAACATTGAGAAAACAAAATAAACCATTTGATTGTTCCTTTTCAACAATGAATTGGTTTGCATTTTCACTTTTCTTTTTCTTTTTTTTCTTTTTACAATGACGGCTATCACCTACAACCTTTCAAGACATCAATACTTCATCAAAGACAATAAGAAAAAGACAGATTTCTGGTGATATCTTATCTTATGCTCTTTATGTGGTTAATATGGGTCACAGTCATAACTACTGTACATATACATGCTTGCCGTCATTTTTGAAATTTTTTTTTTAATTTAGCTGATATCCACCAATCACTCACATAGTTATTCTAATAATACCCGGCCATTTCGCATAACTATTATAAATATGCCCTTCTCTGAGTTCTATAAATGCTTACATTAGTATCTTTATCTTCATACTCAGAGTTAAGGTGATAGAAATTATGGAGGGAACCGCATTCCGTCAGTTTCGAAATATCTGTGTCTTTTGTGGTTCCAGTCCTGGAAAAGATGGGGAGTATGTTAAAGCAACACAAAACCTGGGTATGGTGCTGGCCAAAAGAAAAATTCATCTAGTCTATGGTGGAGGTAACTGTGGGTTAATGGGGTGTGTAGCTACAGCTGCACATGTAGGAGGATGCCAAGTTCTAGGTATTATTCCTACAGCTCTAGCTGCATCCAGCAACATAGGGAAAACAATTGGGGAAGAATATAGAGTAGCTTCCATGCATGAACGCATGGCTAGAATGATGAGTAATGCTGACGCCTTCATTGCCTTACCAGGTGGTTTTGGTACTTTAGAGGAGATTTTCCAAATAGTCTCTTGGGCACAACTGAATCTGCATCACAAACCAATAGGTTTGTTAAATGTTAATCACTTCTTTGATGGTTTATTATCTTTCCTTGATCATGCTGTGGAACAAAGGTTTATCCCACACTCAGCACGACGAATTCTCATCTTAGCTTCAGATGCTGAGGAGTTGATTGATGCTTTACAAGCATATGTTCATGTACCTGATCCAACTATTGCTCAAATAGAATGGACGGCAGACAACCGCAGGAAGCGCAAATTGGATTTGGATCTGCATCTGTAACTGTAGCAAGATGTGGGCATTGCTATACCGCTTTTACTTTCTTAGGGTTATCTTGGATACCATCTTGCTAGCCACATACCTTAAGAAAGTACTATGACTAAGTCAAAATTCATATTTTTAGAACTTAGCATATAGCTGATACTCCCTTGGAGTTTGTAATACTAGCTTTAAATATTGCTTATAATCCTCTGAACTCTTGATATATTCCAGCATATTATCAATAATTATAACAACAACTTGATTTAGGGATGGATTAATTACTTATTCATTAACTCTATAAATGTAGCTGAGGCATTTGTCAATCCAAATGACATAACTATAAACTCATAGTATCCATGTCGAATCCTGAAAGCAAATTTTTTTTTTTTTGTTTTTTTTTAATATCCTCTTCTTTTATCCTTAATTGATGATATCTAAATATCAAATCAAGTTAAATTTTTTTTTTTTTTTTAAAAAAATGTTGAGCACTTTCTAACTGATCAAATAGATTATCTATACGAGGTAATGGGTATTTATTCCACATTCTCACTTTATTCAACTGTTTATAATCTATGTATAGTCATAGTGATCCATATACTGGAGCACTCCAAATAAAACTACTAGGGCTTTTAAATCCCTTGTCTAACATGTCTTGTAACTATCTTTTTTTTTCAGTTCTTTAAGTTCAGTGGGTGCCATTCTATATGGAAATATAGGCGCTGGCCAGGAAATAAATCAATACCAAACTCTATTTATTATTTCAAGGTAATCCTGACAATTCCTTAGGAATTATATCAGAAAATTTTCTAATCACTGGAACTTGATTTACAGTGGTATACTTTATATCAGCATCTCTCACCACTGCCAACTATCCTTGGCACCTTTTTGTAATCACTTATGGATTACTAAAGCAGAGATTAGGTTACTGGGTATCTCACTAAGATTTCTTTGTATCAAAAGAAAAAATTCTCTAAGAATATTGAATTTAATCACCTTCTAGTGACATTTCAAAATGACATGACATAATGCCAACTAATTCATTCTCAATATCACATCACACTCTACCATATCTAGACAACTGAGTACAACAGATGTCACATTCAGAAACCATCATACCAGAGTTTGACCTCTTCCGTACCTTGGTGGTATAGGATTTGCCTAAACTCAGCATTCCGCTGAGGTTTGCCCTACTACCATTCAAAAGGACACGCGGAGAGACTCTGTATGGATCTTTTCCCAAGTAACATCTCATATAACTGGTATCTCGCTATAAAATAGATATACCCCAACCGTCACTTAACCATGCCAACATAGCATACTATAAACTGACTTACTTGAACAAAAAGACAACATCCTATCGAACCCCTTTAGCAGCACCGTGAGTATAAGCATGTCCGGATTCATACCCATACTCAAAGTCCTACCTAAAGGTTCGTTACTCCATGAACACAGGGAAACCAAATGCTCTGATACCACTTTGTCACGGCCCCAAATGATGGAACACATGACCGGCACGACATAAGGGTTTCCCCCTAGCCGCAAGCCTAACACATAGCATGCACAAACATCCAGCACACAATCCAGAGTACATAATAAATATAACTGGCCACATATGCCACATCCAATATCAGAAAATACTGTATATATATATATACCTCATGATATCTCATGAATCCAACATTCTGATTCAACTTGGCCCATGGCCTCATAATACCAACATTATTATAAAATATAAAACCATTTTTCAAACAACACATCAAAATACGCAAGAAGCGAGGATCCTGCCTGTATGTTCATGGAGATACTCTAGACATAATTAAACTAAACAAACAGTACAAAAGAGCCTTGCCCAAACTGGGGCTCACCAACACTATCTTCAGCCTCCTACGAAGCTGTAGCTGGATCAAAGTCTCTTTGACTATCTGTGGGGAGGAAACAAAAGAGGGGTGAGATTACCACATCTCAGTGAATGAGTAAATCATACTATAACTGAAACAGGGCAAACCAAGCACGAGTGTTTCGCAATGGGTTTAATAATTGAAATCCAAATGTAAAGATAACAATAGAAACATTAAGCATTTAACCATAATTTATTGAAAGAATGCTAAACAGTTCAAATGTGTGTTCAAAAGATAAAACATTATTAAATCAATAACCGTAAGCAAATCAATTATGCATGGTAAGTAATACATGAAGATATTTATGCAATAACAATGATGAATGAGCTTGTTTAGAAATATTTAATCTTTAAAAAAAAATGCATCAGTTTATTGGAGGTCTTTCCTGACAGATCTATCATCTTCCCCAAGCACACAGCAAGGGTAGGGTAATCACTGTAGACGTAGACATAAGTCCACCCTAAATTTCTCCAAGCACATAGCAATGGGTATGGCAATCACTGTAGGCGAAGACATAAGTCAACCCTAAATCCCTGTGTCTTAGGCAGTCATATGCCCGTCACAGTATCCTAGGCCGAAGCCTTAACATGATCATGGTGCACCAGGGCTAGCACTACCTGCGGCTAGCTAACAGTGATCTAAAAGGGTCCCTCCAATAGAAAACATGTGAAATATGCTATTCAAAGAGTTTAAAGTAAAACATTTCAATAACTTTACAATACAGCTATAATTCTCCATCTAGCTCTTTTCATGCATAAAATTTCGTTCTATAATATATATCATCCATGAATTCCCATGGAGACCTTTACAATCATAAATTTTCCCTTTTAAACATAGATCGTCCGTAGACGTCAAATAGATGTTCATCATGCATTAAATCATTTCATGGTTAACTTAGTTCATTTCTATGACTAAGTTCGCTTTTCTATAAATCTAGCTCAAATGGAGAATTAATAATCTAGATGCTTGCCCTGCATACCTAGGGTTCAACTAGGATTGAAATTTACAATTTCTAACATGGTTGGAACATATTGGTTTTCAAAGCAGTAAAACAATTTAGCATACATTCCAACTAGTTAAAATCATATGAGAGAGAAAATAAAACATGCGCTATAGTATGAAAAACCCACTCACAGGTAAGGGCTCCAGATTGGACAGCCCTAAAATCCTAGTTCCTGGTCTGAATTCGGTAAAACAGACCCCAAAATCGAGTCCGGAAGGTCCAAAAGCCTAAAATGAGCTTGGTTACTGTTCACCGCCGGAAAACACTATTCACCGACACTATTCACCGCCGGAAAACACTATTCACTGTCACAAAAATTTTACCGAATCAACAAAACAATTTCATATCCTAATATTTATCTAATTTCTGAATCCATCTACGGAGTCAGATTTCTAATTAGAAGTCCCTAAGTAAGGTTTTTCAGAACTTACCTTTTACCGAGATTTTCTACTTCAGATCTACGGCGATTCAACGGTTGATTTGAAAAACTGATCGGTCAAAACTGAAGTACTCTTCGTCCTGAATCCAATAATACGTTCAGTTTTGAGATTGGAAGCCCTTAAGCACTCCAAATCGAAAGATAAAATTTGAGATTACTATTCACTCACTATGCATGCACTATTCCTTTCTTTTTTTTTTCCTTTCTTTTTTCTTCTGAAATCCTCCGCCCCCGGTTTTCGTTTATCAACTTTCGTTTTCGTTTTTTTTTTTATAATAATAATAATTATTAAATAATTAATAATAGGATTTTATTTTATAAAAATTCATATAAATTCCATTTTTCATCATAAAATATCCCAAAAATTTCTAAAAATTTTCTTTCTCCTAAACCTTTAGTTAAACTCTTAAATCATGATTTTTCTTGATAAAAATCATATTAAAACAAATTTCAAAACAAATATCTTTATTTATATTAAAAGAAAGAATATTTCTAAAAATACCATAAAATTTCAATAGAGGCCGATATAATTATTTTAAGCAACACAATACTTCTTTTACTTAAAAGTCCACTTACTTTTAACAAATTATAATCATTTCTACATAAATAAAAATATATTTGCTTATAGTGCGCCAAAAACATAAATTCTCATATTTCTTTTATAATTCTTTAATCCATGTAATAAATATACATATTTTCTATGGTTCTTATCTCTATTGTCAAAATTCTCTCTTTTATTCTAAATTTCCTTTAATTGAAATTTTCGTTAAATTTTACGGTTATTACAGAACACAATCATTTCTACTTAAAAAAACCAAAAAAAGAAAAGAAAGAAAAAAGAATACAATCCCATTTTTATCTTTCACTTTTAGATCTTGTGTGGGAAATTGGATCAACTTTATACTATTTTAATCAAAGAGAAGGATAATTTTTTAAAAGTAAATATTGCTTTGAAAACTCTTACTATAGTTATTTTAAGCCTTATTTTAAATATTTTTTGACGACTTCATCTATATGATGGCAGCAGTAAATCTTGCTAAATGCCACAGATGGCTGAAACAATATTTGGTAATATTTAGTTGTCTTTTCATCCTTGCATGTAGGTTTTTTATTATAATAATATTAAAAAATGGACAACCATTATAGTGGAAGATGCTCTTGTTAATTACTAACTCAATACAAACAGATCTAATTGTAAGAAAATGGCTAATAATTAATTAAGTAGTTTATTCTTGTTTATTTTCATAAATTTCTTTAGTTAATTAAGACACAAGCTTTAATTTGCACTATGGTTCAGAAAAACGTGACAGCTTTACCATTACAAAAAAAGATGTCACAAAATTTTTTATTTCTGTAAAAAGACTTTCTGTTTTCTTCACTGCAAAATTCTACAAGTCATCCTTCAAGTATACCCCACAAGAGCAATTATAAATTGTACAATAGATTCTTGATCCCTCACATCTCAAGAGAGAAAAAAAATTATCGTAAGAAAAGTTGTGAATCATATAGTTCTCTCTGCTTGTTCTGCTTTTAAAGTTATTGTATTGAAAGTATTCCATCTGAGAAAACTTAGAATGAAAGGCTCTTTTGTGAAGTTTTTCTATGCAGTACTGATGTTGTTTTTGTTTCATATAAGATCCAATTGGGCCACTCAGGATGTGGAAGTGAAGTGCATTGAGAGGGAGAAGAAAACGCTGCTCATGTTCAAACAAGGCATCCAACTTGACTTCGGCGGCATGCTGTCCACTTGGAGAGACGATGAAAATGGAGACTGTTGCAATTGGAGAGGAGTTCATTGTAGCAATGAAACAGGTCATGTCCAAATCCTTAATCTTCGCGGTTCATATGATCGAAAATATTATTTGAGAGGTATAATCAATATTTCTTTATTGATTGAGTTGCATGATATCAAACATTTGGACCTCAGTTACAATGATTTAGATGGAAGTGACATCCCAGAAATCATGGGCTCCTTCAGCAGCTTGAAATATCTCAACCTCTCTTATTCTTATTTTGGGGGAAATATTCCTTCTCAACTAGGGAGGCTTTCAAATCTGCGATATCTTGATTTGAGTTACAATTATTATTTATATGGATCTATCCCTCATCAGCTTGGAAATCTTTCAAAGCTGCAGTATCTTAATCTTGGAAGAAATCCTTTGAGTGGAGTGATCCCTTACTCGCTTGGGAATCTTTCCTTGTTGCATTCTCTTAAGCTTGGTGGCAATTCTGATCTCAAAATGCATAACCAAAATAATTCTGATGCTGAGTGGCTATCTAAGCTCTCCTTATTAACAATTCTTGACTTGAGTAACGTGAATGATCTTGATTCCAACAAGTGATTGGTAAGCTTTCTCCAAAACTAAGAGAATTGCGGCTCCAGGATTGTGATCTTCCTTTGTCACATTCTTCTTTAAACATTTCCACTTCACTTGTCATCCTTGATCTCTCTTATAATAACTTGACTTCTGCAATGTTCCAATGGATCTCCAATTTAATCAACTCCAACCTTCGAGAGTTGTATCTTAGAAATTGTATTCTTCCAACCAATCTTGCTTTTTCATCTTATTTTTTCAATTCTTCATCTCTTGCTATTCTTGATCTCTCTGGTAATAACTTGACTTCTGCAATGTTCCAATGGGTCTCCGATTTAATCAACTCCAACCTTCGAGAGTTGCATCTTAGCAGTTGTATTCTTCCAACCAATAATCTTGCTTTTCCATCTTATTATTTTAATTCTTTATCTCTTGTCATCCTTGATCTCTCTAGTAATATCTTGACTTCTGCAATGTTCCAATAGGTCTCCAATTTAATCAACTCCAACCTTCAAGAGTTGTATCTTAGCAATTGTATTCTTCCAACCAATAATTTTTGCTTTTCCATCTTATTATTTTAATTCTTCATCTCTTGTCATCCTTGATCTCTCGAGTGATAACTTGACTTCTGCAATGTTCCAATGGGTCTCCAATTTAATCAACTCCAACCTTCGAAAGTTGTATCTTAGCAGTTGTATTCTTCCAACCAATAATCTTGCTTTTCCATCTTATTATTTTAATTCTTCATCCCTTGTCTTTCTTGATCTATCTAATAATCATCTGACATCACCAACTATATTCCACTGGGTTTCAAACTTCACCTTCAATCTTCATGAGCTTCAACTTGTTGGTAACTTGCTAGAAGGTCCCATTCCAGATGGTTTTGGCAACACAATGAACTCTCTTCAACGTCTTCATCTCTCCGATAACAAGTTGCAAGGAAGAATTCCATCGTCATTGGGGAACATATCCACAATGCAGACATTATCCCTTTCCAATAACAACTTGAGTGGGCAGCTTTCAGCTTTCAATCTTAACTCTTCATGCGGCAACAGACAAGCATTACGAAGTTTGCGATTATCTGACAATCAAATCTCAGGCATGTTACCCGACCTTGCTATTTTCTCATCTTTGGAAGTATTAGACCTTTCCAATAATCAATTAATTGGAGAAATACCTGAAAGCATTGGATTGTTATCTAAGTTGAATTATTTAAGTCTGAATGGTAATTCTTTGGAAGGCGTGATTACTGAATCCCATTTCACTAATCTCTCCAATTTGATGGAGTTACACTTAGATGACAACTCATTGGCTCTAAAAGTTAGCACCACTTGGGTTCCTCCTTTTCAATTAATTTCTTTGGGATTAGCATCTTGTATGTTGGGTCCTAATTTTCCAAATTGGCTTCAGACTCAGAGCTATTTAGATAATCTCGATATATCTAATGCTCAAATTTCGGATTCTGTACCAGAGTGGTTTTGGTCCATATCAGAAAATATGCAGTTCATAAATATCTCATACAATCATTTTGCTGGTACAATTCCAAACTTAGCGCTCAAGCTTAATTACATGCCAAGAATATTTATGACCTCAAATAACTTTGAAGGTGCAATTCCATCATTTTTGTTACAAGCATCAGCGCTTCATCTTTCCTACAATAAATTCTCAGACTTGATTCCATTTCTATGTGGCAAAATTAAAGATGAGAACTTGGGCATTTTGGACCTATCAAACAATCTATTATTTGGCCAGCTTCCTGATTGTTGGAGCAATAATAACTTGTCAGGAAAGATCCCACCCTCCATGGGAAGCCTTGTGAATATGGAGGCTTTGAGTTTATGAAACAATAGTTTGATGGGAGAACTTCCTTCCTCGTTGATGAATTGCACCAAGTTATTATTGTTGGATTTGTCAAAGAATAAGTTGATCGGACCAATACCTTCATGGATTGGAGGATATCTCGGACAATTGAAAATCTTAAGCTTTCGGATGAATCAATTTTCTGGTAGTATACCTTTGCAGCTTTGCCATCTAGCACAGATTCAACTCTTGGATCTCTCTCAAAATAATTTATCCAAAGGAATACCACCGTGTTTTAAGAATTTCACTGTTATGGCTCAAACGAGTATCATCCTAGTTGAAATGAGTTACCATGGATATGAACACAATGTAACTGGGCATCGCATTTACGATGCTTCTTTTCAATTCTACATAGCATTGATGTGGAAAGGTAGAGATGACATGTTCAAAAGTCCAGAATCACTTCTCAAAAGCATTGATCTCTCAAGCAATGCTTTAACAGGAGAGATACCAATAGAAATTGTGTCTTTATATGGATTGGTTTCTTTGAATTTATCAAGAAACAATTTAAGTGGAGAAATTCCTTCTGAGATTGGGAATTTAGAATCATTAGAATTCCTAGATTTGTCAAGAAATCACTTATCGGGTAAAATTCCTTCAAGTCTTGCTTATATTGATCGTCTCTCCACATTAGACCTATCATGCAATATTCTCTCTAGAAAAATCCCAACTGGAACAGAGCTGCAGAGTTTTAATGCCTCTAGCTATGAAGGAAATTGGGATCTTTGTGGAATGCCACTTGACAATAAGTGCCCAGATGAAACACCATCGCCTCGAGTATCTGACGAGGAAGATGATGACTCACTTTTGTCTCAAGAATTTTACATGAGCTTGGGATTGGGATTTGCTGTTGGATTCTGGGCATTCTTAGGCCCAATACTGTTCAACCGTTCCTGGAGAGCTACCTACTACAGGTTGGTGAACAAAGTCTTAGATAATGTCTACGTCAAGGTTGCAGTTTATGTGGCTAGTTGCCGAAGAATCAGAGACTAGAAAGGTAATATTTAACTATTTCTCAAGATTATTTTTACTTTCAAGTTCTCCATTAACATTGATATTAACATTGATGCTTTACAAGCTCTTTTGTTTCTTGCAGGATCTTTTGGTGTAAGACTGATGCAACTTGTGCTGTTAAACTACACTGTGCTTGAACCTCGACAATATCCAAGTTCTCCATTAACTATTCCTATGCTATGCTTTATAGTGTAATGTACTTAATTATAATTAGTATTTCTATTTTGTTTATTGTAATTTAGAGAATATGATTTCATCAACAATGATATCGTTTTTTATAAATAGCTAGCTTATAAATTATATGATATTGAATACTGTTAGATCCTACTATTTATAACCTACATGATAACAACAAATTAACCCTATGACTTAGTTTGATTACAGGGGTCCTAAGCCTTCAATAAGGTATCTAAAGACAAAGAGAAGCCGAAAAATTTATTCTATCCCATAAGATATCTAAAGACAAAGAGACACCCCCTAAGATCTGAGCATTCCTTCCCACCCAAATATTCCAAATTACATCAAAACTGCGCAATTCAACAAATCTTTACCCTCCTTTTTCTAAACAAAACCTTTAAACCGTATAAGGAGAAACTTCTCTAAATCTCTTGGCAAGCCCAATTCTCACCAAATATCCCAAACAACTCATCCCACAAATAGACAGCCATTGAGCAGTGTAAAAATAAATGAGCACCATGTTCTGCACTAGACATGTACATAACATAAATATTAGGAGACAAGGTTGTTTTAGCCCTACCAATCTGTCACGAATCATTTGTGTTAGTTCAATTATTGGTATTTCAGACCATTCAAAATTTATGACAATCTAAATGTAACCTGTGCTATATATACTTGAACCTACGGCTTACTAGATATGCATAGTGGGAGAAAATATTGCTAGTATTTCTTTAGTATTAAAAAGTTAAGTACCACAGTCATAAATTAATATTTTGATAAATAAGCTTCTTTTTTTCTAATCCAATTTACTCGTAATTCAAAAATAAGTTATATGACAAAATATAAATAGCAGTAGTACCTACATTTCAGTATAGAGTACCAAAAAGTGCATAGAAAATGAACCACCTTCACCTAAACTATTTGATGAAGACGATTATGACTCATTTTTCTCTCAAGAATTTTACATGAGCTTGGGACTGGGATTTGCTAATGGATTCTGGGGATTCTTGGGCCCAATATTATTCAACCATTCTTGGAGACATACCTACTACATGTTGGTGAACAAAGTTTTAGATATTATCTATGTCAAGTATGCAATTTATGTGGCTCGGTACTGGAGGATCAGAGACTAAAAAATAATAATTTACACTTTCTCATGATTATTTTTACTTTGAAGTTCTCCATTAACAATGAATCTTGATTTTTGTCTTTGCAAATGAGTGGAAAAAAATCATGACAGGTGGAAAACATATAAAAATATTATTAATCGACTATAGCTTAAAAAAAACTGAATTGATAATTTCATAAAATATTATTCTTAATCTAAATACTTTCTCCTTTTGTATATTCACTCGTTTTCTTGGGTGACAAATATTATATATTTATATAAATAGCCTAAGACAAATATGCATATCTTCTTGTTTTATTAATTCAATTGTTAAATCATATATCAAAATCTACATGCACAAATAGGAGAAGATAAAATTTTGTATGATGCATAATCTATATGAAATTATATATTGTATTCTAATACTGCTATCACCGCTGTGGTACAAAGAATCTTTTTTTTTTTCTTTAATTTATATTTTTATGGAATTACGCTTGCAGGATTTACAAGCTCTTCTGTTTCTTGCAGGATCTGTTACTCCTTTGGTGCAAGACACATGCATGATGCATCCTGTGCTGTTAAACTACACGGTGCTTGAAACTCGACAATCATGTGATCAGAGTAATAGTGATTTGTCCAAGAACAATAAATTCAGGCAATGCTTTATAGCGTAATATACTTAATTATAATTAGTATTTCTATTTTCTCTATTGTAATTTGGAGGATAGGATTTCATCAACAATGATATCGTTTTCTATAAATAGCCTGATTTGTATGATATTGATTACTGTTAGATCCTGCTAGGAGATTTATAACCTTCATATTTATGATGACAACAAATTAACCCTATGACTTGGTTTGATTACTGGAGTCCTAAGCCTTCAATAAGGTATCTAAGACAAAGAGAAGCCGGAAAATTTATTCTATCCCACGAGTTATCTACAGATAAAGAGACACCCCGGAAGATACAAACATTTCTTTCCAGCCAAATATACCAGATCACACCAAAAACTGTGCAATTCTGCAAATCTTTACCCTGCTTTTTCTGAACAAAACCTTTATACTCTATAAGGAAAAGCTTCTCTAAATCTCTTGGGCAAACACAATTCTCGCTAAATATCCCAAACAACTCATCCCACAAATAGACAACCATTGTGCAGTGTAAAAATAAATGAGCACAATTTTCTGCATTAGACATGCACAAAACATACATATTAGGAGACGAGGCTCTATTAGGTCTACTAATATGTAACAAATCATTTGTTTTAGTTCTGTTATTGGTATTTCAGACCATCCAAAATTGATGACAATCTAAATGTAATTTGTGCTATATATACTTGAACTAACGGCATATTAGATATAATAGTGGGGGAAAATATTTCTAGTACTTCTATAGTATTAAAAAGTTAATTACCAGTGTCCTAAATTAATATTTTGATAAATAAGCCTTTTATTTTCTTCTTTTTTCCTAATCCAACTTCAAAGATAAGTTATATGACAAAACATAAATAACAGTAGTAACTATTTTTCAATTTAGAGTACCAGAGAGATCATAGTGGAGTGGAGGATATGTGGAAAAATTATTTGGATGCTACAAGCAAATATTTTTTTTCCTTGCACCGGCAAGCTAAAAGTAACAAAGTAGTTCTGCAATAGCAAAACCTTAAAAACCTTGTAAACAATCAAAATATAGCATGATATATATGGATAAAAGGCAGTCCGTAGCTACAGCCTTAGTTGCAGGTACTGCTCAGTCAGATTTACTTGCTCTTGTTTGTTCAATCCTCAAATCCCATCTCTTTAGCAGCTTACTCAACTGCCTATAAAGTCAGCTTTCCTTGTGTGCATTAACTAATATTATTATATTTTTACCCAGCAAATAAACACAATATTGGAATTTGATAGTACTCAAGCAAAAATCAAGAGAGATTGACTGATTTATACACCAAAATGGTGTATTTAGGAGACAAGAAAGGCTGGCACAAGAAAGAGTGTCTTCTTCTATAAGGATATAACAAACTATTTAATCTGTAAGGTTGTGTGCAATATAGAAATATAAATATAATAGCTTTAAAGGAGCAAGATTATTTAAGTAGAAGATAGTAAGAATACGAGAAGAAAGCACAAAATAATAAAGATAACACTGATCAAGATGTGAGGTATTTGGACATCCATGAAATATGTAAGGAAAATTGTAGATCCTCCCGAATGACTTTGAACATCATGTGTCTGATTCTAAAGGTCTAACAACTCTTAGAAAAATAATTATTGTTTCCGGTAAGGATAAAATTAGAATTTTGTGATCAATCTTAAACTATACTAAACATCATATCATGCTTGTGAAATAGATATATACAAAGCCATGATAACCTTGGTCCTTGGGGTAGCATGAAAGCTAATTTTTTAATTAAAAAATGGGACATATAATTGAAGCATCTAATGAGAAATGAAAAGCGTTATATCAATTGTACAGACATCAATCAAATACAAATAATTTTCCAAGAAAAATTAAGCTAGAGAGAACAAAAAAGAATTACCTTAAATGCCATCAACTCAGCGAGGAGAAACGGACATTTCATTTAACTCGTTCCTCTTAAGATATTGGTGCAGTAAGGTAAGACTAGCCGTTTCAAATGCAAAGTACCCCAATGCTGAAAAACAAGCACTATGAAGAACTCGAGGACCTATTCCGCTGGTCAACCCAATCCACCCTTCTTCCTTCAAAATTTGCTTCACAGTAGCTGAAACCCCACTGTACATAGCAGCAGCAACCTTATTAGCAGCATCACCATGAACCTGAGTCATCAATCTCGTCTTAACCACATCAAGTGGTGTAGTAAGAGAAGCAGATATCGCCCCAGCCAATGCCCCACAAAACACACTCTGAATTGGTTCCAAATGACTCTGTTTGGTACTTCGCAATACCGCAGCTTTCAAATATTCAAATGATGAATAACTCAACACACCAGCAGGCAAATTCCTCAGTAGTGTAGCAGAGTACCCTGCATACAGACCCAATACACCATGAAGTACTTTAATTTTAGTTGAAATCAAATAAAAAAAATTAATAAAAAGAATACACAAAAAAGTGCAATAATGTTGAACAAAAACAAAAACAATATTATACAAGGCATTGAATATTTTTTTTTTCATTTTTGGTAAATTAATAAATTTGCATAAATATCTTATACTGTTAATATAACTACTGTACTGAGTATTGAATATCTTGTCTAGTTTTTTAGGCAAATTTGCATTGCTAATGTAAGAAATACTGTTATTGTTATTTTTTCTGAAAAAAGAAAGACTCCTTTTTTTTCGTTTAGTTCATATTAGTATTAAAACTCAGATCTTCAATTTTAAAATTAATTTAGTATAATTGAGACAATTAGCTAATTAATCAAATTTTATTAAAAAAAAGATATAAAATATATTATGGGACTCATTACAATAAATTGAACTAAACCACTTCTAATAAAAAAAATACTAAAAATGATACGACACATAAAAAAAAAACTCCAACTTTGAGTCACACAACTCACATCTCTCACATTTTTAAAAGGTTATTTATTAAAAAAATTAAGTATATATGAAAAAGGATAGCAATTCTATATTATTTAAGACACATGTAATACGTAAATATTAAAATTTTCATATTTTTTATTCTTAAATATCTCATAAATAAATTTTTAAGTTGGTGAAAAATTAAAATTTTCGTGTAAATCATCCCAATTCCATGTTCCAGTACTTCGGTTGCTGAAATTTTGCCCCAATTCATGTGGAATTGGGGAAGAAATTTGGTCATGAATTAGGGTAAAATCATATGGTGAAAAGTGAAGACAGAAAATTCAACTTTTCCTTCTCCTGATTTTCATGGGTTGTAGAAGAGAGCAGATCGAGAGGGAGTGGCAGAAGTAAAAAGGAGAAAGATGAATGAGTTATACAAGAGAAAGAGATAGAGAGAGCTGAAATTCAATTTAATTTCTATAATTTTTTTATTTGAATATATTTTTAATATTTCATAAAAAAAATTTTATTTTTAAAATTAATTGCATAAAAAAATTAATAAAAAAGTATTGATTTAAATATATATATATATATATATAACATTTAATTTATTAAGGTGGGTGTCCAAATAGTTGATTCAATAATTTTTTTAATAAATTTTTTAAAATCTTATTCACACTTCTTTTAGTTTTAATTTATATAAAAGTCTTTGTTTATTCACAAAATTATTAATAAAACTTATAATTTTTTATATTTTTTCTTTTAAGAATTCATAAGTAATTTAATTAAATACATTACAACTCACTTAAATATTAAATTAGTGTTTATGAAAATTTAAAATAATAAAATTGTGATTTTTTTAAAATTTAAGCTGGTGTGAATGTATGTTTTGGGAAAAAAATTATTATCTCAATTTTAATGAAAATTGAGGAAAAATTAATGTAATTTACTGTAAATACTTTTAAATATGAGCTTATTGGTCAATAAGTTAACACTTAATCATTTTAGATGTGTTTAGATTAACTTATAGTAAATTAAATTAATATTTTTAATTTGTTTATAAAAGCTATAAAATTTCTCAATTTGGTCTATCGTTTTCAATTCTTCCTAATTTTAAATATTTTTATCATTACTTCTTCATCATTTTAATCCTTACCTTAACTTGGGTTATATCTTTTTTGAAAATTATTGACATAGATAAACAAAATGTATAAAAAAAAAACTATGTTGATAATTTAACTAAGAAAACGTGATTTAAATTGATAGAATAAACAAATTAAAAAAAAAAAAAGAATGAAAAAATTGAATAATAAATTAAGAAGGATTGAAAATATGTCATTATGTAAAAAGTTCATATTTTTCAATAATTGAAACATTAATTTAATTTTTAACTTACCTCTACAAATTTCAAATGTTTAAAAATTGATGTTTTTAATTTTTTTTTTTTAAAAAGGCAATATAATTATTTAAAATAAAGTCCAACAATATTTACAATAATTATATAAATTTCAAATTTAATAATAAATTAATGTTTATAATTTTTTATTGAACTCTAAAGTGAATAAAATGTTTAGTAATCTTTTGATTTTTAAGATAAAAAACTATTACTATTATCGGTAATATTTCTATTTACTTATTAAATTATATTATAAAATTTTCAAAATTTCATACTATACTTGAACTAAAACAAAACGAAAAATCTCCAATCAGATGAGGGTTAAAAACACTCACTTCAACATGAGTGGAACAACAAAAATCTTAAATTTGTTTAAAAAAAGATAGATTGAAAGACTTTTTAAACTTATCACAAAAAATAAATCCAAGAGATTTATCTATAAAAAAAAAAAAGAAGGGGTGGCAGCTATTTGTAACTGATAGTGGGAGCCTCAGAGAGAAATATTTTCTGTGACTGAGAGAGAGATATAATTGGTGGAGTTTTTCAAGAAATTTGGAAAACAAAATATTCTCATTATTTTTTAAACGGTATGAACACTTATTAAAATATATACACAAATTATTTTTACAATAATTTTGGATGAAATTATCCTCATTAATACCATAAGTATATAAACACTTCTCACAATAAGTAAAATTATTTAATAAACTGTTTCTTATTTATTTAGTTTTTTTTTCAAATCAAACTTGTGCCATAAACATATAATCGTGGGTTATGGATAATTAATTAAAAAAAGGAAAAATATTTGGTCTACCGGCAGTGGACAATTTTTTATCCACTAGCGGTGTCCAAATCGCGACACGTGGTAAGAATAATAGTTTTTAAAATTATTTTTGCCATGTGTTATAATCTGGATACCGCTGGTAGACAAAAAACTGTCCACCGCCGGTGTATCAAATACCAACTCTTAAAAAAAATACTAAGTTCAAATTTATGCTCATCTTATATAAATTGACTTATTGTGAAGTTGAGTTTTTTTTTTTTTATGTTTGAATGTCTATCTCTTATTTATCAAATAAACTAACACACATTTTTAAATAAAGATAAATTGTAATTATGTTTTTAATTCAATTTCTCCTTTGTTATTCTATAAATGAATAATCTTTCTTGTTTCATCACAACATTTAAAAATATTAAATTAAAATTTTAAATATTTAAATTTTTTTGAATATACATATTATAGTATTTAAAATATTAAACTTATTCTATATTAATTTTTATAAAAATAAATATACAATAAATTTGATATTTTTTAAATATTAATAAAATAATTAATGTACTAATTTATACACTTGAAAACTTGAAAAATAAGAATTGCATAAATTTAAAAATTAAATTATCAATTTATTCTCCAAAAATATATAGCCAAGGGGCCACCCAGACTCAAAGTGGGGCTAGCCAGGTAGGTACTGAAGGGAAAAGGGCCATTGCCAAAGTTTCCCTATTAGGATAATAAAAATTCAATTTTGTTTTAAAGGTAGCAGGTACATTTGTTATACATTTGTTTCTCTAATCTATTTTTGTTTTGTTTTGCAGCTAGTCTAAAGAATTGTCTTATAGAACTATATTCCAAATTCCATATTGTTTTAAAGAATTTGTTTTCTGCATCATGTGGCATGGACAACTAAAAAGAAAAAGAAAAAGAAAAAAGTACATGATAGAGTCACGAGATTTTGTCTTAGTTTAGCCATGACCTAAAAAAAGAGTTGCACCTACCCTTAGCCTTTTTATGCCCATCACAAGTTCACAATCTTGCCCAACTTGGGTGACAATTTTTAAGCTATAAGGTTACTTAAAATTACTGTATTTAATTTGAGTATTAAAAACTGTTATAAAAATAATTGATGTTCAAATAAATTGCATACACCTCAACTAATTATGTAACATTAAATCTAAAAGAATTCAAATAGAATTTCTTGTATTGTAATCTTGAGATTAATGATATTATAATATATGACGGTGTATCTATTTATATGTCGATGTCTATTAGGGCAACTCATTATATTTAATTTTTTTCATCACTTATGGCACAATATTTTCACTACACTAATAAATTAAAGGGCAATATGTTTAGAGCAAATTACAAAATAAATTACATTTGCAGTAATAGATTAAGAAGAAAGAGGCATTTTATAATGAAGTTTTTTCTCTCTTAATTTTTTTATGGGATGTATAGAAATCCAAATAATAAAAAAACAGATTTTTCCGCGATTTGAAATTTATTTTATGTATGCATACTAATGTTTGATTGACCTCAAAGTAAATTAGCAAGCTAAAAAGCTTATATTTTAAAAAAAAATACGATTTTTGAGGAAGAATAAAATAGACCTTGGACATTGAAGTGTAGTATTACATAAATAAAATATAATTTTAATTGCTGGAGTGTCATTTAAATATCTTACTTGAAAAATAAAAGTCACACTAACATGCGCTGAAGCATTTTTTTTGTTAAAAAAAATAGAATTATGATTGCAGGATTTAATAGTAATTTTATTTTAAATTAATGAGTAATATTAAAATATTTTTAATAATAGAAAAAAGTATAATTTTTTTAATTTATCTAAATATAGAAAACCGATGATAGATAATACAACTTTAAAATCATTTATAAAGACATTTAAAATTTAAGCAAATTTCAAAATATCCAAAATACATAAGTGCAATCATTTGATGCTGGATTCAAAGTTTTTAGTAGATAAATGAAGATAAATAATAAATATTATCAAATATTAATCCTCAACTTTGTACAAATAAATCTTACTATAATTCCTACCAAACAATAAGCTCCAAAGACTTTTTTTTTTCTTCCAAAGGATCAAGAGGACTTTGGGACTCATTATCAGGTCTAATAATAAGCACTAAACAATAAATGGGACCACTCACTAATCTATCTGGCAGGTTGGATATTCTTTCCTTAAAATTAAAAAGGGGACCCACAAGCACTGGAAGGGGCCGACCAAGGCAGATAGGATTGTGTGATTGTGTTAAAATCAAGTGGGGGACCTTCTCCATACAATTTTGGCTTCTTCTCCGCAAAGCAAGCCTTTGGATTTCGAAACCCTTTATCTCTCTCTCTCATTTCTCTTTTTCATCCTTCTAAGCTTTTTTCTTCGTTTGCATCAAGATTTTACTCGCTTTTTCATCAACCACTCATCGAAAATCATACCAAATCCCCAAAGTCGGCTTTCAAGCTTTTTGGCTAACCTAAACTTGGAGTACTTTTCTTCTTTTGTGGTTGTGGCCTGGGTTTTCTTTTTATTCTTTTGATTTTTATACAAGACATGTCTATGTGGCTATGCCTATTTGCCATGCATTTTAATTCAAACATTTTTCCTTTTGGTTAAATGAAGTAATTATGTCGTTTCAAAATAAATTATTAGTCACAGTACGGTTTGAGAGGGAGTATGGTATTTTTTTAAAAAAATATGGATAATTAATTGAAACTATCTGCAATTTACTCAAAATTTTCATGGTTAAGGACTCAATGCATGAAATATACTGATTATGTTTAGTAAGTCAAATAAATTAATTTATAATTTATTTAACTAATTTATAAATTTATTTGACTAAATTAAAAGTATTTAATAAATAAATTTATTTAAATAATTTAAATGAGTTAAAAATTTATAAATTATGTATAATTTATAAATTTTAAATTAATTTATAAATTATTTTTGTCAAATAAAATTTATATTCAATATTGTTATTGAGGATGAGTTAGAATTTTTTAGTTACGATTTAGATGGCTATTTTAGATGTCCAATTATATTGATTAATATAATTTATAATTATACAATATTCGATTAATAACTTACTGTGAATAAGATTTGAATATTGAAATTTGATATTCAAATAGATTTTGGACGAATTTAAATTTAATTTTTAGGCATCTAATATTGGTTTAATATTATTGTGCAAATAAGATAATGTGTAAATAAAAATAGAATTAAGATACTGAAGTTTAATTAAATGCCTCTAATTAATTCTTTTTCCATAAAAATTGATATAGTTTTATTTTTTCAAAAAGTATTGGCCATGTGAAAGAAAAAAGAAGAAAGAAAAAGGCTCTGTTGGCTGCTGCTGCAAAGTAGAAAGGAATGAATAATGAAAAAGAAGGTTCACAGGCAGCAACCGGGACGCAGCATCACCCAAACTGTAATAACCGTAAAATTTAACGAAAATTTCGATTAAAGGAGATTTAAAATAAAAGAGAGAATTTTGACAATAGAGATAAGAACCGTAGAAAATATGTATATTTGTTACATGGATTAAAGAATTACAAAAAAAAAAAAGAAATATGAGAATTTATGTTTTGGCACACTATAAGCAAATAATAACCCTCTGCTAATAAAACCTTTGAAGGTTAAGTACAAATCATTTGAAATAAGGAAGTTGAGAACAACGTAAAATTTTAGAGCGTTTCTGACTTTTCTTCTGACCTGTCTTCACTCATATAAGTATAAATCTCTCATATGAAATCCAAATTACGTGATTCCAATTTCTGTTGCAAGATAAGACATATATCTACAACGTTGATGTTGGGAACGTTTGCTAATTCCGTGAATATTATAGTGATAAGAGAAAAAAATCGCAGCGTAGTGTGGTCTAGACCTTTGCTCACTGTTTTATTCATAACTCTTTCATATGAACTCCAAATTAGGTGATTCAAGTGGCTAATGAAAGCTAAGAGAAAGGGCTACAACTTTCATGTGGAACGTTTTGTCAAATTTGGCCAAAAACATGGTGCACTGTAGCCCCAAAGCACGGCCGTGCTCTAGGACACGGCCAGGCCGTGCTTCGGGAAGTTTTCTGCATTTTCTGCAGCCTCCCCCTCCCTTCTCCTTCATTTCCTCCTGCATCAGACTCCCTCTCCCTCTCTCTCTCTCAAATTTTCTTCACCTTCTCTCTAAGATATCTCATCATCCGGACATCCGATTTGAGCAAGTAAGGTACCGTTGGACTCGTGGGAAGGAGAGCTACAAACCCCACCGATCAGTTTCGCTGGAAAACTGCCGGAATGTCGCCGGAAAATCGCATGAATAGTAAGCTCCAAGGTAAAACTCCGTCCAATCGCGTTTTAAGCTTCGTTCTTCAGAAATTCTTTCCATAGATAGTCTTAGAATTAGTTTTTATGCTAGAATATAAGGTTTTTAGGTTTAGGGTTACTTTTCCGGCCGTCGTGAATAGTGTTTTCGGCCGGCATGAATAGTGACGTTTAGAGTTTTCCAATTCTCATGTTATGTCTATGTTTTCTAGGTTGTTGAGCCACCACGAGGTGAAATTCTCGTTGTTGGACTCCTAGTAAGGTGAGTGGGTTTTTCATACTATAGCGCGTGTTTTAGGAATTTGATTTATAACTCTCTCGTATGATTTTAACTAGTTTGAATGTATGTTAAATTGTTTTACCGCTTTAAAAACCAATATATTCTAACCATGTTAGAAATTATAGATTTCAGTCCTAGTTGAACCCTAGGTATGTAGGGCAAGCATCTAGACTGATAATTCTCCATTTGAGCTAGATTTATAGAAATGTGAACTTAGTCATAGAAATGAACTAAGTTAGCCATGAAATGATTTGATGCATGCGAACATCTATGCGACGTCTACGGACGATATGTTTAAAGGGAAATTTTATGATGATAAAGGTCTCCATGGGAATACATGGATGAAACATATTTTAGAACGGAATTTTATGCATGAGAAGAGCTAGATGGAGAATTATCGCTTTATTATAATGTTATTGAAATGTTTTACTTTAAACTTTTTGAATAGCATATTTCAAATGTTCTATTGGAGGGACCTTTTAGATCACTGTTAGCTAGCCACAGGGAGTGCTAGCCCTGGTGCACCATGGTCATGCGAAGGCTTCGGCCTAGGATACTGTGACGGGCATATGACTGCCTAAGACACAGGGATTTAGGGTGGACTTATATCTACGCCTACAGTGATTGTCATACCCTTGCTATGTGCTTGGGGAAATTTAGGTTGGACTTATGTCTACGCCTACAGTGATTACCCTACCCTTGCTATGTGCTTGGGGAAGATGATAGATCTGTCAGGAAAGAACTCCAATAAACTGATGCATTTTTCTTAAAGATTAAATATTTCTAAACAAGCTCATTCATCATTGTTATTGCATAAATAACTCCATTTATTACTTACCATGCATAATTGATTTGCTTTACGGTTACTGATTTAAATCCAGATTTATCTTTTGAATATACATTTGAACTGTTTAGCTTTTCTTTCAATAAATTACGGTTAAATGCTTAATGTTTCTATTATTATCTTTACACTTGGATTTCAATTATTAAACCCATTGCGAAACACTCGTGCTTGGTTTGCCCTGTTTCAGTTATAGTATGATTTACCCATTCACTGAGATGTGATCTCACCCCTCTTCTGTTTCCTCCCCACATATAGTCAAAGAGACTTTGATCCAGCTACAGCTTCGTAGGAGGCTGAAGATAGTGTTGGTGAGCCCCAGTTTGGGCAAGGCTCTTTTATATTTTTTGTCTAGTTTAGTTTATGTCTAGTGTACCTCCATGAACTTACAGGCAGGATCCTCGCTTCTTGCGTATTTTGATGTGTTGTTTGGAAAACGGTTTTATATTTTACAACGATGTTGATTTTATGAGGCCATGGGCCAAGTTGAATCACGGATATTGGATTCATGAGATATATATATACTGTATTTTCTGATATTGGATGTGGCATATGTGGCCAGTTATATTTATTATGTACTCTGGATTGTGTGCTGGATGTTTGTGCACACTATGTGTTAGGCTTACGGCTAGGAGGAAACCCTTATGCCGTGCCGATCATGTGTTCCATCATTTAGGGCCGTGACACAAACATGGTTGTTCACCTACCAAATCTGAAATAACAAACTGCAGGGGAAATTACCCACATGAGGAGGGCACTTTGGTCATTTCAACGTAGTTGTGCCTTTTAGTAATACATAAATAAGATAAGGAGGTGTTCTTTTTTATTATTATTATTCAAATTCAAACTTTACAATTAAAATATAATAAATAAAAAGAATAAAAATAGTTATTTACGAACTAAGCATTTTACAAACTCATAGATTGCATTATGTATGTAAAGGAGGATTTAAAAAAAAAAAAAAAGGATGGTGCTATCGAGAGTTGGAGTCACCGGCAAAATATATAAAAGAAAGGAACATCTTTGCTAGGCTTTGTTTGGATGGTGGAACTCTATTTTTTTCCTGATAATCTCGAAGACGTTTTGTTTAGAAAATTATTTTAACAATTAAGTTATTTGGATAAATTGATGATGCATTTGTGGGAACTCATTTATAGTTATATTTTTTCATATAAGGCTTTTTAAATCATGATTAAGTTGATGATAAAATATAGATTATATGGCTGTTTTATTCTTCAAAATATATACATTTTTCAATTTAATTTTTCACAGCATAATTTTTATTTTGATCTTTCAAAAATTGTTCAATGTCAAAAATATTATCACATTAATGCTATTAATAGATTTACTTACTAACTTTCTTAAAAAATTATTTAATCTAACTTGATACTCGACATTTTAAAAAAGATAGGGATTTAATCAAAAAAAATTAATTGTCACTTTACTTTTTGAACAGAAAATCAAATTAGGCTAAGTATTTAATGGATAATTAAACTCTTAACTAGATTAGAGAAATAAAGTTGTTAATAAAATTAATGTGAGGACATTTTTTAAAATAGAATAGTTTTTAAATGACTAAAATGATATATATATATATAGGGATATATTGCTGAAATTTTTAAATACATGCATTAATATACTTAAAAAAAATTTGTTCCTATGTAATTATTTTTGGGATCTGCCTGTGTAATTATTTTATGATAGAGTAAAGTAATAATGTAAAAAATTTAATTGTCACTTTACTGTAATGATTTGTTTGTTGTATATTAATTTATCTCTGAAAAAATAATATCGAATGAGTTTTATATTTTTAAAAATTAAGAAATTAATTATTGTACAATGAATTGATAATTTTATAAAGTAATTATTCATTAAAAAAATTTAAAAATTAAAATTAAATAGACTTATAAATTCAAAAATAAAATTGATAATTTATTGTTTTATGATATATTTAACATGATTGTTGTTTATTGGTGGTCGATATTTTCGGATGAGACCTTGTTTCTTTAGTCGCCTCACACCACATAGGATGAGTATTTATGAGAGAAATATCATTTGCAAGCGTAAGAAGTGAGGAAACCAAGAGATATATATAGCAGAGCATGATTCATGAACGAACACATAACCTAAGCTCACACTTCTAAGAACATAAAAGACGAATAACGAAGCAACACATCCTATTACAAAAATACAAGAACATCTACAAAAAAAATCAATTAAAAAAAAACAACTAAATAAAGAGTAAAAGAAGAATTCTTTATGATATTTGCACACAATGTATGTCTCGCCCCTAATTTTAGGGCATGTAAAACACGTATATCATGAACATATATTTTCTATAAACATGAATATTCCAATCCTTTATCAAGGAAACAGATACATATAGGTTTCCCATATAAATACCATATACAAATCAAGTACATATACATCAGAGTACAACAGAAGCAGGGATCCTGCCTGTGGCGTTCAGAGCAACTTTAGAGTACAATTAATTACATTTTTAAACACTGAGAGTCAAGAAACAATTTAAGTTCACTACAGAAGTACGACACCTAGTCGATCAAGAACCTGCAGGACCAAACTCTAGATCTTTATCTGAAAAATATGTCAACCACGTGTAGTGAGTTTTACAACTCAGTAAGCAGATAATACCTCCTATGATCTCTTAAGTCAACATATGGATGTACTCATATAATAAAATTTATATTATCAAAAATTACATTTCAGAAGTACATCCACATGGGACCCTAATTCTCAAATATTCTCTGTTCCAAAAATCATAATAAGGTCTTTCAAACCGTATGCGGTACTGTATAAACAATGCTCATATCAAGTTCAAAATCATATTCAATACTGTAAAATCATTAATCAAATTATGCTATGCATCAAAACATTTCTCATAAAATATTCGGAGGATCCCATATCAGAACCACCATAGCAGAGTTTGACCCCTTCCGTACTTAGGTGGTATAAGATTTGCCTAAGCTCAGCATTCCGCTGAGGTTTGCCCTACTACCATTCAAGAGGACACGTGAAGGGACTCTGTATGGGTCTTTTTCAAGCACATAGCAAGGGATGGTAATCATATAACTAGCATCTTGCCATCATATAACTGGCATCGCACCCATATATAAGAGGAATTCCACTCTCCTTCATATATACTCTCCCGTGTGTTGGCCCTCACACGAGGCTAGCACCACCTCCTCTGCTAGCTGAGGCAATCAAGGTGCGCACCAGGGCTAACATCACCTGCTGTTAGCAGACAGTGTTTCCAATAGAATTTCTCCACAGAAAATACCATATGCACATATGTCATATAATCCAGTATAAAATTCTCAATATAAAACAGATTTTTCAGTCTCAGTATATTCATCTGTCAAAACTTCCCAATCAGGGGAATCATATAATCCTGCCCATATCCGAGGCAAACATAACACTGTAAAATCAATGTCACATGCATAACATATTTTCTTTGCCATGTAATGCAAAATACATTTAAAAATTGCACGTTCAATGTGTTTCAAAATTACTATTCACCACCACAAAATTTTTTTACCAAATCACAAAAACGAATTCATATCCTAATGATTATCTAACTTCTGAATTTATCTATGGAGTCAGATTTTTAATTTGAGATCTCTAAATAAGAGTTTCATAACTTACCTTTTACCGAGATTTTCAACTTCAGATCTACGACGATTCAACGGTTGATTTGAAAAATTAATCGGTCAAAACTGAAGTATTCTTTGTCCTGAATCTAGTAACACCTTCAGTTTTGAAATCGGAAGCCAATTGATACTCCAGATCTTGAAAAAAAACCGAAGGTCACTATTTACTCATTATTCCTTCTTCTTCGGTTTGCAGACTACCTTCTCCCGTACTCCTTTCATTTTATCTTCTTCTTTTTTTATTATAATAATAATAATTTAATAATTAATAATAAGATTTTCTTTTATATAAATTCATATAAATTCCGTTTTTCATCATACAATATCCCAAAAATTTCTAAAAATTTCCATTCTCATAAATCTTTAGTTAAACTCTTTAATCATAATTTTTTTCTTGATAAAAATCGTAATAAAACAAATATCGAAATATATATCTTTATTCATATTAAAAGAAAAAATAATCCTAAAAATACAACAAAAATTCATTAGAGGCCGGTATAATTATTTTAAGCAACACAATAATTATTTTACTTAAAAATATACTTACTTTTAGCAAGACATAACCATTTTTAAACAAATAAAAATATATTTGCTTATAATAAAATACTATCATTTAAAAATAAAAATTACGCGCTAAAATAATAAATTCTCATATTTCTTTTGTAATTCTTTAATCCATGTAATAAATAAACTTATTTTCACCAATTCTTATTCCCACTTTTGAAATTCTCTCTTTTATTCCAAATTTTATTTAATTAGAATTTTAGTTAAATTTTACGGTTATTACAATGTATATCTTTATTCTCAGTGTGACTATAATTATTTTTAAGAGCCTTTCTTATTAGACTATCAAATCTATAGTTGTATATATAGTTGACAAGTTAAATGTAAATCTTTAAATACTTTATTCAACATCCGAAATCTTATAAGGAAGATAAAATACTATAGAGTACCAAAAACATTTCTATAAAAGAAAAAATTAAATTAAAAAAAAAAGTAGAAGAAAAAAGAGAAAGATGAGAACTCCCGCCGCTAACGCCGAGTGATAGCTTAAAAGATCAAGGTTTTGTGGTGGTGGTTTAGGACAAGAGCTTTTGCAGTGCTAAGGCTAATTCTTGAGTGAACAAATTTCTAACTAAATCTTTTCATTGATAAGTGTTAAGAATATTTGACAGTAGGCTCTGAATTTTTTTTTCTTCTAGTTTAGAGTCTAACTTGGCTATCAATGTACCAACTCCATCGTGTGGCTATCATTTTTTTTCTTGTGGTTGAACTACTACCGAAGAGCGCCTCCCATAATTTCATTTGGCTTAGGAAGCCAGTTGGTTTAATTGTTATTTTGATTTTTTTTTCATAATGTTTCAAGAGTATACAATTCTAAATATACCATTTCCATGTGATAGAGCGTAACCTTAGGGTATATTTGAAAGTTAGGAGAAGAAAGAAAATGAAGAAATCTAAAGAAAAAGAGAGAGAATGAAAAAAAAACGATTAAATACTAATTTCTCTTCTCTTCGTTAGGATCCTCTTAAAAGTTAAAATTATGAATGATAAAAATTATTTAAAATTTAATGAATAATTCTTTTCTTCTTCTTTTTTCCTTAACACAGACAACTTTCAAAGAAATGGAATGTCTAACTTTAAGTTTTTCTTTCCTTCTCTTCTTTTCTATTTTCTTCAATTCAAACACATTTTTAAAACGATTCCATTAAAATATTTAATTTACGTCAAAATAAGAGGACACCCTGACCATAATAATAATACTAATGCCTATTTTCCACCAAAGAGCTATTTATTGTGGAATAAGCACATACCGGCATTAATTGAGCTAAGGAAGAAGGAAAAAGCCATTCGCTGGAGAAAGTTTTTTAGTTTGATGTCTATGTCAAAATTAATTATTAATAACTGTAATAACCGTAAAATTTAACAAAAAATCAAATTAAAGGAAATTTAAAATAAAAGAGAGAATTTTGACAATAGAGATAAGAACCGCAGAAAATATGTATATTTATTACATGGATTAAAGAATTACAAAAGAAATATGAGAATTTATGTTTTGGCGCGTACTTTTTATTTTTAAATGATAGTATTTTGTATAGCAAATATATTTTTATTTATGTAGAAATGATTATGATTTGTTAAAAGTAAGTGGACTTTTAAGTAAAAGAAGTATTGTGTTGCTTAAAATAATTATACCGGCCTCTAATGAATTTTTATGGTATTTTTAAAAATATTCTTTCTTTTAATATGAATAAAGATATTTGTTTAGAAATTTGTTTTATTATGATTTTTATCAAGAAAAATCAAGATTTAAGAGTTTAATTAAAGATTTATGAGAATGAAAATTTTTAGAAATTTTTAGAATATTTTATGTGAAAAAGGGAATTTATATGAATTTTTATAAAAGAAAATCCTATTATTAATTATTTAATTATTATTATTATATTTAAAAAAAAAGGCAGAAACCATAAAACGAAACCAAGGGCGACTGCGGATCGTCGAAGAAAAATCGGAAAAAATGAATAGTAATAAATAGTGTAGGAATAGTAATATCTAACATTTTCTTTCGATTTGGAGTACCGATTGGCTTCCGATATCAAAACTGAACGTGTTATTGGATTCAGGACGAAGAGTACTTCAGTTTTGACCGATCAATTTTTCAAATCAACCGTTGAATCGCCGTAGATCTGAAGTAGAAAATCTCGGTAAAAGGTAAGTTCTGAAAAACCTTACTTAGAGACTTCTAATTAGAAATCTGACTCCGTAGATGGATTCAGAACCTAGATAAACATTAGGATATGAAATTTTTTTGTTGATTCAGTAAAAATTTTTGTGACAGTGAATAGTGTTTCCCGGTGATAAATGGTGGCGGTGAATAGTATTTTTCAGAGGTGAACAGTAACCAAGCTCATTTAAGGTTTTTGGACCTTCCAGACTCGATTTTGGGGTCTGTTTTACTGAATTCAGACCAGGAACTAGAATTTTAGGGCTGTCCAATCTGGAGCCCTTACCTGTGAGTGGGTTTTTCATACTATAGCGCATGTTTTATGAATTCGGTTTATAACTCTCTCGTATGATTTTAACTAGTTGGAATGTATGCTAAATTTTTTTACCGCTTTGAAAACTAATATGTTCCAACTATGTTAGAAATTATAAATTTCAATCCTAGTTGAACCCTAGGTATGCAGGGCAAACATCTAGACTGATAATTCTCCATTTGAGCTAGATTTATAGAAATGTGAACTTAGTCATAGAAATGAACTAAGTCAGCCATGAAATGATTTGATGCATGATGAGCATCTATGCGACGTCTACGGACGATCTATGTTTAAAATGATTTGATGCATGCGAACATCTATGCGACGTCTACGGACGATATGTTTAAAGGGAAAGTTTATGATGATAAAGGTCTCCATGGGAATACATGGATGAAACATATTTTAGAACGGAATTTTATGCATGAAAAGAGTTAGATGGAGAATTATAGCTTTATTGTAATGTTATTGAAATGTTTTACTTTAAACTCTTTGAATATCATATTTCAAATGTTTTCTATTGGAGGGACCCTTTTAGATCACTGTTAGCTAGCCGCAGGGAGTGCTAGCCCTGGTGCACCATAGTCATGCGAAAGCTTCGGCCTAAGATACTGTGACGGGCATATGACTGCCTAAGACACAGGGATTTAGGGTGGACTTATGTCTACGCCTACAGTGATTGCCATACCCTTGCTATGTGCTTGGGAGAATTTAGGGTGGACTTATGTCTACGCCTACAGTGATTACCCTACCCTTGCTGTGTGCTTGGGGGAATTTAGGGTGGACTTATGTCTACGCCTACAGTGATTACCCTACCCTTGCTGTGTGCTTGGGGAAGATGATGATCTGTCAGGAAAGTACTCCAATAAACTAGTGCATTTTTCTTAAAGATTAAATATTTCTAAAATATCTCATTGATCATTGTTATTGCATAAATAACTTCATTTAATACTTACCATGCATAATTGATTTGCTCTACTGTTACTGATTTAATCCTATTTTATTTTTTGAACATACATTTAAACTGTTTAGCTTTTCTTTCAATAAATTATGGTTAAATGCTTAATGTTTCTATTATTATCTTTACACTTTGATTTCAATTATTAAACTCATTGCGAAACATTCGTGCTTGGTTTGCCCTGTTTCTGTTATAGTGTGATTTATCCATTCACTGAGATATGGTGATCTCACCCCTCTTCTGTTTCCTCCCCACAGATAGTTAAAGAGACTTTGATCCAGCTACAGCTTCGTAGGAGGCTGAAGATAGCGTTGGTGAGCTCCAGTTTGGGCAAGGCTGTTTTGTACTGTTTGTTTAGTTTAGTTTATGTCTAGTGTACCTCCATGAACATACAGGCAGGATCCTCGCTTCTTACGTATTTTGATGTGTTGTTTTGAAAAATGGTTTTATGTTTTACAACAATATTTGTATTATGAGGCCATGGGCCAAGTTGAATCATAGATGTTGGATTCATGAGATATATATATATATATATATACATATATATATGTATATACATATATATATGTATATACATATATATATGTACATATATATATGTACATATATATATACATATATATATGTATATACATATATATATGTATATATATATATATATGTATATATATACAGTATTTTCTTATATTGGATGTGGCATATGTGGCCAGTTATATTTATTATGTACTCTGGATTGTATGCTGGATGTTTGTGCATGCTATGTGTTAGGCTTGCGGCTAGGGGGAAACCCTTATGCCGTGCCGGTCATGTGTTCCATCATTTGGGGCCGTGACAATATGGTATCAGAGGTTTAGGTTTTCCTGTGTTCATGGAGTAACGGACCTTTAGGTAGGACTTTGAGTATGGGTATGAATCCGGACATGCTTATACTCACGGTGCTGCTAAAGGGGTTCAATAGGATGTTGTCCTTTTGTTCAAGTAAGTCAATTTATAGTATGCTATGTTGGCATGGTTAAGTGACGGTTGGGCTATCTCTGTTTTATAGCGAGATGCCAGTTATATGAGATGTTATATGCCTTCCCTTGCTGTGTGCTTGGGAAAAGACTCATACAGAGTCTCTTCGCGTGTCCTCTTGAATGGTAGTAGGGCAAACCTCAGCGGAATGCTGAGTTTAGGCAAATCCTATTCCACCAAGGTACGGAAGGGGTCAAACTCTGGTATGATGGTTTCTGAATGTAACCTCTGTTATACCCAGTTGTCTATATATGGTAGATTGTGATGTGATATTGAGAATGAATTTGTTGGCATTATGTCATGTCATTTTGAAATGTCACTAGAAGGTGATTAAATTCAATATTCTTGGAGAATTTTCTCTCTTGATACAAAGAAATCTTAGTGAGATACCCAATAACCTAATCTCTGCTTTAGCAGTCTATAAGTGATTACAAAAAGGTGCCAAGGATAGTTGGCAGTGGTGAGAGATGCTGATATAAAGTATATCACTGTAAATCAAGTTCCAGTGATTAGAGAATTTTCTGATATAATTCTTGAAGAATTGCTAGGATTACCCCGAAATAATAAATAGAATTTGGTATTGATTTATTTCCTGGCCAGCGTCTATATTTCCATATAGAATGGCACCCACTGAACTTAAAGAATTGAAAAAGAAATAGTTACAAAACATGTTAGACAAGGGATTTAAAAACCCTAGAACTTTTACTTGGAGTGCTCCAATTCTATCTGTGAAAAAGAAATATGGATCACTATGATTATACATAGATTATAGACAGTTGAATAAAGTGACAATGTGAAATAAATACTCATTACCTCGTATAGATGATCTATTTGATCAGTTAGAAAGTGCTCAACATTTTTTTTAAAAAAAATTTGCTTTCAGGATTCGGCATGGACACTATGAGTTTATAGTTATGTCATTTGGATTGAAAAATGCCCAGTTGCATTCTTGGACTTGATAAAAATAATAATAATTAAGCCATCCCTAAATCAAGTTGTTATTATTTTTATTGATAATATACTAGAATATTTCAAGAGTTCAGAGGATCATAAGCAATATTTAAAGATAGTATTACAAACTTCAAGGGAGTATCAGCTATATGCTAAGTTCTCAAAATATGAATTTTGACTTAGTAATAGTACTTTCTTAAGGTATATGGCTAGCACGATGGTATCCAAGATAACCCTATGAAAGTAAAAGTGGTACAGCAATGTCCACATCTTGCTACAGTTACAGATGAAGATCCAAGTCCAATTTGCGCTTTTTGCTGTTGTCTGTTGTCCATTCTATTTGAGTTGTAATTGGATCAGGTACATGAACATATGCTTGTAAAGCATCAATCAACTCCTCAGCATCTGAAGCTGAGATGAGAATTCATCGTGCTGAGTGTGGGATAAACCTTTGTTCCACAGCTTGATCTAGAAAAGACAACAAACCATCAAAGAAGTGGTTAACATTTAACAAACCTATCGGTTTGTGATGCATATTCAGTTGTGCCCAAAAGACTATTTGAAAAATCTCTTGTAAAGTACCAAAAACACCTGGTAAGGCAATGAAGGCATCAGCATTGCTCATCATTCCATGCGCTCATGCATGGATGCAACCCTAAACTCTTCCCCAATTGTCTTTCCTACGATGTTAGATGCAGCTAGAGCTGTAGGAATAATACCTAGAACTTGGGATCCCCCTACATGTGTAGCTGTAGCCACACACCTCATTAACCCACGGTTACCTCCACCATAGACTAGATGAATTTTTCTCCTGGCCAGCACCATACCTAGGTTTTGTGCTGCTTTAACATACTCCCCATCTTTTTCAGGACTGGAAACACAAAAGACGCAAACATTTTGAAATTTACGAAATGCAATTCCCTCCATAGCTGCACACACCCAAATTTTGAGTATGAAAATAAAGATACTAATGTGTGCATTTACAGAACTCAGAGAAAGACATACTTATAATAGCTATGCGAATAGGCTAGATGTAACAACCTCTTTTTTTTTCCTTTATTATTATACAATATTGAGTTCACATACATGTCATTAATCAAAACATACGTATAACATATTAAACTCATAGATATTTATATCTTGTTTATTTTGGTTGACCAATTCCGGAGATACAGGTGCGGGTGGTTGCACCTTCACCGGGATCTAAGCCAACTCGACCACAAACATCTTATTTGATTCTGAGATCTGCCCAACATAAAGTAACTCGATCCAATGTGCACTAAAATCCAGAGCCATAGAAAAAGCTGCATAACTAATTTTCTGAACATGATGTGGAAATATAGTGAGAATTAAATCCCAGTAAGTTCAACAATAAATTATCATCAGTAAAGCTCATCACGTCATGTTCAGCTGTATAAACTACAGAAAATATCTTTGGTCACATGAATGCATTATATCTATGCACATAAGAATCATACTGTAATGATATGTATGACATGATTAACTATTTTCAAAATATCATATGATGGCCATCAACTTATTCTCATTTCAAGCTACCCCGGTCAGGGTGAGTATCCTCTACTCTCCGGTACGGGCTTTTCTCGCTCCGTCCGACATGGCCACTTTCTCTTTCTTTTCTCATTAACATGATCATAACCGTTGGTAGGGCGTCCCCTACTGGTGCACCACACGGATTGCCATGTAACCGTGCTTATTTCTTTTCTTTTCACAATGATAGCCAAAAATATGCTTTCAATAACAAGTATGTTCATCAAAATATAACTATTACCATAAATCATTGGTAATCATGCCATGAACATAACCATTTCAAATATCACTTTATAAAACATTTCCATGTCAAAATTCCACACTAATACCTTGGTAACTGGATAGTAATTGTAGTCTGTAAACAGCGCACCAGAAAAGTTCTCAGGAAAGAGAGGTGGGTCACTAATGGACACGCTTAAGTACCATGTCTTTCCTTGCCAGAGCTTTCCTTAGACATGCACTTTTCACAAATCACAATTTTGTTTTCCAGTAACTAGAATAATTCTTTTCTGATGTGGAAATACTGCAACCACGGAGCATACTAAGATTTTTCAAATAAAACCGGCACTTTCAAAACTTCTTGGAAATTTTATATGAGTACTAGGGTAAATTCCATGTTAAAAATTACACACTTAAAATGGTAGTAAGTTCATGCAATGGCAATGGCTATGGCTATACTAGTCATTTATTAAGATTCATATTCTTTTTTTTAAATACTAATTTTAATTCTTTATTTTCTTGATGCAGGTTTTCATCCTATCTAACCTTCTCTTACTAATCAGAGCATAACTCCCTCAATTTAACTCTGATGTAGGTGATCTTGGTGTCAATTTCAAGATAAAACAATTTCTAAAACTATTAGGTTAAACATTGTAGTGAAATATTAAGAAATCAAGGTGATATTACTCCCTAAATGTATAGGTTATTTCTTCTCGGATAGGTTCTGACCTCAACCTACTAATCGGACCATATCTACCTCATATGGACTCCAACTTGAGTGATTCCAGTGGCTAAAAATCCGTGACACACATATCTATAATTTTTATATTAACCACTTATTTTAATTCCATACAAGTAATTCCTAGAAATTATAATACAGAAGCTGTCCTAACATAATCTTCCCTGATGAACCATTTTCTGACCTTTGACTACTAATCGGCTCATATCTTCCTCATATGGACTCCAACTTGAATGATTCCAGTTCCTAAAAATCTATGACACATATATCTTTAATTCTTATGTTAATCATTTATTTTAATTCCTTACAGATACTTCCCATAAATTAAAATACCGAAGCTATCCTAACATATTTTTCCCTGATGATCCATTTTCTGACCTTTGTCTACTAATCGACTCATATCTCCCTCATATGGACTCTAAATTGAATGATTCCAGTTCCTAAAAATCCATGACACATATATCTTTAATTCTTATGTTAATCATTTATTTTAATTCCTTACAGATACTTCCCATAAATTAAAATACCGAAGCTATCCTAACATATTTTTCCCTGATGATCCATTTTCTGACCTTTGTCTACTAATCGACTCATATCTCCCTCATATGGACTCTAAATTGAATGATTCCAGTTCCTCAAAATCCATGCCACATATATCTTTAATTCTTATGTTAACCATTTATTTTAATTCCTTATAGATTGTTCCCAGAAATTAAAATACCGAAGCTTAAAATTCTGACAACCATAGCCATACCCATGCAGAACTATCTACACCAACCTAAGTATTCAAACATACATCACATGCAAGCTCAATATGTAACATGATATAGCAACATCCATGACCAATCATCAAAGTTCTAAGATCAAAATCTCATATAAATATTATAAGTTTCAAAAGTTTTCTTCAAAAAGAAATATTGTTAAACTTACCTGGAGCACTTAGTCCCCTAGATTTCTCCTTCCTCTTTCTTCCTTTCTTCCTCTCCTTTCCTCACTCTACCTTGCTTCTATTTTTGCTCTCCCTTACTTGGACGAAATTCTAATGTTGTAAGGGTGGGTTTTTTTATATAGACCATCAAATAATTCACCTTTCATGATCATGGGTCTACCTTATCACAATTAGGATACACTTTGTTGAATTTTTGGAAAACAAACAACTTATGTTCTTGTCTTCCTCTTCCTTAGTCAAGATATGCATAGGAAAAGGAGATTTGTATTTTGAAAATTATGATGATATGTTCTTAAGATATGGGACAAGATCCCTTTGATTTAGGGATTCATTTCCTTTTTCTTTTGTCTTAATCAAGTATGATAGATTTGCCTTTTTAAGTGGCAAATTTCTAGCCCTTGAATTTTCCTTACTTAACTAAAATTATTTGTGTAGGATAATGATGTTTTGTCATAATGCTATGTATTATTACCCACTTGCTAAGATTATGAATGTTGGATATAGATATTTTTGTCCTAAATCCTTGTATTATCATGCCACTTGCCAAAATTATGAATGTAGAATCACACCACTTGCTAAATTTTTGTCTTAATGCCATGTAACCTAATCTTTATTATTATTACATCATCACCTAATTTATTTTATTTTATTTTTCCTCTTGGATTTGGGCTCATTCTTGCCCATTTTCTTTACTTTGGTTAAAATTCTACCTTTCATAATGGGTTTGGTCACATTTTCATGATTTTTGGGCTACCGGTCCAATTTCTATATCCTAGTTCAAGTCTATGTTTTATTTCTTCCTTGGGCTTTCCTATTGGCTTACTAAAAATTCATGTGAAGTAGAAAAACTCTATATGAAGTGTCCATAGGTTAAAGCCCAATTACGGGTGGAGATACTAAACTTAGTAACTTTTGCTCTTAAATTAAAAAAAATTACCCTAATCCGATCTTCTTGAAATTTTAAGACCTTTACTTACTTCACAAAAATTTATCTTTCTTTACCTAAGAATTTCACCTTTCTTTATCATGTTTATTTCTAATATTTCCTCTTAGGTTTTCTTTCTTTACCTATTCCATTAATATTAGAACATTTCTATGCATATATGTAAGGTGAAGAATTTCTAAGAAAAATATCTAAAAATTACGGGATGTTACACTAGACATAATGAGAACAACTATGTGAGTGATTGGCGGAGATCAGCTAAATTGAAGGTGAAAATTTCAAAAATGACGGCAAGCATGTATATGTACAGTAGTTATGACTGTGACCCATATTAAGCACGTAAAGAGAATAAGGTCAAGAATGGCAGTGATATTGAATTTATTGTAGACTCTGAAGGAATTCTAAGATTGGGCAAGCGATTGTGTGTATTTAATAAAGAAGAACTTAAGGAAGAAATTTTAGAGGAAGCCCATAGATCCATATATACAATTTATCCTGAGGTAACTAAAATGTATAAAGATATAAAAGAAATTTATTGGTGGGACAGTATGAAGAAAGATATAGTTGATTTTGTATCTCGATGATTAACTTGTCAACAGGTAAAAGTAGAACATCAAAGACTTGCAAAATTACAATATCAGATAGAGATACCTGAATAAAAATGGGTGATTATTGATAGGTTCAAACTTGTCTTTGAATAAGATAGTAAGACTTCATAAGGTATTGATATCGATTATATCTGATCGAGAACTATAGTTCACAGATTGTTTTTAGAGAGCATTTTAAGAAGTTCTGAGCAGAAGTTTTACATAAAATACCGTAATTTTTCTAATAGGTGAGTGAGTAAATGACTATTTCGTTTGTCAAGATTGTGACTTGGGTGATGTTTGATATTTGGATAGTATGTCATGAAAATATATGAATGTGTGAAAAGTGAATTGAAATGGATAAGTGGCAGACATGATATGAATAGTGAAAGTAAGATATGTTATGATTGCTTAAGGATTGGATAGTGATGGAAAAATGTTATAAGAAGAGGATGTGAGCATATTGGGTTTACTGGAAGATAGATAAGACAAAAGTAGGAAATTTGTGATTTCAATTGGTTAGAAGTGACTAATGAATGAAATCTTGAAAGAATATAACTTAAAATAGTTTGGGATATTTTATGATGAAAACGGAATTTATATGAATTTTTATAAAAGAAAATCCTATTATTAATTATTTAATAATTATTATTATATTTAAAAAAAAAACAAACAAACCCTCAGAAACCATAAAACGAAAACCGGGGGCCACTGCGTATCGATAAAAAAAGCAGAAAGATGTATAGTAGTGCATGCATAGTGAGTGAATAGTAATCTCAAATTTTATCTCTCGATTTGGAGTACCAATTGGCTTCCGGTATCAAAACTGAAAGTGTTATTGGATTCATGACGAAGAGTACTTCAGTTTTGACCGATCAGTTTTTCAAATCAACCGTTGAATCGCCGTAGATCTGAAGTAGAAAATCTCGATAAAAGGTAAATTCTGAAAAACCTTACTTAGAAACTTCTAATTAGAAATCTGACTCCGTAGATGGATTCAGAACCTAGATAAACAATAGGATATGAAATTTTTTAGTTCATTTGGTAACTTTTTATATGGTGGTGAATAGTGTTTTCCGGCGTAAATAGTATTTTTCGGCGGTGAACAGTAACCAAGCTCATTTAAGGTTTTTGGACCTTCCGGACTCGATTTTGGAGTTTGTTTTACCGAATTCAGACCAGAAACGAGGATTTTAGGGCTATCCAATCTAGAGCCCTTACTTGTGAGTGGGTTTTTCATACTATAGCGCATGTTTTACGAATTTGGTTTATAACTCTTTCATATGATTTTAACTAGTTGGAATGTATGCTAAATTGTTTTAATGCTTTGAAAACCAATATGTTCCAACCATGTTAGAAATTATAAATTTCAATCCTAGTTGAACCCTAGGTATGCAGGGCAAACATTTAGACTGATAATTCTCCATTTGAGCTAGATTTATAGAAATGCGAACTTAGTCATAGAAATGAATTAAGTTAGCCATGAAATGATTTGATGCATGATGAGCATCTATGCGACGTCTACGGACGATCTATGTTTAAAAGGAAAGTTTATGATGATAAAGGTCTCCATGGGAATACATGGATGAAACATATTTTAGAACGAAATTTTATGCATGAAAAGAGTTAGATGGAGAATTATAGCTTTATTGTAATGTTATTGAAATGGTTTACTTTAAACTCTTTGAATAGCATATTTCAAATGTTTTCTATTGGAGGGACCCTTTTAGATCACTGTTAGCTAGCCGCAGGGAGTGCTAGCCCTGGTGCACCATGGTCATGCGAAGGCTTCGGCCTAGGATACTGTGACGGGCATAAGACTGCCTAAGACACCGGGATTTAGGGTGGACTTATGTCTACGCCTACAGTGATTGCCATACCCTTGCTGTGTGCTTGGGAAAATTTAGGGTGGACTTATGTCTACGCCTACAGTAATTACCCTACCCTTGCTGTGTGCTTGAGGAAATTTAGGGTGGACTTATGTCTACGCCTACAGTGATTACCCTACCCTTGCGGTGTGCTTGGGGAAGATGATGATCTGTCAGGAAAGAACTCCAATAAACTAGTGCATTTTTCTTAAAGATTAAATATTTCTAAACAATCTCATTCATCATTGTTATTGCATAAATAACTTCATTTATTACTTACCATGCATAATTGATTTGCTCTACTGTTACTGATTTAATCATGTTTTATCTTTTGAATATACATTTAAACTGTTTAGATTTTCTTTCAATAAATTATGGTTAAATGCTTAATGTTTCTATTATTATCTTTACACTTTGATTTCAATTATTAAACTCATTGCGAAACATTCGTGCTTGGTTTGCCCTGTTTCTGTTATAGTGTGATTTATCCATTCACTGAGATGTGGTGATCTCACCCCTTTTCTGTTTCCTCCCCACAGATAGTCAAAGAGACTTTGATCCAGCTACAGCTTCGTAGGAGGCTGAAGATAGTGTTGGTGAGCCCCAGTTTGGGCAAGGCTCTTTTATACTATTTGTCTAGTTTAGTTTATGTCTAGTGTATCTCCATGAACTTACAGGCAGGATCCTCGCTTCTTGCGTATTTTTATGTGTTGTTTGGAAAACGGTTTTATGTTTTACAACGATGTTGGTATTATGAGGCCTTGGGCCAAGTTGAATCACGTGAATATTATGAGGCCATGGGCCAAGTTGAATCCCAGATGTTGGATTCATGAGAGAGAGAGAGATATATATATATATATATATATATATATATATATATATATATATATATATACAGTATTTTCTGATATTGGATGTGGCATATGTGGCCAGTTATATTTATTATGTACTCTGGATTGTGTGCTGGATGTTTGTACATGCTATGTGTTAGGCTTGCGGCTAGGGGGAAACCCTTATGCCGTGCCAGTCATGGAATAATAAAAATATATATACAATTTTTTTAAAAATAAAAATATGTTTTAATTTAATTTAAATATTTAATTTTTTTAAAAATAAAATAATAAAATAAAATAGCACTCTCTCTAATTTTTTAATTTAATATACTCTACTATTAATTATTACTTTTTAAAATAATTATAATTAAAAATATATATACATTTTAAAATTATAAATAAAAAATAAAAAATTATTTCTTCCTTTAATTATTACATTTATGACATTACTTTATCTTTCATATAAAAATATATATACAATTTTTTTAAAAATAAAAATATGTTTTAATTTAATTTAAATATTTTAATTTTTTTTAAAATAAAATAGCACTCTCTCTAATTTTTTTAATTTAATATACTCTACTATTAGTTATTACTTTTTAAAATAATTATAAAGTGTTTAAGACTATTAAAATATCAATTTTATTGGATTAAAAATTTAGTTGAAAATTGAAAAGAAAAAAAAATTTAAAAGAGTGATATTTTATTTATTTATTTTATATATTTATTTTTTTATAAAATATATTTATAAAGTAGTAGTATATAATTTTTATTATTAAAAAAAATTTATGTACATATTTATAATTGAAGAGAGGACTATATAATATAAAAAAAATTAATTAAAAGAGGAATGTTTTACTCTTATTTTTAAAAGAAACTAAAGTATAATTTCTTATTAGAAAAAAATATAGTATAACAAAGACATTAAGTAAAGAAAGAGAGAGTATTTATTTTAAAGTATTATGTTAAAAAAATAAAATAATAATATTTTAAAAATATAAAGAAGATTTATATATATTTTTAAAAATATAAAAAATAATTATATTTTATGAAAAATACAATGAATGTTTGTATACATTTTTAAAAATAAAAAGGAGATAAGTGTATCCATAAAAAATACAATAGTTATTTGTGTATATTTTTAAAAATAGAAGAAGGTCAATATATTTAATATAAAACTAAGTAAACTGAAGTGAATATCAAAGTATTTTATTCAATAAAATAAAAATAATTAAAACTAAAATTAAGTTTGAAAAGCAACTAAAGCCTTATTTAAGGTCTTTTTTTATCATCATTTAAAATTTTAAACAGTTTAATAGCCTTAAAAAAAACTTAAAAGAGTCCTTTAACACGTGGATGTATCATATTCTCTATTGGTATTATTTTATATTCTATATTAATATATAAGCATTTGGAGTTCTCTAATTTATTTAATATTTTTAGTAATTACTATTAATGAATTATCTATTTATATCCTAGTTACTTAATTCTAAAAATTATCTATTTATACTTTTTAAAATAAAATAAAAATTAATTGACATAAACATTAATGTGCATTTACCTGCTAATACGATATAAAATTTAATATATACTATTTAAATAAAATAAATAATGTTTACAATAATTTTATATTATAAATTTCATCTAATATTTAAAATATTTAAAAATATTCAACATGTTTAATTTCATATATTAATATCCAAAATATTTAAAATTCAAAGTTTGGATTTTAGGTGATTTTCCATATAAAACAAAAAAAGGAATATAATATTTTTAAAATTCTACTTTCATTAATATTTATAAATTTTTTAATTCTATTTTTAATAATAATTATAATTTTACGAAAAAAAATGAAAATTTATAAATATTCTTTTCTAAGAGAGTATAAGATATTGATTGTAACATTTTGTTTTATAACAATTGATAAATTCAAAATTTTCAATAATATGATATATTAATATAATAATAATATTTTTATCCCTTTAAGTATTTTTAAATATTGATATATTAAATAGAACATTTGCAAAAAGACGAAAATATACCAAACTCCATATAATCATTGCGGTACAACATTCACCAAGCGTTTGGATCCTCCGCTGCCCTAAAATTAGGCGACTGGTCATTTGACCAGTCGCCTGATCTCCTCCATCCGGATCCATTCACCAAACATCAATATTGAGTAGCCTCAAAATTTTAGTTTATTGTTTTATGATATTTAAATTTTATAAATTTGTTATATATTAATTCATCTCGGAGAGATTGATGTTTATTGATGGTAGATATTTTGGGATTAGAACTTGATTGTAGCCTCAAGCCACATAGAATGAGTATTATGACAGAAATATCATTTGCAAGTATAAGAAGCGAGGAAACCAAGAGATATATATAGCAGAGCATGATTGATGAACACATATCAACGAACAACGACAAAGCAGCACACCCTATTATAAAAATACAAGAAGATCAACAAATACTAAATAAAAATGAAATACAACCAAATAAAGAGTAAAAGAAGAATTCTTCAAGATCTTCAAACACACTATATCTTTTTACCTTTTTTGAGAGTATAGTTTTTTTTTTTTAAAGAGTTTTCTTATTAGGCTATCAAGTCCATAATTATATAGGTAAAGAGTTAAATATAAATCTTTAAACACTCTATTCAACACTAGAACTCAAAAGAGGAATGTCTATACAGTAATAAAAAAATTGCGATAAACAAATTTAAACTAAAAAAAATAAAAAGAAAGAAAGAGAAGGGTGTAACTCCCTCCATTATTTCATGTGACAGTCCAGAAGCTGGAGGCAGGGGTGTTCACAAATTTAGTTCGATCAATTTTAAAAATTGAATTAAACCAAACTGATAACAAATATTTTATTAAAAATAAATCTATTTAATTTAGTTCAAGTTTTTAAAATCGAACAAAACCAAAATCGAACCATCATTATCGTTGGGTGATAGCCCCAGAAGCTAGAGGTTTTGTGGCCTGGTTTAGGACAAGAGGTTCCGCGGTGCAAAGCTAATTCTTGGGTGAACAAATTTCTAGCTGAATCCTTTTTCTTTTTTTTGGACGGGCCATATAACCAACAATTCGGAATCTTCCTATGCCAGCTCACCAGAAATACGAACACAAACAATAGAGCACCACACTCTGGCAAAAAGAAAAGGAAAGAAAACTCGATCTGCATCTGACCTACGCCTACCATCTTCACCTTTCTCTCGATCCTGCATCTATTTTAGTAAAATTTTTAGGCAATTTGGTGGGGCTAAAGTACAGTTTCTCCTCAGCCTTCCCTGTGATTGAAGTTTGGCCACTGTATGAGCTACCGTATTACCCTCTCTAGGGATCCAGATATAGGTGAAGTTATGCCCTTCTTCTTTTGCTCTCTCTATTAACCTTCTTATGTGGCTAACCTTCCAATTCTTAGTCCGTCCATTGCAAGCATCAATCAAAATTTAATATCAAACTCAAAAATTACAGCTCCTATTTGTAGGTTCCTCGCAATTGTAATGGCTTCCTCCATAGCCCTCGCTACTGCTTCCAGAGCCGAGGGAGCAAGGCAAGTTGTTGATGATCCCGTGAGCAGTCTTTCTTTCGCATCTCTGATCACTACTACCGTGTGACTTCTCAGATCCTCCTTCGAGTAGGCTGCGTCTGTGTTGATCTTCACCCATCCAACTAGAGGTAACTTCCATATATTTATCTTCTCTGTTCTATTTACGGGAAGTGCATGGTTAGCTTTATTTGATTGCATCTGGCTGTGTCTGATATCTGAATACATGTTATTTGTCTTGATAGTCACACTGACTGGGTTAATTCGATGCTGTTCAAATCTGTGTGCATTTCTCTCCTTCCATATGAACCCTACGTAGGAACATTTTGTCAGTTAAATTTGCTCCTTCTACTCCATTTTGTGCGAACTGATCCAGCTTTTTCTCCAACCACTCCTCTATTCTAGTGCTTTACCCTGCATCACTAGGACCTTGTAAATTAGAGCCAAACCATGTTGGTCTTGTCCAATTACAGCCAAGAAAAAGATGTTCACTAGTTTCTTTCGTAGTCAAACAGATCGAGCAAAGAGAGTTCTTAGTAAGCTTTATTATGCATAAATTGATAAGTGTTATGCATATTTGACATTGGCCCCTGAATTTTTTTATATTCCAGTTTAGAGTTTTACTTGGCTATCGATGTACCGACTCCATTGTCTGGCTATCCTTTTGATTTTTTTTTTCAGATGTTTCGAGAGTATACAACTCTAAAAATACTATATGGATGTGATAGAGCGTGACCTTAGGATATATTCAAAAGTTAGGAGACGAAAGAAAATGAAAAAAAAAATTTTTAAAAAAAGAAGAAGAATAAATGGTTAAATAATAATTTTTCTTCTTTTTCATTTCGACCCTCTTAAAATTTAGAACTATGAATAATAAAAAATACTTGAAAGTCAGTGAATACTTCTTTATTTTTTTCCCCTTCATATATTCTAAAAAAAGGGAATGCCTATCTTTAAGTTTCGCTTTTCTTAAATTCTTCTCTATGTTTTCTGGAAATGGATCCTTTTGGCGCAGCAGAGGATGCAAAGCCGCGTTTTGGTTTTTTATCTTTCTTTTTTTAATTTATTTTAATAACAGTATATTTATTTTAATTAAATTAAATCATCAAAAAATTTCAAAATTTAAAATTAAAAGAGTCAATTTTTATTTTTATATTTAAAAAATATTTGTTTTAATTTAATTGTTTTAAATTTTAATTTTTAAACATTTTACTTAAAATAATAATGAATTTTTTTTTTTAAAAAATAAATAAATAGTTCTTTTGATTTCTTAAAGAATATATATTTTTATTTAATTTTTAAAATTTAATTTACCAATTTAATTTTTTAAATATTAATTTATTTTAAAAAATATTTTTAGATTTACTCTATTAATAAATATTTAACACATTTTTTATTTATTATAATTACATAGTTTATGTGAAGATACAATTTAGTTAAATAATCATTTAAATTAGTGAAGAAGTAGTTTAATTTAATTTTGGTTTTTTTAATTAAATTAAAATAAACTTATTGTTATTAAAATAAATTAAAAGTAATAAAATAGAGAAAAAAAATCTAAAATAACTTTTTTAGCACATTTTTTTATCTACTATAATTAAGAATTTATATAATTAAAATAAAAAAATAATTTAAGTAAGTTCTTATTTTGATTAATTAAATAAATTTATTAAGCTTCTATTGATAAAATTAAGATGAAAATATTTTTAAAGAAAAATAATTCTTTAAGTAAGATTTAAAAAAATACTTTTATTAAAATAAATAAATAAATAAAGGATAAGAAAACCAAAAATCAGAAAAGGATCCATGTCCATGTTTTCTTCTATTTAAATATGTTTTAAAAATAGTTCTACTAAAATATTTAATTTATGTCAAAATTAGAAGACACCCAATAATAATAATAATGCCTATTTTCCACATCGAGAAAATTTAATAATAATAATAATGCCTATTTTCTACCAAAAGCTATTTATGGTAGAATAAGCAAGCACTGGCATTTAATGAGCTAAGGAAGAAGGAAAAAGTTATTCGCTGCAAAAAAGTTTTTTAATTTGATGTGCTGCAAAAAAGTTTTTAATTTGATGTGTATGGTTTTGTTTGGCAAAATTAATTTATAAGTTAGTTAAAAATTTATAAATTATAAACTACTTTAAATAATATATAACTTATAAATTTTCAATTAATTTAAATTATTTAAATAAATTTATTTATTAAATATTTTTAATTTGTTCAAACAAACTTATAAGTTAGTCAAATAGACTATAAGTTAACTTATTTGATTTGTCAAATATATTTTATGTTAAAATTAATTATAAATAAAATTTATTTTCATTCAAATTAAAATATGTCACCAGTTGATGTTAAAGAATTGATCTCGTGCTAATATACAATATGTGTGATTTTAGGTATATACTTGCAAAATTTAAATCTTAGTTAAAATTTTAATTAAGTACAGTTTAGGAGTAATTATTTTTATAGTTTTTTTAATCTCTACATTAAAAGTCTAATTTTGATCAAACTAAAAAAATAATTAATTTTTTTAATTCAAAGATTAAGGATATTTTTAAGTTTTACATAGGCTCAGTTTTCTCCTGTTAACATAATGCATTTAACATTTTAATTTTAAAGTGTTCTCATGATAACTCAATTCATGTTAATAAGAAAAAGAATATTATTTACTCTTTCTTATTAGCATAAGCTAACTCTCGTATGTTTGAATCGAGGATAATCGAGAAGAAAATGAGAGAATCATTGAAACATTCCCTTTGAGAGTTTATGGAGAAAAAGAAAGAATTTTTAAATTACCTTCTAAAATTCTCTAAACTCCTCTCTTTCTCTCTTATAAATTAAAGTTTCCTTTATTGCTAATTTGGAGAATTTTTTAGGACAAGCTAATAATTAAGGATTAAGTTATTCTTTATTTTTAAAAATTTTTATCAATAATTTTGATAAAAATAAATTTATAAAAATATATTATTATCAACTTTTGTATAAAGTTTTAACGTATAATAGAAAAATAAATCAGGTTGATGGCTTAAAGCTCAAGTGACAACTTTTGAATAAAAAATAAATTATGTCTAACGGTAAAATCATATTTTTAACGTATAATATATTATTAAACATGTTTTATTGATTAACAATAAAAAATAGTATATTACGACGATGATTATTCACTTAACTTATCATGCACTGTCCATGTATAAAATTGGGGAAGTTTCTTTCAACCAAAATTAAAAAAAATATAGTAGCTAACCAAAGAAAATTAAAATATAGTATCTATTATTATGACATATATTATGTTATACATTTGAAATTGGGGCATTATAAGTCAATTACTATTATTATTTTCTATAATAAATAATATTTGAAAATTATAAATAATTTGTCTGTGTATCACTAAATGTATTTAAATAATTTATTTTATTTTATTTGCTTTAAGCATGATGAAAAATGAATATTACTTTTGTACGATGTAAACTACATTTAAAAAAAAAATTTATTGAATGAGATAATTTTAAAATTTAAATACTATTTTAAATATCAATAGCTATCTAATATGAAATATATCAAGCTCTTTAAGATAGTAACAAGATCTCCCAAGGTATGTTTGGTTGGTGAGTTTTCAATTTTTATTTTTAAAAAAAATAAAAAATAAGGCGTGTTTATTTATCGTTTTTTATTTTTATTTTTTAAAAAATATTTTTAAAATTTTTTCAAATATTAAAAAAATATTTTTAGAAATTTTAATATCATAGTACACTATAACGGTAACAATTATTTTGAATTTATTACAACATGGTTGAACTTTGTTTTACTGTTTAAATGAAAAAAGAAGAAGAAGATATTAACGATAGATTTAAATCTTCATCATAGTCGCCTGCGTCAAAATCAATAAACTTTTAATGAATTTTAGTTATTACTTGTTACTTATTTTTATTCATTTTAATTACAAAAAAATGAAAATAATTTTGTATTTATTCTATTACGGTTGATTAAGAAAAATCTCAGAGTTAAATGTCCTCTGTGAATCATTTTCTTTTCAACGTAAAAAAAATAACTCTATTGAATAAAATGAAAAGAAAAAAAAAACCTAAAGAGGGTGTAAAAGGATTTCATTTCATAATCTCAAATCTCCAAAAGATTTGAAGACTTAAGAAACTAGAAATGAAATTATCAGGGGAACAAGGTGATTTTGTAAGTGGGACTCTATCGATGTATTTGGTTTGTAAAAATAATTTTTATTTATTTTTAAAAATAATTTTTATTTTTTATTTTTTATTTTTTTAAAAATATGTTTGATTTATATTTAAATTTTAATTATATGATTATATTTTTAATTTATTTTTATTTTTATTATTTTTTAATTATATAAATAATAAAATATAGTTCACATAATTTAAAATAATTGTAAAAATATTACAGTTACAATTTATTATAGTACTGAAAATTTTAAAAATAATTTTTTAACATTTTCAGAATTTTTGAAAATTTTAAAAATATTTTCTAAAAATAAAAAACAAAAAATAATAAATAAACACATTTCTATGATTATTTTTAAATTTTAATGAAATTGAAAATTGAAAATATTGATACCAAATAGACCCTATCATACTAAAGTGTGCGCTTGATGAGCATAATTTCACGCCAACCAAAATAAGGTCTGATACATAAAGACTTGGTTGTGGATGTTGCATTTAAAAACTATTTTGAAGTTTAAAATTCTTGTGAGTTTTTTTTTCACTCTTGACTATTTTAATAAATTCATATCGTCTGGCTCACTCATTCAAAGGTTTAATTTTAAAATATCACTTTGAAATTGAAGAAAATTTTTAAAACTATGACAAGATGATAAAAGGGTTGTTTGATTATATTTTTTAAAATTATTTTTAAAAATAAAAGTATAAAAAATTTGTATGATAAATTATTTCAAAAATATATTTTTCTCTGTATTTAAAATTTATTTTTAAAATAAAAATAAAAAATAAATTTTAAAACAAGTTTTTTTTATTTTAAAAAGATTTAAAAATAAAAATTTATTTTAAAAATAATTTTCAAACAAGCTCAAAATTACTGTAAACCATACAATGGATGATAGGTGTCTATAAATTATTCTAAGAAATTCTTTTCATTTTTTGGGTATATTTAGATAATTTTTACTTTTCGGATTAGTATCAATAGATATTTTAATTTAAATATTTTATAATATTTCAAAAAATATTAAATCAGATTTAATAAATAAATAAACATAGTTATCTTGTTACAATATTTAATAGTAATTTTTATCTCACAATTTAAAATATCAACAGAATTTTTATTTCTCTTTGTATATAACTATTGTAAATGTGGTGGAAATTCATTATTGAATGAAATTGTTTTCATTTTATCACCATTAAAACTTCAAACAGTTTAATAGCCTGAAAAAAACTTGAAAGAGTCCTTTAACACATGGATGTATCATATTTTGGTATTATTTTAAATTCTATATTGCCGCCAATCTTATCTTTCTCTTTCATGGTGCTATAAACAATTTCTTTATCTGTTGTAATCTATTTTAAACTTAATTTTTGATTTCAGAATATCTTCATTTCAAATTAATTCTGGCTTTTTTACATGCACCCAATATCTCAGATCATTGTAATTCAAACTATTTTTACAATTAGTTGTCTATATTATATTTTTGTTGTGTCAAGAAGCATTATATTTTATGTCATGGCCCCAAATGATGGAACACATGATCGGCACGGCATAAGGGTTTCCCCTTAGCCGCAAGCCTAACACATAGCGTGCACAAACATCCAGCACACAATCCAGAGTACATAATAAATATAACTGGCCACATATGCCACATCCAATATCAGAAAATACTGTATATATATATATATATATATATATATATCATGAATCCAACATCTGTGATTCAACTTGGCCTATGGCATCATAATATTCATGTGATTCAAATTGGCCCAAGGCCTCATAATACCAACATCGTTGTAAAACATAAAACCGTTTTCCAAACAACACATTAAAATATGCAAAAAGCGAGGATCCTGCCTGTAAGTTCATAGAGATACACTAAACATAAACTAAACTAAACAAACAATACAAAAGAGCCTTGCCCAAACTGGGGCTCACCAACACTATCTTCAGCCTCCTACGAAGCTGTAGCTGGATCAAAGTCTCTTTGACTATCTGTGGGGAGGAAACAGAAGAGGGGTGAGATCACATCTCAGTGAATGGGTAAATCATACTATAACAGAAACAGGGCAAACCAAGCACGAGTGTTTCGCAATGAGTTTAATAATTGAAACATTAAGCATTTAACCATAATTTATTGAAAGAAAAGCTAAACAATTCAAATGTATGTTCAAAAGATAAATCATGATTAAATCAGTAACCGTAAAGCAAATCAATTATGCATGGTAAGTAATAAATGAAGTTATTTATGCAATAACAATGATGAATGAGATATTTTAGAAATATTTAATCTTTAAGAACAATGCACTAGTTTATTGGAGGTCTTTCCTAACAGATCAATCATCTTCCCCCAAGCACACAGCAAGGGTATGGCAATCACTATAGGCGTAGACATAAGTCCACCCTAAATCCCTGTGTCTTAAGCAGTCATATGCCTGTCACAGTATCCTAGGCCGAAGCCTTCGTATGAAATCTTGTGTCTTAGGCAGTCATATGCCCGTCACAGTATCCTAGGCCGAAGCCTTCGCATGACCATGGTGCACCAGGGCTAGCACTCCCTGCGGCTAGCTAACAGTGATCTAAAAGGGTTCCTCCAATAGAAAATATTTGAAAGAATGTTATTCAAAGAGTTTAAAGTAAAACATTTCAATAACATTACAATAAAGCTATAATTCTCCATCTAACTCTTTTTATGCATAAAATTTCATTCTAAAATATGTTTCATCCATGTATTCCCATGGAGACCTTTATCATTATAAACTTTCTCTTTAAACATATCGTCCGTAGACGTCGCATAGATGTTCGCATGCATCAAATCATTTCATGGCTAACTTAGTTCATTTCTATGACTAAGTTCGCATTTCTATAAATCTAGCTCAAATGGAGAATTATTAGTCTAGATGCTTGCCCTGCATACCTAGGGTTCAACTAGGATTGAAATTTATAATTTCTAACATGGTTGGAACATATTGGTTTTCAAAGCGGTAAAACAATTTAGCATACATTCCAACTAGTTAAAATCATACGAGAGAGTTATAAACCGAATTCGTAAAACATGCACTATAGTATGAAAAACCCACTCACCTTACTAGGAGTCCAACAACGAGAATTTCACCTCGTGATGGTTCAACAACCTAGAAAACATAGACATAACATGAGAATTGGAAAACTCTAAACGTCACTATTCATGCCGGAAACACTATTCATGCCGACCGAAAAACTAACCCTAAACCTAAAAACCTTATATTCTAGTATAGAAACTAATTCTAAGACTATCTATGGAAAGAATTTCGGAAGAACGAAGATTAAAACGCGATTGAACGGAGTTTTACCTTGGAGGTTACTATTCATGCGATTTTGCGGCGACAATCCGGCGATTTTCCGGCGAAACTGATAGGTGGGGTTTGTAGCTCTCCTTCCCACGAGTCCAACGGTACCTTGCTTGCTCAAATCAGACATCCGAATGATGAGATATCTTATAGAGAAGTTGGAGAAAATTCTAGAGAGAGATAGGAAGGTTCAGCTATGGAGGAAATGAAGGAAAAAGGGAGGAGGACGCTTAAAAAAATGCCCATCTGACGAATCTCGCCGCCGGCGAACTCATTCTCGCCGCGATTTTTGCCGGCGGCGAGCATATTTTCGCCGCAGCCAGATTCGAAACTAGAAAACTCATGCTTTCGGGAAAATGCTGCAGCATTCTCTCCGCCGGCAAAATATTCTCGACGGGGCGAACTCATTTGACCGAATTTGACAAAACGTCCAACATGAAAGTTGTAGCCCTTTCTCTTAGCTTTCATTAGCCACTTGAATCACCTAATTTGGAGTACATATGAAATAGTTATGAATAAAATAGTGAGAAAGGGTCCAGACCACACTACGCTGCGGTTTTTGCCTCTTATCACTATAATATTCACGGAATTAGCAAAAGTTCCCAACATCAAAGTTGTAGATATATGTCTTATCTTTCAACACCAATTGGAATCACTTACTTTAGATTTCATATGAGAGAGTTATGCTTATATGAGTGAAGAAAGGTCAAAAACGCTCTAAAATTTTACGTTGTTCTCAACTTCCTTGTTTCAAATGATTTGTACTTAATTAACCTTCAAAGGTTTTATTAGCAGAGGGTTATTATTTTCCTATAGCGCGCCAAAACATAAATTCTCATATTTCTTTTTTTTTTGTAATTCTTTAATCCATGTAATAAATATACATATTTTCTATGGTTCTTATCTCCATTTTCAAAATTCTCTCTTTTATTCTAAATTTCCTTTAATTGGAATTTTCGTTAAATTTTACAGTTATTACATTTTAGATGGGCAAGAAACTTTTAATGGCTCAATCTCTTTATCATCTTTTTTTTAAAAAAATTTGATTTACGGGTAAAAGAGTTATTGATTCTATTATCTCACTGACAAGACAATATGGTATTGGTTAAATAAGCTGTGAACCTTATTGATAGTTAGATATGTTATGAGTCTTACTGAACCCATTTCTAATTTTACAAAATGCCTAAAATATATGTTAGGGTTTATGATTGATTACCAAAACCAAACTAATATCTAAAAATGAGATTTTACAATAATCAAACTAAAAAGTTGAACCATAACAAGGGCATTTCATTTAGTTCCAGATTACCAAGCACAATTTTTAAACTTTCGTCTTTTGTGTTGCTTTTGGATTGTCCATTTCCTCCTTCTTCTTTTTTTAACACAAGTGAGTCCATTTCCAAGAGCATATGACTTATAGTAAATTGGGGGTAGTTAGGTAACGGCCTATACTTAAATTTAATATGATTTTTTTGGGTATTTCAAACATCAGAAAATGTAAAAAATTGTTGAATTTGAATATTAAAAAAATAATCATATATTCGTCCATCGCCATTCCTAGTTTGAGTCATTAACTTGTGTGAATTTATATATATAATAATTAAGATTTTAAGATAAACAATGTGTAAACTCAAATAAAACTAAGATACTGAAGTGTAATTAAATTTTAATTAGATGCCTCTAATTAATTCTTTTTCCACTTAAATTGATATAGTTTTATTTGTAAAAAAAAAAATTGGCCTTGTGGAAGAGAAAAGAAGAAAGAAAAAGTCTCTGTTTACAAGGTAGAGAGGGAAAAAAAAAAGTTGGTTCAGAAGCGGCAAAGGGAACACCACAATACACAAACATGTTGGTTCACTTACCAAATCTGGAATAACAAACTTCAGGAGAGATTACCCACATGAGAAGGGTACTTCGGTCATTTCAATGTAGCTGTGCTTTTTAATTTGCTCATTTTAGTCCTAATAAATAAATAAGATAAGGAGGCGTGCTTTTTATTTTTATTATTTAAATTCAAACTTTGAAATTAAGATATAATAAAATTTATATTTTTTGAATATGTCAAGTCAAAATGAGAAATGCGTTATCAAGATTGTTCAAAAAAAAATTAATTTTTATTGATGCACAAAATGATATATAAGAATATTCTGACTATAAAATTAAAAAAAAAAAAAGAATAAGAAAAAAAAAGTTATTTACTAGCCGAGCATTTTACAATCTCACGTAAGGGAGGATAAAATAAGGATGGTGCTAATAGAGGTGGAGTCACCAGCAAAATCTTTAAAATTAAAGAAAGGAACATCTTTACTACGTCTATTATAGTGTAGGCTTTGTTTGGATAGAGAAATACTATTTTTTTTCTTAATAATCTTCATGACGTTTTGTTTAGAAATTTATTTTAACAATTAAGTTTTTTTGGATAAATTGATGATGCATTTGTGGGAACTCATTTGTAGTTATATTTTTTCATGTATAAAGTTTTTTAAATCATGATTAAGTTGATGATAAAATTCAGAGTATATGGCTGTTTTATTCCTTGAAATACATATACATTTTTCAATTTGATCTTTTAAAGTTTAATTTTCATTTTAATCTTTCAAAAATTGTTTAATTTTCAAAAATATTCTCACATTAATGCTATTAATAGATTTACTTATTGACTTCCTCAAAAGCTTATTTAATTTAATTAACTTGGTACTTCACATTTTATTTAATGAAATGGATTTAGTTATAAAAAAATAGTTGTCAATATACTTTTTGAACAGTAAATTAAATTAGATCAAGTAAGTATCTAATGACCAATTAAATTCTTAATTAAGCTATATACATAAATTTGTTAATAAAATTAATATGAAGATATTTTTTAAAATAACATAATTTTTGAATTACTAAAATGAAAAAAATTGAACTTTCAATAATCAAATTAAAAGATTTGTATTTTTTGAAAATATGTATGTTTTGAGTACTAAAAGAGCAATTCAGAATATATTTCAGCTCAAAATCTCAAAAGGAAGGTGGCAAAATTTATGTGTCCCTACTTTACTAATGTGAATGTCCCTATGGATATCCTTCAACTTTCCGTGTTCCTGCTTTGGCGCTGATATAGAAAAATCGCAACGTCTCGATTTTCAATGACGAAACTTGCTCCCAACCGTTGATAGAATAAAAAAAATCATCAACGTTTTTCACCCCAAAATAAAAAATAATTAACCAATTAAAAGAGTCTCTTAATAATATTAATAAATTGAATTCTTGTTGTTATAGCATGCATTCCTTTCCTGGAGCAAATTGCTGAAATTTTTAAATATATTAATATAATTAAAAAAATATTTATTCCTATGTAATTATTTTGGGATATGCCTGTGTATTTATTTTACGATAGGATAAATTAATAATTTGTTCTTTAAATTTATAGACTGACTTAGTTGTAATTCTTAAATTCTTTTGAGTACATGAATTAATTATTAAAAATAATAAATTAGTTATATATTAGTTTGTCTTTTAAGAGATTAATATTCAACGAATTTAATATTTTTATAAATTTTTAAAAAATTAACATATAATGAGTTAATAATTTTATAAATTAATTGTGCATTCAAAAAATTTTAAAAACTAAAACTATATAAATTTATAAATATAGAAATCAAATTGTTAATTAGTTTAATTATTTATAATAATATATTTAACATCATTGTTGTTTGTTGATGGTAGATATTTTGGGATTAGACCTTGTTTCTTTAGTCATAGCCTCTCACCACATAGGTTGAGTATTTACGAGAGAAATATCATTTGCAAGCATCAGAAGCGAGGAAACCAAGAGCAGAGCGTGACTGATGAACGCAAATCCTAAGCTCACACATCTAAGAACAAAAAAGCCGAACAACGAAGCAACACACCCTATTACAAAAGTACAAGAAGATCTACAAAAACTTTAATTAAAAAAAAACTAAATAAAAAGTAAAATAAGAATTCTTCAAGATCTTTACCCTATCTGAGAGTATAGATATTTTTTTAAGAATCTTTTTATTAGGCTATCAAGTCCATAGTTGTATAGCTGAGAAGTTAAATGTAAATTTTTAAACACTATTCAACAACCCAACTCTTATAAAGAAGAGAAAAGACTATAGAACGTGAAAAAAAATTCTATAAAAAAAGAAACCAAACTAAAAAAGAAGTGGAAGAAAGAAGAAGATTGTTAACGTCGGGTGATAGCCCCAGAAGATGGAGGTTTTGTGGCGCTGGTTTAGGACAAGAAGTTCTGCGGTGCTAAGGCTAATTCTTGAGTGAACAAAATTCTAACTGAGTCCTTTTATTGATAAGAGTTATGCATATTTGACATTGGGCTCTGATTTTTTTTTTCTTCTAGTTTAGAGTCTCACTTGGCTATCAATATACCAACTCCATTGTGGGGCTATCATTTTTTTCTTATGGTGGAACTTTTATCCTCCCAAAGAACGGCTTCGATAATTTCATTTACCTTACATGCCATTTGGTTCAGTTGTTATTGGTTTTTTTTTTTTCAGATGTTTCGAGAGTATACAATTCTAAATATACCATATGGATGTGATAGAGTGTGACCTTATGATATATTTAAAACTTAGGAGAAGAAAGAAAATGAAAAAAATTTAAAGAAAGAGAAAAAAAGAAGAAAGAAGAATAAATGGCTAAATAATAATTTCTCTTCTTTTTCATTTCGATCCTCTTAAAAGTTAGAAATGAATAATAAAAAAATATTTGAAAGTCAGTGAATACTTCTTTATTTTTTTCCCTTCATATATTCTAAAGAAAGGGAATGCCTATCTTTAAGTTTCACTTTTCTTAAATTCTTCTCTATGTTTTCTTCTATTCAAACATATTTTTAAAATAATTCGACTAAAATATTTAATTTATGTCGAAATTGGATGAATCCCTAACAATAATGCCTATTTTCCACCAAAAAGCTATTTATGGTGGAATAAGCACGTACTGGCGTTTAATGAGCTACGGAAGAAGGAAAAAGCTATTCGCTGCAGAAAAGTTTTTTAGTTTGTTGTCTATATCAAAATTAATTATAAATAACATTCCCTTTCCGAGATAATAAATGGACATGAATTATTTCCTACAGGTCATCAGTTGCTGTATTGTATAAATGACTGCCATTTTAGACCTTCGACGTGATCGAAGATGACATCTATTCCCTCATACAATTCGTAAACCTAGCCTATCTTATCTGAATTCCAATATTCCTCTATCAATTAATTAAATAAAATATCAAATTAAATTGAATTTATTTTCATTCAAATTAAAATATGTTACCAATTGATGTTAAAGAATTAATCTCGTGATAATATTCAATATGTGATTTTAGGTATATAATTGCAAAATTTAAATCTTAAAGTTAAAATTTTAATTAAGTTTAACTTGAGAGTAATTATTTTTCTAATTTTTCTAATCTCGACATTAATAGTCTAATTTTGATCAAACTAGAAAAATAATTAATTTTTCTAATACAAATATTAAGAATATTTTTAAGTTTTACATACTCTAAGTTTTCTCTTGTTAACAGAATGCATTTAACATTTTAATTTTAAAGTATTCTCATGATAACTCAATCCATGTTAATAAGAAAAATAATATTATTTAATCTTTCTAATTATTATGTTTGAATCGAGAATAATAGACTGGAAAATGAGAGAATCATCGAAACATTCTCTTTGAGAGTTTATGGAGGAGAAGACAGAATTATTAAATTACCTTCTAAAATTCTCCAAACTCCTCTCTCTCTCTCTCTCTCTCTCTCTCTCTCTCTCTCTCTCTCTCTCTCTCTCTCTCTCTCTCTCTCTCTTATAAATTAAAGTTTCCCCTTATTGCTAATTTGGAGATTTTTTTAGGACAAGCTAATATTTAAGTATTATGTTATTCTTTATTTTTATAAATAAAAAATATTTTAATTAATTATTTTGATAAAAATAAATTTATAAAAATATATTATTATCAAGTTTTGTATAAATTTTTTAACATATAATAGAAAAATAAATTAGGTTGATGGCTTAAAGGTCGAGTGGCAACTTTTGAATAAAAAATAAATTAATTCCAACGGTAAGATACTATTATAACTGTAACATAATATATTATTAAACATGTTTTATCGGCTAACAATAAAAAATATTATATTAGGACGACGATCATTAACTCAACTCAACTTATCCATATATAAAATTGGGAAAGTTTCTTTCAACCAAAATTAAAAAATATAGTAGCTAACCAAGGAAAATTAAAATATAGTATCTAATATTATGACATATTTTTGTTATACATTTAAAATTGGGGCATTATAAGCCAATTACTATTATTATTTTCTATAATAAATAATATTTGAAATTATAAGTAATTTGTGTGTGTATAAATAAATGTATTTAAATAATTTATTTTACTTTATTTACTTTAAGCATGATGAAAAAGAATATTACTTTGGTACTTAAACCATATTTCAAAAAAATTAATTTATTGAATGAGATAATTTTAAAATTTAAATACTATTTTAAATATCAATAGTAATCTAATATGAAATATATCACGCTCTTAAGATAGTAACAACATCTCTGAGGGTATGTTTATTTTTAATGAAAATAAAAAAATAAGGTGTGTTAATTTACTATTTTCTATTTTTATTTTTAGAAAAATATTATTTAAATTTTTAAAAATGTTAAAAAAATATTTTTAAAATTTTTAATACTATAGCTGTAACAATTATTTTAAATTTATTACCACCTGGATGAACATTGTTTTACCGATTAAATAAAAATACAAAAAAAGATATTAATGACTATTTCAAATCTTCGTCTGTGTCGTCTAAGTTAAAATCAATTAACTTTTAATGACTTTTACTTATTATTTATTACTTATTTTTATCAATTTTAATTAAAAAAATAAAAATAATTTTGTATTTATTCTATTGCCGTTGATTAAGAAAAACCTCGAGCCAAATGTCCTATGTGAATCATTTTCTTTTCAAAGTAAAAAATTAACTCTAATGAATAAAATGAAAAGAAAAAAAAGAAAAAGAAAACCTAAAGAGGGTGTAAAAGGATTTCATTTCGTAATCTCAAATCTCCAAAAGATTTAAAGACTTTAAAAACTAGAAATCAAATTAGCAGGAGAACAAGGTGATTTTGTAAGGCACGCGGATCCTCTGCTGTGTTTGAGGCACAGTACCGCGTACTGTGCCTCAAACGCAACAAAATGCAACTTGAGGAGTGTTAAAAAAAAAAAAAAGCCTTGCTGTGCCTCAAATGCAACAAAATGCAGCTTGAGGAGTGTTTAAAAAATAATAATAATAAAGGGACGCGTTTTGTTGCTTCAAACAGAACAGAGGAACCAGGTCTTTTGTAAGAGGGACTCTAACGTTGCTTTTGGTACGCAGAAATAAGCTAGTGGAATGAGAATCTGAATTTCCATTCTATCAGCTATTACGTTTGGTTGCCAACATCTGAAAATCGACGGAATGCGATGGTGTGAAGCTAATTACCTCTTAAAAACAAGTGAAACGATTAGAAAAGCAGAAAATCGCACGTAAAAATATTGAAATACCCTTGCTTTATTTTCCGGGTTTATTTTTTCTTCATTCTCTCTCTCTACATTTTTCTCTCGACCTCTCTTCTCTCTCGCCATCTCTGCTTCCCTCTCGCCATCGCTTTTCTCTTGGCCTTCTGCTTCCCTGTCTCCCTCTCTCGCCTCTCAGCTTCTCTCTCTCTACCAGCTTCATTCCTCCTGCTTCACACTCAGTCTCTCGGGGCGTTTCTGGTGGAGAACGGCGTCGTGTTTCCATTGGAACCAACATCATCCACGACCCCATCGTCTTGTTCCTCGACGAACCCACTTCTGGACTCGACTCCACCAGCACCTTCATGGTCGTCAAGGTGTTGCAGCAAATCGCCCAGAGTGGGAGCATTGTCATCATGTCCATTCAATCATCTCGATTCCTTCGTTGGTTTTCCTCTCTTTTGCATTCGCCACCACAACATTCTGGACGGTGGGTCTCGCCGGTGGCTCGTCCGAATTCTTCTTCTACTTCTTCGCCATCGTGGCATCTTTCTGGGCCGGAAACTCCTTCGTGACGTTTCTCTCAGGAATCATTTCGCACGTGATGTTGGGATTCACAGTAGTCGTTGCCATTTTAGCTTACTTCCTTCTATTCAATGGGTTCTTCATAAGTAGAGACAGAATCCCAAAGTACTGGTTATGGTTTCACTACCTGTCGCTGGTGAAGTACCCATACGAGGGAGTATTACAGAATGAGTTCTGCATTCATCCTCTGAAGTGCTTCGTGAGAGGGGTCCAGATTTTCGATGAGACGCCGCTAGGAACGGTGAGTTGCTGAAGAGTATGAGTAATACGTTGGGCATGAACATCACAAGCTCAACCTGCGTGCCACAGGAGTGGATATACTGAAGCAGCAGGGAATTACGGAGCTCAACAAATGGGATTGCCTGTGGGTTACTATCGCTTGGAGATTTTTCTTTAGATTTCTGTTTTTATTTGAGTTTGCTATGGAAGCAAGAATAAAAGGACGTAGCTAGACTGCAAGAAGAACTAATGCATTGTGGGCACTGGTCAAAGAAGTTTGTTTGTTTTTTTTTTTTTTTACGGTTCTATCTCTCACTATATATATAAATATAAATTAAATTGGTGCTTGTATCTTGATATGGTGGTCAAAGAATTTAATTTTTTTCGTAAATTACAAACGGCATATTATTGATAAATAAAATAAAAAATAATATTTAAACTATTTTTTAATTTTATTAATATTTTTAATAAAAATAAAATATTATAAATTATCTTTATATTTATATTATTTTTAAATAATTTTTTAAAGCCAAATAATAATATTTTATTATTTTTATATTTCAAAGATATTTTCATTACTACGTTATTTAAAGCATATCAAATGTAAGAAAATAATAGAGATTTCATTTATTTTCATCGCATAATAAACGTAATTTTTTTTACAACATTTCATTCCATTCTCAATTCTCTTTTTCATTCTTTTCTTTACCACCAATCAAACAATATCTAAGGGTGCGTTTGATTTGTAAAAATATTTTATATTTTTATATTTTAAAAATATTTTTTATTTTTTATTTTTTATATTTTTAAAAATACGTTTAATTGATATTTTTATTATTATTATTATTTAATTATATAATTATATATTTAATTTATTTTTTATTTTTATTATTATTTTTTAAATTATATAAACAATAAAATATTATTCATATAATTTAAAATAATTATAAAAATACTACAGCTACAATTTATTATAGTGTTAAAACTTTTGAAAATAACTTTTTAACGTTTTCAAAATTTTTAAAAATATTTTGTAAAAATAAAAACAAAAATTAATAAATAAACACATTTTTATAATTATTTTTAAATTTTAATGAAATTGAAAATAAAAAATGCTGAAACCAATTAGACCCTATCGTACCAAAGCGTGCACTTGGCGAAGATAATTTCATGCCAACCAAAATAAGGTCAGAGACATAAACACGTGGTCGAGGATGTTGCGTTTAAAATCTATTTTGGAGTTTGAAATTTTTGTGAGTTTTTTCATGCTTAATTACTTTAATAAATTCATATCGTCTAGCCTACTCATTCAAAGGTCTAATTTCAAAATATTACTTTGAAATTGAAATATATTTTTTTTAAGTTAAGACAGGAAGAAAAAGGGGTTGTTTGATTATATTTTTTTAAATTACTTTTTTAAATTATATTTAAAAATTATTTTACAAAATAAAAGTATAAAAAAATATGTTTAACAAAATTATTTCAAAAATATATAATTCTTTGTATTTTAGAAACAAGCTTTAGAAGTAAGTGTTTTTAAAATTTATTTTTTAAAAAATTATTTTCAAATAAGCTCAAAAATACTGTAAACCATACAATGGGTAATGGGTGTCTATAAACTATTCTAAGAAATTATTTTCATTTTTTATGGTATATTTAGATAATTTTTACTTCTCGGATTCGTATCAATAGTTATTTTAAAAAATATTTTAATTTAAATATTTTTTAATTTAATTACTTTATAATATTTCAAAAAATATTAAATCTGATTTAATAAATAAATAAAAATAGTTATCTTGTTACAATTATAATAAATTTTATCTCAAAATTTAAAATATCAATAGAATTTTTATTTCTCTTTTTATATAACTATTGTAAATGTGGTTGAAATTCATTATTTAATGAATTTTTATTTTATTTTATCACCATTTAAAACTTAAAACGGTTTAATAGCCTAAAAAAAAACTTAAAAGAGTCCTCTAACACATTGATGTATAATATTCTCCATTAGTATTATTTTAAATTTTATATTGCTGCCAATCTTGTCTTTCTCTTTCATGGTGCTATAAACAATTACTTTATTTGTTGTAGTCTATTCTAAACTTTATTTTTGATTTCAGAATTGTCACGACCCTAATTTTAGGGTACGTAAAACACGTATATCATGAACATATATTTTTCATAAACATAAATATTCCAATCATTTATCATGGAAACAGATACATATAGATTCTTCCATACATATTCCATATACAAATTAAGTCCATAATCATCAGAGTAACAGCAAAAGCAACGATCCTGCCTGTGGAGTTCAAAGCGACTCTAGAGTACAAATATTTTACAAATATAAAACATTGAGAGCCTAGAAACAATGTAGGCTCACCATTGGAGTACGACCCCTAGTCGAGCATGTGGCTGTTAGACCAAACTCTATGTCTTTATCTGAAAAATAGATCCACATCGTGTAGTGAGTTTTACAACTCAGTGAGCAGATAATACCTCCTATGACCTCTTAGGTCAACATATGGATATACTCATATAATAAAATTTATGTTATCAAAAATTACATTTCAGAAGTACATCCACATGGGACCCACATTTTCAAATATTCTCTGTTCCAAAAATCATAATCAGGTCTTTCAAACCGTATGCGGTACTGTATAAACAATGCTCATATCAAGTTCAAAATCATATTCAATACTATAAAATCATTAATCAAATTATGCTATGCATCAAAACATTTCTCATAAAATATTCGGAGGATCCCATATCAGAACCACCATACCAGAGTTTGACCCCTTCCGTACTTTAGTGGTATATGATTTGCCTAAACTCAGCATACCGCCGAGGTTTGCCCTACTACCAATCAAGAGGACACACGAAGGGACTCTGTATGGGTCTTTCCCAAGCACACAGCAAGGGAAGGCAAAATAACATCTCATATAACTGGCATCTCACCCATATATAGGAGGCATATCGCTCTCCTTCACATATAATCTCCCGTGTGTTGGCCCTCACACGAGGCTAGCACCACCTCCCCTGCTAGCTGAGGCAATCAAGGTGCGCACCAAAGCTAACATCACCTGCTGTTAGCAAACAGTGTTTCCAATAGGATTCCTCCACAGAAAATACCATATGCACATATGCCATATAATCCAGTATAAATTCTCAATATAATACATACTTTCAGTCTCAAAATACTCATATGTCAAAACTTCCCATTCAGAGGAAACATGTATACATGCCCATATCCGAGGCAAACATATCACTGTAAAATCAATATCACATGTATAACATATTTTCTTTGCCATGTAATGCGAAATACATGTAAAAATCACATGTTCAATGTATTTCAAAATTCATCTGTTATAAATTACCCATTCAGGGTTTATCACATATATATGCCCTTTCTCTAGGAAATCATATATCTTTATAAATCAATGTCACGTGTATAAATATTCACTTTATCATTTAATGAGAAATACATGTGAAATCATATACACCATGAGTTCATAAATCCATTTTCAAAACTATACTCTTCTTGAACTGTATTTCAAAATGTAAGCATATCAGATCGTTTTAATGCATTTCAGAAACATATCACAGTGTGTATATCTCATAAACATAATCATATACATATTCAAGTATCAAGAAGAGTATAAGCAAGTCATAGGAAGAATCATCTACTCACAGGGTAAGGGTTCCGAATTGGACAGCCCTAAAATGCTCTTTTCTAGCCTGAATTTGACCAAACAAGCTTTAAAAACGTGTCCGGGGGGGTCCAAAAACCTAGAAAATAACTTCTTGGGCTTGGTCAACACTGGTCAATGCAGGGGGTACTATTCACCGCTGGAGTTACTATTCTTCCGCCATTATTCGTAGCCAAAATTACTATTTATACGCCACTATTCACGGCCAAAATCACTATTCACCGCCATACAAAAAGTTACCAAATCACCGAAACGAATTCATATCCAAATGTTTATCAAGCTTCTGAACCCATCTACGGTGTCAGATTTCTAATTTGAGGTCTCTAAGTAAGAGTTTCAGAAGTTACCTTTTACCGAGATTTTCTACTTCAGATCTACGGCAATTCAATGGTGGATTTGAAAAACTGATCAGTCAGAACTGAAGTATTCTTTGTCCTGAATCCAGAAATACCTTCAGTTTTTAGATCGGAAGCCTATAAGCACTCCAGATCGAAAGATAAAAATTGAAAATACTATTCACTCACTATACACTATGCACCAAAACTTTCTTCCGTCTGCATCCGTTTCTCTTCCCCGGTATGCCTCTTCCCCTTTTAACATTTGTTTTTTTTAAATAATAATAATAATTAATAATTGAATAATAGGATTTTCTTTTATATAAATTTATATAAATTCCGTTTTTCATCATAAAATATTCCAAAATTTTCTAAAAATTTTCATTCTCATAAATCTTTAGTTAAACTCTTAAATCATACTTTTTCTTGATAAAAATCTCAATAAAAAAATTACAAAATAAATATCTTTATACATAATAAAAGGAAGAATATTTCTAAAAATATGACAAAAATTTATTTGAGGCCGGTATAATTATTTTAATTAAAAGTCTACTTACTTTTAGCAAGATATAACCATTTTTGAACAAATAAAAATATATTTGCTTATAGTACGCGCCAAAATATAAATTCTCATATTTTCTTTGTACTTCTTTAACCCATGTAGTAAATATACCTATTGTAATAACCCTCAACTAAATGTAATAACCCTCAACTAATAAAACCTTTGAAGGTTAAGTACAAATCATTTGAAACAAAGAAAGTTGAGAACAATGTAAAATTTTAGAGTGTTTTTGACTCTTTTTCTGACCTATCGTCACTCATATAAGCATCAATCTCTCATATGAAATCCAAATTAAGTGATTCCAATTTTTGTTGAAATATAAGACATATATCTACAACTTTTATGTTGGGCACTTTTGCTAATTCCGTGAATCTTATGGTGATAAAAGGTAAAAACCGAAGCGCAGTGTGGTCTGAACCTTTGCTCACTATTTTATGCATAACTCTCTCATATGAACTACAAATTAGGTGATTCAAGTGGCTAAAGAAAGCTAAGAGAAAGGGCTACAACCTTCATGTTGGAAGATTTGTCAACTTCGGCAAAAATCATGGTGCACTGTAGCTACGAAACACGGCCGTGCTCCAGGACATGGCCAGGCCGTGCTTCTGGCTGGTTTTTCATATGTCCGCAGCATCCCCTCCCTTCTCCCTCATTCTGCCATTCTGCCTTCCCCTCTCTCTCTCTAAAATATATTCTCTGCCTTCTCTCTACGATATTTCACCATCCAGCCGACCAATTCGAGCTACCAAGGTACCATTAGACTCGTGGCAACGAGTACTTCAAAATCCACCGATTAGTTTCGCCGAAAAACCGCCGGATTGTCGCCGGAAAATCGCGTGAACAGTAACCTCCAAGGTAAAATTCCGTCTAATCGCATTTTAGGCTTCGTTTTTACCGAATTTCTTCCCATAGATAGTCTTAGAATTAGTTTATATGCTAGAATATAAGGTTTTTAGGTTTCGGCGTGAATAGTGTTTCTGGCGAGTAGTGCTAGTTTATATGTATTGTAAAGTTATTGAAATGTTTTACTTTAAACTCTTTGAATAGCATATTTCAAATATTTTTTTATTGGAGGAACCCTTTTAGATCACTGTTAGCTAGCCGCAGGTAGTGCTAGCCCTGGTGCACCATGATCATGTTAAGGCTTCGGCCTAGGATATTGTGACGGGCATATGATTGCCTAAGACACAAAATTTAGGGTGGACTTATGTCTACGCCTACAGTGATTGCCATACCCATTGCTATGTGCTTGGGGAATTTAGGGTGGACTTATGTCTACGCCTACAGTGATTACCTTACCCTTGCTGTGTGCTTGGGGTAGATGATAGATCTGTTAGGAAAGACCTCCAATAAACTAGTGCATTTTTCTTAAAGGTTAAAGATTTCTAAAATACCTCATTCATCATTGTTAATGCATAAATATCTTCATTTATTACTTACCATGCATAATTGATTTGCTTACGGTTATTGATTTAATCCTATTTTATCTTTTGAACATACATTTGAACTGTTTAGCATCCTTTCAATAAATTATGGTTAAATGTTTAATGTTTTCTATACCTTGATTCCAATTATTTAATTCATTGCGAAACACTCGTGCTTAGTTTGCCCTGTTTCTGTTATAGTATGATTTACCCATTCACTGAGATGTGGTAATCTCACCCCTCTTCTGTTTTCTCCCCACAGATAGTCAGAGAAACATTGATCCAGCTACAGCTCCATAGGAGGCTAATTTTAGCATTGGTGAGCCCCAGTTTGGGCAAGGCTCCATTGTATTGGTTGTATAGTTTAAGTTTATGTCTAGTGTATCTCCATGAACGTATAGGCAGGATCCTTGCTTCTTGTGTACTTTGATGTGTAGTTTGGAAAACAGTTTTATGGTTTACAACTATGTTTGTATTATGAGGCCATGGGCCAAATTGAATCCCAGATGTTGGATTCATGAGATATATATATATATATATATATATATATATATATATATATATATATATATACAGTATTTTCTGATATTGGATGTGGCGTATGTGGCCAGTTATATTTATTATGTACTCTGGATTGTGTGCTGAATGGTTGTGCATGCTATGTGTTAGGCTTACGGCTAGGGGGAAACCCTTATGCCATGCCGGTCATGTGTTCCATCATTTGGGGCCGTGACACCTATTTTCTACGGTTCTTATCTCTATTTTCAAAATTCTCTCTTTTATTCTAAATTTCCTTTAATTGGAATTCTTTTTCGTTAAATTTTACGGTTATTACATTCTTCCCCCCCTTAAAGAAATTCGGTCCCCGAATTTCAACTCATAATTGCAGATAAATACTAATATAATTGTTCAAACAAATGCGGATATCTGATGCGTATATCCACCTCGCTTTCCCAAGTAGCTTCCTCAGAAGAGTGATTGATTTTTTTCTTTTCTAATCAATTTCACTTTATACAAAGTACTCAACAAATTATGTATATACAAATAAAGAACTCTTAAACCATTATATATCTCAGTCCTTTATATCCTTAAGCTTGCATGCATATATCTATAAGTCGATATTAAGAACCGTACACATAGAAGAACATATTCACATCCGTATTGGATAACTATCTTTTCTTATTCCAGACATCTATCAAGTCATCTTTATTCTCACTTGTCAACATCATCCCATGAATATCATCACCTTAATCTATCATCTATTTTTTTTATCATAAATCCATTAGTCAATATGTTAAACATACATAGCAATAAATCTACTAAACCTTTTATAACGTTTATGTACCATTGGTACATGTCTAACAATTCCAACTTACCTTATCACAGTAACTTTATACCCTCTTATTAATATCAATGAATTCATTATCAAAAATTTCAAGCCTTTCTATCATATCTAGAAATGCCTCATTCTAGTTCCTATCAATTTCATTCAATTACCCCATTCATTCTAAGAAGACTTCCTTCAACAATCATTCACACATATTTTTTTTTTCAATCTTAACATAATTCACATTCTTGATTCTATACTCAACTTAACATGGTATAAATCTTTAAAACAAATATCTTGATCACTATATACACTATTTTTTTAACATGGTTCTCAAAATATTCACCATCTTTCCAAATTGAGAACTCAAAGTTAATTTGAATCCTACTTCCCATATTTTATTCCTCAAGAACTTCAATACCACTAATTCACTTTATTACATTCTTCAAAGCACCATAAGGCCATCATCTATTTGTTCCTTTCAGTTTGGTGTCCAAACTCACTATTTTAATTTATAACTAGTTTAATATCCAACTTCCTCCAGAATTTACTCCATTAATCACTTCCAACAAATTTGAAATCACAAATTTCCTTATTTTGTCTTACTTATACTCAAGTAAACCCAATATGGTCAAATTTTCCTCTTATGACACTTTCCCATTAATAGCCAATCCTTACGTAATTTTAACATATCTTACTTTTACTATTCATAACAAGTCTGCTTCTTACCCATTTCAATTCACTTCTCACACATTTATACATTTTAGTGACATACTATCCAAATCTCAAACATAATCCAAGTCACAATCTCAACATACGAGAATAGTCATTTACCCACTCACCTATTAGGAAACCTACAGTATTTCATGTAAAACCTCAAATAGTATCATTTGTATATTGTCTTAGCAGCTATTCATTCGTCTAAAACTCTCTCCAAAAACAATCTGTGAATTGTGGTCCTTGATTAGAAATAATTGATATCAGTACCTCATGAAATCTCATTATCTTATTTGAATACAATTTTGCATACTGAGCTATGTTATATATGATTTTCACTGTGTTGGTTTATTCAACCTATCAATGATCATCCATATTAAGTCAAACTTCTTTTTTTTATATATTGTGTTCATGGTAGCTTTATATCAAAATCTATAGTTATTATTTCCCATTTCTATTCAAGTATCTCTATATGCTATTGTAATCCTGCAGGCCTTTGATATTCTACTTTTACCTGCTAACAAGTTAAACATCGAGAAACATAGTCAATTATATCTTTCTTCATACTATCCCACCAATAAATTTCTTTTATGTCTTTATACATTTGAGTTATTCCAGAATGAATTGTATACATGGATCTATGGGCTTCCTCTAAAATTTCTTTCTTAAGTTCCTCTTTATCAGGTACACATATCCACTAACCAAATCTCAGAATTCCTTCAGAGTCTACAGTAAAATCAACTTCACCACCATTTTTCACCTCTTATATTTTCTTGCACAAACATGCATCCTCTTTTTGTGTCTTTTTCACCTGCTCTATCAAAGATGATTGAAACCGCATATGGGCCAATAGTATCTCAAGCTGCTTTACTTCCAATACTACTTCATGACTTTTCAACTTATGTATTTCTTTAATCAATGGCCTTCTTACTATTGTGATATAAACAAAACTATTCATTGACTTTATGCTTAATGCATCAGTCACTACATTGGCCTTACCTAGATGATATAATATTGTACAGTCATAATCTTTAAGTAATTCTATCCATCATCTTTATCTCAAATTAATATCTTTTTCTTAACAAAAAATGTATTTGAGACTTTTATGATCTGTTAGATTTCATATGTCTCACCATACAGATAATGCCTCCAATTTTTTTTTTTGGAGCAAAAACCATTTATGTCATTTTCAAATCATGAATCAGATAATTTTGCTCCTGTGGTTTAAGTTGTCTAGATGCATATGCAATAATTCGACCATATGACATCAATACACACCTTAATCCAATTCTTGATGCATCACAATATACCGTATATCCTTCGATACCTAAAGAAATAAATAGTACCGGCGTCGTAGTCAAGCATTCCTTTAGTTTCTAAAAAGTTCTTTTACATTCATCTGACCAATCAAACTTTATTCAACTATCGGTAATACATGCATAACTGAAGTAATCCATCCTTCTTTTTCACAAATAGGACTGGAGCACCTCAAGAAGTACTAGGGCGTATAAATAACTTGTAGTCTTATAACTGATCCTTCAACTTCTTAAGTTCAGTCGATATAATTCTATATAGAGATACAGATACTAATTGGGTTATAGAAAATAAATCAATATCAAATTCTATTTCTCGTTTTGAGGTAATCCAGGCAATTTCTCAGAAAATACATCAGAAAATTCTCTAACCACTGAAACTTGATGTACATTGGTATACTTTATATCAACATCTCTCACCACTGCCAAATATCATTGGCACATTTTATTTTTGTAATAACTTATGGGCTGCTAAAGCTGAAATTAAATTACTGGGTACATGCTTCCACTGATTATTCATTACTTGCAACTCCTTTACTAACCTTTTATACTATTGATGACATCTTTATACTATATCAGTTAGAACACACTTCAAAACACTTAAGCAAGATTAACCCATTTTGACTTTATTCTTTAACATGCTTATGACATGTCTGAACAATCAACCATGAAAATCTTACGTCTATCCAAGAGTCCTTCACATGAATTACCCATCTTGCATACCTCAAATTTTAAATTTTCATGGGCAAACATTCCTTTCTCATAATGCTTGTACATAATATTATTGAAAACTAAACTATCTTCAAATTCTTTATATCAACAAAATCTATCATTGAGAACATTATCTTCATAGTTTCCCTGCTCTCACATTCAATCCACTCTACAACTTGCCAAATCGATTTATATACATAGATTTCAACTCATCCATCCAAAAAGAGATTTACATCTATGTCCCAAGTACGCACTTTATTACAAATGATTATTTTGGAGTTAACAACCTCAATTACATCATAACCCACTATCAATATTGTATTAACCATTTGTCACATTATTTCACATAAACAAATCAAATAACCAATTCAAACCTTCTTGACATCCAAACACACCATTACCTTTGTGTTTAGATGAAATACTCTTATTTTCAACTAATTCTTTTTCTTTGTACCCAAGAGGGTTCTCTTTTTCACTGTTCATTAAAACAGGTTCAAGAGCTGAACTGATAGTCCACTCTCAATAGACACCATCTAAGACATACGCATTAATACTTATATATCGGTTATATAAGGACAAGAGTCAGAAGGAAGAAGAGGGCAACACCCTATAGAATTCTATAGCAGCACCGTGAGTATAAATATGTCCGCGGTTACATACCCATACTCAAAGTCCTACTACAGAATCATTTGCTCTGATAGCCACAGGGAAACCTAATGCTTTGATACCAACTTGTCACGACCCTAATTTTAGGGCACGTGAAACACGTATATCATGAACATATATTTTCCATAAACATGAATATTCCAATCATTTATCATGGAAACAGATACATATAGAATCTTCCATACATATTCCATATACAAATTAAGTCCATAATCATCAGAGTAACAGCAAAAGCAAGGATCCTGCCTGTGGCGTTCAGAGCAACTCTAGAGTACAAATATTTTACAAATATAAAACATTGAGAACCTAGAAACAATGTAGGCTCACCACTGGAGTACGACCCCTAGTCGAGCACGTGGCTGTTGGACCAAACTCTATGTCTTTATCTGAAAAATAGATCCACATCGTGTAGTGAGTTTTACAACTCAGTGAGCAGATAATACCTCCTATGACCTCTTAGGTCAACATATGGATGTACCCATATAATAAAATTTATGTTATCAAAAATTACATTTCAGAAGTACATCCACATGGGACCCGCATTTTCAAATATTCTCTGTTCCAAAAATCATAATCAGGTCTTTCAAATCGTATGCGGTACTGTATAAACAATGCTCATATCAAGTTCAAAATCATATTCAATACTGTAAAATCATTAATCAAATTATGCTATGCTTCAAAACGTTTCTCTTCCTCGGTATGCCTCTTCCCCTTTTAACATTTGTTTTTTTTAAATAATAATAATAATAATAATAATAATAATAATTAATAATTGAATAATAGGATTTTCTTTTATATAAATTCATATAAATTCCGTTTTTCATCATAAAATATTCCAAAAATTTCTAAAAATTTCCATTGTCATAAATATTTAGTTAAACTCTTAAATCATACTTTTTCTTGATAAAAATCTCAATAAAAAAAATTACAAAATAAATATCTTTATACATAATAAAAGGAAGAATATTTCTAAAAATATGACAAAAATTCATTTGAGGCCGGTATAATTATTTTAATTAAAAGTCTACTTACTTTTAGCAAGATATAACCATTTTTGAACAAATAAAAGTATATTTGCTTATAGTACGCGCCAAAATATAAATTCTCATATTTTCTTTGTACTTCTTTAACCCATGTAGTAAATATACCTATTTTCTACGGTTCTTATCTCTATTTTCAAAATTCTCTCTTTTATTCTAAATTTCCTTTAATTGGAATTCTTTTTCGTTAAATTTTACGGTTATTACAAGAATATCTTCATTCTAGATTAATTCTGAATTTTTTACATGCACCCAATATCTTATATCATTGTGATTCAAACTATTTTTACAATTAGTTGTCTATATTAAATTTTTGTTGTCAAGAAGCATTATACTTTAGATGAGCAAGAAACTTCGAATGGCTGAATCTCTTTATCATCTTTTTGTTAAAAATTTTGATTTACGGGTAAAAATAATCTTGATTCTATTGTCTCACTGACAAGACAATATGGTCATGGTTAAATATGATGTGAACTTTATGATTGATTACCAAAACCAATCTAATATCTAAGAATGATATTTTACAATAATCAAACTAAATATTTAAACCATAACAAGGGCATTTCATTTAGTGCACATTTTTTAAACTTTCGTCTTTTGTGTTGCTTTTGGATTGTCCATTTCCTCCTCTCTTTCTTTTTTTCTTTTTTTTTTTAACAGGTGATTGTCCATTTCCAAGAGCATATGACATAGTAAATTGGGGGTAGTTAGGTAACGGCCTAGCCTTGGTGTTCTTGGATAAGGTTGCTGTAATAACCCTCTACTAATAAAACCTTTGAAGGTTAACTACAAATCATTTGAAACAAGGAAGTTGAGAACAACGTAAAATTTTTAGAGCGTTTCTGACCTTCCTTCACTCATATACGCATAACTCTCTCATATGAAATCTAAATTAAGTGATTCCACTTTCTATTGAAAGATAAGACATATATCTACAACTTTGATGTTGGGAACTGTTGCTAATTCTGTGAATATTATAGTGATAAGAGGCAAAAATCGCAGCGTAGTGTGGTCTGAACCTTTGCTCACAAATTTATTCATAACTCTTTCATCTGAACTCCAAATTAGGTGATCCAAGTGGCTAATGAATGCTAAGAGAAAGGGTTACAACTTTCATGTTGGATGTTTTGTAAAATTTAGCAAATAACAAGGTGAACAGTGGCACCGAAACACGGTCGTGCTCCAGGACACGGCCAGGCCGTCTTTGGGCTGCTCCTGCATTTTTCAGCAGCCCTCCTCCCTTTTTCCTTCATTTCTCCTTCATCTGAACCCTCCTTCTCTCTCTCAAGAATTTTTTCTCCACCTTCTCACTAAGATATCTCACCATCCGGCCACCCGATCGAGCTACCGAGGTACCGTTGGACTCGTGGGAAGGAGAGCTACAAACCCCACCGATCAGTTTCGCCGGACAACCGCCGGAAGGTCGCCGAAAAATCGCGTGAACAGTACCTCCAAAGATAAAACTCCGTCCAATCGCGTTTTAAGCTTCGTTCTTCCGAAATTCTTTCCGTAGTTAGTCTTAGAATTAGTTTCTATGCTAGAATATAGGTTTTTTAGGTTTAGGGTTAGTGTTTCCGGCCGACGTGAATAGTGTTTTCAGCCGGCGTGAATAGTGACGTTTAGGGTTTCTCGAATTCTCATGTTATGTCTATATTTTCTAGGTTGTTGAGCCACCACGAGGTGAAATTCTCGTTGTTGGACTCCAAGTACGGTGAGTGGGTTTTTCTTTCTATAGCGCATGTTTTACGAAATCGGTTTATAACTCTCTCGTATGATTTTTAACTAGTTGGAATGTATGCTAAATTGTTTTACTGCTTTGAAAATCAATATGTTCCAACCATGTTAGAAAATTAAAAATTTCAATCATAGTTGAACCCTAGGTATGCAGGGCAAGCATCTAGGCTGATAATTCTCCATTGAGCTAGATTTATAGAAATGCGAACTTAGTCATAGAAATGAACTAAGATAGCCATGAAATGATTTGATGCATGGTGAACATCTATGTGACGTCTACGGAGGATCTTTGTTTAAAGGGAAAGTTTATGATGATAAAGGTCTCCATGGGAATCCATGGATGAGACATATTTTAGAACGGAGTTTTATGCATAAAAAGAACTCGATGGAGAATTATAGCTTTATTATAATGTTATTGAAATGTTTTACTTTAAACTCTTTGAATAGCATATTTTTAAATATTTTTTTATTAGAGGAACCCTTTTAGGTCACTATTAGCTAGCCGCAGGTAGTGCTAGCCCTGGTGCACCATGGTCATGTTAAGGCTTCGGCCTAGGATATTGTGACGGGCTTATGACCGCCTAAGTCACAGAATTTAGGGTGGACTTATGTCTACGCCTATAGTGATTACCCTCCCCTTGCTATGTGCTTGGGAAAGATGATAGATCTATTAGGAAAAACCTCCAATAGACTAGTGCATTTTTTGTCACGGCCCCAAATGATGGAACACATGATCGGCACGGTATAAGGGTTTCCCCCTAGCCGTAAGCCTAACACATAGCATGCACAACCATTCAGCACACAATCCAGTACATAATAAATATAACTGGCCACATACGCCACATCCAATATCAGAAAATACTGTATATATATATATATATATATCTTATGAATCCAACATTCTTGATTCAACTTGGCCCATGGCCTCATAGTACAAACATTGTTGCAAAACTTAAAACCATTTTTCAAACAACACAAGAAGCGAGGATCCTGCCTGTATGTTCATGGAGATACACTAGACATAAACTTAAACTATACAACCATTACAATGGAGTCTTGCCCAAACTGGGGCTCACCAATGCTATAGTTAGCCTCCTAAGGAGCTGTAGCTGGATCAGTATTTCTTTGACTATCTGTGGGGAGAAAACAGAAGAGGGGTGAGATTACCACATCTCAGTGAATGGATAAATCATACTATAACAGAAACAGGGCAAACTAAGCACGAGTGTTTCGCAATGAATTAAATAATTGAAATCAAGGTATAGAAAACATTAAACATCTAATCATAATTTATTGAAAGAATGCTAAACAGTTCACATGATAAAACAGAATTAAATCAATAACTGTAAGCAAATCAATTATGCATGGTAAATTATAAATGAAGATATTTATGCAATAACAATGATGCATGTGGTATTTTAAAAATATTTAATCTTTAAGAAAAATGCACTAGTTTATTGGAGGTCTTTCCTAACAGATCTATCATCTATCCCAAGCACATAGCAAGGGTAAGGTAATCACTGTAGGCGTAGACATAAGTCCACCCTAAATTTTTCCAAGCACATAGCAATGGGTATGGCAATCACTGTAGGCATAGACATAAGTCTATCCTAAATTTTGTGTCTTAGGCTGTCATATGCCCGTCACAATATCCTAGGCCGAAGCCTTAACATGATCATGGTGCACCAGGGCTAGCACTACCTGCGGCTAGCTAACAGTGATCTAAAAGGGTCCCTCCAATAGAAAACATGTGAAATATGCTATTCAAAGAGTTTAAAGTAAAACATTTCAATAACTTTACAATACAGCTATAATTCTCCATCTAGCTCTTTTCATGCATAAAATTTCGTTCTATAATATATCTCATCCATGAATTCCCATGGAGACCTTTACAATCATAAATTTTTCCTTTTAAACATAGATCGTCCATAGACGTCACATAGATGCTCATCATGCATTAAATCATTTCATGGCTAACTTAGTTCATTTCTATGACTAAGTTCGCATTTCTATAAATCTAGCTCAAATGGAGAATTAATAGTCTAGATGCTTGCCCTGCATACCTAGGGTTCAACTAGGATTGAAATTTACAATTTCTAACATGGTTGGAACATATTGGTTTTCAAAGCAGTAAAACAATTTAACATACATTCCAACTAGTTAAAATCATACGAGAGAGTTATAAATCAAATTCCTAAAACATGCGCTATAGTATGAAAAACCCACTCACCTTACTAGGAGTCCAACAACGAGAATTTCACCTCGTGATGGCTCAACAACCTAGAAAACATAGCCATAACATGAAAATTAGAAAACTCTAAAAGTCACTATTCACACCGGAAAACACTATTCACCCGCCGGAACACTATTCATGCCGAAACCTAAAAACCCTATATGTTGTATAGAAACTAATTCTAAGACTATCTATGGAAAGAAATTCGGTAAAACGAAGCCTAAAACGCGATTAAACGGAGTTTTACCTTTGGAGGTACTATTCACGCGATTTTCTGGTGACCTTCCGGCGACTTTCCGGAAAAATTGATCGGTGGGATTTGTAGCTCTTCTTCCCACGAGTCCAACGATACCTTACTTGCTCAAATCGGACGTTCGGATCATGAGATATCTTAGAGAGAAGTTGGAGAAAAATTTTAGAGAGAGAGAATTAGGGTTCAGATGAAAGAGAAAATGAAGAAAAGGGGGGGTCCGCCAAAAATAACTATCAGACGAATCTCGCCGCCGGCGAACTAATTCTCACCGCGGCGAGCCTCGATTTTCGCCGCCGGCGAACTTATTTTCGCCGCGGCCAGATTCGAAACCAGAAATTCATGCTATCGGGAAAAATACCGCATCATTCTCGCCGTGGCGAACTCCATTTCGCCGAATTTGACAAAATGTCCAACATGAAAGTTTTAGCCCTTTCCCTTAGCTTTCCATAGCCACTTGAATCACCTAATTTGGAGTTCATATGAAGGAGTTATGCATAAAATAGTGAGAAAAGGTCCAGACAACACTACACTTCGGTTTTTGCCTCGTCTCACTATGATATTCACGAAATTTGCAAAAGTTCCCAACATCAAAGTTGTAGATATATGTCTTATCTTTCATTAAAAATTGGAATTACTTAATTTAGATTTAATATGAGAGAGTTATGATTATATGAGCGACGAAAGGTCAGAAGAAAAGGTCGAAAACGCTCTAAAATTTTACATTGTTCTCAACTTTCTTTGTTTCAAATTATTTATACTTAACCTTCAAAGGTTTTATTAGTTGAGGGTTATTAAATTTTTTCTTAAAGATTAAATATTTCTAAACAATATCATTCATCATTGTGATTGCATAAATAACTTCATTTATTACTTACCATGCATAATTGATTTGCTTTACGGTTACTGATTTAAATCCTGTTTTATCTTTTGAACATACATTTGAACTGTTAGCTTTTCTTCCAATAAATTATAGTTAAATGCTTAATGTTTCTATTATTATCTTTACACTTTGATTTCAATTATTAAACTCATTGCGAAACACTCGTGCTTGGTTTGCCCTGTTTCTGTTATAGTATGATTTACCCATTCACTGAGATATGATCTCACCCCTCTTCTGTTTCCTCCCCACAGATAGTCAAAGAGACTTTGATCCAGCTACAACTTCGTAGAAGGCTGAATATAGCGTTGGTGAGCCCCAGTTTGGGCAAGGCTCTTTTGTACTGTTTGTCTAGTTTAGTTTATATCTAGTGTACCTCCATGAATTTACAGGCAGGATCCTTGCTTCTTGCGTATTTTGATGTGTTGTTTGGAAAACGGTTTTATGTTTTACAACGATGTTTGTATTATGAGGCCATGGGTCAAGTTGAATCACGAATGTTGGATTCATGATATATATATATATATATATATATACAGTATTTTCTTATACTGGATGTGGCATATGTGGCCAGTTATATTTATTATGTACTCTGGATTGTGTGCTGGATGTTTGTACATGCTATGTGTTAGGCTTGTGGCTAGGGGGAAACCCTTATGCCGTGCCGGTCATGTGTTCCATCATTTGGGGCCGTGACAGAGTGGTATCAGAGCTTTAGGTTTTCCTGTGTCCATGGAGTAACGGACCTTTAGGTAGGACTTTAAGTATGGGTGTGAATCCGGACATGCTTATACTCATGGTGCTGCTGAAGGGGTTCGATGGGATGTTGTCTTTTTGTTCAAGTAAGTCATTTTATAGTATGCTATGTTGGCATGGTTAAGTGACGGTTAGGCTATCTCTGTTTTATTGCGAGATGCCACCAAGAACGAGATCAAAGGTTAGGCAACCCGCGGCTCAAGAGCAGATGGCTGAAGAGTCTGCTCAGTCCGCAGTACCCGTGCCTAGAGGCCGAGGTAGAGGTCGTAGCAGAGGCCGACCTAGAGCTAGTGCAAGAGGTAGTGGCAGGGGTGTAAGGGCTGCTGGAGCAGCCAAACAAGCTGAGTTGAGCTGTGAGTACTCCCAGGGCGGGGGGAATGTCTTCTCACCCCCGGGATGATGTCATAGCCCAGATGCTGGCAACCATGCAGGGTATACAGCGGGCAATAGAAAATCAAGCCGAAAGAAGGGATGGGCAAGGAGGAAGGGACCCACAACAGCCCGAAACAGCTACCTCCGTTCTAGAGCCAGTTAGGCCCGTGGAGCGGCATGTGAGACCTGCCAAGAGGGAAGTGGAACTATCTGAGTTCCTGAAGCTAAAACCGCCAACCTTCAAGGGGTTGTTGGCTAGTGAAGATCCCCAAGAGTTTATAGAGGACACTGAGAAGATCTGTGAAGTGCTAAAGTGTCCAGAGATCCGATCAGTAGAGTTGGCATCCTTCCAGTTGTCTGGTGTAGCGCAGGTATGGTTTAAGACCATGATGCGCGGAAGGGGAGCTATAGCGCCACCTTTGGGATGGCCAGAGTTCAAGGAAGTATTCATGGAGAGGTTTGTGCCTGAGAGTATCCGAGATGCCAAGTGTCAGGAATTTGTGGAGTTGAAGCAGACTCCTGGTATGTCAGTCACGGAGTATGATTACCGCTTCACACAGCTGTCGCCGTATGCATCGCACATGGTCCCTACTGAAAGGGCCATGATCAAGAAGTTTATCTAGGGGTTGATGCCAGCATTGTTTAAATCAGTGGCACCCCGGATGAAGCAATTCCCCAACTATGCAGAGGCTGTGGACTGTGCAAGAATGATGGAGACTAGGCATTTGGCTGATGTCGAGAATGCCAAACTGAGAAAGAGGGATAGGGACGGGAGCTCCAAAGGAAGGCAAAGTTCTCATTCCCAAGGACCACGATTTCAGGGCCAGCAGCGCCCAGCACCATAAAATATTGGGAACCCCAACCAGAGATCAGATGCGAGTGGTAGGCTAGGTTCTAACCAAGGGATCACCAGGTATACAGGTCAATCAGGACCAAGGGCCATTCAGCAGAACAGGCCACAATGCCCTACTTGTGGCAACCATCACTTTGGTAAGTGCTGTAGGGAGGTGGGTGTTTGCTATCAGTGCAACCAACCTGGACACATGAAGAGGGAGTGTCCCCAGTTGTATGGCTCAAGCCAAGGGTCAACTCGACCGGCTTTGCTATCAACCCAGTGGCATCTCAGCCGATGAGGACTATACCGGGCCAAGCAAGTAGCAGAGGTACTGGTAGAGGGATGATGGTCTGAGGTCAAAGCCAAGCAGGCCGAGGTCAACCGAGGATTTTTGCTCTCACTAGGCAGGATGCACAGGCTTCAAATGCGGTCATGACAGGTACTCTTTCGGTTTGCCTACATGAAGCATATGTTTTGTTTGACCCCGGGTCTACATATTCCTATGTTTCTCCTAGTTTTGCTAAGAGTTTGGGTAAATATCCGATTGGGATGGATGCCCCTTTCTTTGTAACCACCCCGATCAGTGATTGTTTGCCAGTAGAGCATGTATGCAAGTCATGTAAAGTGTCAGTGGGTGATAGGGAGACATCTGCTGATTTGATCATCCTGGACATGATCGACTTTGACGTAATCCTAGGAATGGATTGGTTGACATCATGCTATGCTACCTTGGATTGCTATGGGAAGGCAATCAAGTTCAACTTTCCAAGTGAAGTTCCTTTCCGGTTCCAGTGTGACCGAAGTAAAGCTCCAAGTAACCTGATTTCAGTCTTGGTTGCTCAGAGGATGTTGAAGAAGGGATGCCAGGGATATTTGGCATATGTTTCTCTGAGATTGATCTGAGGTCAAGGTACCATCAGTTAAAGATCAGGAAGGAGGATATTTCCAAGACAGCTTTTAGGACCTGTTATGATCATTATGAGTTTTTGGTTATGTCTTTTGGACTAACTAACGCATCAACTACTTTTATGGACTTGATGAACAGGGTGTTCAAGCCATTCTTGGATTGGTTTGTCAATGTGTTCATTGATGACATGTTGGTTTATTCTAAAGACCATGAGGAGCATGAACAGCACCTACGGGTCATTCTGCAGATCTTGAGGGATCAACAGTTGTATGCTAAGCTGTCTAAGTGTGAGTTCTGGTTGGACAGCATTATGTTTCTGGGGCATGTAGTCACGAAGGACGGCATTCAAGTAGACCCCGAGAAGGTAGAGGCAGTACAGCAGTGGCCTCGCCCCACTAGTGTGACGGAGATCCGAAATTTCTTGGGTCTAGCAGGGTATTACCGGAGGTTCATCAAGGATTTCTCCAGGATTGCTGCTCCTTTGACCCGAATAACTAGGAAGGGAGTTAAGTTTGAGTGGTTGGATGCATGCGAAGAAAGTTTCCAGATCTTGAAGAAGTGTCTAACCACAGCCCCAGTTCTAACTATCCCAGCGGGCACTGGAGGATACTAAGTGTACTGTGACGCCTCAAGGGTGGGCTTAGGTTATGTGTTAATGCAGAATGGTCATGTTGTAGCCTATGCATCTAGGCAGCTCAAGAAGCACGAACAGAACTATCCTACACATGATCTGGAGATGGCAGCAGTGGTCTTTTCCTTGAAGATTTGGAGGCACTATCTCTATGGTGAACCCTGTGAGATTTACACGGACCACAAGATCCTCAAGTACATCTTTCAACAAAGGGATCTTAACTTGAGACAGAGGAGGTGGATGGAGTTGGTGAAAGACTATGACTGCACCATCTTGTACCACCCAGGCAAGGCCAATGTGGTAGCAGATGCTCTGAGCAGAAAGTCTATGGGGAGTCTAGCCCATATCACCCTACTCCGGAGGCCGTTGATAAGGGATATTCATCGGCTAGAAGGTGAGGGGATGTGCTTTGAAGTGAAAGAGCCAGGGGTGTTGTTAGCCCACATGCAACTACACTCTCCGCTGGTTGAGCAGATTAAGGCAGATCAGGACAAGGATGCTAAACTGTGTAAGCTCAAGGATGAAGCTAGGAATAATCAAACTTCTGAATTCAGCGTGGATGCTGAAGGAGTGTTAAGATGTCGGAAGCGCTTGTGTGTACCCGATGTGGATAGCTTGAGGAAGCAGATTTTGGAGGAGGCACATCAATCAGCCTATACTATCCACCCAGGAACAAATAAGATGTACAGTGACCTCAAGGACTTGTATTGGTGGAATGGGATGAAGAATGATGTAGCAGACTTTTGGCTCAGTGCTTGGTTTGTCAGCAAGTGAAAGCTGAACACCAGAAGCCTGCCGATTTGCACCAACAGATTGAGATACTGGAGTGGAAGTAGGAAATGATCACTATGGACTTCGTTACAGGTTTACCAAGGACCCCTAAGGGTTATGACTCAGTATGGGTGATAGTGGATCGAATGACCAAGTCATCCCACTTCTTACCAGTGAAGACTACCTTTAATGCGGCTCAGTATGCAAGCCTGTATCTGAGTGAGATCGTCAGATTATATGGAGTCCCTGTATCTATCATATCTGATCGAGGTCCAAGTTTACGGCAAGGTTTTGGAAAGCTTTTCAAGAAGCTTTGGGGACGAGGTTGGATCTAAGCACCGCTTTTCATCCCCAAACAGATGGCCAGTCAGAACGCACCATTCAAATTCTGGAGGATATGCTTAGAGCATGTATTTTGGACTTTGGTGGCAGTTGGGAAGGATACCTGCCATTAACTGAGTTTGCATACAACAATAGTTATCAAGCCAGTATTTAGATGGCACCTTTTGAAGCTCTTTATAGGAGAAGATGCCGATCTCCCGTTGGATGGTTTCAAGTTAGAAAAACCAAGCTGCTAGGGTCAGACTTGGTGCAAGATGCCATAGAGAAGGTCAAGCTAATAAGGGAATGACTTTTAACTGCACAAAGTCGTCAGAAGGCTTATGTGGACCATAGTCGTCGGGAGTTGAAGTTTTCTCTAGGCGATCACATGTTCCTCAGAGTTTCACCCATGAAGGGAATCATGCAGTTTGGTAAGAAAGGGAAGTTAAGCCCAAGGTATATTAGACCCTTTGAAGTTCTGGATAGGGTAGGAACAGTAGCCTACCGCCTAGCCCTACCACCTGGATTGTGTGAAGTGCATCCAGTCTTCCATGTCTCGATGTTGAGGAAGTATCTACCCGACCTATCTCATGTGATTCAACCGCAAGAAATCCTTTTGGATGAAAAGTTGGCCTACGAAGAGAAACCCGTGGCCATTGTTGATAGACAAGTGAAAAAGCTGAGGTCTAAGGATATCCCTACAGTGAAGTTGATCTAGCATAATCATTCCAAAGAGGAAGCTACGTGGGAAGTAGAGGACGCCATGAGAGAGAAGTATCCACAGCTGTTCTAAGAGTAGCCTTATGTTTTCATGTTGTTGATTTTTGTAAAATTCGAGGACCAAATTTTTATAAGGAGGGGAGAAGTTGAGAACAACGTAAAATTTTTACAGCGTTTCTGACCTTCCTTCACTCATATACTCATAACTCTCTCATATGAAATCTAAATTAAGTGATTCCAATTTCCGTTGAAAGAAAAGACATATATCTACAACTTTGATGTTGGGAACTTTTGCTAATTCCGTGAATATTATAGTGATAAGAGGCCAAAACCGCATCGTAGTGTGGTCTAGACCTTTGCTCACTATTTTATTCATAACGCTTTCATATGAACTCCAAATTAGGTGATCTAAGTGTTTAATGAAATCTAAGAGAAAGTTCTACAACTTTCATGTTGGACGTTTTGTCAAATTCAGCAAATAACAAGGTGAACAGTGGCACTGAATCACGGCCGTGCTCCAGGACACGGCCAGGCCATGCTTCGGGCTGCTCCTGCGTTTTTCAGCAGCCCTCCTCCCTTTTTCCTTCATTTCTCCTTCATCTGAACCCTCCCTCTCTCTCTTTAGAATTTTTTCTCCACCTTCTCTCTAAGATATCTCACCATCCGGCCACCCGATCGAGCTACCGAGGTACCGTTGGACTCGTGGGAAGGAGAACTACAAACCCCACCGATCAGTTTCGCCGGACAACCGTCGGAAGGTCGCCGAAAAATCGCGTGAACAGTATCTCCAAAGGTAAAACTCTGTCCAATCACGTTTTAAGCTTCGTTCTTCCGAAATTCTTTTCATAGATAGTCTTAGAATTAGTTTCTATGCTAGAATATAGGTTTTTTAGGTTTAGGGTTAGTTTTTCCGACCGGCGTGAATAGTGTTTCCGGCCGGCATGAATAGTGACATTTAGGGTTTATCAAATTCTCATGTTATGTCTATGTTTTCTAGGTTGTTGAGCCACCACGAGGTAAAATTCTCGTTGTTGGACTCCTAGTACGGTGAGTGGGTTTTTTCTTACTATAGCGCATGTTTTACGAATTCGGTTTATAACTCTCTCGTATGATTTTTAACTAGTTGGAATGTACGCTAAATTATTTTACCGCTTTGAAAACCAATATGTTCCAACCATGTTAGAAAATTAAAAATTTCAATCCTAGTTGAACCCTAGGTATGCAGGGCAAGCATCTAGGCTGATAATTCTCCATTGAGCTAGATTTATAGAAATACGAACTTAGTCATAGAAATGAACTAAGATAGCCATGAAATGATTTGATGCATGGCGAACATTTATGCAACGTCTACGGACGATCTTTGTTTAAAGGGAAAGTTTATGATGATAAAGGTCTCCATGGGAATCCAGGGATGAGACATATTTTAGAACGGAGTTTTATGCATGAAAAGAGTTAGATGGAGAATTATAGCTTTATTATAATGTTATTGAAATGTTTTACTTTAAACTCTTTGAATAGTATATTTTCAAATGTTTTCTATTGGAGGAACTCTTTTAGGTCACTGTTAGCTAGCCGCAGGTAGTGTTAGCCCTGGTGCACCATGGTCATGTTAAGGCTTCGGCCTAGGATATTGTGACGGGCTTATGACCGCCTAAGTCACAGAATTTAGGGTAGACTTATGTCTACGCCTACAGTGATTACCCTCCCCTTGCTATGTGCTTGGGAAAGATGATAGATCTGTTAGGAAAGACCTCCAATAGACTAGTGCATTTTTTCTTAAAGATTAAATATTTCTAAACAATATCATTCATCATTGTGATTGCATAAATAACTTCATTTATTACTTACCTTGCATAATTGATTTGCTTTACGGTTACTGATTTAAATCTTGTTTTATCTTTTGAACATACATTTGAACTGTTTAGTTTTTCTTTCAATAAATTATGGTTAAATGTTTAATGTTTCTATTATTATCTTTACACTTTGATTTCAATTATTAAACTCATTGTGAAACACTCGTGCTTGGTTTGCCCTGTTTCTGTTATAGTATGATTTACCCATTCACTGAGATATGATCTCACCCCTCTTCTGTTTCCTCCCCACAGATAGTCAAAGAGACTTTGATCCAACTACAACTTCGTAGGAGGCTGAATATAGCATTGGTGAGCCCCAGTTTGGGCAAGGCTCTTTTGTACTGTTTGTCTAGTTTAGTTTACGTTTAGTGTACCTCCATGAATTTACAGGCAGGATCCTCGCTTCTTGCGTATTTTGATGTATTGTTTGGAAAACGGTTTTATGTTTTACAACGATGTTTGTATTATGAGACCATGGACCAAGTTGAATCACGAATGTTGAATTCATGATATATATATATATATATACAGTATTTTCTTATACTGGATGTGGCATATGTGGCCAGTTATATTTATTATGTACTCTGGATTGTGTGCTAGATGTTTGTACATGCTATGTGTTAGGCTTGCGGCTAGGGAGAAACCCTTATGATGTGCCGGTCATGTGTTCCATCATTTGGGGCCGTGACAGTTGCAGCCCAAGAGCCTAGGGTAGGGCAGCTGTGTAGGGCTAAAGGCCTCATGTAGGGGAGTGGGCCTAAGCGCTTAGGGCAGTATAACTATATAGAGATTTTGGCTTGTTACACTCAAGTTTCTTTCCAATAAAATAAGGTAAGGGTGAAGTCTTTGGCTCTTAAGGTAGAATGTGTAATTTATAACAAAAATTAAGATGAGAAAAGTTAATTATCTTTATTAATTTTAATAATTTACAATATTTTGATTAGGAAGTACATTAGACTTATATTTCCTCTATAAATATCTTCGAGTATCTATGCAATGAAATAAGGACAATTAAAATATGTTAATTTGGTGTTGTGAAATAACACTTTACTTTAGTCCACTTGTTATATAAAATTGGACGTTATGCTATTAAGACTTATAATTTGATAGAAGCATTCATCTAAGTAATTTCTACAAACAGAAACAAATTGTTTTGTACCATCTAATTATTTTTCTAACTTGTAAAATGGACCAAAAAAATTTGAAATATAAAAACCAACCAAAGTGCTAATTGTCACTCATCTTTTCATTGTTCTCTTTCAATTTTATGTAAGTTTTATTTAAAACACAAAATTTTAATTCATATCCTACCATAAACATGAAAGATAAACACTATCATTTTCTAAGTCAATTTGTCTTTATTACATGGAAAAATCTAAAGTCTTTTAAGTCTTCTTACAATTTTAGTATACACTAATAGATACTCAAGTCATAATCTGTTTGTCTATACAAAAATTATATTTGTTAAAAATTATTTCTATATTTACTATTTGGCATTAATATTGTTCAATTATAAGCCCACAATGTGCAATATAAATTCCACAATAAATTCTTGATCGTTGACGTTTCAACGAAAAATTTTGTCTTAATTTATTACTTGAAAAAGTCTAAAGTCATCTCTAAGTTAAGGTGGACGTACAATAAATAAAATGGAAAATAATAATCTTATGCCTTTGATTGGTTTTTTAATCCCTAAAATGAGATAAAAAATTTTGAACACAAAATGATGCGCGTGCTAACTATTTTTTCGATTTAAAGGCTAACTTTAATTTTGATTAGGCAACACACAACAATCATGAATTGTCTAAAAATGTGTGCACAATAACCAATCTAATCAGCTATCATGTTTCGTTTATTAGAAATTATTATATTTTTAATTATACTTTTTTTAAATTGATTAATTTTAATAATTGATCTTCTAATATATCCATTTAATGCAATTATCTCTCTACAGTTTAAATTAAATTTTAATGCTAAAGTTTATTCACATACCTTTCTTATTGAGAAAATTGCAAAATTAATGGAGTAATAAGTAATGAAAGGGTTTATATTAATTAATTGGACATTTGATTGATATATTTGATTGGTTTTCTAATCCCTAAAATGGGGTGGAAAATTTTTGATCACAAAAAAAAAAGATATGCTTGCTGTCTATTTTTTTTGGGTTAAACTGCTAACTTTAATTTTTATCAAGTAGACATATAGTAATCATGAATTGTTACTCTTCTTTTTCTACAAACAGGAACAAGATGCTTTAGACTATCTAATTATTTTTTTAACTTGTAAAATAGATTAAAAAATTTGGAATATAAAAACCAACCAAAATGCTAATTGTTACTCTTATTTTTCAATTCTAAGTAAGTTTTATATATTTAGAATACAAAAAGTCTGATTCATACGTTACGTTGAGCATGGACACCCAAAATTTTAGAGTTAGCTTAGTAGGTAAGAGAAGATGACATCCTTCCTAATTAACATAGGTTCAATTATTTTAGAAAATATTTAGCTAAAGAAGCATGTTTAGCACTCATGAATAGGAAATTTGGGAACATACAAAGAAGAATAATGAAGGAATAAAGTCATAAAAGATCAGTTTAGTTTGAGTTTAACCGGTGAAGCGACCTTTATAACAAGAGTACAGAGATATTTTAAAACCTGAAAAGTTAAAAAGGAAACCGACCAAAGTGGTCCTCGAGCCCGATAAATGAGGCAGAGATCAAGGATTAGCGATATTCGGAGAGAAACCGATGTTGGAGAGGAATTTACAAAATTCAACATTTCAAAAGTTAAGAAAATAAAATTATTTTGTACAAATTTTTAAATAATAAAATTATTTTTATGCTTATTTGTCAATTTAACATAATATCATCGCCACCGCTATTGCTTTGCCATGAGTGCTGCCAATAATATTATAAAAATTTTAATATATGAATTATTACTTCACCTACACTTTTAATTGAAATTTTTCTTTCTTTTTTTAGAAAATAAAATAATTATTTACCCCTTATAATAGGTTGAATTATTATGCAAAATCCATACTTATTAAAAAAAATTTTATATTTACTATTTAACATCAATATTGTAAAAAAAAAATATGTTGGATATTTACGCTACATGAGTATCACAAACACTTTAATAGAAGTCATAATATCTTTCTTTATTAATATAATATCGATTCTTTTAGAGAATACTCTAAAATTAAAATTTTAAGTACATCCAATCGATTTAGAGAAAGGAGTCTTTAAGATCATCTGAAATGAACACTTAATCCTTACTCAAATTTTTTTATAGAAATATAATAATCTTACTCAAGGAAAATCTTACATGAAGGAACTATATAGCATAGCTAAATTCTATACCATGCACTGAATACTTGAAAACTTTGCTCATTTATCTTCAAAATTTTATCACTTTGATCTCTCAATTTCTTCACGAAAGTTCAAATTTGTTGAAGTGACATTTTCTATAGCTAGCTTTATGTTTTTGTTTTTTATTGTAAAATTCTACGAGTCATCCTTCAACTATAGGTCCACAATGAGTAATATAAATTTTACAATAGATTCTTGATCCCTCACTTCTCAAAAGAAAATTTTGTCTTAATTTATTACTTGGAAAAGTTCAAAGTCATCCTTTTAAGTCAAGGTAGATATACAATAAATGGAATGAAAAATAATAACTTTATGCCTTTGATTGGTTTTTTAACCCGTAAAATGGGATAGAATATTTTGAAAAGAAAATGATGTGTGGGCTAACTATTTATTTAGGTTAACTGCTACCTTTAATTTTGACTAAGCAGATATACAATAATCATGAATTTTCTAAAAATATGTTTATATAATAGCGAACGTAATCAACTATCATGTTTTGTTTTTTTTAAAGTATTATATTTTCAATTGTAATTTTTCTCAAATTAATTAATTTTAATAATTGATCTTCTAATATATCCATTTAATACAATTGTCTCCTTAAAATTTAAATTAGATATTAGAACTAATGTTAATTATATAAAGTTACCCAAATAATTTTCTTTAAAAAAATTTCAAAATTAATGGCGTAATAAGTAATGAGACAGTTTTTATTAATTAATTTAATTTTTTTTTACATAAATATATTTTTGTCAAAATAATATTATTTTTATTCTATCGATTGCTTATTAAACACAAGTTATAATTATGTTATATAATAAAAATATATTATATATTAATGTAACAAACACATAATAATATAAAAACCTATAAGATGAATAACTTATCTTATATTATCCCGTTATCATTATTTGATCAGATCTAATTCTATATAGTGCATCAAATAAAACTTTAAGCCCGTTAAGACCCCATATAGTATATTGTATAGAATTATATAAGATAATATAAATTAATACAATTAAGTGTTATATATTGTTTGGTACAAATAAAATAATTATTTACCGTTTATAATAGGTTTGATTTTCATCTAATTTTAACTGGATTGTATATACTTTCAGTTTCCTCAAACCAGTACTTGTGTTTGTAATTTCATTTTCAATTACAACAAGAAATTAAAATAAAATGTGTGTCCTTTAATTCAATATATATATATATATATAAACCCAAAAAGAAAAACGTTTAAGTGTGTGGGACCAAGATCTGAGTGGCAATCACGAAAGGGAAAAAGAAAGAGTGTAACCAAATATCTGATGAAGTGGTCATCACGCTATTAAGACATACTTTGATAGAAACATTTGCGAAAGAAAGTCCTACATCCATTTCACATTAACTAACCTAATGGACATGGAAACCCAGCCCTTTCCAAGTCTATAGATTTTTCCTTGCTCTTTTGTTTTTATGACCCTAAAGTCTATGCAGGGCATTCGACATATAAATCTTATTGGTTTATACAAAGAAAGTGTGTGTGAATGAGAAAGAAATCATCTTCCTTTATATATAGAAGAATCAAATTATTATATATATTTTATTCTTACATTCTACCAAACTAAAAAGACTCGAAAATGTGTTGACTTATCTTTCAACGCTTTGGTTTTCCACCTTGGTGTCTCCAATAAAAGTGGTCCCAAGTCTTAAGTGACATTTTCAAAGGAAGCACCATCGTTCAACACTTAAAAGCTTTATGGAAGGATATGTTTAAATCGAGAAAATATCACAGATAAAAAATTCACAGGACTTAATTCAAAATGCTTTATTATTCTTTCACAACAGCATGATTGTATTTAAGATTGTTTCAAAATGCGCTCTTAAAAAATTGGCTAAATTATTTTGTTAGTCCTTTAACTTATTTTAAATTTTGTTTTAGTCTTTTAATTTTGTTAGAGTAAAATATTTTTCAGTTAATGCATATGTAATAGGAAAGTTGGCATTTCGTACATTTACAGACATTTCTTCTTCCTCTTTTTTTTTTTCTTTCTCTCTCTCTCTCAGTTTTTTTCTCTCTCATCCTAACTCTTTCTTCTGAAAACTCTCCAGAAATCGAGCCACACAAAATGTTATCTGTGCTACCATCGCAGAAGATTTAACAAAATTAACAGAAAAAGATTTAAGTCACCATTTTTTAAAAGTTAAGAAATTTTGAAAATTTTATTTTAAGACAACAAAATAGAAGTTAAAATTATGTTAAGGGACTCTAGAAAATGAAACCCAAATTATTAAGTAAAATGTTAAGTCTTTACTAATTGAGATAGCATTCTGCATATGAATTTGTTAAAAGCATTTGTGTAAGAAGTCTCTACAAATAGGAGCAAGATGTAACGTACCAATTTGATTAATTTTTAAAATGGGTTACAAAATATGAAATATAGGAATTAATCCGCTAATTGTCACTCTTCTTGGTTCTCTTTCTTTTTCTAGGCTATTTATTTAGAACACAAATATGTCTTTTATGCATATCTCACCGAAGATAACACTGCCACTTCCTTTTTAGTTCATAAGAGTATTTTTATACTTTTTGACGTAAGACAATTTTGTGGTTGCAAAAAGAAACCCTGATGGAAGATCAAAAACCACCATCGCAAAAAAATTGGTCAAATTTGTACACAGAAGATTAGGAAGCTGCAATTTGCATGGAATGGACACTACAAGCCAGTACTAGCCCAAACAGAGAGAAACCCTAGTAGCACAAGACGATGACTAGTAGCACGAGACAACAAGAGGAGAGATTTCTCAATCTTACTTACCACTAAGTACAAGCTTGTGGATAACAACACTACTACTTTTTAGTCTATAGATATTGTCTTATTTTATTACTTAGAAAAGTCTAAAGTCATCCTTTTAAGTCAATGTATATATATAATAAATGTGATGAAAAATTATAGCCTTATACCCTTGATTGTTTTTCTAACCCCTAAAATAGAATGAAAAATTTTGAACAGAGAATGACATGCATGCTAACTGTTTTTTTAGGTCAACAACTAACTTTGATTTTCATTAATTAGACATACAATAATTATGATTATCTTTTTTTTTTAATATAGAAACCAACCAGATTGTTAATTGTCACTTTCCTTTTTATGATTATTTTTCAGTTCTACATAAATTTTAAAACACAAAAAGTTTGATTCTTATTCTATATTGAACATGAAAAACTTTGCTTTTATTACAAGGAAAAGTCTATAGTCAACTTTCGAATCTCCTCAAAGTCATATTTGACAGAAATAATTTCTATATTTACTATTTAGCATCAATATTGTTCAAAAAAATATTGGTGTTTTTTAACCCATAAAATGGGATAGAAAATTTTGAACAGTGTGGTAACTAAATGGAAGTAGGCATCAAGCTATTAAGATCTATGATTTGATAGAGGTGCCCATGTAAGCAAAGAGAAACAAGATGTCTTGCACCATCTAATTATTTTAATTTGTAAAATGGATTAAAAAGTTTGCAATATAAAAGTCAGCTAGATTGCTAATTATCATTTTTCTTTTTACATCTCTTTTTCAATTTTAAGTAAGTTCTATTTAAAACACAAAAAATTTGGATTATATCCTATAGGAATATGAAAAATAGCATTAGTGTTATTTTTTTAAGTCTATAAACCTTGTCTTTATTGTATTAAAAAGTCTAAAATTATCTTTCAAACATCTCTATAATTTTTAGATACCTTCATAAACATCCAAGTCATGTAAATCTCTTTGTTTATACAAAAATGATATTCATTATAAATTGTTTCTATATTTAAAATTAGTGACTCATTTACCCTTAGTCGTTATAAAACTATTTTAATGATTAAATTATCTTAAAATTATGATATTTTAAATTTTAATTTCATGTCGTGACACTTAAATCACCATAAAATTTTATATTTAATTATTTTTAAATTATAAATAATTGTGATGACTAAGCATCACAACTTTGGTGGAATAGTATTCCACTTTAGTCCGCTTACTAAAATGGACGTAGGTGTCACGATATTAAGACTTTTGGTTATTTTTCTATAAACAAGAACAAGATGCTTTGTATTATTTGATTATTTTTCTAACTTGTAAAATGGATTAAAAAATTTAGAATATGAAAACCAACCAGATTACTAATTGTGACTTTTCTTTTTATGATTATTTTTCAGCTCTAAATAAGTTTATTTAAAACACAAAAAACTTGATTCATATTTTACATTAAACATGAAGGATAGCAGCACTGCTATTTTATAAATTTATAGACTTTTCCTTTATTACATGAAAAAAATATACGGTCATCTTTCAGGTCTCCTCACAATTTTATTATACACTTATAGAGATCCAAGTTATACTCTATTTGATTATGCAAAAGTCATATTTGACAGAAATAGTTTCTATATTTACTATTTGACATTAATACTGTTCAAAAAAATGTGTTGGATTTTTATATACCAACACTTTATCAAAAGAGGGTGTGGAGTTGGTTCAACAGTTAGACGGGATAATATTCTTTCTTATCAATATAATATGAATTTCTTCTGGAGAATACTAAGATTAAAATCCTAAGTGTACTATGTCAATTTAGCAAAAGAAGCCCTTGAGATCATTGGGAATGAAAACTTAAATCTTTACCTCAAAATTTCTATAAAAATATAATAATCTTACCCAGAAAAAAAACCTTGCATGAAGGCATTAGCTAACACACAAATTTACACAGCATACACTAAATATTTTACTCATTTATCTTTAAATTTTTGTCGTTTTGATATCTCAATTTTTTCGCAGAAGTCTAAATTAAGTTGATGAAGTGACATTTTCTATTATGAGCCTTTTGTTTTTGGTCTTTATTTTAAAATTCTACAAGTCATCCTTCAACTATAGGCGACAATGAGCAACAAAAATTCCACAATAGATTCTTGATCCTTCACATCTCAAGACAAAATTATTACTTGGAAAAATCTAAAGCCATCCTCTGAGTCAATGTAGATATAAATAAATGAGATGAAAAATGATAACGAGATGCCTTTGATTGGTTTTTTAACCCATAAAATGGGATAGAAAATTTTGAACAGTGTGATAGCTAAATAGAAGTGGGCATCAAGCTATTAAGATCTATGATTTGATAGGAGTGTCCATGTAAGCAGCTTCTACGAAGAGAAGCAAGATGTCTATCGTCCTTGAGCCCCATAAATGACGCAGGTCAGGGATTAGCGATATTCGGAGAGAGATAGATGTTGGAGAGGAATTTACAAAATTTAAAATTTTAAAATTTAAGAAAATAAAATGGCCTGTTAAATTTTAGACCAACTGTAGTTTTTGCATTGGGTAAAACATTTTGTACAAATTTTTAAATAATAAAATTATTTTTATGCTTATTTGTCAATTTAACATAATATCATCACCACCGCCATTGTTTTGCCATAAGTGCTGCCAATAATATTATAAAACTTTTATTATATAAATTATTACTTCGCCTGAATTTTTAATTGAAATTTTTCTTTCTTTTTTTTGAGAAAATAAAAGAATTATTTACCCCTTATAATAGGTTGAATTATTATACAAAAGTCATATTTACTAAAAATTATTTCTATATTTACTATTTGACATCAATATTGTTAAAAAAATATGTTGGATATTTACGCCACACGAATATCACAAACACTTTATTAAAGAAAGTTGTGGAGTTAGTTTAGTTGTTTAGAGGTGATAATATCTTTTTTTATTAATATAATATCGACTCTTTTAGAGAATACTTTGAAATTAAAATTTTAAGTGCACCCCAATCGATTTAGAGAAATGACTCTTTAAGATCATCTGAAATGAACACATAATCCTTACCCAAAAATTTCTATAGAAATATAATAATCTTACTCAAAAGGAAAATCTTATATGAAGGAACTATCTAGCATAGCTAAATTCCATACCATGCACTGAATACTTGGAAACTTTGCTCATTTATCTTCAAAATTTTGTCACTTTGATCTCTCAATTTCTTGAAGAAAGTTCAAAGTTGTTGAAGTGACATTTTCTATAGCCAGCTTTATGTTTTTGCTTTTTATTGTAAAATTCTACGAATCATCCTTCAACTATAGGTCCACAATGAGTAATATTCGACAATAAATTCTTGATTCCTCACATCTCAAGAGAAAAAATTTATTACTTGGAAAAGTTCAAAGTCATTCTTTTGAGTCAAGGTAGATATACAATAAATGGAATGAATAATATATTTTTATTCTATCCATTGTTTATTAAACACAAGGTATAATTATTTTATACAATAAAAATATATTATATATTGATGTAACAAACACATGATAATATAAAAACTTATAAGATGAATAACTTATCTTATATTATCCAATTATCATTATTCGATCAGATCTAATTTTATATAGTGCATCAAATAAAACTTTAAGCCCGTTAAGACCCTATATAGTATATTGTATAGAATTAGATAAGATAATATAAATTAATACAATTAAGTGTTATATATTGTTTAGTAGAAATAAAAGAATTATTTACCGCTTATAATAGGTCTAATTTTCATCTAATTTTAAATGGATTGTATATACTTTCAGTTTCCTCAAACTAGTACTTGTGTTTGTAATTTCATTTTCAATTACAACAAGAAATTAAAATAAAATGTGTGTCCTTTAATTCAATATATATATATAAACCCAAAAAGAAAAACGTTTAAGGGTGTGGGACCAATAAAATAGACATGGAAACCCAGCCTTTTCCAAGTCTATAGACTTTTCCTTGCTCTTTTGTTTTTATGACCCTGGAGTCCATACAGGGCATTAGACATATAAATCTTATTGGTTTATACAAAGAAAGTGTGTGTGAATGAGAAAGAAATCATCTTCCTTTATATATAGAAGAATCAAATTATTATATATATTTTATTCCTACATTCTACCAAACTAAAAAGACTCGAAAATGTGTTGACTTATCTTTCAACGCTTTGGTTTTCCACCTTGGTGTCTCCAGTAAAAGTGGTCCCAAGTCTTAAGTGACATTTTCAAAGGAAGCACCATCGTTCAACACTTAAAAGCTTTATGGAAGGATATGTTTAAATGGAGGAAAATGTAACAGATGAAAAATTCACATGACTTAATTCAAAATGCTTTATTATTCTTTCACAACAGCATAATTGTATTTTAAAATTTTGTTTTAGTCTTTTAATTTTATTAGAATAAAATATTTTTCTGTTAATGCATACGTAATAGGAAAATTGGCATTTCGTACACTTACAGACATTTCTTCTTCCTCTTTTCTTTTCTCTCTCTCTCTCTCATCCTATCTTTTTCTTCTGAAAACTCTGCAGATATCGAGCCACACAAAATGTTACCTGTGCTACTATCACAGAAGATTTAACAAAATTAACAGAAAAAGATTTAAGTCATCATTTTTTAAAAAGTCAAGAAATTTCAAAAATTTTATTTTAAGACAACAAAACAAAATTTAAAATTATGTTAAGGGACTCTACAAAATGAAACCCAAATTATTAAGTAAAATGTTATGTCCTTACTAATTGAGATAACATTCGGCATATGAATTTGTTAGAAGCATTTGTGTAAGCAGTCTCTACAAATAGGAGCAAGATGTGACGAACCAATTTGATTAATTTTCTAATTTTTCAAATGGGTTACAAAATATGGAATATAGGAATTAATCCGCTAATTGTCACTCTTCTTGGTTCTCTTCCCTTTTCTAGGCTTTTTATTTAGAACACATATATGTCTTTTATGCATATCTCACCAAAGATAACATTGCAACTTTCTTTTTAGTTCATAAGAGTATTTTTTTATTCTTTTTTTACGTAAGACTAATTTTGTGGTTGCAAAAAGCAACCCCTGATGGAAGATCAAAAACCACTATCGCAAAAAAAATTAGTCAAATTTGTACACAAAAGACTAGGAAGCTGCAATTTGGATGGAATGGACACTACAAGTCATTACTAGCCCAAACAAAGAGAAACCCTAGTAGCACAAAACGATGACTAGCAGCACGAGACAATAAGAGGAGAGATTTCTCAATCTTACTTACCACTTTTTTAGTTTATAGATTTTTTCATATTTTATTACTAAGAAAAGTCTAAAGTCATCCTTTTAAGTCAATGTATATATACAATAAATGTGATGAAAAATGATAATCTTATACCCTTGATTATTTTTCTAACCCCTAAAATGGGATGAAAAATTTTAAACAGAGAACGACATGCATGCTAACTATTTTTTTAGGTCAACAGTTAACTTTGATTTTCATTAATTAGACATACAATAATTATGATTATCTTTTTTTTAATATAGAAACTAACCTGTAATAACCCTCAACTAATAAAACTTTTGAAAGTTAAGTATAAATCATTTGAAACAAAGAAAGTTGAGAACAATGTAAAATTTTAGAGCGTTTTCGACCTTTTCTTCTGACCTTTCGTCAATCATATATTCATAACTCTCTCATATGAAATCTAAATTAAGTGATTCTAATTTCTAATGAAAGATAAAACATATATCTACAACTTTGATGTTGGGCACTTTTGCAAATTCCGTGAATATCATAGTGAGACGAGGCAAAAACCGAAATGTAGTGTGGTCTGGACCTTTGCTCACTATTTTATTCATAACTCCTTCATATGAACTCCAAATTAGGTGATTCAAGTGGCTACGGAAAGCTAAGAGAAAGGGCTACAACTTTCCTGTTGGACAATTTGTCAAATTCGGCGAAATGGAGTTCGCCGCGGCGAGAATGATGCAGCATTTTCCCGAGAGCATGAGTTTTCTGGTTTCGAATCTGGCCGCGGCGAAAATATGTTCGCCGCGGCGAGAATGAGTTCGCCGGCGGCGAGATTCGTCTGATAGCTTTTTTTTGCGGACCCCCCCCTTTTTTCTTCATTTCTCTTTCATCTGAACCCTAACTCTCTCTCTCTAAAATTTTCCTCAAACTTCTCTCTAAGATATCTCATCATCCGGACGTCCGATTTGAGCAAGTAAGGTATCGTTGGACTCGTGGGAGGAAGAGCTATAAATCCCACCGATCAATTTCGCCAGAAAGTCGCCGGAAAATTGCATGAATAGTACCTCCAAAGGTAAAACTCCGTTTAATCGCGTTTTAGGCCTCGTTTTACCGAATTTCTTCCCATAGATAGTCTTAGAATTAGTTTCTATACTAGAATATAGGGTTTTTAGGTTTCGGCATGAATAGTGTTTCCGGCGAGTGAATAGTGTTTTTCGGCGTGAATAGTGACTTTTAGAGTTTTCTAATTTTCATGTTATGTCTATGTTTTCTAGGTTGTTGAGCTATCACGAGGTGAAATTCTCGTTGTTGGACTCCTAGTAAGGTGAGTGGGTTTTTCATACTATAGCGCATGTTTTAGGAATTGGATTTATAACTCTCTCGTATGATTGTAACTAGTTGGAATGTATGTTAAATTGTTTTACCGCTTTAAAAACCAATATGTTCCAACCATGTTAGAAATTGTAAATTTCAATCCTAGTTGAACCCTAGGTATGCAGGGTAAGCATCTAGACTATTAATTCTCCATTTGAGCTAGATTTATAGAAATGCGAACTTAGTCATAGAAATGAACTAAGTTAGCCATGAAGTGATTTGATGCATGACAAGTATCTATGTAATGTCTACGGACGATCTATGTTTAAAAAGGGAAAGTTTATGATTTTAAAGGTCTCCATGGGAATTCATGGATGAGATATATTTTAGAATGGAGTTTTATGCATGAAAAGAGTTAGATGGAGAATTATAGCTTTATTGTAAAGTTATTGAAATGTTTTACTTTAAACTCTCTGAATAGCATATTTCAAATGTTTTCTATTGGAGGGACCCTTTTAGATCACTGTTAGCTAGCCGCAGGTAGTGCTAGCCCTGGTGCACCTTGATCATGTTACGGTTTCGGCCTAGGATATTGTGACGGGCATATGACTGCCTAAGACACAAAATCTAGGGTAGACTTATGTCTATACCTACAGTGATTGCCATACCCATTGCTATGTGCTTGGAGAAATTTAGGGTGGACTTATGTCTACGCCTACAGTGATTACCCTACCTTTGTTGTGTGCTTGGGGAAGATAATAGATCTGTTAGGAAAGACCTCCAATAAATTAGTGCATTTTTCTTAAAGATTAAATATTTCTAAAATACCTCATTCATCATTGTTCTTGCATAAGTATCTTCATTTATTACTTACCATGCATAATTGATTTGCTTACAGTTATTGATTTAATCCTGATTTATCATTTGAACTGTTTAGCATTCTTTCAATAAATTACGGTTAAATGTTTAATATTTTCTATACTTTGATTTCAATTATTTAATTAATTGCGAAATATTCGTGCTTAGTTTGCCCTGTTTCTGTTATAGTATGATTTATCCATTCACTGAGATGTGGTAATCTCACCCATATTCTGTTTTCTCCCCACAGATAGTCAAAAAAACATTGATCCAGCTACAGCTCCATAGGAGGCTAAATATAGTATTGGTGAGCCCCAGTTTGGGCACTCCGTTGTATTGGTTGTATAGTTTAAGTGTATGTCTAGTGTATCTCCATGAACTTACAGGCAGGATCCTCGCTTCTTGTGTTGTTTGAAAAATGGTTTTACGTTTTACAATAATGTTTGTACTATGAGGCCATGGGCCAAGTTGAATCAAGGATGTTGGATTCATGAAATATATATATATATATATATATATATATATATATATATATATATATATATATATATATATATATATATATATATATATATATATATATATATATACAGTATTTTCTTATATTGGATGTGGCGTATGTGGCCAGTTATATTTATTATGTACTCTGGATTGTGTGCTGGATATTTGTGCATGCTATGTGTTAGGCTTGCGGCTAGAGGGAAATCCTTATGTCGTGCCGGTCATGTGTTCCATCATTTGGGGCCGTGACATAACCAGATTGTTAATTGTCACTTTTCTTTTTATGATTATTTTTCAGTTCTACATAAATTTTAAAACACAAAAAGTTTGATTCTTATTCTATATTAAACATGAAAAACTTTGTTTTTATTACATGAAAAAGTCTATAGTCAACTTTCAAATCTCCTCAAAGTCATATTTGACAAAAATAGTTTCTATATTTACTATTTAGCATCAATATTGTTCAAAAAAATATTGGTGTTTTTTAACCCATAAAATGGGATACAAAATTTTGAACAGTGTGGTAACTAAATCGAAGTAGACATCAAGCTATTAAGATCTATGATTTGATAGGGGTGTCCATGTAAGCAGCTTCTACGAAGAGAAGCAAGATGTCTTGCACCATCTAATAATTTTAACTTGTAAAATGGATAAAAAAATTTGCAATATAAAAATCAGCTAGATTGCTAATTAATATTTTTCTTTTTATATCTCTTTTTCAATTTTAAGTAAGTTCTATTGGTGACTCCTTTATCCTTAGTCATTATAAAACTATTTTAATGATTAAATTATCATAAAATTATGATATTTTAAATTTTAATTTCATGTCGTGACACTTAAATCACCATAAAATTTTATATATAATTATTTTTAAATTATAACTAATTGTGATGACTAAGCATCAAAACTTTTGGTTACTAAAATGGATGTAGGTGTCACGATATTAAGACTTTTGGTTATTTTTCTATAAACAAGAACAAGATGCTTTGCATTATTTGATTATTTTTCTAACTTGTAAAATGGATTAAAAATTTTAGAATATGAAAACCAACCATTACGAATTGTCACTTTTCTTTTTTTGATTATTTTTCAGCTCTAAATAATGTTTATTTAAAATACAAAAAAATTGATTTATATTCTATATTGAACATGAAAGATAGCAGCACTGCTATTTTATAAATCTATAGACTTTCCCTTTATTACATGAAAAAATCTACAGTCATCTTTCATGTCTCCTCACAATTTTAGCATACACTTATAGAAATCCAAGTTATAATCTATTTGATTATGCAAAAATCATATTTGACAAAAATAGTTTCTATATTTACTATTTAGCATCAATATTTTTTAAAAAAAAATATGTCGAATTTTTATACACCAACACTTTATCAAAGGAAGGTGTGGAGTTGGTTCAACAGTTAGAGAGGATAATATCCTTTCTTATCAATATAATATGATTTTCTTTTGGAGAATACTAAGATTAAAATCCTAAGTGTACTATATCAATTTAGCAAAAGAAGCCCTTGAGATCATTGGGAATGAAAACTTAATCTTTACCCCAAAATTTCTATAAAAATATAATAATCTTACCCAGGAAAAAAACCTTACATGAAGGCATTATCTAACACACTAATTTACACAGTATACACTGAATATTTTCTATTATGAGCCTTTTGTTTTTGGTCTTTATTTTAAAATTCTACAAGTCATCCTTCAACTATAGACGACAATGAGCAACAAAAATTCCACAATAGATTCTTGATCCTTCACATCTCAAGACAAAATTATTACTTGGAAAAGTCTAAAGCCATCCTCTGAGTCAATGTAAATATAAATAAATGAGATGAAAAATGCTAACGTCTTGCCTTTGATTGGTTTTTTTTAACCCATAAAATGGGATAGAAAATTTTGAACAGTGTGATAGCTAAATGGAAGTGGGCATCAAGCTATTAACATCTATGATTTGATAGGGGTGTCCATGTAAGCAGCTTCTACGAAGAGTGCTAATTATCATTTTTTCTTTTATAACTTTTTTTTAGTTCTAAGTAAACTCTATTTAAAACACAAAAAGTTTGAGTTATATCCTATAAGAATATGAAAAATAGAAAATTATTTATTTAGTCTTATTTCATTTGTTGATATAATTTTTGTATTGTTTTATATAAAAATGTATCTATGTATTTAGGCCAAATGTCTTAAATTTTGTTTTAATTTCTTATCTAAAAAAAAATTCTCCAAGATCTCTTAGTTTTAAAAATGTTACCATTTGGTGCTTTTTCTCAACTTTGTTAATCATGTGCCATTAACGCTAACGTGGCATGTCCAAGTGGCAAACATATGCATATGTGGCACATTGGACCGTGAGTCAACCTCCACGTGTGATTTGACCATTTCCAAAACAAACAAAAAATGCATTAACTTACAATTGCTAATCTTCTTTAAATTGGGGGCTCATAATGCTTTGCAAAACCAAATCCCAAATTTGTTCACAAATTCTTGTTGAGTAACCCAATTGCTAAAATTAGGACTGCGAGTCAACGTCATAAATTTTTTTTTTAACCTGTTTGATTGAAAAAAATAAATTTTAATAAAATAAAACATATATCATTATTTTATTTAATATACGATTAAAAAAATTAAATAATATAATATTTTATTATTTAATTAATAAAAATTTAAAAAAATAAAAAGATAAAATAAATAAAATAATTAAACTAATTTTAATATAAAATAATTAAATTATTTTTTTAAATAAAAATTTTTTTAATAATTAAATTAAATTATTTTAATAAAAAAATATATAATTAATATTAATTCATGATAAAATTTTAGATTCTATTCGTTATAAAAAAGAGTTACTTTTCTATCATATAATAAGATAGAACATTCCATAAAATAATTTCAATTTTTTTTTCATTCTATCAAATTAAGCGCCTTTTATCCGCTCAAATTGCTACTGTCAGTATGAACTCCGAGGCTTTTCGGCGAGCACCGGATGGAGAGTAGGGGGACGTAGCAGGGAGGCCGCGATTGTCCTCACATCGCACGCCAACTAAAGTCTCTGGACTTATTTGGAAATAATTTTCAGAATTATTTTTTTATTTTTTTATTTTATGAAAATAAAAAAATCTATTTATCATATTATTTTTATAACTTATTTTTAAAAATTGATTTTATAAAAGTGTAATTCAAAAAATAATTTTTAAAAGATATTTTTTTTACAAAACAATTTTTTTATTTTTTAAAAGAAATAAGAAAAATTATTTTAAATAATAAAAAAGTTATAAATAATTTATCAAAATAACAAAGTTACATTTGGCATTGAAATATGTTATATGAAAAAAAAAAATTCATGTTTCAAATGTCTCTGTTTTCATGAGAGATATATGAATTTTCTGAAGAAGCAAAATTTCAAATTGAAACTTTTGAATTCTGTTCCTTTTTAATATATATATATATATATATATATTCTCCCATTGTGACGGCTTAATTCGAAAAAAAGAATGTGTATCAGCTTTACCATTACAAAAAAGATGTCACAACATTTATTTGTTTTAAAAAATTACCGACCATCATCGTTTTTATCAGATAAAAAAGTTCAAAGTCATCCTTCAAGTTTTTTCATAATTTTAAGCGGACAATCATCACACTAGGTTATATAAATCTTTTTGTTTATACTAAAATAATATTTGGTATAAATTGATTCTATATTTATTATTTGGCATCAATATTCCAAAAAAGTTTTAAAATAAAAAAATTAGGAACTAAATTCAATAAGAATTAAAATAAAATATTACTCTTAATTTTATTAGTTTGTATATTTCTTTTTCAAATTTGGAAATAATTTTTAAAATAGTTTTTTTTTATTGTATAAAAACAAAAAAATTATTTATGATATTATTTTTATAAATTATTTTATAAAAGTGTAATTTAAAAAATTAGTTTTTAAAAAACATCGTTTTTAAAAAAAAACAATTTTCTGATAACTATTTTGATAAAATTGTAAATAATTTATTAAAACTAATATCTAACCATCAAGTAAATCACATAATTCTGTTTTTAAATACTGTTTTCAAAATTTACATTTAAACAATTTTTTTTTTGTTTTTTTGTCTTTTCCTGTAAAGTTTGCTCATTTATTTTTAAATTTTGTCCCTCTACGTTTCATCGAAAATAAGTCAAAGTTATTAAAATGACATTTTATGTTGAAGGACTTTTTTTATTTTATTTTAAAATTCTACAAGTCATAGGCACAACGACCAATATAAATTTTGTAACTGATTTTTTATCGCTAACATCTCAAGAGATGAGAAACGAGAAGAAAATGTCATAAGAAAAATTATAATTATTTTTTACTCTCATCCTTACACTTAATTGCAATTTTTTTTAATTGATTAATTATTGCAATTGATCTTCTAACGTGTTTGTCCGTGGAAATGACATTTTGTAAAAAGACTTTTTGTTTTCTTCACTGCAAAATTCTACAAGTCATCCTTCAAGTATACCCCACAAGAGCAATTATAAATTCTACAATAGATTCTTGATCCCTCACATCTCAAGAGAGAAAAAAAATTATCGTAAGAAAAGTTGTGAATCATATAGTTCTCTCTGCTTGTTTTGCTTTCAAAGTGATTGTATTGAAAATATTCCATCTGAGAAAACTTAGAATGAAAGGCCCTTTTGTGAAGTTTTTCAATGCAGTACTCATGTTGTTTTTGTTTCATATAAGATCCAATTGGGCCACTGAGGATGTGGAAGTGAAGTGCATTGAGAGGGAGAAGAAAGCACTGCTCGTGTTCAAACAAGGCATCCGACTTGACTTCGGCGGCATGCTGTCCACTTGGAGAGACGATGAAAATGGAGACTGTTGCAATTGGAGAGGAGTTCGTTGCAACAATGAAACAGGTCATGTTCAAATCCTTAATCTTCGCGGTTCATATGATCCAGAATATTATTTGAGAGGTATAATCAATATTTCTTTATTGATTGAGTTGCATGATATGAAACATTTGGACTTGAGTTACAATTATTTCGAAGGAAGTGACATCCCAGAAACCATGGGCTCCTTCAACAACTTGAGATATCTCAATCTCTCTCTTTCTCAATTTGGGGGGAATATTCCTTCTCAACTGGGCAAGCTTTCAAATCTGCGGTATCTTGATTTGAGTTACAATTTTCATTTATACGGATCTATTCCTCGTCAGCTTGGAAATCTCTCAAAGTTGCAATATCTTGATCTTGTAAAAAATTCTTTGAGTGGAGTGATCCCTTACTCGCTTGGGAATCTTTCCTTGTTGCATTCTCTTAAGCTTGGTGGCAATTCTGATCTCAAAATGCACGACCAAAATAATTCTGATGCTGAGTGGCTCTCTAATCTCTCCTTATTAACAATTCTTGACTTGAGTGAAGTGAACGATCTTGGCCATTCTCCTCACTTGCAACAAGTGATTGGTAAGCTTTTTCCAAAACTACGAGAATTGCGACTCTAGGATTGTGGTCTTTCTTGGTCTCATTCTCCTTCAAACTTTTCCACTTCACTTGTCATCCTTGATCTCTCTTATAATAACTTGAGTTCCGCAATATTCCATTGGACCTCCAATTTAATTAACACTAACCTCCGAGAGTTGTATCTTAAAAATTGTAGTCTTCCAACCAATAATCTTACCTTTCCATCTTATTATTTTAATTTTCCATCCCTTATTATTCTTGATCTCTCTTATAATAATTTGATGTCACTTGAGGCATTCAACTTTAGTCCTAATCTTCAAAGTCTTTATTTAAGAAATTGTAGCCTTTCATCAAATAATCTTACTTTTTCATCTTCCTATTTCAATTTTTCTTCTCTTGTCTTCCTTGATCTCTCTTATAATAATTTGATGTCACTTAAGGCATTCAACTTTAGTCCTAACCTTCAAGGTCTTTATTTAAGAAATTGTAGCTTTTCATCAAATAATATTATTTTTTCATCTTCCTATTTCATTTTTTCCTCTCTTATCTTCCTTGATCTCTCTTATAATAATTTGACATCACTTAAGACATTCAACTTTAGTCCTAACCTTCAAAGTCTTTATTTAATAAATTGTAGCCTTTCATCAAATAATTTTATTTTTTCATCTTCCTATTTCAATTTTTCTTCACTTGTCATCTTTGATCTCTCTAACAATCAACTGACATCACCAACTATATTCCACTGGGTTTCAAACTTCACCTTCAATCTTCGTGACCTTTACCTTTCTAGTAACTTGTTAGAAGGTCCCATTCCAAATGGTTTTGGCAACACAATGAACTCTCTTCAACTTCTTGATCTCTCTGATAACAAGTTGCAAGGAAGAATTCCATCGTCATTAGGGAACATATCCACATTGCAGAAATTATCCCTTTCCTATAACAACTTGAGTGGGGAGCTTTCAGCTTTTAGTCTTAACTCTTCATGTGGCAATAGACAAGCATTACAAAGTTTGGAATTATCTTACAATCGAATCTCAGGTATGTTACCCGACCTTGCTATTTTCTCATCTTTGGAAGCATTATACCTTTCAAATAATCAATTAATTGGAGAAATACCCGAAAGCATTGGGTTGCTTTCTAAGTTGAAGTATTTAGAGCTGAATGGTAATTCTTTGGAAGGCGTGATTACTGAATCCCATTTCACTAATCTCTCCAATTTGATGGACTTATACTTAGATGACAACTCATTGGCTCTAAAAGTTAGCACCACTTGGGTTCCTCCTTTTCAATTAATTTCTTTGGGATTAGCATCTTGTATGTTGGGTCCTAATTTTTCAAATTGGCTTCAGACTCAGAGCTATTTATATAATCTCGATATATCTAATGCTCAAATTTCGGATTCTGTACCGGAGTGGTTTTGGTCAATATCAGAAAATATGCGGTTCATAAATATCTCATACAATCATTTTGCTGGTACAATTCCAAACTTAGCGCTCAAGCTTAATTACATGCCACAAATATTTATGACCTCAAATAACTTTGAAGGTGCAATTCCATCATTTTTGTTACAAGCATCAGCGCTTCATCTTTCCTACAATAAATTCTCAGATTTGATTCAATTTCTATGTGACAAAATTAAAGATGAGAACTTGGGGATTTTGGACCTATCAAACAATCTATTATTTGGCCAGCTTCCTGATTGTTGGAGCAATATAAACTCATTAACATATGTTGATTTGAGCAATAATAACTTGTCAGGAAAGATCCCACCCTCCATGGGAGGCCTTATGAATATGGAGGCTTTGAGTTTACGAAACAATAGTTTGATGGGAGAAATTCCTTCCTCGTTGATGAATTGAACCAAGTTATTATTGTTAGATTTGTCAAAGAATAAGTTGATTGGACCAATACCTTCATGGATTGGGGGATATCTCGAACAATTGCAAATTTTAAGCTTACGAATGAATCGATTTTTTGGTAGTATACCTTTGCAGCTTTGCCATCTAGCACAGATTCATTTCTTGGATCTCTCTCAGAATAATTTATCCAAAGGAATACCGCCATGTCTTAAGAATTTCACTGTTATGGCTCAAACGAGTATCATCCCAGCTCAAATGAGGTACCATGCATATTTATACAACTTAACTGGGCATGGCACTTACGGTGTTTCTTTTAATTTCTACATAGCATTGATGTGGAAAGGTAGAGATGACATGTTCAAAAGTCCGGAATCACTTCTCAAAAGCATTGATCTCTCAAGCAATGCTTTAACAGGAGAGATACCAACAGAACTTGTGTCATTATATGGATTGGTTTCTTTGAATTTATCAAGAAACAACTTAAGTTGAAAAATCCCTTTTGAGATTGGAAATTTAGCATCATTGGAATTCATAGATTTGTCAAGAAATCAGTTATCAGGCACAATTCCTTCAAGTCTAGCTCATATTGATCGTCTCACCACATTAGACTTGTCAAACAACAATCTCTCGGGAAAAATCCCTACTGGAACACAGTTGCAGAGTTTTAATGCCTCTTCCTATGAAGAAAATCTGGATCTTTGTGGAATGCCACTTTATAATAACTGCCCAGAAAATGAACCGCCTTCCCCTCAAGTACTTGACAAGGAAGATTATGACTCACTTTTGTCTCAAGAATTTTACGTAGGCTTGGGACTGGGATTTGCTGTTGGATTCTGGGCATTCTTAGGCCCAATACTATTCAACCGTTCCTGGAGATCTACCTACTACAGGTTGGTGAACAAAGTCTTAGATAATGTCTACGTCAATGTTGCAATTTATGTGTCCAGGTGCCAAAGGATCAGAGATTAAAAAGGTAATATTTAACTATTTCTCGGGATTATTTTTACTTTCAAGTTCTCCATTAACATTGATGTGTTACAAGCTCCTCTGTTTCTTGCAGGATTTGTTACTCCTTTGGTGCAAGACTGATACAACTTCTGCTGTTAAACTACACTATACTTGAACCTCCACAACAATGTGATCCAAGTAATAGTGGTTTGTCCAGAGCAATAAATTCAAGCTATGCTTTATAGTGTAATGTACATAATTATAATTAGTATTGCTATTTTGTCTATTGTAATTTAGAGGATATGATTTCATCAACAATGATATCGTTTTCTATAAATAGCTAGCTTATAAATTATATAATATGGGATACTGTTAGATTCTGTTAGGAGATTTATAACCTTGATATTGATGATAACAACAAATTAATGCTACGACTTAGTCTGATTACTGTTACTTGTTGACTAAAACTGATGATAGCATGATTCTTGTAATCATTGAAGTATAGTAAAGAAACTCTCAAGCATTAGCTTGGGGGGAGGATGTAGGATGAGTTTTTGAGACCGAACCCATACATTTGTTTGCCTCCTCTCTCTAACTCAACTCCTTTATTTTTTTGCAACATATATTCCATGATTTTCTAAAGGATTTCTGAAGTGTTTTCAAACTGATTTTTAAATATCTCAAATTTTTTAAGTTTTCAAAGATTTAAAGAACCAAATCACCAACTTTGACGCTTTACAATATATTTCTTTTGATAGGAAAAAGAAACTATATTAAAGAAAGAAAAAATTTGACTAAAAAAGTTACAGTGACATAATTGCAAAAGGAAAATGAAGTATCCTCCTAAGAAGAAAGTACTGCAAAGGAACAAGAACAGAAAATAAAAAATATAAACTCAAAAGTCTCAAACATGTAGCAAAGCTGCCCAATCCCTCGGCATATCTAAAAAAGGATTCCCTTAAAACAAACCAAGAGCCAAGCACTAAAGAGAAACCAGGAAAGTTATTCTATCCCATAAGGTATCTAAAGACAAAGAGACACCCCGGAAGATACCAACATTCCTTTCCAGCCAAATATTCCAATCACATCAAAAATTCCACAATTCCACAAATCTTTATCCTCCTTTTTCTGAAAAAAACCTTAACACGGAATTAGGAAAAACTTCTCTAAATCTCTTAGGCAAACACGATTCTCACCAAATATTCCAAACAACTCATCCCACAAATAGACAGCCATTGTGCAGTGCAAAATAAATGAGCACCATTTTCTGCACTAGACATGCACATAACATACAGATTAGGAGACAAGGCTCTATTAGGCCTACTAATCTGTAACAAATCATTTGTGTTAGTTCTGTTATTGGTATTTCAGACCATCCAAAATTGATGACAACCTAAATGTAACATGTGTTATATATGCTTGAACTAACAGCATATTAGATATAATAGTGGGGGAAAATATTTCTAGTACTTCTATAGTAATAAAAACTTAAGTACCACTGTCATAAATTAATATTTTGATAAATAAGCCTTTTCTTTTCTTTTCTTTTTTCTAATCCAACTTACCCATAATTCAAAGATAAGTTATATGACAAAATATAAATAGCAGTAGTAACTACTTTTCAGTATAGAGTACCAAAAAGATCCTAGTGGAGAGAGGGATATGAAGAAAAATTATTTGGATGCTACAAGCAGATTTTTTTTTCCTTGTACCAGCAAGCTAAAAGTAACAAAGTATTTCTGCAATAGAAAAACCTTAAAACCTTGTCAACAACCGGAATATAGCATGATATATATGATAGAAGGCAGTCTGTGGCTACAGCCCTAGCTACAGGTACTGCTCAGTCAGATTGACTTGCTCTTGTTTGTTCAATCCTCAAATCCCATCTCTTTAGCAGCTTACTCAACTACCTATAAAGTCAGCTTTCCTTGTTTGCATTAACTAATATTATTATATTTTAATACGGCAAATAAACACAATATTGGAATTTGATAGTACTCAAGCAAAAATAAAGAGAGATTGATTGATTTATACACCAAAATGGTGTATGTAGGAGACAAGAAAGGATGGCACAAGAAAGAGTGTCTTCTTCTAAAAGGATATAACAAACTATTTAATCTGTAAGGCTGTGTACAATATAGAAATATAAATATCATAGCTTTAAAGGAGCAAGATTATTTAAGTAGGAGACAGTAAGAATACGAGAGGAAAGCACAAAATAATAAAGATAACATTGATCAAGATGTGAGATATTTGGACATCGATGAAATATGTAAGGAAAATTGTAGATCCTCACGAATGACTTTGAACATCATGTGTCTGAGTCTAAAGGTCTAACAACTCTTAGAAAAATAATTATTGTTTCCGGTAATGATAAAATGAGAATTTTGTGATCAATCTTAAACTATACTAAACATCATATCATGCTTGTGAAATAGATATATACAAAGCCATGATAACCTTGGTCCTTGGGGTAGCATGAAAGCTAATTTTTTAATTAAAAAATGGGACATATAATTGAAGCATCTAATGAGAAATGAAAAGCGTTATATCAATTGTACAGACATCAAACAAATACAAATAATTTCCCAAGAAAAATTAAGCTAGAGAGAACAAAAAAGAATTACCTTAAATGCCATCAACTCAGTGAGGAGAAACAGACATTTCATTTAACTACTTCCTCTTAAGATATTGGTGCAGTAAGGTAAGACTAGCCGTTTCAAATGCAAAGTACCCCAATGCTGAAAAACAAGCACTATGAAGAACTCGAGGACCTATTCCGTTGGTCAACCAAATCCACCCTTCTTCCTTCAAAATTTGCTTCACAGTAGCTGAAACCCCACTGTACATAGCAGCAGCAACCTTATTAGCAGCATCACCATGAACCTGGGTCATCAATCTCGTCTTAACCACATCAAGTGGTGTAGTAAGAGAAGCAGATATCTCCCCGGCCAATGCCCCACAAAACACACTCTGAATTGGTTCCAAATGACTCTGTTTGGTACTTCGCAATACCGCAGCTTTCAAATATTCAAATGATGAATAACTCAACACACCAGCAGGCAAATTCCTCAGTAGTGTAGCAGAGTACCCTGCATACAGACCCAATACACCATCTTTCTCTAAAATTTTCAGCAAAACCTCCCAAGACCTTCCCGTAGCCCCAGCTTGCATTCGCTGAGTGATCAGCTCCTTGGGCACCATAATTGCCGATGACACAATATTGCCCATGGCCCCAGCTGTAGGTGGAATCAGCAATTTAGGGTAATTATCAAATTTCGACAAAAACGATTTTCCAAACTCACAAGTACCAAAATACACAGCCGAAGAAGCGGTAGAACCAACAATTACGGCGGATACACCACTGTAAAACCCAAGAATCCCCTTTGTTTGGAAGGTTTTAACTATGGCATCAAAGGTATTCCTATAAATCTGAGACGCCCCTTTGGTTTGCATCTTAGTTTTGATGGTGTCAAGTGGATGCAGGCAGACATACGTGAAAGCACCAGCAATGGCCTCACCAGCTGCGCCGATAAGGGCCCGTTCAAGAACAGATAGATCCTTCATGAGGGTTTGAATTTTGGGGCTGTTTCTTGAATTGGGATTGAGCCATTTTGGGGTTTTGCGTGTCGTCTGGGTCTGAGTGGCCATGGAGGTTGAAGCGAATGTGAGGTCGGCGATGTGTATATCGGGGAATTTGACTCCGTGGACATCTTAGGAGGCGCGAGTGAGTCTGGTGAAGTGGTTTAGGAGGCCACTGAAGTCAGCGAAAGCAGAGTTATCGCAGGGTGTTGGAGATGGAAGGCCAAGAGAGGCTGAGATCTTGGCCTCCATGGCAAACTATACGGAAGAGCTTCACTGCACCGATTAGCCAGAGAGATTGGAAGTAGAATCAAGAAAGCAACGGAAAAATCTATTTTACATTCATATTTCGGTACTATAATTGCTTTTTTATATTATTCGACAATTTTTTTATTATGTTATTTTATGATAAATAAAATATTCACAATTTTATATTAATTAAAGAGTTATAATTATAAAGAATAAAATATAAAACATAAAAAATTATATATATATATATATATATATATATATATATATATATATATATATATATATATATATATATATATATATATATATATTCTCTATTAGTATAAAAACAATTTAAAATATAATTATTCAAACGAATAAAATTTATATCACATATTAATAAGTATTAATAGGCAAATTAATTTGATAATATTAAAATTATTTTTTATAGTCTTTGATTTCAGTTGACAACAACAACAAAATCAAATCTTTTTTTATTAATTAGACTTAAATTTTAGTTGAAATTAAATAAAAAAAATTAATAAAAAGAATACACAAAAAATGTGCAATAATGTTGAACAAAAACAAAAACAATATTATACAAGGCATTGAATATATTTTTTTCATTTTTGGTAAATTAATAAATTTGCATAAATATCTTATACTGTTAATATAACTACTGTACTGAACATTGAATATCTTGTCTAGTTTTTTAGGCAAATTTGCATTGCTAATGTAAGAAATACTGTTATTGTTATTTTTTCTGAAAAAAGAAAGACTCCTTTTTTTTTTCGTTTAGTTCATATTAGTATTAAAACTCAGATCTTCAATTTTAAAATTAATTTAGTATAATTGAGACAATTAGCTAATTAATCAAATTTTATTAAAAAAAAGATATAAAATATATTATGGGACTCATTACAATAAATTGAACTAAACCACTTCTAATAAAAAAAAAATACTAAAAATGATACGACACATAAAAAAAACTCCAACTTTAAGTCACACAACTCACATCTCTCACATTTTTAAAAGGTTATTTATTAAAAAAATTAAGTATATATGAAAAAGGATAGCAATTCTATATTATTTAAGACACATGTAATACGTAAATCTTAAAATTTTCATATTTTTTATTCTTAAACATTTCATAAATAAATTTTTAAGTTGGCGAAAAATTAAAATTTTAGTGTAAATTATCCCAATTCCATGTTTCACTTCGGTTGCTGAAATTTTGCCCCAATTCACGAGGAATTGGGGAAGAAATTTGGTCATGAATTAAGGTAAAATCATTTGGTGAAAAGTGAAGACTGAAAATTCAACTTTTCCTTCCCGCTTTTCACAAAAATTAAATCCAAGAGATTTATCTATATAAAAAATATAAAAGAAGAAGAAGAAGAAGGGGCGGCAGCTATTTGTAACTGATAGTGGTAGCCGCAGAGAGAAACCTTTTTTGTGACTGAGAGAGAGATATAGGGTGTGTTTGTGTAAGCGTTCAAAAGTAATAAAATTACGTTTTCATCAGAATTTTGCCAGAAGCAATAAAATGTTGCTTCTGCAAATTGTCCCAAAATCACGTTTGCGTTGCCCCAAAAGCCAATCCAAACACACACATAATTGGTGGAGTTTTTCAAGAAATTTGGACAAAAATATTCTCATTATTTTTTAAACTTATGAACACTTAATAAAATATATACACAAATTAATTTTACAATAATTTTGGATGAAATTATCCTCATTAATACCATAAGTATATAAACACTTCTCACAATATCATACCTATTACCTGCGATAGTAAAATTATTTAATAAACTGTTTCTTATTTATTTAGTTTTTTTTTTCAAATCAAACATGTGCGACAAACAAATAATCGTAGGTTATGGATAATTAATTAAAAAAAATACTAAGTTCAAATTTATGCTCATCGTATATAAATTGACTTATTGTGAAGTTCAATTTTTTTTTCATATTTGAATGTCTATCTCTTATTCATCAAATAAAATAACACACATTTTTAAATAAAGATAAATTGTAATTATGTTTTTAATTCAATTTCTCTTCTGTTATTCTATAAATGAATAAGCTTTCTTGTTTCATCACAACACTTAAAAAATATTAAATTTAAATTTTTTTGAATATACAAATTATAGTATTTAAAATATTAAACTTATTGTATATAAATTTTTATAAAAATAAATATACAATAAATTTGATATTTTTTAAATATTAATAAAATAAATTAATGTACTAATTTATACACTTGAAAACTTGAAAAATAAAAATTGCATAAATTTAAAAATTAAAATTATCAATTTATTCTCCAAAAATATATAGCCAAGGGGCCACTCACACTCAAAGTAGGGCTAGCCAGGTGGGTGCTGCAGGGCAAAGGGCTATTGCTAAAGTTTCCTTAGTTGGATAATAAAAATTCAATTTTGTTTTAAAGGTAACAGGTACATTGGTTATAGATTTGTTTTTCTATGCTCTTTTAATTTTTTTATTTTTTTTTTGTTTTGCTGATAGTTTAGGGGAAAATGCATTTTGCCACCCTGATCTATGGGTGCAATTGCAGTTTCCCCCCTTCTTTTAATTTAGACAATGTCCCCCCATTCTTTATTTTTGTGGCAATCTCCCCCCTCCATTTATTTTTATTTTTAAATATAATATTTAAATACTTGAAATGTCTTAATTATCTCTCAATTTTTTTAAAAAAAATTATTTTTCGTATTTTAAAAAATACTTTATTTTTAAGAGTATGTTGAGAAAGGAATTTTTGTTAAAATAAAATATTTTTTAAAATACAAAAAATAATTTTTTAAAAAAAATTGAAAGATAATTAAGACATTTCAAGTATTTAAATATTATATTTAAGAGTAAAAATAAATAGAGGGGGGAGATTGCAACAAAAATGAAAAATGGGGGAGACATTGCTCAAATTAAAAGAAAGGGGGAAAAACTGTAATTACACCTATAGATCAAAGTGATAAAATGCATTTTACCCGCTAGTCTAAAGAATTGTCTTACAGAACTATATTCCATATTGTTTTAAAGAATTTGTTTTCTGCATCACGTGGCATGGACAACTAAAAAGAAAAAGTAGATGATAAAGTCACGAGATTTTGTCTCTTAGTTTAGCCATGGCCTAAAAAAAATAGTTACACCTGCCTTTAGGCTTTTTATGCCCATCACAAATTCACAATCTTGCCCAACTTGGGTGACAATTTTTAAGCTATAATGTTACTTAAAATTACCGTATTTAATTTGACTATTAAAAATTGTTATAAAAATAATATAATACTAACATATTTTTCTCACAATTTATATAATTGATGTTCAAACAAATTGCATACACCTCAATTAATTATGTGACATTAAATCTCAAGAAATTCAAAAAGAATTTCTTCTATTGTAATCTCGAGATTAATGATATTATAATATATGACAGTGTATTATTTACATGTTGATGTCTATTATGGCACTCATTATATTTAATTTTTTTCATCACTTACGGCACAATATTTTCACTACACTAATAAATTAAGGGGCAATATGTTTAGAGCAAATTACAAAATAAATTACATTTGTAGTAATAGATTAAGAAGAAAGAGGCATTTTATAATGAAGGTTTTTCTCTCTTAATTTTTTTTATGGGCTATATAGAAATCCAAATTAAAAAAAAAAACAGATTTTTCCGCAATTTGAAATTTATTTTATGTATGCATACTAAAGTTTGATTGACCTCAAAGTAAATTAGCAGGCTAAAAAATGCTTATATTTTAAAAAATCATGGTTTCTGAAGAGGAAGAAAATAGACCTTGGACATTGAAGAGTAGTATTACATAAATAAAATATAATTTTAATTGTTGGAGTGTCATTTAAATATCGTATTTAAAAAATAAAAGTCACATTAACATTCGCAGGAACAGTTTCTATTATAAAATAGAATTATGATTGAAGAATTTAATAGTAATTTTATTTTAAATTAAAGAATAATATTAAAGTATTTTTAATAATAGAAAAAATTAAAATTTATTTAATCTATCTAAGTATAGAAAACCGATGATAGATAATATAATTTTAAAATAATTTATAAAAACATTTAAAATTTTGAAAAAACAAATCAAAATATCCTAAATAAGTGGCAGGTCGATGATCGAGCTGTTCAACTTAATATAACAAAATTTAGATTAAAAAATTCACATTTAAACTTGACCAGAACATTTGGGTCATAATAAATCGAATTAAATTAGTTAGTTTAGATTGGTCAACTTAAATTTGAAAAAAAATTTAAAAATAAATACATTCAACTTTTTTGTTTAAACTCAATTTTTAAAAAAAAAAATTATTTATATAGATTTGTCAATTTGATCCGGTCCACCCAAAATAAATTTTTTTATTGGGTTCAAACAAATTGATTTAAGTTAGTCAAATTATGTTCACCTCTATTCTTTAGGTGTAAAATTAATTATTATTTAGTATACTGAAATTATCTCTCCATACAAAGTTCATTATAGCAAAATGAAATTTTAACATTACAAGTAACATTCGTCTATTTGGAGTTGAGTTTGACTACTATTGGATTGCACCTTTGTTGGTAAGTTTCCTTGTCACGTCCTTAATTTTAGGAACGTGAATAACACTACTTTTCGATAGTTTTATTTTTATCTATTTGATATCAACTTCATATTATTGAATATCAGGATAATATCACATGTTTACAAATTTCAACATAACTAATTATACATACCAGATCTAAATTTATCAGTTTTACAACGAAAACAAAGATCTTACTTGTGATGTTCAAAGTAACTCTAGAGTATATTTATATTACAATCTAAACACTGAGAGCTCAGAAACAATTTAGGCTCACTATGGAAGTTGTAATAACCGTAAAATTTAACGAAAAATCCAATTAAAGAAAATTTAAAATAAAAGAGAGAATTTTGACAATAGAGATAAGAACCGTAGAAAATATGTATATTTATTACAAGGATTAAAGAATTACAAAAGAAATATGAGAATTTATATTTTGGCGCGCTATTAGCAAAAATATTTTTATTTATGTAGAAATAATTATAATTTGTTAAAAGTAAGTGAACTTTTAAGTAAAAGAAGTATTGTGTTGCTTAAAATAATTATATCGGCCTTTATTGAATTTTTATGGTATTTTTAGAAATATTCTTTCTTTTAATATGAATAAAGATATTTGTTTTGAAATTTGTTTTAATATGATTTTTATCAAGAAAAATCATGATTTAAGAGTTTAACTAAAGGTTTGGAGAAAGGAAATTTTTAGAAATTTTTGGGATATTTTATGATGAAAAATGGAATTTATATGAATTTTTATAAAATAAAATCCTATTATTAATTATTTAATAATTATTATTATTATAAAAAAAAACGAAAACGAAAGTTGATAAACGAAAACCGGGGGCGGAGGATTTCAGAAGAAAAAAGAAAGGAAAAAAAAAAGAAAGGAATAGTGCATGTATAGTGAGTGAATAGTAATCTCAAATTTTATCTTTCGATTTGGAGTGCTTAAGGGCTTCCAATCTCAAAACTGAACGTATTATTGGATTCAGGACGAAGAGTACTTCAGTTTTGACCGATCAGTTTTTGAAATCAACCGTTGAATCGCCGTAGATCTGAAGTAGAAAATCTCGGTAAAAGGTAAGTTCTGAAAAACCTTACTTAGGGACTTCTAATTAGAAATCTGACTCCGTAGATGGATTCAGAAATTAGATAAATATTAGGATATGAAATTTTTTTGTTGATTCGGTAAAATTTTTGTGACAGTGAATAGTGTTTTCCGGCGGTGAATAGTATTTCCGGCGTGAATAGTGTTTTCCGGCGGTGAACAGTAACTAAGCTCATTTTAGGCTTTTGGACCTTCCGGACTCGATTTTGGGGTCTGTTTTACCGAATTCAGACCAGGAACTAGGATTTTAGGGCTGTACAATCTGGAGCCCTTACCTGTGAGTGGGTTTTTTCATACTATAGCGCATGCTTTATGAATTCAATTTATAACTCTCTCGTATGATTTTAACTAGTTGGAATGTATGCTAAATTGTTTTACCGCTTTGAAAACCAATATGTTCCAACCATGTTAGAAATTATAAATTTAAATCCTAGTTGAACTCTAGGTATGCAGGGCAAGCATCTAGACTGATAATTCTCCATTTGAGCTAGATTTATAAAAATGTAAACTTAGTCATAGAAATGAACTAAGTTAGCCATGAAATGATTTAATGCATGATGAGCATCTATGCGACGTCTACGGACGATCTATGTTTAAAATGATTTGATGCATGATGAGCATCTATGTGACGTCTACGGACGATATGTTTAAAGGGAAAGTTTATTATGATAAAGGTCTCCATGGGAATACATGGATGAAACATATTTTAGAACGGAATTTTATGCATGAAAAGAGCTAGATGGAGAATTATAGTTTTATTGTAAAGTTATTGAAATGTTTTACTTTAAACTCTTTGAATAGCATATTTCAAATGTTTTCTATTGGAGGGACCCTTTTAGATCACTGTTAGCTAGCCGCAGGTAGTGCTAGCCCTGGTGCACCATGGTCATGTGAAGGCTTCGGCCTAGGATACTGTGACGGGCCTATGATTGCCTAAGACACAGGGATTTAGGGTGGACTTATGTCTACGCCTACAGTGATTGCCATACCCTTGCTGTGTGCTTGGGGGATTTAGGTTGGACTTATGTCTACGCCTACAGTAATTACCCTACCCTTGCTGTGTGCTTGGGGGAGATGATAGATCTGTTAGGAAAGACCTCCAATAAACTGATGCATTTTTCTTAAAGATTAAATATTTCTAAACAAGCTCATTCATCATTGTTATTGCATAAATATCTTCATTTATTACTTACCATGCATAATTGATTTGCTTACGGTTATTGATTTAATCCTGTTTTATCTTTTGAATATACATTTGAACTGTTTAGCATTCTTTCAATAAATTATGGTTAAATGCTTAATGTTTTTATTGTTATCCTTACACTTTGATTTCAATTATTAAACTTATTGCGAAACATTCGTGCTTGGTTTGCCCTGTTTCTGTTATAGTATGATTTATCCATTCACTGAGATGTGGTGATCTCACCCCTCTTCTGTTTCCTCCCCACAGATAGTCAAAGAGACTTTGATCCAGCTACAGCTTCGTAGGAGGCTGAAGATAGTGTTGGTGAGCCCCAGTTTGGGCAAGGCTCTTTTGTACTATTTGTTTAGTTTAGTTATGTCTAGAGTATCTCCATGAACATACAGGCAGGATCCTCGCTTCTTGCGTATTTTGATGTGTTGTTTGAAAAAATAGTTTTATATTTTACAATAATGTTGGTATTATGAGGCTTTGGGTCAAGTTGAATCACATGAATATTATGAGGCCATGGGCCAAGTTGAATCAGAATGTTGGATTCATGAGATATCATGAGATATATATATATATATACATATATACAGTATTTTCTGATATTGGATGTGGCATATGTGGCCAGTTATATTTATTATGTACTCTGGATTGTGTGCTGGATTTTTGTGCATGCTATGTGTTAGGCTTGCGGCTAGGGGGAAACCCTTATGTCGTGCCGGTCATGTGTTCCATCATTTGGGGCCGTGACAGAAGTACGACACCTAGTCGATCAAGAAGCCGCAGGATTAAACTCTGGGTCTTTATCTAAAAAACATATCAACCACGTGTAGTGAGTTTTACAACTCAGTGAACAGATACCACTTCCTATGACCTTTTAGGTTAACATATGAATGTACTCTTTATTTTAAAAACTTGTCACATTGAAAATACAATTCAAAGGTACCTTCATATGAAACCCGCATTTCAAATAATCTCTATTCAAATTCATATTCATATTCAATCCATAAGTAATGTTGTAAGAATGGTAATAAAATCATGTTATACATCAATATAATTCTTATGAAAACATATCAGAGTTTAACCCCTTCCATACTTTGATGATATAAGATTTGCCTAAACTCAGCATCCCGTTGAGGTTTGCCCTACTACCATTCAAGAGGACACGCGAAGGGACTCTATATGGGTATTTTCCAAACACACAGCAAAGAAAGGCAAATCACATTTCATATAACTGGCATTTTGCCATATAGAAGGCATTCCGCTCTCCTTCACATATCATCTCCCGTGTGTTAGCCTTCACACAAGGCTAACACCACCCCTTACTAGCTGAGGCAATCAAGGTGCACCAGGGCTAACATCACTTCCTGTTAGCAGACAGTGTTTCCAATAGGATTTCTCCATAAAACCATAATCTCATATATTCCATATTAATCAAAACAGAGATACTATTATAATACAGCATTTTCAATTTTCAATATATTCCTCTATCAAAACTTCTCAATCAAGGGAATCACATATACATGCTCATATCCAAGGCAAACATATAACTGTATAAATCAATATCATATGCATAACATATTTCTTTTTCAATATAATGAGAAATATATTTAAAAATCACATGTTCAATGTGTTTAAAAATTCATTTCAAAAGTCATACTCTTATTGAATTAAATATCATATTGCAACCATTTCAAATATTCTAAACCATTTCTAGGAACATATAAAAGTATAAATAATTTGTAAACATACTCATTTGTCAATTTAAAGTTCAAGAAAAGTAAAAGCAAGTCATAGAAAGAATCATCTACTCACAAAATTAAGGTACCAAGTTGGACAACCCCAAAATCTACGTTTCTGATCCGAATTCGACAAAATAAATTCCATAATCAAATCCGGAAGGTCCAAAAACCTTAAAAATGACTCCGAATTTGTGAAATTGACTTCTGGGAGCTCGGTCAACGCGACAGGGTCTGACTGTCACGCGCCGCCCAAGGAGCTACGTGTGGGCTTCACGTGCCGAGGAAGAAGAGGCGCGCGGAGGCGTGTGCGGTGGTAGGTTGGCCTGAAATTTGAAATCCAAAGGTTTCGGTACTTTCTGAATCGATCTACGGTGTTAGTTTTTACATTAGACAGCTACAGATAGGAGTTTCAGGGATTACCTTTTTAGGCGATTTTTTCTTCAATTTTTTTGCCAATCTCCGGCCAATTCTCCAGAAATCAATCGGATGGATTTGTAGAACTTTTCGTCCTGAGTCCGTTGGCGGTGGTGGTGTCGAAATCCAAAATCTGGAAGAGGAGAAATCTTAGAGAAAAATTAGAGGGTTTTAGGAGAGAAATTTCTGAGGAGAGAGAGAGATTCCGAAAATTATGAACTCCTCGGTGTTTGAAGCTCCTTAAAATATCTCGAGGGACCTTTCTGTAAAAATTTACTTTTAGAAGGAGGTCCTTCCAAATTTTTCCTTATTTATATTTTGACCTCAAAATATAAATTCTTATATTTCTTTTGTAATTCTTTAATCCATGTAATAAATAAATTTATTTTAACCGGTTCTTATCTCTATTTTCAAAATATTCTCTTTAATTCACAATTTTTTTTTAAATTTGAACTTTATTAAATTTACAGCTATTGCATTCTTATCCTTATAATTCTTTTAGTTTTAGTTTTAGTTTTAGTCTTCTTCTTCTTCTTTTTTGGCTATCTTAAACTTGGAGTACTTTTCTTCTTTTGTGGTTGTGGCCTGGTTGTTCTTTTGGTTTTTATAGAAGACATGTCTATGCGGCTATGCCTATTTGCTATGCAATTTAATTCAAACATTTTACCTTTTGGTTAAATGAAGCAATTATGTCATTTGAAAATAAATTATTAGTCACAGTACGGTTTGAGAGGGAGTATGGTATATTTTTTTTAATATGGATAATTAATTGAAACTTCTTGCAATTTACTCAAATTTCTCATGGCTAAGACTCTATGCAAGAAGTCTACTACATCCAATATTGCTACTGAGGAGGAGTTAGAATTTTTTTGGTGGACTAGTGTTAGAGTTAGGGATGACAATTTGGACGGCTATTTTAGATGTTCAATTATATTGACTATAAATTATAATTATACGATATTCGATTAATAACAACGTATAATAAATAAAATTTAAATATTGAAATTCGACATTCGAATGGGTTTTAGATAAATTCAAATTTAATTTTTGGGCATCTAATATTGGTCTAATAGGATTGTGCAAATAAGATAATATGTAAAAAAAATAGAATTAAGATACTGAAGTTTAATTAAATGCCTCTAATTAATTCTTTTTTCCATTCAAATTGATATAGTTTTATTTTTTCAAAAAGTATTGGCCATGTGAAAGAAAAAAGAAGAAAGAAAAAGGCTCTGTTGGTTGCTGCTACAAAGTAGAAAGGAAAGAATGAAAAAGAAAGAAGGTTCACAGGCAGCAACCGGGACACAGCATCACCCAGACATGGTTGTTCACCTACCAAATCTGAAATAACATACTTTAGGAGAAATTACCCACACAAGAAGGGGCACTTCGGTCATTTCAATGTAGCTGTGCCTTTTAGTAATACATAAATAAGATAAGGAGGTGTTCTTTTTTATTTCTATTATTCAAATTCAGACTTTAAAATTTATATTTTTTGAATGTATCATGTCAAAGTGAGAAGTGCATTAGCAAGATTGTTAAGAAAAAGATTTAATTTTTATTGATGCACCAAATTGATATAAAATTATTCTTACTATAAAATTTTAAAAAAATAATAAAAAAAAATTATTTACTAACTGAGCATTTTACAAACTCATAGATTACATATGTATGTAAGGGAGGATAAAAAAAGGATGGTGTTATTGTGTAATATTCTGTAATTTTTAAATAATAATATTTTACTATAAATAAATATATTTTTATTTTAAATAATTATGTTTTGTTAAAAATAAATATATTTTTAATTAAATAATTTTTGTTTTGTTGAAAAAAGATAAGTCGTAAACAGTAAATTCGGTTTGTATGAATAGTGATTTTCGGCGGTGAATAATAATTCCAACTATAAATAGTACCTATTAGTTGATTAGTGTTGATTAAATTCCCAGAGGTTAAATTTCGCGATTCTGGAGTCATTTTTTAAATTTTTGGACTTTTCGGACTCATTTTTGAAGTCTATTTGATCAAATTTAGATTGAAAAAAGTATATTTTGGGACTGTCCAATCTGAAACCTTACTTTGTGAGTAGATAATTCTTTATATGACTTACCATATACTCTTTTTGAACTTTAAATGTATAATTAGTTTTGTTTACAAGTTATTTATACTATTACATGTCTCTGAAATGGATTAAACTACCTGATTTATTTGCTAATTAGCATATTGTTCAAGAAGAGTATGATTTTGTATAATAATTTTAAAATCATTAAACATGTGATTTTGCATACATTTTTCAACAGTATAAAAAGTAAATATTTTATGCACGTGGTATTGATTTGTAAAGTTATAAGATTGCCTTGAAAAAATGACATGTATATGTGATGAACCCTGATTAGGAAGTTTATGACAGATGAATTATACTGAGACTGAAATTTTGTAATATACTTAAAGTTCTTATTGAAATGACATGACATATATGTAAATAATAATTTATGTGGAGGAATTCTATTGAAAACATTGTTTGCTAACAGTAAGTGATGTTAGCTCTAATACACTTTGATACTTCAGTTAGTAGGGGTGGTGCTAGCCTCGTGCGACGGCCAACACACGGAATATAATATGTGAAGGAGAGCGGGATATTTTATATCTGGGCGAGATGCCGACTATATGATATGTAATTTTTCCTCCCTTACTGTGTGCTTAGGAAATGTCCATATCAGAATTCCTTCGCGTGTCTTCTTGAATGATGATAGGACAAACCTTAACTTGGATATTAAGTTTAGACAAATTCTACACCACCAAAGTATGGAAAGGCTTGAACTTTGATATAGTGGTTCTAATATAGGATCCCCCTAATATTTTTATGTGAAATATTATGATGTATAATAATATTTATTTAATGATCATACAGTACAATATAAGGTTTTAGATATCTAAATATCCTTTGTTTTGAGAATATTTGAAATACAGGTTCCATATGGATGTACTTCTGAACTGTATTTTCTATGTGACAAATTTTGAAATATGAGTATATCCATATATTAATTTAAGAGGTCATAGAAAGTATTATCTGCTCATTGAGTTGTTAAATTAACTACACGATATTTTTATGTTTTTCATATAAGAATATAGAGTTTGATCCTACAGCTATGTGATCAACTAGGTGTCATACTCTCGTGGTGAGCCTATATTGTTTTCAAGGCTCACAATATTTAAATAATTCTGTATTTGTATTCTAAAGTATGTTCTGAACGTCATAGACATGATTTCTGTTTCTGCTGTACTTTAATGTTTATAGACTTAGTATGTATATTGTATATATATGAAAATACTTATTTGTAAAAGAGTGTATTATACATATTATAAAAAATATATGATTGTAAAGTATATATTTCACGTGTCTTAAAATTAAGAGCGTGACATGCTGAGAGTTGGAGTCAACAGAAAAATATATAAAAGAAAGGAACATCTTTATTAGACTTTGTTTGGATAGTGGAACTCTATTTTTTGTCTTGATAATCTCCATGACGATTTTTAGCTATATTTTTTCGTGTATAAAGTTTTTTAAATCATGATTAAGTTGATGATAAAATTTGGAGTACATGGCGGTTTTATTCTTCAAATTAAAATATATGCATTTTCCAATTTAATTTCCAAAGCATAATTTTTGTTTTAATCTTTCAAAAATTGTTCAATTTCAAAAATATTATCACATTAATGCTATTAATAGATTTACTCAATAACTTTCTTAAAAACTTATTTAATCTAACTTGATATTTGACATTTTAAAAATGATAGGGATTTAATCAAAAAAGTTAATTGTCACTTTACTTTTTGAACAAAAAATAAAATTTGGCTAAGTATTTTATATATATATAGCTAAAGCTAAAGAGAAGTTTGGGATATATTACAGCCCAAAATCTTCAACAGGAAAGTGGCAAAATTTGTGTGTTCCTACTTTACTAATGTCCCTATGGAATGAATTCCTTAAAAGAGTTCCCTAATAACATTAATCAATTGAATTCTTTTTCCTGTGGCATGCATTCCTTTCCTAGAGCAAATTGCTGAAAATTTTAAATATATTAATATACTTAAAAAATATTTATTCCTATATAATTATTTTTGCGATTTTCCTGTTAATTATTTTATGATATGATAGAGTAAAGTAATAAATTAAAGATTTATTATTTAGATTTATAAATTAACTTACTTGTAAGTTTTGAATTTTTTCAAATGGATAAGTTAATTTTTAAAAATATTAAATTCACTGTATATTAATTTGTTTATAAAAAAAATATCGAATGAGTTTTATATTTTCAAGAATTAAAAAAATAATTATCATATAATGAGTTGATAATTTTATAAAGTAATTATGCACCCAGAAAAAATTTAAAAATAAAAATTAAATAGACTAATAAATTTTAAAATGAAATTGATAGTTTATTCTTTTATGATATATTTAACATGATTGTTGTTTATTGATGGTAGATATTTTGGGAATAGACCTTGTTCCTAGCCTCACACTACATAGGTTGAGTATTTATGAGAGAAATATCATTTGCAAGCATAAGAAGTGAGGAAACCAAGAGATATAAGGTCTCTTTGTTTTCTAGTTTTAAAAATTATTTTTTGTTCTTAGTTGTTTTTAAAATAAAAAAATTCGTTTGATAATTGTTTTCTGTTGTTATTTCGGAAACAAGTTTTAAAAATAAGTTATTTTTAAAACAGAAAAATAGAAACAATATGAAAAGTTATTTTTATTTTCTGTTTTTGTTTTCAGAATAAAAAAAATAAAAAACAATATATTTTCAAAATTGTTTATCAAACAAATTTTTTTTATTTTTGTTCTATAGAACAACTTTTAAACATAGTTTTTAAAAATAATTTTTAAAAACAAAAAAAAAAAAAAATCAAACAAACCCATATATAGTAGAGCAGAATTTATGGATATGATAGAGCGTAACCTTAGGATATATTTAAAAGTTAGGAGAAGACAGAAAAAGAAAAAATCTAAAAAAGGAGAGAGAGAGAGAGAGTGAAACAAAAAAAAAGAATAAATAATTAAATACTAATTTCTTTTCTCTTCGTTAGAATCCTCTTAAAAGTTAAAATTATGAATGATAAAAAGTATTTAAAATTTAATGAATAATTCTTTTCTCTTTTTTTTTTCTTTCACACAGACAACTTTCAAAGAAATGGAATGTCTAACTTTAAGTTTTTCTTTCCTTCTCTTCTTTTTTATTTTCTTCAATTCAAACACATTTTTAAAACAGTTCCACTAGAATATTTAATTTATGTCAAAATAAGAAGACACCCTGACCATAATAATAAAAATGCCTATTTTCCACCAAAGAATTATTTATTGCGGAATAAGCACGTACTGGCATTTAATCAGCTAAAGGAAGAAGAAAAAACCCATTCGCTGCAGAAAAGTTTTTAATTTTGATGTCTATATCAAAGTTAATTATAAATAACATTCACTTTCCCAAATAATAAATATAATAAATGGACATGAATTATAAATGACTGTCATTTTTAAAAATTAAAAAGAAACAGACCCGAAATGTCTAAAAGTTTCACTTTCCTTCTCTTCTTTTCTATTTTCTTCAATTCAAACACATTTTTAAAACAGTTCCATTAAAATATTTAATTTACGTCAAAATAAGAACACCCTCACCATAATAATAATAATAATGCCTATTTTTCACCAAAGAGCTATTTATGGTGGAATAAACACATACTGGCATTAATTGAGCTAAGGAAGAAGGAAAAAGCCATTCGCTGGGGAAAAGTTTTTTAGAGTATGTTTGGCAAGTCATTTCAGCTAGCTTATAGCGTATTTGACTAGCTTATAAGCTTGTTTGACCAAATTAGAGGTGTTTGGTAAACAAGCTTATTTGAGTAGCTTATAGCGTATTTTCATACGCTACTTTGAGTAGCGTATAGCTTTTAGCTTATAGCTTTTATAATTTTATTCCTTTTTTATCCTTATTATTTTATTTAAATTTCAATATTATCCTACTCATAATTTTTTACGTTATTTATTAATCTTCAAGTTTCTTTTAGGTACTTTTCTTTCTCAAATACTAACGAAAATTTAGAGGCATTTACTGAAATGAAAGAGATTCGCAACAATATTGCTAATTTATTGTGGAACGCTAGATGATATGTTTATTTTGTATTTTTTAAAATTACAAATTGAAATGTAATCACTAACAAAAAATAATAAATTTTATATATGACCTTTTATGTCATTTTACATTTATCAGCTATTTTTACCAAACACTTCTAATTCAATAAATTAGCTTAACAGCTTTCAGCTTTCAGCTATCAGCTTTCAGCTAAAAATTAGCTTATCAGCTTTCAGCTAGCTTATCAGCTTTCAGCTAACTTATCAGCTATTTTTACCAAACATAGCCTTAGTTTGATGTCCATCTCAAAATTAATTATTAATAACATTCCCTTTCCGAGGTAATAAATATAATAAATGGACATCAATTATTTTCTTCAGGTCCTCAGTTGCTGTATTGTATAAATGACTGTCATTTTAGACTTCAACATGGTCGAAGATGACATACATTCCCTTATATAATTGATAAAATATCAAATTAAATTGAATTTATTTTCATTCAAATCAAAATATGTGATAGTATACAATATGTAATTTTAGGTATATAATTATAAAATTCAAATATTAGTTAAGTTTTTAATTAAGATCAGCTTGCAAGTAATTATTTTTATAATTTTTTAATCTCGACATTCATAATCTAATTTTGATCAAACTAAAAAAAATAGTTAATTTTTTAGTATTAAGATGAAGGATACTTTTAGGTTTTATGTGGGCTAATTTTTCATTCAATCTTAAAAAGAATGTTAATTATTCTCTCTTTCTAATTAGTATAAGCTAATTCCAGAGTATATTTGAAAGGAGGATAGTGGAGGGGGAAAAAGAGAGATTGGGAGGGTTTATCAAAACATTCTCTAAACTCCTCTCTTTCTTATAAATTGAAGTTTCCTTTATTGCTAATTTGGAGAATTTTGTAGAACAAGCTAATAATTAAGTATTATGTTATTCTTTATTTTTAAAATTTCTTATCAATAAAAAATTATTATAGTTAATTATTTTGATAAAAGTAAATTTATAAAAATATATTATTATCAACTTTTGAATAAATTTTTGGCAAATAATATAATAAAATAAATTAGGTTGATGGCTTAAAGCTCAAGTGGCAACTTTTGAATAAAAAATAAATTAGGTCTAACGGTAAGATAATATTTTTAACATATAATATATTACTAAACATGTTTTATTGGCTAATAATAAAAAATCGTATATTCTGATTATGACTATTAACTTAACTTAGTCTATATTTAAGGAAGTTTCTTCCAACCAAAATTTTAAAAATATAGTAGTTATACCAAAGAAAATTAAAATATAGCATCTGTTATTTTTATGACATATTTATATTATACATTCACTACAACAAAACCGCGGCATTACGGCGGTTTTTTAGTAGGTTTAACGACGGTTCCGACCGTCGTTAAACCCATTAACGACGGTTTGTAAACCGTCGTGGAACTCTAGGTCTAACGACGGTTTTATCAACCGTGGGAATAACCATCGTTATGTCTGGTTTAACGACGGTTGTTATAACCGTCGTTAAACCAGACATAGCGACGGTTCTAAACCGCCGTTAATAACTATTTTTAATTAATAAAATTAAATATAACGACGGTTTTTGACAAAAACCGTCGTTATTTCCTTTTTTTTTAATTATAACGACGGTTTTGAGCTAAAACCGTCGTGATTTCTATTTATTTTTTAATTTTTTATTATTAAAATTAATTAAAATTTTTATAACAATTTTATTTATAATTTAAAATATAATATTTTATATTATTCATAAAACTACTAATGCTGTTTTGATTATTAAATTTTTATGTAAAATAAAAATTAATTTATATTTTTAATATTTTCTAAATTAATTTTTATATATTTTATTATATAATAATTAAACGTTTGAATTATTAACTAAATACTAAAGATGCATAAATTATTGAATTATAATGAATCCTCATATACAAAAAAATTTATATACAGAAAATTAATAGTAACAAAAGTGACGAAATTACATATACAAATATAATAACTAAATCAAGTTTCTGGACCCTACGGATGTTGATCACGCTGATGTCCACTACCACGATCGCTGGGGTCCTGAAAAATCAATTTTGTTTGTTAAAATTTTGAATGTTATTAAAATAAACAAAATTATACCAACAATTTTTATGTATTAAAATGTTACCCTGGGTGCGGAACTATGAAGTCCTGAAATTTCAGGTGGCAGCTGACCCTGAAATTTTTGTAGCAAGAACGTCATAGCAGCCTCCATCTGTGCTTGGCGTGCTGCGAGCTCAGCATCTCGTCGCTGGAGGTCAGCGTCTCGCTCCTGCATAGCTGTCTTCAGGCGCTGCTGCTCGACGTCCCGCTCCTGCATAGCTGTCTTCAGGCGCTCCACCTCACTCTGTAAGTCGTGGTATGACGGCCCAGACTGTGAGCTCGACCCAGACGAACTACGGCCGAAGACTTGAGTTGGGCAAACACCTAACCCAAATCCTCGAACGCGGCCGGAGTGCTCCTTAGTGCCAAGAGCTCTCGCAAGTGAATCGGCCGTCGAGAGCTCTTGGGACGAGCTGTCCTCCTGCTGGATCGAAGCAATTTTCTCCTAACATTCAATAACAAGAAATTAATAATATTAAACATTATTAAAAATTAAATAATTATCCACTTAAGATTGATAAGATTTTATTACTCACCGCAACAGCCCGAGCTTCGTCGTTGATGTACGATCCGTCAGCTCTTTTATGAGCTGCCGTCCATACATCACCACGAGTCACTGGACCCTGAAGCTCAATCTCCTGAATATTAAAATGATTAATCAATCAATTTATGATTATAGTCTTATAAACATTTTAAAAAACAAAATATTTATATCAGATTTAAACTTACCATCTCCGCCTTTTTGCGTGCAAGGCTCTTCGATCCAGTAGTGTGTAGCATTGTCAGCTGTCTTCTATTCCGTTTATTCTTCGCAGCCACATCCTAATTAATCACATAGGAAAAATAATTAGTGACAATATTTAAAAGTTAAATTTTAAAAATATATATATTAACAACTTACCCTATACTTCGCGTCTAGGCGATAGTCTACGAAAGTAGCCCACTGATCAGGTGGGATGCCTGTCGGGACTTCACTCCGCAACTGATCTCTGGTCTTCGTACCATCGTACGCCAGGCGAAATATATTGTATCGTGCTGCTCTCCATTTCGCTCCTAGCGACTGCATGATCAGTTTCTTGTGTTGATCCGTCACAATAAAATGTGTCTGTAAACGAAATGAAAAAAATAGTTACACATAAATAATATATAAATTACGAATATCTATAATTAATTGCAAAAGATATATGTTTTCATACCTGAATATTATTTACGAAGACATTCGTCTTCGACTGCTGAGGAATGCTCCTCCAATCCCTGTAAGAGATCGGGAATAACCGAAAGTTATCCCCGATGGTGCCGAGGAAGACACCGAGCAAACCGCCACTGTCTCCGATAGGCTGGTGGTTGTCGTTGAACTGGACAACCACCTTTGACTGCTCAGGCAGGGCCCATACGTCGTGGACAGTCAACTGTCTGGACGTCGTATGCCCGGTCCCGTCTATCAAAATAATTAGTGACAATTATATATTTATATTACTAAGACAAAATTATTAAGCGCATAAAGTGTACATGATTACAATACTCACCGACTACATCAACTGTCCAACTCCTCCTGCGTCTGCGCTCCTGCTCACCGGGCTGATGCTCCGCCTCTACACCGCCAAAGATCGTCTCAAAATCGAACGAATAATCGTCATCCGGTGCCTGAGCGTCGGGTGGGGGGAGTGTGCAGGGGACGGCCTGCGAATCCAGTGGCTGGGAGTCGCTAAGAGAGACTTATGATGCGGCAGCCTCCGACTCCATAATGGGCTCTCCGCCCTCACTGATCGCCCCACGGGGCGTGGGAGTCTGAGAATTGGACGCTCCTGCCATGTCTGATCTAGCCTTCTTCATCGTCACTGCTACTGGCAAAATGAATGTAATAAAACAATTATAAAATAAATTTTGCCTAATAAAAGTGATGGAAATAAATAAAATAGTATAGTAATTATAAGTAGTCTAAAATATATATAAATAGGCGGCAACAACAAAACTAATACCGTAACAAGCATAAATTAACTTCTTCTTCTGGAAACAATCTTTCTAAATTTTGCGTGTGTAACGGATCGCTCTCGTATATAAGATTTTCATCTTCATCGCCCATCTCGTATAAGTCACGGGGTTTTAAATGCATCACTATACTCCAGTTCTTGTCCAACTCATCTTGTACATAGTATACTTGATGAGCCTCAGATGCCTGGATGTATGGTTCGTCATCATCATTTTCACCAGTGTGAATCAACTGAGAAAAATCAACCGATGTCACTCCGAAGTCATCAATTGCAATTCCTCTCGTTGTAGTTGTGTTGGCCCACATACACTTAAATAATACGACTGTAAAATGGCCATGGTAGTTTAACTCGACAATGTCCAACAGTTTTCCATAATACGGGACGCCACCAAATTGCATATTCGTATCACTAGTACTTGCATAACTCCTCGTCCCGAAAGTACCGTAAACTCCACTATTTTGATATATCATCCCTTGGTCTCGCTCTAAAGTTCGAAATTTGAATCCATTGACATTGTAAGCACTGTATCGACGTGCTCTATCTAGTGGACCAAGTGCGAGATATTTTAAATCAGCACACTGCGATCCATCAGCATCATTTGCGATCTGGAAAACGAATACAGGATGAGTTGTACTCATATTTGACATATGAATTAAATGTGACCATGTTGAAATACTTACACGACGCGAAAACCAAGAGACAAATTCTCTGTGGACTTTTTTGTCTATCTCGGTAAATGATCGCGTCCGACTTCTTAAACTATGCCGTACATAGTCTCTATGGGTTCTGAGACCTCAATTGGCATTATAGCATGTCCTACAGCAGGTTCTTCTGTAATCATTTCTCCGTGCAAACTCCAAAAAGTGTATCCCTCCGGAAATGGTTTGACGATCAAATGTTGGCGCACGACCTCGATGAGTTGCCATTTTTTGAATCTACACTTTGGGCATGGGCATATTATTCTACCTTCGACCCCAGAGTTAGCATTTGCGAATTCCAAAAATCCGTCTAAACCATTTAGGTACTCTATTGAATGTCGAGGTTTATTGATCCAAGATTTATCCATTTCTGAAATATTTATGAATTTAGATATCAATTAACTTAAATAACTCTTAATCTGAACTAAAAGAAAACATGACTATTTTACATGAGAAGGGATTTGCAATTGATTATGCATAAAACACAACACATTTTGAAGAGGTGTAAAATGTTTTACATGTAAAACATTTTTGACAAATTTTATGATAATAGACATTTAATGAAGCACTAAATAAAAAATCTTCGTTATTGTCATTAATTAAAAGGATGAGTTTCATGATCAAATCTCTACGAATCTGAATTTTTTGGAAAAGACAGCTACTAGCAGGAAAAAAATTGAATTATGATTTTACATCTGCCGTTACAATTTTTATTATAGTATTTACATGGTAAAATTTCTAACGAACTCTTAAAGGGAATTGAAATTTCCAATTCCCTATCTGAAAAAGTAAAATCAGTGGCCCACACAAGGGCCATATATTGAAGAATAATTCTACTCAATTACATTTAAGATATTGTTTGTTCCTTAATAGAGAATCTAGTGTAATTAATTAAAATAATGAGTTTCATGATCGAATTTCTACGAATGTAAATTTTTTGCAAAGGAAAAACCACTAGCAGCAAAAAATTAAAATATTATTTTACAGCTGCCGCAAAAATTTCAATTATAGTATTTACATGGTAAACATTCTAACTAATTCAGATAAGGAATTGAAATTTCAATTCCCTATTTAAAAAATTAAAATCTGTGGCCCATATAAGGGCCATATATTCAAGAATAATTCTACTCAATTACATATAAAATCTTGTTAGTTCTTTAATAGAGAATCTAGTGTAACAACAAAGTGCATTCAAAATTATTACACTACTAGCATACATATTAAAATTATGTTATTATAAATTTATTTCCATTTTTTAAAAATTATGTGTTTTTTTAAATGAGTTTTATTTTTTTAAAACTAATTCATAATACTAATTTTGTCTATTTATTAACATTTATTATTTTATCTCATCACCTGAATAAATATTTTAATATTTTATTAACAACTGTAATATAATTTGACTATTATTAATTTATGAATATTAATTAAATACGTTTATCAATATAATAACTACTTTCAATTTATGTTATTATTAATTCATTAAAAATTATTACACTACTAGCATACATATTAAAATTATGTTATTGTAAATTTGTTTTCATGTTTTAAAAATTATGTGTATTTTTAAATGAGTTTTATTTTTTTAAAACTAATTCCTAATACTAATTTTGTCTATTTATTAATATTTATTATTTTATCTCATCACCTAAACAAATATTTTACTATTTTATTAACAACTGTAATATAATTTGACTATTTTTAATTGATGTATATTATTTAAATACGTTTATCAATATAATAACTACTTTCAATTTATTTACATTAATTTTAATAATATTTGAAAAACAGTAAATAACTTGTATTTAAAACAAAATTCACTATCATTTTATACTAAATTAATAATATTATATATATTTCTTAAATTTTTATTAAAATATACATATATTATAATATTAAACATCATAAATATCACAAAAATAACACAAAATTTAAAATTGATTCATACAATAATGTACATCACAATGACAAATATATTTATAACAAAAGTAGTAAGTAAATAAAATATCTAATATTATCTCAATCTAACATATAATAATTTGAAATAAATTCATTCAAAATCTAATTAATTAAATTACATACATTCAAAATGATTCTAAATAAATAACGCACAAAAATCAAAATTAAAGTGTCGTCCCAACGTCACAATATCTTCACAAAATAAAATAAAATAAAAATATAAGAAAATATTTTGAATATACAATATAAAAAGAAATTAATCAAATACAATTAAAAAATTAAATGACATACCTTGAGAGTAAATAAAACACGCCGGAGAGAACACTACAGTCAAAAAACTTCACCAGCACAACAAATAAATTCAGAGACTATATTATAGAAAAATAATCTATCAAGAAACTGTTGTAAGAAAAATAAAGAAGACCATCCGATTTATAGACGAACGCGCGGTTTAACGACGGTTATTAACCGTCGTTAAACCGACCAAAAACCGTCGCTAAATGGGTTTAGCGACGGTTTCCAAAAAAAACCGTCGTAACGTGTAACTTTAACGACGGTTTTTACTAAAACCGTCGTTAAACTACACGAACATCGAGTAACGGTCTGAATTTCGAACGTTATAACTTCACGACGGTTTTAATGAAACCGTCGTGATTTAATGACGGTTATAGTAACAACCGTCGTAAAATAACGACGGTTTTATGTTTAACCGTCGTTAAATCACGACGGTTTTACAATAACCGTCGTAATGTCCGCCAAATATTTCCTTTCGCCCCAGATGACCACGGTTCGATCTTACCCGTCCGTATTTTACGACGGTTTTTTGGAAAACCGTCGTTAGGTGTCGAACTTTAACGACGGTTCATAAACCGTCGTTAAACTTGGCTTTAGAGACGGTTTTTTAGGACCGTCGTTAAACACCCGTCGCCATTCCCCAGTTTTCTTGTAGTGATTTATAATTGGGGTATCATAAGCCAATTGCTATTATTATTTTCTATAACAAATAATCTTAGAAAATTATAAATAATTTATGCGTGTATCAATAAATATATTTAAATAATTTATTTTACTTTCCTTACTTTAGGCATGATGAAAAAGTAATATTAATTAGGTACAATTTAAACTACGAGGAGAATACATTTCAAAAAAATAATTGAGAGAATTTTAAAATTTAAATACTATTTCAAATACCAATATTTATCTAATGTGAAACATATTAAACTTTTAAGATAGTAATAAAATCTCTTAGGGCATGTTTAATTGGAGAGTTTTTAATTTTTATTTTCAGTAAAAATAGAAAATAGATTTAAAAATTATATTTGTTTACTATTTTTTTTTTATTTTTAGAAATTTTTTTCTAAATGTTTAAAAATTTTAGAAACGTTAAAAAAATATTTTTAGTATCATAACAATCATATTTTTGTAATTATTTTAAAATTATTATAATACGTGTTAACAATATTTTACTATTCAAATAAAAAATAAAATTACAATTATATAACTAACAAATAATAAACTAAAAAAATCAAATATATTTTAAAAAATATGAAAAATAAATAATAAATAATTGATTTTAAAAAATAAAAAATATTTTCATCTACCAATCACACTCTTCAACTTTTTTTTTTAATTTTTGAGTTAAATTATTTTAGCACCACAATCGTAAGATTGGACTTGGACAAAGTTTTTTCATGATTTTTTTTTTTGAAAGATAATATTGACTATTAATTCAAATCTTCATCTCAATCGTCTAAATTAAACTCAATCAATTTTTATTGACTTTTAGTTATACTTATTGTTCAATTTTATCTATTTTAATAACAAAATATGAAAAAAAACATTATATTTTTTTAAAAAAAACTTCAAGCTCTAGATCTCCTCTGTCAATCATTTTTTTTTCAAAGTAAAAATAATAATTATATTGAATAGAATGAAAGAAAAAAAAACCTAAAGAGGGTGTAAGAAGATTTAATTTCATAATTTCAAATCCACTAAAGGTTTAAAGACTTAAAAAACTTGAAATCAAATTAGCAGGGGATATAAGAACAAGGTGGTTTTATAAGTGGGAATTCAAGTTAAGGTACCGAAGGGGGGGCACTTGAGGGGGATAATTGCATGCCAACCAATATAATGCCAGATTCATGGCAACGACGTCGTCATGCGTGTTGGGTTTAAAAACTACAGAGTTGACGTGATGAAACACTCACGCTGTCTGAGCAAATGAAATTCTCGAGTTTTTTTGAAGTTTGACTACTTTAATAAATTCCATATCGTCTGACCCACTTAATCAAAGGCCTAATTTCACTTTGTAAATTATTATAAGAAACTCCTTTGATTTATTTTAGTTTTTGAAAAAATTTGATAATTTTTCATTCTAATTCACGTTGATATTTCTGTCAGTTTTATCTTTTATTTTTAATTTAAATATTTTATTATATTTTAAAAATTACAAAATCTGATTTAATAAATGAAGCAATAGAGTTTTTATTCTTCTTTTAATTTAATAAAAAAATTGTAGATATTTATTTATTCTTAAATATAATACTTTTATATAACTATTGTAAATTTGGTTGAAATTTATTATTGAATGAAATTTTTTTCATTTTATGTATAAAAAAATTAATAGCGTAATCAAAATAAAAGTTGGGTCAAGTATAATGGAGGATGATGCTACAAGTTTCCAACCAAGCTACGTTCTCTTTTCTTGCCACTGTCTATCTTCGCGGTTTAAGCGCCACGTACTCGCCACTCCAACCGCCCGCGGCTCTCTCTCTCCTTTCTCAATAAAATAAAATAAGATTAATTAATATATTTATGACGTAATTTTTATTTTAAAAATAGATATACATTTTAAAATTATAAATAAAAAATAAAAAATTATTTCTTCCTTTAATTATTACATTTATGACATTACTTTATCTTTTATATAAAAATATATATACAATTTTTTTAAAAATAAAAAATATGTTTTAATTTAATTTAAATATTTTAATTTTTTTAAAATAAAACAATAAAATAAAATATCACTCTCTCTAATTTTTTAATTTAATATACTCTACTATTAGTTATTACTTTTTAAAATAATTATAAAGTGTTTAAGATTATTAAAATATCAATTTTATTGGATTAAAAATTTAGTTGAAAATTGAAAAGAAAAAAAAATTTAAAAGAGTGATATTTTATTTATTTATTTTATATATTTATTTTTTATAAAATATATTTATAAAGTAGTAGTATATAATTTTTATTATTAAAAAAAATTTATGTACATATTTATAATTGAAGAGAGGACTATATAATAAAAAAATTAATTAAAAGAGGAATGTTTTACTCTTATTTTTAAAAGAAACTAAAGTATAATTTCTTATTAGAAAAAAATATAGTATAACAAAGACATTAACTAAAGAAAGAGAGAGTATTTATTTTTAAGTATTATGTTAAAAAAATAATAATAATATTTTAAAAATATAAAGAAGATTTATATATATTTTTAAAAATAGAAAAAATAATTATGTTTAATGAAAAATACAATGAATGTTTGTATACATTTTTAAAAATAAAAAGGAGATAAGTGTATTCATAAAAAATACAAGAGTTATTAGTGTATATTTTTAAAAATAGAAGAAGGTCAATATATTTAATATAAAACTAAGTGAACTGAAGTGAATATGAAAGTATTTTATTCAATAAAATAAAAATAATTAAAACTAAAATTAAGTTTGAAAAGCAACTAAAGCCTTATTTAAGGTCTTTTTTTATCATCATTTAACATTTTAAACAGTTTAATAGCCTTAAAAAAAAACTTAAAAGAGTCCTCTAACACGTGGATGTATCATATTCTCTATTGGTATTATTTTATATTCTATATTAATATATAAGCATTTGGAGTTCTCTAATTTATTTAATATTTTTAGTAATTACTATTAATGAATTATCTATTTATATCCTAGTTACTTAATTCTAAAAATTATCTATTTATACTTTTTAAAATAAAATAAAAATTAATTGACATAAACATTAATGTGCATTTACCTGCTAATACTATATAAAATTTAATATATTCTATTTAAATAAAATAAATAATGTTTACAATAATTTTATATTATAATTTTCATCTAATATTTAAAATATTTAAAAATATTCAACATGTTTAATTTCATATATTAATGTCCAAAATATTTAAAATTCAAAGTTTGGATTTTAGGTGATTTACCATATAAAACAAAAAAAAGGAATATAATATTTTTAAAATTCTACTTTCATTAATATTTATAAATTTTTAATTCTATTTTTAATAGTAATTATAATTTTACGAAAAAAAATGAAAATTTATAAATATTCTTTTCTAAGAGAGTATAAGATATTGATTGTAACATTTTGTTTTATAACAATTGATAAATTCAAAATTTTCAATAATATGATATATTAATATAATAATAATAATATTTTTATCCCTTTAGGTATTTTTAAATATTGATATATTAAATAGAACATTTGCAAAAAGACAAAAATATACCAAACTCCATATAATTATTACGGTACAACATTCACCAAACGTTTGAATCTTCTGCTGTCCTAAAATTAGGCGACTGGTCATTTAACCAGTCGCGATCCATTCACCAAACATCAATATTGAGTAGCCTGCCCCCCTCAAATTACCTAAACATCCTCGTCGCCTACGTGAGTACGTGCCACTGTCCCCGGCATAAAATTTTTTTAAAAAAAACCGAATTATTAAATAAATTAAAATTAATGGCAAAATAATAATAATAATAAAACTTTTGTTGGGCCTTGGAATTGTCTTCTCATTTCTTTTCATGATTTCATCTCTCGGGGGAGTTTCTGCTTTTCCATATTTATTTGTGATTTTTTAATTTTTTTTCCTCTTTCTTCGTCTTTGACTGGGTGTACTTTTACAGACTTCTATTATCTCTCTCTCTTTTCTCTCTCCTCTGTCTCCTCATCCCGTTTCGGCGAGGCAAGAACCTGCATTGCTCGCCGGGATTCTCTTCGGCAACCTCTGTTGAGCCGTGAACCACTGTCATCGTTCCCGGAATCCGCTTCTTCTGGGTCGAATAACCGGGATTTTTTTTCCTGGTCCAACTGAGTCCATGAGTTGAAGAAGTGCCTGCTTTGACTTGGAATTGTCAATGGAGTTGCTGGGTATTTGAGTTCTTGGAAGAGGAACAGATATGCGAAGCTTTGTGCGTTCGAGAGCGTGAAGAATAGGTGGTTTTTGCTTGAGAGAGAGGGTGAGGTTTCGGTTGGGGAATCTCAAAAGGAAAGATACATCTGCCTGTTTGTGTTCCAATGGGATGATTCAGGATGTGTTATGGGTAACTTGGTTCCAAATTATTATAGGCTAATTCTTACTGAGGATCGATGTATTTTGATGCCTTGTTCTAGTTATAAAATTTCACTGATTATCTTACTCCAAAAAAAAAAAATCAGTGCCTATCTATTACAATGCTCCCAACCGTCGATAAAATAAAAATATCATTAACGTTTCACCAAAAATAAAAAATCATTAACCAATTAAAAGAGTTCCTTAATAATATTAATGAATTGAATTCTTGTTCTCATAGCATGCATTCCTTTCCTATAGCAAATTGCTGAAATTTTTAAATATATTAATTTACTTAAACAAATATTTATTCCTATGCAATTTTTTGGTATCTATCTATGTAATTATTTCATGATAGAGTAAAATAATAAACTAATAATTTGTTCTTTAAATTTATAGACTAACTTAGTTGCAATTCTTAAATTCTTGTAAGTATATGAATTGATACTTAAATATATTAAATCTGTTATATATTAATTCATCTTTGGAGAGATTAATATCTAACGAGTTTAATATTTTTATGAATTAAAAAAAATAACAAATTGATAATTTTATAAATTAATTATGCATTAAAAAAATTTAAAAATAAATTTAGAAATCAAAATTTTAGTTTATTGTTTTATGATATTTAAATTTTATAAATTTGTTATATATTAATTCATCTCGGAGAGATTGATGTTTATTGACGGTAGATATTTTGGGATTAGAACTTGATTGTAGCCTCAAGCCACATAGAATGAGTATTATGAGAGAAATATCATTTGCAAGTATAAGAAGCGAGGAAACCAAGAGATATATATAGCAGAGCATGACTGATGAACACATATCAACGAACAACGACAAAGCAGCACACCCTATTATTATAAAAATACAAGAAGATCAACAAAAACTAAATAAAAATGAAATACAACCAAATAAAGAGTAAAAGAAGAATTCTTCAAGATCTTCAAACACACTATATCTTTTTACATTTTTTGAGAGTATATTCTTTTTTTAAAGAGTTTTCTTATTAGGCTATCAAGTCCATAATTATATAGGTAAAGAGTTAAATATAAATCTTTAAACACTCTATTCAACACTAGAACTCAAAAGATGAATGTCTATACAGTAAGAAAAAAATTGCGATAAACAAATTTAAACTAAAAAAAAAAAAGAAAAAGAAAGAGAAGGGTGTAACTCCCTCCATTATTTCATGTGACAGTCCAGAAGCTGGAGGCAGGGGTGTTCACAAATTTAGTTCGATCAATTTTAGAAATTGAATTAAACCAAACTGATAACAAATATTTTATTAAAAATAAATCTATTTAATTTAGTTCAAGTTTTTAAAATCGAACAAAACCAAAATCAAACCATCATTATCGTTGGGTGATAGCCCCAGAAGCTAGAGGTTTTGTGGCCTGGTTTAGGACAAGAGGTTCCGCGGTGCAAAGCTAATTCTTGGGTGAACAAATTTCTAGCTGAATCCTTTTAATTTTTTTGGACGGGCCATATGACCAACAATTCAATAACAAATGCCCAAGACCCACTTAAGAGACAAAGAGCATTCGGAATCTTCCTATGCCAGCTCACCAGAAATACGAACACAAACAATAGAGCACTGGAAAAAAGAAAAGGAAAGAAAAATCGATCTGCATCTGACCGACCCCTACCATCTTCACCTTTCCCTCGATCCAGCATCTATTTTAGTAAAATCTTTAGGCAATTTGGTGGGGTTAAAGTCCAGATTCTCCTCAGCCTTCCCTGTGATTGAAGTTTGGCCACTGTATGAGCTACCATATTACCCTCTCTAAGGATCCAGATATAGGTGAAGTTATGCCCTTCTTCTTTCGCTCTCTCTATTAACCTTCTTATGTGGCTAACCTTCCAATTCTTAGTCCGTCCATTGCAAGCATCAATCAAAATTTTATATCTGACTCAAAAATTACAGCTCCTATTTGCAGGTTCCTCGCAATTGTAATGGCTTCCTCCATAGCCCTCGCTTCTGCTTCCAGAGCCGAGGGAGCAAGGTAAGTTGTTGATGATCCCGTGAGCAGTCTTTCTTTCGCATCTCTGATCACTACTACCGTGTGACTTCTCAGATCCTCCTTCGAGTAGGCTGCGTCTGTGTTGATCTTCACCCATCCAACTGGAGGTAACTTCCATATATTTATCTTCTCTGTTCTATTTACGGTAAGTGCATGGTTAGCTTGATTTGATTGCATCTGGCTGTGTCTGATATCTGAATACATGTTATTTGTCTTGGTAATCACACTGACTGGGTTAATTCGATGCTGTTCAAATCTCTGTGCATTTCTCTCCTTTCATATGAACCATAAGTAGGAACATTTTGTCAGTTAAATTTGCTCCTTCTACTCCATTTTGTGCGAACTGATCCAGCTTTTTCTCCAACTACTCCTCTATTCTAGTGCTTTACCCTGCATCACTAGGACCTTATAAATTAGAGCCAAACCATGTTGGTCTTGTCCAATTACAGCCAAGAAAAAAATGTTCACTAGTTTCTTTCGTAGTCAAACAGATCGAGCAAAGAGAGTTCTTAGTAAGCTTTATTATGCATAAATTGATAAGTGTTATGAATATTTGACATTGGGCCCTGAATTTTTTTATATTCCAGTTTAGAGTTTTACTTGGCTATCGATGTACCGACTCCATTGTGTGGCCATCATATTTTTTTTTCCTATGGTGGAACTTTTATCCTCCCAGAGAACACCTTCCATAATTTCACATACCTTACAAGCCAGTTGGTCCAGCTGTTATTTTGATTTTTTTTTCAGATGTTTCGAGAGTATACAACTCTAAAAATACCATATGGATGTGATAGAGCGTGACCTCAGGATATATTTAAAAGTTACTAGACGAAAGAAAATGAAAAAAATAAAAAAAATAAAAAGAAAGAAGAATAAATGGTTAAATAATAATTTTTCTTCTTTTTCATTTCGACCCTCTTAAAATTTAGAACTATGGATAATAAAAAATATTTGAAAGTCAGTGAATATTTCTTTATTTTTTTTCCCCTTCATATATTCTTAAAAAAGGGAATGCCTGTCTTTAAGTTTCGCTTTTCTTAAATTCTTCTCTATGTTTTCTGGAAATGGATCCTTTTGGCGCAGCAGAGGATGCAAAGCCGCGTTTTGGTTTTTTACCTTTTTTTAAAAAAAAAATTTATTTTAATAACAGTATATTTATTTTAATTAAATTAAATCATCAAAAAATTTCAAAATTTAAAATTAAAAGAGGAAATATTTATTTTTATATTTAAAAAATATTTTTTTTAATTTAATTGTTTTAAATTTTAATTTTTAAACATTTTAGTTAAAATAATAATGAATTTTTTTATTTTTTGTTTTAAAATAAATAGTTCCTTTGATTTCTTGAAGACATATATATTTTTATTTAATTTTTAAAATATTAATTTATTTTAAAAAATATTTTTAGATTTACTCTATTAATAAATATTTAACATATTTTTTATCTATTATAATTACATAGTTTATGTGAAGATATAATTTAGTTAAATAATCATTTGAATTAGTGAAGATGTAGTTTAATTTAATTTTGGTTTTTTAATTAAATTAAAATAAATTTATTGTTATTAAAATAAATTAAAAATAATAAAATAGAGAAAAAAATATAAAATAACTGTTTTTAGCACATTTTTTTATCTACTATAATTAAGAATTTATATAATTTAAATAAAAATATAATATAATTTAAGGAAGTTCTTATTTTGATTAATTAAACAAATTTATTAAGTTTCTATTGATAAAATTAAGATGAAAATATTTTTAAAGAAAAATATTTCTTTAAGTAAGATTTAAAAAAAATACTTTTATTAAAATAAATAAATAAATAAAGGATAAGAAAACCAAAAATCAGAAAAGGATCCATGTCCATGTTTTCTTCTATTTATATATATTTTAAAAATAGTTCTACTAAAATATTTAATTTATGTCAAAATTAGAAGACACCCAATAATAATAATAATGCCTATTTTCCACGTCAAGAAAATTTAATAATAAAATAATGCCTATTTTCTACCAAAAGCTATTTATCGTGGAATAAGCTCGTACTGACATTTAGATCTCGTTTGGATAGCAGAACTTATAACTTATTAGAGCTTATTTATCAGTATAAGTGCTTTTCTGTTAAAAAAAATAGTGTTTTAATATATTTAAATAAATAACTTATTAATTTTTAATAAGTTAATTTTAACTTATTTCATAAGTTAGTTTTTTAAATTTATTGAAAAAAGCTACTATAGAAGTTTTACAAGTTCAAATTTTATCAAAATTATACTATTCATTTCTCTCCTTCCATTAAAACTATATTCAAATATTTTTAAAAATTTATAAATTTAAAAAGTACTTTTTTAAGTACGTATTTAAACTCTAAATAACTTAATTTAAAAGGCCTTGATCTATAAGCGCTTTTTACATAAAATCTTATTTTATAAACGCTTAAATAAATTGTATACCCAAACTGAGCCTTAATGAGCTAAGGAAGAAGGAAAAAGCTATTCACTGCAAAAAAAGTTTTTTAATTTAATGTGTATGGCTTTGTTTGGTAAAATTAATTTATAAGTTAATTGAAAATTTATAAATTATACATTACTTCAAATAATGTATAACTAATAAATTTTTAATTAATTTAAATTATTTAAATAAATTAATTTATTAAACACTTTTAATTTATTCAAACAAACTAATAAGTTAGTTAAATAAACTATAAGTTAATTTATTAGACTTACCAAACACACTCTATGTTAAAATTAATTATAAATTGAATTTATTTTCATTCAAATTAAAATTTGTCACCAGTTGATATTAAAGAATTGATCTCGTGATAATATACAATATGTGATTTTAGGTATATAATTGCAAAATTTAAATCTTAGTTAAAATTTTAATTAAGTTCAGTTTGGGAGTAATTATTTTTATAGTTTTTTTAATCTCGACATTAAAAGTCTAATTTTGATCAAACTAGAAAAATAATTAATTTTTTTAATTCAAAGATTAAGGATATTTTTAAGTTTTACATAGGCTCAGTTTTCTCTTGTTAACATAATGGATTTAACATTTTAATTTTAAAGTGTTCTCATGATAACTCAATCCATGTTAATAAGAAAAAGAATATTATTTACTCTTTCTAATTAGCATAAGCTAACTCTCGTATGTTTGAATCGAGGATAATCCAGAAGAAAATGAGAGAATCATTGAAACATTCCCTTTGAGAGTTTATGGGGGAGAAGAAAGAATTTTTAAATTACCTTCTGAAATTCTCTCTCTCTCTCTCTCTCTTCTAAATTAAAGTTTCCCTTATTGCTAATTTGGAGAATTTTTTAGGACAAGCTAATAATTAAGGATCATGTTATTCTTTATTTTTAAAACTTTTTATCAATAAAAAAATTAATTATTTTGATAAAAATATATTATTATCAACTTTTGTATAAAATTTTAACGTATAATAGAAAAATAAATTAGGTTGATGGCTTAAAGCTCAAGTGACAACTTTTGAATAAAAAATAAATTATGTCTAACGGTAAGATAATATTTTTAACGTATAATATATTATTAAACATGTTTTATTGATTAACAATAAAAAATCGACGATTATTCACTTAACTTATCATGCACTGTCGATGTATAAAATTGGGGAAGTTTCTTTCAACCAAAATTAAAAAAATATAGTAACTAACCAAAGAAAATTAAAATATAGTGTCTATTATTATGACATATTTATGTTATACATTTAAAATTGGGGCATTATAAGCCAATTACTATTATTATTTTCTATAATAAATAATATTTGAAAATTATAAATAATTTGTGTGTGTATCACTAAATGTATTTAAATAATTTATTTTATTTGCTTTAAGCATGATGAAAAATGAATATTACTTTTGTACGACTTAAACTACATTTCAAAAAAAAAATTAATTTATTGAATGAGATAATTTTAAAATTTAAATACTATTTTAAATATCAATAGCTATCTAATATGAAATATATCAAGCTCTTTAAGATAGTAATAAGATTTCCCAAGGTATGTTTGGTTGGTGAGTTTTCAACTTTTATTTTTAATGAAAATAAAAAATGAGGCGTGTTTATTTATCGTTTTTTATTTTTATTTTTAGAAAAATATTTTTAAAATTTTTCCAAATATTAAAAAAATATTTTCAGAAATTTTAATATCATAGTGCACTATAACGGTAACAATTATTTTGAATTTATTACAACATGTTTGAACTTTGTTTTACTGTTTAAATGAAAAAAAGAAAGATATTAACGATAGATTTAAATCTTCATCATAGTCACCTGCGTTAAAATCAATAAACTTTTAATGACTTTTAGTTATTAGTTGTTACTTATTTTTATTCATTTTAACTACAAAAAATGAAAAGAATTTTGTATTTATTCTATTACGGTTGATTAAGAAAAATCTCAGAGTTAAATGTCCTCTGTGTATCATTTTCTTTTCAAAGTAAAAAAATAACTCTATTGAATAAAATGAAAAGAAAAGAAAAAACCTAAAGAGGGCGTAATTAAAAGGATTTCATTTCATAATCTCAAATCTCCAAAAGATTTGAAGACTTAAGAAACTAGAAATGAAATTAGCAGGGGAACAAGGTGATTTTGTAAGTGGGACTCTAACGATGTATTTGGTTTGTGAAAATAATTTGTATTTATTTTTTATTTTTTATTTTTTATATTTCTAAAAATATGTTTAATTTATATTTATATTTTAATTATATGATTATATTTTCAATTTATTTTTATTTTTATTATTTTTTAATTATATAAATAATAAAATATAGTTTACATAATTTAAAATAATTGTAAAAATACTACAATTTATTATAGTACTGAAAATTTTAAAAATAAACATTTTCTGAATTTTTGAAAATTTTAAAAATATTTTCTAAAAATAAAAACAAAAAGTAATAAATAAACACATTTTTATGATTATTTTTAATTTTTAATGAAATTGAAAATTGAAAATATTGATACCAAACAGACCCTATCATACTAAAGTGTGCGCTTGATGAGCATAATTTCACGCCAACCAAAATAAGGTCTGATACATGGACTTGGTTGTGGATGTTGTATTTAAAAACTATTTTGAAGTTTACAATTCTTGTGAGTTTTTTTTTTCACTCTTGACTATTTTAATAAATTCATATCATCTGGATCACTCATTCAAAGGCTTAATTTTAAAATATCACTTTGAAATTGAAGAAATTTTTTAAAACTAAGACAAGATGATAAAAGGGTTGTTTGATTATATTTTTATAAATTACTTTTTAAAATTATATTTAAAATTTATTTTACAAAATTAAAGTATAAAAAAATTTGTTTGATAAATTATTTCAAAAATATATTGTTCTCTGTATTTTAGAAATAAAAATAATTATTTTTGTTTTTTTACTTTAGAAATAAGTGTTTGAAAAATTTATTTTTAAAATAAAAATAAAAATTTATTTTTAAAATAATTTTCAAACAAGCTCAAAATTACTGTAAACCATACAATGGATGATGGGTGTCTGTCTATAAACTATTCTAAGAAATTCTTTTCATTTTTTTGGGTATATTTAGATAATTTTTACTTTTCGGATTAGTATCAATAGATATTTTAAAAAATATTTTAAAAAATATTTTATAATATTTCAAAAAATATTAAATCAGATTTAATAAATAAATAAAAAATAGTTATCTTGTTACAATATTTAATAATAATTTTTATCTCAAAATTTACAATATCAACAGAATTTTTATTTCTCTTTGAATATAACTATTGTAAATGTGGTGGAAATTCATTATTGAATGAAATTGTTTTTATTTTATCACCATTTAAAACTTAAAACAGTTTAATAGCCCAAAAAAAACTTGAAAGAGTCCTCTAGCACATGGATGTATCATATTCTTCATTGGTATTATTTTAAATTCTATATTGCTGCCAACCTTATCTTTCTCTTTCATGGTGCTATAAACAATTTTCTTATATGTTGTAATCTATTCTAAACTTAATTTTTGATTTCAGAATATCTTCATTTCAGATTAATTTTGGCTTTTTTACATGCACCCAATATCTCAGATCATTGTGATTCAAACTATTTTTACAAGTAGTTGTCTGTATTAGATTTTTGTGTGTCAATAAGCATTATATTTTAGATGGGCAAGAAACTTTCGTCTTTTTTTTTTTAAAAAAAATTGATTTACGGGTAAAAGAGTTCTTGATTCTATTATCTCACTGACAAGACAATATGGTAGTGGTTAAATAAGCTGTGAACCTTATTGATAGTTAGATACGTTATGAGCCTTACTGAATCCACTTCAATTTTACAAAATGCTTAAAATATATGTTAGAGTTTATGATTGATTACCAAAACCAAACTAATATCTAAAAATGAGATTTTACAATAATCAAACTAAAAAGTTGAACCATAACAAGGGCATTTCATTTAGTGCCAGGATTACCAAGCACATTTTTTAAACTTTCGTCTTTTGTGTTGCTTTTGGATTGTCCATTTCCTCCTTTTTTTTTCTTTTTTAATACAAGTGATTGTCCATTTCCAAGAGCATATGACTTATAGTAAATTGGGGGTAGTTAGGTAACGACCATCCTTAAATTTAATAAGATTTTTTTGGGTATTTCAAACATCAGAAAATGTAAAAAATTGTTGAATTTGAATATTAAAAAAATAATCATATAATCGTCCATCGCCATTCCTAGTTTTATTCATTAACTTGTGTGAATTTAATTAATCTATTGCTTGAATTTATTTATATTTATATTATATATATATATATATATATATATATATATATATATAAGAAAGATTTTAAGTTAAATAATGTGTAAACTCAGATAAAACTAAGATATTGAAGTGTAATTAAATTTTAATAAGATGCCTCTCTCTAATTAATTCTTTTTCCACTTAAATTGATATAGTTTTATTTTAAAAAAAAATTGGCCTTCTGAAAGAGAAAAGAAGGAACAAAAAAAGTGTCTGTTTGTTGCCGCTACAAAGTAGAAAGGAAAAAGGGAAAAAAAAAGAAAAGAAGAAAAGGTGGTTCAGAAGCAGGAAAGGGGACACAGCAATACACAAACATGTTAGTTCACCTACCAAATCTGGAATAACAAACTTCAGGAGAAATTACCCGCATGAGAGGGGCACTTCAGTCATTTCAAAGTAGCTGTGCCTTTTAATTTGCTCATTTTAGTCGTAATAAATAAATAAGATAAGGACGTGTGCTTTTTATTTTTATTATCTAAATTCAAACTTTGAAATTAAGATATAATAAAATATATATTTTTTGAATATCAAAATGAGAAATGCGTTATCAAGATTGTTCAAAAAAAATTAATTTTTATCGATGCACAAACTGATATAAGAATATTCTGACTATAAAATTAAAAAAATAAATAAATAAAAAGAATAAGAAAAAAGGTTATTTACTAGCTGAGCATTTTACAATCTCACGTAAGGGAGGATAAAATAAGGATGGTGCTAATAGAGGTGGAGTCACCAGCAAAATCTTTAAAAGTAAAGAAAGGAACATCTTTAATACGTCTACTATAGTGTAGGCTTTGTTTGGATAGAGGAATACTATTTTTTTTCCTAATAATGTCCATGACGTTTTGTTTAGAAATTTATTTTAACATTTTTTTAAATAACATAATTTTTGAATTACTAAAATGAAAAAAATTGAACTTTCAATAATCAAATTAAAAGATTTGTATTTTTTGAAAATATGTGTGTTTTGAGTACTAAAAGAGCAATTCAGAATATATTTAAGCTCAAAATCTCAAAAGGAAGGTGGCAAAATTTATGTGTCCCTAATTTACTAATGTGAATGTCCCTATGGATATCCTTCAACTTTCCGTGTTCCTGCTTTAGCGCTGATATAGAAAAATCGCAACGTCTCGATTTTCAATGACGAAACTTGCTCCCAACCGTTGATAGAATAAAAAAAAATCATCAACGTTTTTCACCCCAAAATAAAAAATAATTAACCAATTAAAAGAGTCTCTTAATAATATTAATAAATTGAATTCTTGTTGTTATAGCATGCATTCCTTTCCTGGAGCAAATTGCTGAAATTTTTAAATATATTAATATAATTAAAAAAATATTTGTTCCTATGTAATTATTTTTGGGATATGCCTGTGTATTTATTTTACGATAGGATAAATTAATAAATTAATAATTTGTTCTTTAAATTTATAGACTGACTTAGTTGTAATTCTTAAATTCTTTTGAGTACATGAATTAATTATTAAAAATAATAAATTAGTTATATATTAGTTTGTCTTTTAAGAGATTAATATTCAACGAATTTAATATTTTTAAAAATTAAAAAAAATTAACATATAATGAGTTAATAATTTTATTAATTAATTGTGCATTCAAAAATTTTAAAAACTAAAACTATATAAATTTATAAATATAGAAATCAAATTGTTAATTAGTTTAATCTTTTATAATATATTTAACATCATTGTTGTTTGTTGATGGTAGATATTTTGGGATTAGACCTTGTTTCTTTAGTCATAGCCTCTCACCACATAGGTTGAGTATTTACGAGAGAAATATCATTTGCAAGCATCAGAAGCGAGGAAACCAAGAGATATAGCAGAGCGTGACTGATGAACGCATATCCTAAGCTCACACATCTAAGAACAAAAAAGCCGAACAACGAAGCAACACACCCTATTACAAAAGTACAAGAAGATCTACAAAAACTTTAATTAAAAAAAAACTAAATAAAAAGTAAAATAAGAATTCTTCAAGATCTTTACCCTATCTGAGAGTATAGATTTTTTTTTTAAGAATCTTTTTATTAGGCTATCAAGTCCATAGTTGTATAGCTGAGAAGTTAAGTGTAAATTTTTAAACACTATTCAACAACCCAACTCTTATAAAGAAGAGAAAAGATTATAGAACGTGAAAAAAAATTCTATAAAAAAAGAAACCAAACTAAATATACCAACTCCATTGTGGGGCTATCAATTTTTTCTTATGGTGGAACTTTTATCCTCCCAAAGAACGCCTTCGATAATTTCATTTACCTTACATGCCATTTGGTTCAGTTGTTATTGGTTTTTTTTTTTCAGATGTTTCGAGAGTATACAATTCTAAATATACCATATGGATGTGATAGAGTGTGACCTTACGATATATTTAAAACTTAGGAGAAGAAAGAAAATGAAAAAAATTTAAAGAAAGAGAAAAAAAGAAGAAAGAAGAATAAATGGCTAAATAATAATTTCTCTTCTTTTTCATTTCGATCCTCTTAAAAGTTAGAAATGAATAATAAAAAAATATTTGAAAGTCAGTGAATACTTCTTTATTTTTTTCCCTTCATATATTCTAAAGAAAGGGAATGCCTATCTTTAAGTTTCACTTTTCTTAAATTCTTCTCTATGTTTTCTTCTATTCAAACATATTTTTAAAATAATTCGACTAAAATATTTAATTTATGTCGAAATTGGATGAATCCCTAACAATAATGCCTATTTTCCACCAAAAAGCTATTTATGGCGGAATAAGCACGTACTGGCGTTTAATGAGCTACGGAAGAAGGAAAAAGCTATTCGCTGCAGAAATTTTTTTTAGTTTGTTGTCTATATCAAAATTAATTATAAATAACATTCCCTTTCCGAGATAATAAATGGACATGAATTATTTCCTACAGGTCATCAGTTGCTGTATTGTATAAATGACTGCCATTTTAGACCTTCGACGTGATCGAAGATGACATCTATTCCCTCATACAATTCGTAAACCTAGCCTATCTTATCTGAATTCCAATATTCCTCTATCAATTAATTAAATAAAATATCAAATTAAATTGAATTTATTTTCATTCAAATTAAAATATGTTACCAATTGATGTTAAAGAATTAATCTCGTGATAATATTCAATATGTGATTTTAGGTATATAATTGCAAAATTTAAATCTTAAAGTTAAAATTTTAATTAAGTTTAACTTGAGAGTAATTATTTTTATAATTTTTTTAATCTCGACATTAATAGTCTAATTTTGATCAAACTAGAAAAATAATTAATTTTTTAATACAAATATTAAGAATATTTTTAAGTTTTACATACTCTAAGTTTTCTCTTGTTAACAGAATTAATGCATTTAACATTTTAATTTTAAAGTATTCTCATGATAACTCAATCCATGTTAGTAAGAAAAATAATATTATTTAATCTTTCTAATTATTATGTTTGAATCGAGAATAATAGACTGGAAAATGAGAGAATCATCGAAACATTCTCTTTGAGAGTTTATGGAGGAGAAGACAGAATTATTAAATTACCTTCTAAAATTCTCCAAACTCCTCTCTCTCTCACTCTCTCTCTCTCTCTCTCTCTCTCTCTCTCTCTCTCTCTTATAAATTAAAGTTTCCCCTTATTGCTAATTTGGAGATTTTTTTAGGACAAGCTAATATTTAAGTATTATGTTATTCTTTATTTTTATAAATAAAAAATATTTTAATTAATTATTTTGATAAAAATAAATTTATAAAAATATATTATTATCAAGTTTTGTATAAATTTTTTAACATATTATAGAAAAATAAATTAGGTTGATGGCTTAAAGCTCGAGTGGCAACTTTTGAATAAAAAATAAATTAAGTCCAACGGTAAGATACTATTATTAACTGTAACATAATATATTATTAAACATGTTTTATCGGCTAACAATAAAAAAATAATATATTAGGACGACGATCATTAACTCAACTCAACTTATCCATATATAAAATTGGGAAAGTTTCTTTCAACCAAAATTAAAAAATATAGTAGTTAACCAAAGAAAATTAAAATATAGTATCTAATATTATGACCAATTTATGTTATACATTTAAAATTGGGCATTATAAGCCAATTACTATTATTATTTTCTATAATAAATAATATTTGAAATTATAAGTAATTTGTGTGTGTATAAATAAATGTATTTAAATAATTTATTTTACTTTATTTACTTTAAGCATGATGAAAAAAGAATATTACTTTGGTACTTAAACCATATTTCAAAACAATTAATTTATTGAATTAGATAATTTTAAAATTGAAATACTATTTTAAATATCAATAGTAATCTAATATGAAATATATCACGCTCTTAAGATAGTAACAACATCTCTGAGGGTATGTTTATTTTTAATGAAAATAAAAAAATAAGGTGTGTTAATTTACTATTTTCTATTTTTATTTTTAGAAAAATATTATTTAAATTTTTAAAAATGTTAAAAAAATATTTTTAAAATTTTTAATACTATAGCTGTAACAATTATTTTAAATTTATTACCACGTGGATGAACATTGTTTTACCGATTAAATAAAAATACAAAAAAAAGATATTAATGACTATTTCAAATCTTCGTCTGTGTCGTCTAAGTTAAAATCAATTAACTTTTAATCACTTTTACTTATTATTTATTACTTATTTTTATCAATTTTAATTATAAAAAATAAAAATAATTTTGTATTTATTCTATTGCCGTTGATTAAGAAAAACCTCGAGCCAAATGTCCTATGTGAATCATTTTCTTTTCAAAGTAAAAAAATAACTCTAATGAATAAAATGAAAAGAAAAAGAAAACCTAAAGAGAGTGTAAAAGGATTTCATTTCGTAATCTCAAATCTCCAAAAGATTTAAAGACTTTAAAAACTAGAAATCAAATTAGCAGGAGAACAAGGTGATTTTGTAAGGCACGCGGATCCTCTGCTGTGTTTGAGGCACGCGTGCTGTGCCTCAAACGCAACAAAATGCAACTTGAGGAGTGTTTAAAAAATAATAATAATAAAGGGACGCGTTTTGTTGCTTCAAACAGAACAGAGGAACCAGGTCTTTTGTAAGAGGGACTCTAACGTTGCGTTTGGTACGCGGAAATAAGCTGGTGGAATGAGAATCTGGATTCCCATTCCATCACCTATTACGTTTGGTTGCCAACATCTGAAAATCGACGGAATGCGATGGTGTAAGGTTAGGTAACGCTTATTACCTCTTAAAAACAAGTGAAACGATCAGAAAAGCAGGAATCGCACGTAAAAATACTTCCCGGGTTTATTTTTTCTTCATTCTCTCTCTCTACATTTTTCTCTCGGCCTCTCTTCTCTCTCGCCATCTTTGCTTCCCTCTCGCCATCACTTTTCTCTCGGCCTTCTGCTTCCCTGTCTCCCTCTCTCGCCTCTCAGCTTCTCTCTCTCTGCCAGCTTCATTCCTCCTGCTTCACACTCACTCTCTCGGGGCGTTTCTGGTGGAGAACGGCGTCGTGTTTCCATTGGAACCAACATCATCCACGACCCCATCGTCTTGTTCCTCGACGAACCCACTTCTGGACTCGACTCCACCAGCACCTTCATGGTCGTCAAGGTGTTGCAGCGAATCGCCCAGAGTGGGAGCATTGTCATCATGTCCATTCAATCATCTCGATTCCTTCGTTGGTTTTCCTCTCTTTTGCATTCGCCACCACAACATTCTGGACGGTGGGTCTCGCCGGTGGCTCGTCCGAATTCTTCTTCTACTTCTTCGCCATCGTGGCATTTTCTGGGCCGGAAACTCCTTCGTGACGTTTCTCTCAGGAATCATTTCGCACGTGATGTTGGGATTCACAGTAGTCGTTGCCATTTTAGCTTACTTTCTTCTATTCAGTGGGTTCTTCATAAGTAGAGACAGAATCCCAAAGTACTGGTTATGGTTTCACTACCTGTCGCTGGTGAAGTACCCATACGAGGGAGTATTACAGAATGAGTTCTACATTCATCCTCTGAAGTGCTTCGTGACAGGGGTCCAGATTTTCGATGAGACGCCGCTAGGAACGGTGAGTTGCTGAAGAGTATGAGTAATACGTTGGGCATGAACATCACAAGCTCAACCTGCGTGCCACAGGAGTGGATATACTGAAGCAGCAGGGAATTACGGAGCTCAGCAAATGGGATTGCCTGTGGGTTACTATCGCTTGGAGATTTTTCTTTAGATTTCTGTTTTTATTTGAGTTTGCTGTATGGAAGCAAGAATAAAAGGACGTAGCTAGACTGCTGCAAGGAGAACTAATGCACTGTGGGCACTGGTCAAAGGTGTTTTTTTTTTTTTTTTTACGGTTCTATCTCTCACTATATATATATATATATATATATTGGTGCTTGTATCTTGATATGGTGGTCAAAGAATAAACATGTTTCGTATTAATTTTTTTCATAAATTACAAACTGCATATTATTGATAAATAAAATAAAAAATAATATTTAAACTATTTTTTAATTTTATTAATATTTTTAATAAAAATAAAATATTTTTGTATTTATATTATTTTTAAATAATTTTTTAAAGCTAAATAATATTATTTTATTATTTTTATATTTCAAATATATTTTTATATTTTTATCAGCTTTTAATTTTATTCCTACGTTATTTAAAGCATATCAAACGTAAGAAAGTAATAGAGATTTCATTTATTTTCATCGCATACCAAACGTAAATTTTTTTTTACAATATTTCATTTCATTTCATTCCATTCTCAATTCTCTTTTGTATTCTTTTCTTTATCATCAACCAAACGATATCTAAGAATGTCTTTGATTTGTAAAAATATTTTTTTTTATTTTTTAAAAATATTTTTTATTTTTTATTTTTTTAAAAATACGTTTAATTGATATTTTTATTTTTATTATTATTTAATTATATAATTATATTTTTAATTTAATTTTTATTTTTATTATTATTATTTTAATTATATAAACAATAAAATATTATTTATATAATTTAAAATAATTATAAAAATACTACAGCTACAATTTATTATAGTGTTAAAACTTTTGAAAATAACTTTTTAACGTTTTAAAATTTTTTTAAATTTTTAAAAATATTTTGTAAAAATAAAAACAAAAATTAATAAATAAATACATTTTTATAATTATTTTTAAATTTTAATGAAATTGAAAATTAAAAATGCTGAAACCAATTAGACCCTATCGTACCAAAGTATGCACTTGACGAAGATAATTTCATGCCAACCAAAATAAGGTCAGAGACATAAACACGTGGTCGAGGATGTTGCGTTTAAAAACTATTTTGGAGTTTGAAATTTTTGTGAGTTTTTTCATGCTTAATTACTTTAATAAATTCATATCGTCTAGCCTACTCATTCAAAGGTCTAATTTCAAAATATTACTTTGAAATTGAAATTTTTTTTTAAAGTTAAGACAGGAAGAAAAAGGGGTTGTTTGATTATATGTTTTTAAATTACTTTTTAAAATTATATTTAAAAATTATTTTACAAAATAAAAGTATAAAAAATATGTTTAATAAATTATTTCAAAAATATATAATTCTTTGTATTTTAGAAACAAGCTTTAGAAGTAAGTGTTTTTAAAATTTATTTTTTAAAAAATTATTTTCAAATAAGCTCAAAAATACTGTAAACCATACAATGGGTAATGGGTGTCTATAAACTATTCTAAGAAATTATTTTCATTTTTTATGGTATATTTAGATAATTTTTACTTCTCGGATTCGTATCAATAGTTATTTTAAAAAATATTTTAATTTAATTATTTTTTAATTTAATTATTTTATAATATTTCAAAAAATATTAAATCTGATTTAATAAATAAATAAAAATAGTTATCTTGTTACAATTATAATAACTTTTATCTCAAAATTTAAAATATCAATAGAATTTTTATTTCTCTTTTTATATAACTATTGTAAATGTGGTTGAAATTCATTATTTAATGAATTTTTATTTTATTTTATCACCATTTAAAACTTAAAACGGTTTAATAGTCTAAAAAAAACTTAAAAGAGTCCTCTAACACATTGATGTATCATATTCTCCATTAGTATTATTTTAAATTTTATATTGCTGCCAATCTTGTCTTTCTCTTTCATGGTGCTATAAACAATTACTTTATTTGTTGTAGTCTATTCTAAACTTTATTTTTGATTTCAGAATATCTTCATTCCAGATTAATTCTGAATTTTTTACATGCACCCAATATCTTATATCATTGTGATTCAAACTATTTTTACAATTAGTTGTCTATATTAAATTTTTGTTGTCAAGAAGCATTATACTTTAGATGAGCAAGAAACTTCGAATGGCTGAATCTCTTTATCATCTTTTTGTTAAAAATTTTGATTTACGGGTAAAAAGAATCTTGATTCTATTGTCTCACTGACAAGACAATATGGTCATGGTTAAATATGATGTGAACTTTATTGATAGTTAGATAAGCTATGAACCTTACTGAACCCACTTTTAATTTTGCAAAAGAAATATATGTCAGAGTTTATGATTGATTACCAAAACCAATCTAATATCTAAGAATGATATTTTACAATAATCAAACTAAATATTTGAACCATAACAAGGGCATTTCATTTAGTGCACATTTTTTAAACTTTCGTCTTTTGTGTTGCTTTTGGATTGTCCATTTCCTCCTTTCTTTTTTTTTTTTTTTTTTTTAACAGGTGATTGTCCATTTCCAAGAGCATATGACATGTAAATTGGGGGTAGTTAGGTAACGGCCTAGCCTTGGTGTTCTTGGATAAGGTTGCAGCCCAAGAGCCTAGGGTAGGGCAGCTGTGTAGGGCTAAAGGCCTCATGTAGGGGAGTGGGCCTAAGCGTTTAGGGCAGGATAACTATATAGAGATTTTGGCTTGTTACACTCAAGTTTCTTTCCAATAAAATAAGGTAAGGGTGAAGTCTTTGGCTCTTAAGGTAGAATGTGTAATTTATAACAAAAATTAAGATGAAAAAATATAATTATCTTTATTAATTTTAATAATTTACAATATTTTGATTAGGAAATACATTAGACTCATATTTCCTCTATAAATATCTTCGAGTGTCTATGCAATGAAATAAAGACAATTAAAATATGTTAATTTGGTGTTGTGAAATAGCACTCTACTTTAGTCCACTTGTTATATAAAATTGGACGTTATGCTATTAAGACTTATAATTTGATAGAAGCATTCATCTAAGTAATTTCTACAAACAGGAACAAATTTTTTTGTACCATCTAATTATTTTTCTAACTTGTAAAATGGAGCAAAAAAATTTGAAATATAAAAACCAACCAAAGTGCTAATTGTCACTCATCTTTTCATTGTTCTCTTTCAATTTTATGTAAGTTTTATTTAAAACACAATTTTAATTCATATCCTACCATAAACATGAAAGATAAATACTATCATTTTCTAAGTCAATTTGTCTTTATTACATGGAAAAATCCAAAGTCTTTTAAGTTGTAATAGCCGTAAAGTTAACGAGAAAGTTCAACTAAAGGAATTTAGAATAAAAGAGATAATTTTGGAAAATGGAGATTTTAATTAAGGAAAATTTGGAATTAAAACAAAGGATTTCAAAAAAAAAATGGAATTAGGACACGGTGAAAATAAGTTATTATTTACATGGATTAAAGAATTATAAAAGAAATGTTAAGAATTTACGTTTCGGGGCAAAAATGCAATTTCTTAAAAGTTTCAGGGTTAAAATATAAATAAGAAAAATTTGCAAGGACATCCCGCTAAAAGTGAAATTTTGCAGAAAGGTCCCCCGAGATATTTTAAGGGCCTCAATCACTCCGGAAGCAATCATTCGCAGATTTTTCCATCTCTCTTCAGAAAAACTCTCCCCGAAAACCCTCTAACTTCTCTCTAAGATTTCTTCGCCTACGGACCTCGGATTTCGACACCACCACCACCAACGGACTCAGGACGAAGAGTTCTTCGAATCCATCTGATTGGTTTCCGGAGAATTGGCCGGAAATTGGTCGGAAAATTGAGGGGAAAAACGGCCAAAAAGGTAACCTCCGAAACTCCTACTTTTAGTTTTCAAACGCAAAAACTAACACCGTAGATCGATCCAGAAGGCACCGAAACCTTTGGATCTCAAATTTCAGGCCGCTCCACCACCGCACGCTCCCCCACGCGCCGAATCTTCCTCGGTGAGTGACTCCCACGCGCAGCTCCTCGGGCGGCGCGTGTAGCGCGTGGCATCCAAACCTCCTCGCGTTGACCTGCGTTGACCGAGCTCCCAGAGGCCAAATTTCGCAAATCCGGAGTCGTTTTCAAGGTTTTCGGACGTTCCGGACTCGATTTTGGGGTTTATTTCACTGAATTCAGATCAGAAAATAGGATTTTAAGGTTGTCCAACTTTGTGCTTCAAAGAGGTGAGTAGATGATTCTTTCTATGGCTTGTTTTTACTCTTCTTGAACTTTACATTGAGAAATGAGTATGATTACATGTTATTTATACTTCCATATGTTCTTGAAATGGTTTGAAAATGTCTGAAATATTTGATATATGATATGTAGTTCAAGAAGAGTTTGATTTTGCAATAAGTTTTGAAACACATTAAGCATGTGATTTTTACACGTATTTTGCATGACATGGCAAAGAAAATATGTTATACATGTGACATTGATTTTATACAGTAATATGTTTGCCTCGGATGTGGGCATTTATACATGATTCCCCTGAATGGGAAGTTTTGACAGATGAATGTACTGAGACTGATAGTCTGTATTACATTGAGAATTTTATACTATAATATATGGCATATACGCATATGATAATTTTTGTGGAGGAATCCTATTGGAAACACTGTCAGCTAACAGCAGGTGATGTTAGCCCTGGTGCGCACCTTGATTGCCTCAGCTAGCAGGGGAGGTGGTGCTAGCCTCGTGTGAGGGCCAACACACGGGAGATTATATGTGAAGGAGAGCGGAATGCCTCCTATATATGGGCGAGATGCCAGTTATATGAGATGTTATTTTGCCTTCCCTTGCTGTGTGCTTGGGAAAGACCCATACAGAGTCCCTTCGCGTGTCCTCTTGAATGGTAGTAGGGCAAACCTCAGCGGGATGCTGAGTTTAGGCAAATCCTATACCACCAAAGTACGGAAGGGGTCAAACTCTTATGGTGGTTCTGATATGGGATCCTTCGAATAATTTAACAGAAATGTTTTGATGCATAGCATAATTTGATTAATGATTTTACAGTATTGAATATGATTTTGAACTTGATATGAGCATTGTTTATACAGTATAGCATACAGTTTGAAAGACCTGATTATGATTTTTGAACAGAGAATATTTGAAAGTGCGGGTCCCATAAGAATGTACTTCTGAACGATATATTTTGATATGATAAGTTTTACTATATGAGTACATCCTTATGTTGACCTGAGAAGTCATAGGAGGTGTTATCTATTCACTGAGTTGTAAAACTCACTACACGTGGTTGACATATTTTTCAGATAAAGACCCAGAACTTGGTCCCGCAGCTACTTGACCGACTAGGTGTCGTGCCTCAGTGGTGAGTCTAACTTGTTTCTAGACTCTCAGTGTATTATATTGTAATATATTTGTACTCTAGTGTTGCTCTGAAAGTCACAGGCAGGATCCTTGTTTCCGCTGTAAACTTGATGTATATAGATTTGGCATGTATAATTATTGGTTTTGTAAACTTGTGAACGTTGAATAATACTTGAATATGTGTTATCGTGAGATCATTTGCACATGCGTAATGAAAAGTTTTTCGGATAGTAACGGTATTCGCGTTCGTAAAGTACGGACGTGACAAGTTGGTATTAGAGCATTAGGTTTTCCTGTGACAATCAGAGCAAGGGATTCTTTAGTAGGACCTTTAGTATCGATATGAGCCGGACATATTTATACTTCAGGTGCTGCTGAGAGAATCTATAGGATATTCACTTCCTTTCCAAGTGTTTTTAAATTCCTTGAGTAAAGTTTGAATACATGTGTCTTAAAGAGGTGTTTTATTCTGTATAGTTAATGATGCCGCCAAGAACTAGAGCGGTCACTAGAGAAGAAGCTGTAGATCGTGCACCCTCTACAGAAGAGTCTGCACAATCTACAATACCAGTACAAAGAGGCCGTGGTAGAGGCCGACCTAGAGGAAGAGGAAGAGGTAGAGGTAGAGGACGTGCACGGGGTTTGAGAACCCCAAGACAAGGAGAACAGACTCCTGTACCTGATAGAGTTCCTGAGGAAAGAGTAGAAACCCCTCAGGAGCCACCTGATCGAAATGCTGATATGATTGCTGGTATCCATAGAAGTTTAGAAACATTGGCTGAATTTATAGTGGAACAGGGTAGAAGGGAAGGCCAGCCAGCAGAACATACTCCTGAAGTGCAAGAACTGGAAAGAACAGCTGACCAAGAGGATAAGCTGAGAGGAATTGAGGTGTCATTACCGCAATTCCTTCAGTTAAAACCTCCGACTTTTTCTGGGTCAGATGTTCAGGAAGACCCACAGATCTTTATTGATGCTGTGGAACGAATTTTCAGAGCCTTGGGGTGCTCTAGTAGAAGATCCGTGGAGTTGGTGTCTTTTCAACTATCTGATGTGGCCCAAGTTTGGTTTGAGACATTTGTACAAGGACGGGCAGCTGTTTTACCACTAATGGAGTGGAACGAATTTAAGGAAGCATTTATGAATCGCTTCCTACCAACAAGTGAAAGAGACAAGAGGGCCAGAGAGTTTGAGGAATTGAAACAAACACCAAACATGTCAGTTTCTGAATATGACATTCGTTTTACCCGATTGTCCAGATATGCACCATACCTGGTCCCAACTGAAAAGGATAGAATTAAGAGGTTTGTTTTGGGATTGATACGCCCATTGTTTAAGTCAGTGGGTCCTCAGATGGATCATTTCTCAACTTATTCAGCAGTTGTGAACTGTGTTAGAATGATGGAAACACGAGAGCAAGCTGACATAGAAAGTCTTAAGAGAAGGAAAAGAGATCGAGATAGTAATGCCCAGACTAGATCTAATCCTATTGTTAGTGGGTCAAGATTTCAAAATCCACAGCGTTTTAATCAAACAGGAGCTGGTAGTTCTAACCAGCCATCGGTTAACATTAATAAGCAGAGAATGTTCCAAAGAGATATGAGACCCCCGAGTCAGCAAGATTCAAGATCAATGCCACTATGTCCATATTGTGGTAGGTCCCATACTGGACAATGTCGCAGAGAAACTGGTGCATGTTTTAAGTGTGGACAAATGGGTCATCTGATGAGGAATTGTCCACAACTGCGAAGTTTTAGTCAAGCAACAGTGCAACCAGCTTTACCCCCTGCATCTGTGCCAGCACGACCTATTCGAGCAGCCTCGGTCCAAGCAAGTAATGTGGGTCCTAGTAGAGGATCAGGAAATCGAGGGCGAGAACCAGCTCGAGTTTTTGCCTTGACACGACAGGATGCTCAGGCCTCAAATGCAGTTATGACAGGTACATTATCAGTATGTTCCCATAAAGCATATGTTCTGTTCGATCCTGGTTCTACTCATTCTTATATATCACCATGCTTTGCTAAGAACTTGGATAGAGATCCTGCTAGCTTGCATTGTTCTTTCATGGTTGCTACTCTTATGGGAGAACTTCTAGTAGTAAATTATGTGTATAAATCATGTGAGATTTCGATAGAAGGCAAGGAGACTCTTATAGATTTGATAGTTCTAAATATGATAGACTTTGACGTGATTTTGGGAATGGATTGGTTGGCATCATGCCATGCCATTCTAGACTGTCATAATAAGGTGATTAAGTTTAATGTACCTGGAGAATCCTCCTTTATGATACAAGGAGATTGTAGTAAGAAGTCTAGTAATTTAATTTCCGCCTTAACAGCTCATAAACTGTTACGAAGAGGGTGTCAGGGATATCTGGCAATAGTCAAGGATGTTGATATGAAGTATACAATTTTAGAGCAAGTTCCAGTAGTTAAAGAATTTCCTGATGTGTTTCCTGAAGAGTTGCCAGGTTTACCACCAGACCGAGATATTGAGTTTAGTATTGACCTTCTCCCTGAAACACAATCAATATCCATACCTCCTTATCGGATGGCACCTGCAGAACTTAAGGAATTGAAGGAACAATTACAAGATTTATTATATAAAGGTTTTATTCGACCCAGTACATCTCCCTGGGGTGCTCCTGTTCTTTTTGTGAAGAAAAAGGATGGATCATTACGTCTATGTATTGATTATAGGCAGTTGAACAAGGTGACTATAAGAAACAAATATCCCTTACCCAGAATAGATGATTTGTTTGATCAGTTACAGGGTGCTCAATGGTTTTCAAAAATTGATTTGAGATCTGGGTATCATCAACTGAAAATAAAGAAGGAAGATATTTCAAAAACTGCTTTTAGGACTCGGTATGGGCACTACGAGTTCTTAGTAATGCCATTTGGTTTAACGAATGCCCCAGATGCATTTATGGATTTAATGAATAGGGTATTTAAACCTTTCCTAAACCAGTTTATTATTGTATTTATCGATGATATTCTGGTGTATTCAAAGAGTTCAGAGGAGCATGAGCGACATTTAAGGATAGCTTTGCAAACCCTAAGAGAACATCAATTGTATGCTAAGTTTTCAAAGTGTGAATTTTGGCTTAGTAATGTTACATTCCTAGGGCATGTGGTTACCAAAGATGGTATTCATGTTGATCCCAAAAAGATAGAAGCAGTACAGCAATGGCCACGCCCCACGACAGTTACAGAGATTCGTAGCTTTCTTGGGTTAGCAGGCTATTATCGTAGATTTGTTAAAGATTTTTCAAAGATAGCTGCTCCTTTGACCAGGTTGACTAGGAAAGGAATAAAATTTGAGTGGTCTGATGCTTGTGAAAAGAGTTTTCAGAAATTAAAGGAGTGCTTAACTACAGCCCCAATCCTTACCATTCCTACGGATACAGGAGATTATGTAGTATACTGTGATGCATCTAGAGTGGGCTTAGGCTGTGTGTTAATGCAAAATGGAAGAGTAGTTGCTTATGCATCTAGACAGTTGAAGACGCATGAACAGAATTATCCCACCCATGATTTAGAGATGGCAGCTGTAGTATTTGCTCTAAAGATTTGGAGACATTACCTGTATGGAAGAACTTGTGAGATTTATACAGATCACAAGAGCCTCAAGTATATTTTTCAACAGAAGGATCTTAATTTGAGGCAAAGAAGATGGATGGAGCTACTGAAAGACTATGACTGTACGATTTTGTATCATCCAGGTAAAGCAAATGTAGTAGCTGATGCTCTAAGCAGAAGGTCAATGGGAAGTTTGGCTCATATAGCAGAGGTGCGACGACCATTGTTATAAGACATCCATAAGTTAGAAAGTAAGGGAATAAGGTTTGAAATAAAAGAACCGGGAATATTATTGGCTCATGTGCAGCTCCAATCTTCCTTAGTTCAGCGAATCAAAGCCGATCAAGACAAGAATGCTAATGTGCTCAAGATTAAGAGTGAAATGAAGGATAGTAAGGATTCTGAATTCTCAGTGGATACTGAAGGGATATTAAGATACGGTAGACGATTGTGTGTTCCAAATGTTCATGATTTGAGAAAACAAGTTTTGGAGGAAGCACATCGATCTACATATACCATACACCCGGGAATGACAAAGATGTACCAAGACATAAAAGAATTGTATTGGTGGGATGGTATGAAGAGGGATATTGCGGAATATGTTTCCCATTGTTTGACGTGCCAGCAGGTAAAAGCTGAACATCAACGACCTGCATGTTTACATCAGCGAATAGAGATACCAGAATGGAAGTGGGAGAGAATTACTATGGATTTTATCACTGGATTACCAAGAACTTCCAAGGGAAATGATTCTATCTGGGTCATTATAGACCGCATGACGAAGTCAGCACACTTTCTGCCTGTGAAAACAACCTACAATGTAGCTCAGTATGCCAGGCTCTATTTAAATGAAATAGTTAGGCTACATGGAGTTCCTATATCAATTATATCTGATCGAGGGCCGCAGTTCACGGCACGATTTTGGAAAGCTTTTCAAGAAGCATTAGGAACGAGATTGGACTTGAGCACAGCTTTCCATCCGCAAACTGATGGTCAGTCTGAGCGTACGATTCAGATTTTAGAAGACATGCTTCGAGCCTGTATTTTTGATTTTGGTGGAAGTTGGGATATGTATTTGCCTTTGGCTGAATTTGCATATAATAATAGCTACCAGACTAGTATACAGATGGCCCCATTTGAAGCTTTGTATGATAGACGGTGCAGATCTCCCATTGGATGGTTCGAAGTGGGCGAGGCTAAACTTATAGGGCCAGATCTTGTACAAGAAGCATTGAACAAGGTAAAGCTAATTAGAGAAAGGCTGCAGGCAGCTCAGAGCAGACATAAGGCATATGTTGACAATAGACGAAGGGAGTTAGAATTTTCAGTGGGTGAACAAGTATTCCTGAAAGTCTCACCCATGAAAGGAGTGATGAGATTTGGAAAGAAAGGGAAGTTAAGCCCTCGGTATATAGGCCCTTTTGAAATATTGGACAGAATAGGTGCAGTGGCATATCGCATAGCTCTGCCACCAGAACTGAATGTTCATCCAGTATTTCATGTGTCTATGTTACGAAAATATTTACCGGATCCTACTCATGTCATTCAACCCCAGGAAATTCAATTAGATAAGAATTTAACCTATGAGGAAAAGCTGATGTCTATTGCTGATCGACAAGTGAAAAAGTTGCGGTCACGAGATATTCCAATGGTTAAGGTGATATGGCAAAATCACACATTTGAGGAAGCTACGTGGGAAAAAGAAGATGACATCCGCGCCCGATATCCGCATTTGTTTGAACAATGAGGTTAGTATCTATCTGCTACTATGGTGATGAAATTCGGGGACCGAATTTCTTTAAGGGAGGAAGAATGTAATAGCCGTAAAGTTAACGAGAAAGTTCAACTAAAGGAATTTAGAATAAAAGAGATAATTTTGGAAAATGGAGATTTTAATTAAGGAAAATTTGGAATTAAAACAAAGGATTTCAAAAAAAAAATGGAATTAGGACACGGTGAAAATAAGTTATTATTTACATGGATTAAAGAATTATAAAAGAAATGTTAAGAATTTACGTTTCGGGGCAAAAATGTAATTTCTTAAAAGTTTCAGGGTTAAAATATAAATAAGAAAAATTTGCAAGGACATCCCGCTAAAAGTGAAATTTTGCAGAAAGGTCCCCCGAGATATTTTAAGGGCCTCAATCACTCCGGAAGCAATCATTCGCAGATTTTTCCATCTCTCTTCAGAAAAACTCTCCCCGAAAACCCTCTAACTTCTCTCTAAGATTTCTTCGCCTACGGACCTCGGATTTCGACACCACCACCACCAACGGACTCAGGACGAAGAGTTCTTCGAATCCATCCGATTGGTTTCTGGAGAATTGGCCGGAAATTGGTCGGAAAATTGAGGGGAAAAACGGCCAAAAAGGTAACCTCCGAAACTCCTACTTTTAGTTTTCAAACGCAAAAACTAACACCGTAGATCGATCCAGAAGGCACCGAAACCTTTGGATCTCAAATTTCAGGCCGCTCCACCACCGCACGCTCCCCCACGCGCCGAATCTTCCTCGGTGAGTGACTCCCACGCGCAGCTCCTCGGGCGGCGCGTGTAGCGCGTGGCATCCGAACCTCCTCGCGTTGACCTGCGTTGACCGAGCTCCCAGAGGCCAAATTTCGCAAATCCGGAGTCGTTTTCAAGGTTTTCGGATGTTCCGGACTCGATTTTGGGGTTTATTTCACTGAATTCAGATCAGAAAATAGGATTTTAAGGTTGTCCAACTTTGTGCTTCAAAGAGGTGAGTAGATGATTCTTTCTATGGCTTGTTTTTACTCTTCTTGAACTTTACATTGAGAAATGAGTATGATTACATGTTATTTATACTTCCATATGTTCTTGAAATGGTTTGAAAATGTCTGAAATATTTGATATATGATATGTAGTTCAAGAAGAGTTTGATTTTGCAATAAGTTTTGAAACACATTAAGCATGTGATTTTTACACGTATTTTGCATGACATGGCAAAGAAAATATGTTATACATGTGACATTGATTTTATACAGTAATATGTTTGCCTCGGATGTGGGCATTTATACATGATTCCCCTGAATGGGAAGTTTTGACAGATGAATGTACTGAGACTGATAGTCTGTATTACATTGAGAATTTTATACTATAATATATGGCATATACGCATATGATAATTTTTGTGGAGGAATCCTATTGGAAACACTGTCAGCTAACAGCAGGTGATGTTAGCCCTGGTGCGCACCTTGATTGCCTCAGCTAGCAGGGGAGGTGGTGCTAGCCTCGTGTGAGGGCCAACACACGGGAGATTATATGTGAAGGAGAGCGGAATGCCTCCTATATATGGGCGAGATGCCAGTTATATGAGATGTTATTTTGCCTTCCCTTGCTGTGTGCTTGGGAAAGACCCATACAGAGTCCCTTCGCGTGTCCTCTTGAATGGTAGTAGGGAAAACCTCAGCGGGATGCTGAGTTTAGGCAAATCCTATACCACCAAAGTACGGAAGGGGTCAAACTCTTATGGTGGTTCTGATATGGGATCCTTCGAATAATTTAACAGAAATGTTTTGATGCATAGCATAATTTGATTAATGATTTTACAGTATTGAATATGATTTTGAACTTGATATGAGCATTGTTTATACAGTATAGCATACAGTTTGAAAGACCTGATTATGATTTTTGAACAGAGAATATTTGAAAGTGCGGGTCCCATAAGAATGTACTTCTGAACGATATATTTTGATATGATAAGTTTTACTATATGAGTACATCCTTATGTTGACCTGAGAAGTCATAGGAGGTGTTATCTATTCACTGAGTTGTAAAACTCACTACACGTGGTTGACATATTTTTCAGATAAAGACCCAGAACTTGGTCCCGCAGCTACTTGACCGACTAGGTGTCGTGCCTCAGTGGTGAGTCTAACTTGTTTCTAGGCTCTCAGTGTATTATATTGTAATATATTTGTACTCTAGTGTTGCTCTGAAAGTCACAGGCAGGATCCTTGTTTCCGCTGTAAACTTGATGTATATAGATTTGGCATGTATAATTATTGGTTTTGTAAACTTGTGAACGTTGAATAATACTTGAATATGTGTTATCGTGAGATCATTTGCACATGCGTAATGAAAAGTTTTTCGGATAGTAACGGTATTCGCGTTCGTAAAGTACGGACGTGACATAAGTCTTCTTACAATTTTAGTATACACTGATAGATACTCAAGTCATAATCTGTTTGTCTATACAAAAATTATATTTGTTAAAAATTATTTTTATATTTACTATTTGGCATTAATATTGTTCAATTATAGGCCCACAATGTGCAATATAAATTCGACAATAAATTCTTGATCCTTGATGTCTCAACGAAAACTTTTGTCTTAATTTATTACTTGAAAAAGTCTAAAGTCATCTCTAAGTTAAGGTGGACGTACAATAAATAAAATGGAAAATAATAATCTTATGCCTTTGATTGGTTTTTTAATCCCTAAAATGGGATGAAAAATTTTGAACACAAAATGATGCGTGTGCTAACTATTTTTTCAATTTAAAGGCTAACTTTAATTTTTATTAGGCAACACACAACAATCATGAATTGTCTAAAAATGTGTGCACAATAACCAATCTAATCAGCTATCATGTTTCGTTTATTAGAAATTATTATACTTTTTTTAAGTTGATTAATTTTAATAATTGATCTTCTAATATATCCATTTAATGCAATTATCTCTCTACAGTTTAAATTAAATTTTAATGCTAACGTTTATTCACATACCTTTCTTATTAAGAAAATTGCAAAATTAATGGAGTAATAAGTAATGAAAGGGTTTATATTAATTAATTGGGCATTTGATTGATATATTTGATTGGTTTTCTAATCCCTAAAATGGGGTGGAAAATTTTGATCACAAAAAAAAAAAAGATATGCTTGCTGTCTATTTTTTTGGGTTAAACTGCTAACTTTAATTTTTATCAAGTAGACATATAGTAATCATGAATTGTTACTCTTCTTTTTCTACAAACAGGAACAAGATGCTTTAGACTATCTAATTATTTTTTTAACTTGTAAAATAGATTAAAAAATTTGGAATATAAAAACCAACCAAAATGCTAATTGTTACTCTTATTTTTCAATTCTAAGTAAGTTTTATATATTTAGAATACAAAAAATCTGATTCATACGTTACGTTGAGCATGGACACCCAAAATTTTAGAGTTAGCTTAGTAGGTAAGAGAAGATGACATCCTTCCTAATTAATATAGGTTCAATTATTTTAGAAAATATTTAGCTAAAGAAGCATGTTGGAGAGGAATTTACAAAATTCAACATTTCAAAAGTTAAGAAAATAAAATTATTTTGTACAAATTTTTAAATAATAAAATTATTTTTATGCTTATTTGTCAATTTAACATAATATCATCGCCACCGCTATTGCTTTGCCATGAGTGCTGCCAATAATATTATAAAAATTTTAATATATGAATTATTACTTCACCTACACTTTTAATTGAAATTTTTCTTTCCTTTTTTAGAAAATAAAAGAATTATTTACCCCTTATAATAGGTTGAATTATTATGCAAAATCCATATTTATTAAAAATTGTTTTTATATTTACTATTTAACATCAATATTGTAAAAAAAATATGTTGGATATTTACGCTACATGAGTATCACAAACACTTTAATAGAAGTCATAATATCTTTCTTTATTAATATAATATCGATTCTTTTAGAGAATACTCTAAAATTAAAATTTTAAGTACATCCAATCGATTTAGAGAAAGGAGTCTTTAAGATCATCTGAAATGAACACTTAATCCTTACTCAAATTTTTTTATAGAAATATAATAATCTTACTCAAGGAAAATCTTACATGAAGGAACTATATAGCATAGCTAAATTCTATACCATGCACTGAATACTTGAAAACTTTGCTCATTTATCTTCAAAATTTTATCACTTTGATCTCTCAATTTCTTCACGAAAGTTCAAATTTGTTGAAGTGACATTTTCTATAGCTAGCTTTATGTTTTTGCTTTTTATTGTAAAATTCTACGAGTCATCCTTCAACTATAGGTCCACAATGAGTAATAACTTTATGCCTTTGATTGGTTTTTTAACCCGTAAAATAGTTCAAATTTCTTCACTTTGATTGGTTTTTTATTGTAAAATATAAATTTTACAATAGATTCTTGATCCCTCACTTCTCAAAAGAAAATTTTGTCTTAATTTATTACTTGGAAAAGTTCAAAGTCATCCTTTTAAGTCAAGGTAGATATACAATAAATGGAATGAAAAATAATAACTTTATGCCTTTGATTGGTTTTTTAACCCGTAAAATGGGATAGAATATTTTGAAAAGAAAATGATGTGTGGGCTAACTATTTATTTAGGTTAACTGCTACCTTTAATTTTGACTAAGCAGATATACAATAATCATGAATTTTCTAAAAATATGTTTATATAATAGCGAACTTAATCAACTATCATGTTTTGTTTTTTTTAAAGTATTATATTTTCAATTGTAATTTTTCTCAAATTAATTAATTTTAATAATTGATCTTCCAATATATCCATTTAATACAATTGTCTCCTTAAAATTTAAATTAGATATTAGAACTAACGTTAATTATATAAAGTTACCCAAATACTTTTCTCATTAAAAAAATTTCAAAATTAATGGCGTAATAAGTAATGAGACAGTTTTTATTAATTAATTTAATATATTTTTCTTACATAAATATATTTTTGTCAAAATAATATTATTTTTATTCTATCGATTGCTTACTAAACACAAGTTATAATTATGTTATATAATAAAAATATATTATATATTAATGTAACAAACACATAATAATATAAAAACTTATAAGATGAATAACTTATGTTATATTATCCCGTTATCATTATTTGATCAGATCTAATTCTATATAGTGCATCAAATAAAGCTTTAAGCCCGTTAAGACCCCATATAGTATATTGTATAGAATTAGATAAGATAATATAAATTAATACAATTAAGTGTTATATATTGTTCGGTACAAATACAGGAATTATTTACCGTTTATAATAGGTTTAATTTTCATCTAATTTTAACTGGATTGTATATATTTCAGTTTCCTCAACCCAGTACTTGTGTTTCTAATTTCATTTTCTGGATTGTATATACTTTCAGTTTCCTCAAACTAGTACTTGTGTTTGTAATTTCATTTTCAATTACAACAAGAAATTAAAATAAAATGTGTGTCCTTTAATTATATATATATATATATATATATATATATATATACATATATACATATATATATATATATATATACATATATATATATATATATATACATATCTCTCTGATGAAGTGGTCATCATGCTATTAAGACATACTTTGATAGAAACATTTGCGAAAGAAAGTCCTACATCCATTTCACATTAACTAACCTAATGGACATGGAAACCCAGCCTTTTCCAAGTCTATAGACTTTTCCTTGCTCTTTTGTTTTTATGATCCTGAAGTCCATGCAGGGCATTAGACATATAAATCTTATTGGTTTATAAAAAGAAAGTGTGTGTGAATGAGAAAGAAATCATCTTCCTTTGTAGAAGAATCAAATTATTATATATATATTTTATTCCTACATTCTACCAAACTAAAAAGACTCGAAAATTTTGTTGACTTATCTTTCAACGCTTTGGTTTTCCACCTTGGTGTCTCCAGTAAAAGTGGTCCCAAGTCTTAAGTGACATTTTCAAAGGAAGCACCATCGTTCAACACTTAAAAGCTTTATGGAAGGATATGTTTAAATGGAGAAAAATGTAACAGATGAAAAATTCACATGACTTAATTCAAAATGCTTTATTATTCTTTCACAACAGCATAATTGTATTTTAAAATTTTGTTTTAGTCTTTTAATTTTATTAGAATAAAATATTTTTCTGTTAATGCATACGTAATAGGAAAGTTGGCATTTCGTACACTTACAGACATTTCTTCTTCCTCTTTTCTTTTCTCTCTCTCTCTCTCATCCTATCTTTTTCTTCTGAAAACTCTGCAGATATCGAGCCACACAAAATGTTACCTGTGCTACTATCACAGAAGATTTAATAAAATTAACAGAAAAAGATTTAAGTCATCATTTTTTAAAAAGTCAAGAAATTTCAAAAATTTTATTTTAAGACAACAAAACAAAATTTAAAATTATGTTAAGGGACTCTACAAAATGAAACCCAAATTATTAAGTAAAATGTTATGTCCTTACTAATTGAGATAACATTCCGCATATGAATTTGTTAGAAGCATTTGTGTAAGCAGTCTCTACAAATAGGAGCAAGATGTGACGAACCAATTTGATTAATTTTCTAATTTTTCAAATGGGTTACAAAATATGGAATATAGGAATTAATCCGCTAATTGTCACTCTTCTTGGTTCTCTTTCCTTTTCTAAGCTTTTTATTTAGAACACAAATATGTCTTTTATGCATATCTCACCAAAGATAACATTGCCACTTTCTTTTTAGTTCATAAGAGTATTTTTATTCTTTTTTTACGTAAGACTAATTTTGTGGTTGCAAAAAGCAACCCCTGATGGAAGATCAAAAACCACTATCGCAAAAAAAAAAAATGGTCAAATTTGTACACAAAAGACTAGGAAGCTGCAATTTGGATGGAATGAACACTACAAGCCATTACTAGCCCAAACAAAGAGAAACCCTAGTAGCACAAAACGATGACTAGTAGCACGAGACAACAAGAGGAGAGATTTCTCAATCTTACTTACCAATAAGTACAAGCTTGTGGATAATGACACTACCACTTTTTTAGTTTATAGATTTTGTCATATTTTATTACTAAGAAAAGTCTAAAGTCATCCTTTTAAGTCAATGTATATATTCAATAAATGTGATAAAAAATGATAATCTTATACCCTTGATTGTTTTTCTATCCCCTAAAATGGGATGAAAAATTTTAAACAGAGAACGACATGCATGCTAACTATTTTTTTAGGTCACCAGCTAATTTTGATTTTCATTAATTAGACATACAATAACTATGATTATCTTTTTTTTTTTAATATAGAAACCAATCAGATTGTTAATTGTCACTTTTCTTTTTATGATTATTTTTCAGTTCTACATAAGGTTTAAAACACAAAAAGTTTGATTCTTATTCTATATTGAACATGAAAAACTTTGCTTTTATTACATGGAAAAGTCTATAGTCAACTTTCTACAAGTCATAGGCACGACGACCAATATAAATAACATATTTGTAAAAGGACTTTTTGTTTTCTTCACTGCAAAATTCTACAAGTCATCCTTCAAGTATACCCCACAAGAGCAATTATAAATTCTACAATCGATTATTGATCCCTCACATCTCGAGAAAAAAAAAAATTATCATAAGAAAAGTTGTGAATCATATTGTACTCTCTGCTTGTTTTGCTTTTAAAGTGTTTGTATTGAAAGTATTCCATATGAGAAAACTTAGAATGAAAGGCTCTTTTGTGAAGTTTTTCTATGCAGCACTAATGTTGTTTTTGTTTCATATAAGATCCAATTGGGCCACTAAGGATGTAGAAGTGAAGTGCATTGAGAGGGAGAAGAAAGCACTGCTCATGTTCAAACAAGGCATCCGACATGACTTCGGTGGTATGTTGTCTTCTTGGAGAGCCGATGAAAATGGAGATTGCTGCAATTGGAGAGGAGTTCGTTGTAGCAATGAAACAGGTCATGTTCAAATCCTTAATCTTCGAGGTTCGTATGATCCAGAATATTATTTGACGGGAATAATTAATATTTCTTTACTGATTGAGCTGCATGATATGAAACATTTGGACCTTAGTTACAATACTTTCGATGGAAGTGAGATCCCAGAAGTCATGGGCTCCATCAACAACTTGAGATATCTCAACCTCTCTTATTCTGATTTTGGGGGAAATATTCCTTCTCAACTAGGGAGGCTTTTAAATCTGCAATATCTTGATTTGAGTTTCAATTATTTATATGGACCTATCCCTCGTCAATTTGGAAATCTCTCAAAGTTGCAATATCTTAATCTTGGAGAAAATTCTCTTGTTGGAGTGATCCCTTATTCGCTTGGGAATCTTTCCATGTTGCATTCTCTTGAGCTTGGTTACAATTTTGATCTCAAAATGTGCGACCAAAATAATTATGATGCTGAGTGGCTATCTAATCTCTCCTTATTAATAAATCTTGACTTGAGTACAGTGAATGACCTTGGCTATGGCTATTCTGATCATTGGCTACATTTGATTGGTAAGCTTTTTCCAAAACTAAGAGAATTGCGTCTCCGGGATTGTGGTCTCTCCTTGTCTCATTCTCTTTCAAACTTTTTCACTTCACTTGTCATTCTTGATCTCTCTTATAATAACTTGACTTCTGCAATGTTCCAATGGACCTCCAATTTAACTAACTCTAACCTTCGAGAGTTGTATCTTAAAAATTGTAGCCTTTCATCAAATAATCTTATTTTTTCATCTTCCTCTTTCAATTTTTCTTCTCTTGTCATCCTTGATCTCTCCTCCAATCAGCTGACATCACTAACAATATTCCATTGGATTTCAAACTTCACCTTTAATCTTCATGAACTTCACCTTTCTTATAACTTGCCAGAAGGTCCTATTCCAGATGGTTTTGGCAACACAATGAACTCTCTTCAACTTCTTGATCTCTCCAATAACAAGTTGCAAGGAAGAATTCCATTGTCATTAGGGAACATATCCACATCGCAGACATTATCCCTTTCCTATAACAACTTGAGTGGGGAGCTTTCAACTTTCAATCTTAACTCTTCATGTGGCAATGGAAAAGCATTAAGAAGTTTGTATTTATCCAACAATCGAATCTCAGGCATGTTACCCGACCTTGCTATTTTCTCATCTTTGGAAGAATTAGATCTTTCAAATAATCAATTAGTTGGAGAAATACCTGAAAGCATTGGATCGCTATCTAAGTTGAATTATTTGGGACTGAGTGGAAATCATTTGAAAGGCGTGATTACTGAATCCCATTTCACTAATCTCTCCAATTTGATGAAATTACACTTAGATGACAACTCATTGGCTCTAGAAGTTAGCACCACTTGGGTTCCTCCTTTCCAATTACAATCTTTGGTATTAACATCTTGTATGTTGGGTCCTAATTTTCCAAATTGGCTTCAGACTCAAAAATATTTAGAAAACCTCGATATATCTAATGCTAGAATTTCAGATTTTGTACCAGAGTGGTTTTGGTCCATATCAGAAAATATGCTGTTAATGAATATCTCATACAATCATTTTGCTAGTACAATTCCAAACTTAGCGCTCAAGCTTAATTACATGCCAAAAATATTTATGACCTCAAATAACTTTGAAGGTGCAATTCCATCATTTTTGTTACAAGCATCAGCGCTTCATCTTTCCAACAATAAATTCTCAGATTTGATTCCATTTCTATGTGACAAAACTAAAGATGAGAACTTAGGCATTTTGGACCTATCAAACAATCTATTAACTGGCCACCTTCCTGATTGTTGGAGCAATATAAGCTCATTAACATATGTTGATTTGAGCAATAATAACTTGTCAGGAGAGATCCCACCCTCCATGGGAAGCCTTGTGAATATGGAGGCTTTGAGTTTACGAAACAATAGTTTGATGGGAGAAATTCCTTTCTCTTTGATGAATTGCACCAAGTTATTACTGTTAGACCTGTCAGAGAATAAGTTGATAGGACAAATACCTTTATGGATTGGGAGATATCTTAGACAATTAAAAATTTTAAGCTTACGGATGAATCGATTTTCTAGTGGTATACCTTTGCAGCTTTGCCATCTAGCACAAATTCAACTTTTGGATCTCTCTCGGAATAATTTATCCAAAGGAATACCAGCATGTCTGAAGAATTTCACTGTTATGGCTCAAACTAGTATTATCCCAGCTGAAATGAGTTACCATACATATGTATGCAATTCAACAATCTGTAATTTCGATATGTTTAATTTCTATGTAACATTGACGTGGAAAGGTGTAGATGACTTGATCAAGAGTCCGGAATCGCATTTCAAAAGCATTGATCTCTCAAGCAATACTTTAACAGGAGAGATACCCACAGAACTTGTGTTTTTATATGGATTGGTTTCTTTGAATTTATCAAGAAACAATTTGAGTGGAAAAATCTCTTCTGAGATTGGGAATTTAGCATCGCTGGAATTCATAGATTTGTCAATAAATCAATTATCAGGCACAATTCCTTCAAGTCTAACTCATATTGATCGTCTCACATCATTAGACTTGTCAAACAATAATCTCTTGGGAAAAATCCCTACTGGAACATAGTTGCAGAGTTTTAACGCCTCTTCCTATAAAGAAAATCTGGATCTTTGTGGAATGCCACTTGACAATAAGTGCCCAGAAAATGAACCACCTTCACCTCAAGTATTTGAAGAGGAAGATGATGACTCACTTTTGTCTCAAGAATTTTATATGAGTTTGGGACTAGGATTTGCTGTTGGATTCTGGGCATTCTTAGGCCCAATACTGTTCAACCATTCCTGGAGACATACCTACTACAAGTTGGTGAACAAAGTCTTGGACAATGTCAAGGTCAAGGTTGCAATTTATGTGGCTAGGTGCCGAAGGATCAGAGACTAGAAAGGTAATATTTAACTATTTCTCGAGATTCTTTTTACTTTCAAGTTCTCCATTAACATTGATGCTTTACAAGCTCCTCTATTTCTTGCAGGATATGTTATTCCTTTGGTGTAAGATTGATGCAACTTCTGCTATTAAACTACACTCTATTTGAACCTCGACAATAATGTGATCCAAGTAACAGCGGTTTGCCAGAGCAATAATTAACCCTATGCTATGCTTTATAGTGTAATGTACATAATTATAATTAGTATTTCTATCTTGTCTATTGTAATTTAGAGGATATGATTTCATCAATAATGACATCGTTTTCTATAAATAACTACCTTATAAATTACATGATATGGTAAGTTTATATGGACATTTTATTATTTGAATGAATGTTTTTAATGGATTGAAAAAGATATGGTAAGTTTGGAAGTATTTTGAGGTTCTTTCGATTTGGAACAAAAACGTCTCAAAGCTCTCAAATTCTCCACCCAGGATTTAGTGAATTCCAGTAGTGAACAAAGACAGAGTCTTCCTACTCATTTCCAATGAAATGCTCAAATTGTCTGCTTTTTTTGGCAAAAAGGCCCAGGAAGCCTCTTTTACACGGGAACAACGTTCCTCAACGCCTAAGGATCTGGCAACTACACCAAGATCATAAATGGAATGCTTAGCCTTCAATATCTGGTTCTTGTTGACTAAAACACAGGTAGAAGTTGTAAGTATACCGCTGATAGCTTAATTCTTGTAAATATTGAATTATAGTAAAGAAACTCTCAAGCATTAGCTTGGGAAGAGGATGTAGGCTCAAATTTTGAGACCGAACTGCCTCTTCTCAATACCTTAACTCCTTTGTTATTTTGCAACATATATGCCTTGATTTTCTTATTTGATTGAAAAGGTTTTCTGAAGGCTTTCTGGAGTGTGTTCAAACTGACTTTTAAATATTTCAATTTTTGTAAGTTTTCAATGATTTAAGGAACCAAATCACTTCCTTTTAATATAACAAATACTTTAACAGTTTACATTATATTTCTTATGAAAAAATCACAAAAGGAAAATTTAAGTATCCTCCTAAGAAGAAAGTAATGCAAAGGAACAAAAATAGAAAATAAAAATAGAAACTCAAACATGCTGCAAAGCTGTCCAATCTCTCTACATATCTCAAAAACAAATACTCTTAAAAAAATTAAAAATAAAAAACAAAAATGGCCATGAGCGGAACAGCAAAGAGAGGCCGGAAAGTTATTCTATCCCATGAGGTATCTAAAGCCAAAGCGACACCCCTTAAGATTCGAGCATTCCTTTCCACCCAAATATTCCAAATCACATCAAAAATTGCGCAATTCCACAAATCTTTACCCTTCTTTTTCTAAACAAAACCTTCAAACCGTACAAGGAGAAACTTCTCTGAATCTCTTGGCAAACCCAATTCTCACCACATATCCCACACAACTCATCCCACAAATAGACAGCCACTGTGCAGTGTAAAAATAAATGAGCACCATGTTCTGCACTAGACATGTACATAACATAAATATTAGGAGACAAGGTTGTATTAGGCCTACCAATCTGTCACAAATCATTTGTGTTAGTTCAATTATTGGTATTTTAGAACATCCAAAATTCATGACAATCTAAATGTAACCTGTACTATATATACTTGAACCTACGGCTTATTAGATATGCATAGTGGGGGAAAATATTTCTAGTATTTCTTTAGTATTAAAAAGTTAAGTACCACTGTCATAAATTAATATTTTGATAAAAAGCTTCTTCTTTTTTTCCTAATCCAACTTACCCATAATGCAAAAATAAGTTATATGACAAAATATAAATAGCAGTAGTACCTACATTTCAGCAGAGAGTACCAAAAAGATCCCAGTGGAGTGGAGGGTATAAAGAAAATTTAGTTTGAAGCTACAAGCGGATTTTTTTTTCCTTGCACAGGCAACCTAAAAGTAATAAATTAGTTCTGCAATAGCCAAACCTTAAAACCTAGAAAATAATCTGAATATAGCATGATACATGGATAGAAGGCAGTCTGTAGCTACAGATTTAGTTACAGGTACTACCCAGTCAGATTTACTTGCTCTTGTTTGTTCAGTCCTCAAGTCCCATCTCTATAGCAGCTTAGTAAACTACCTATAAAGCCAGTTTTCCTTGTCTGCATTAACTGATATTATTATTATTTTTACCCAGCAAAAAAATTACAATATTGGATGAAATTATCCTCATTAATAACATAAGTATATAAATACTTCTCACAATATCAATCCAAACACAAATTAAATTATATATTTTAGACCATACCTATTACCTACGATAGTAAAATTGTTTAATAAACTGTTTCTTATTTATTTAGTTTATTTTTTTGAAATCAAACTTGTGTGATAAACAAATAATTGTGGTTTATGGATAATTAATTAAAAATAATAATAAGTTCAAATTTATGCTCATTGTATATAAATTGACTTACTGAGAAGTTGAATTTTTTCATGTTTGATTGTCTATCTCTTATTTATCAAATAAAATAACACGCATTTTTAAAATAACACCCATTAAATTATAGTATTGAAAATATTAAATTTATTGTATATTAATTTTTATAAAAATAAATATATAATAAATATAATATCTTTTAAAGATTAATAAAATAATTAACATACAACGAACTAAATTTGGGTGACAATTTTTATGCTATGGGGTCATAGGTAAGGGTTAGGAGGAGTTCAGCGCCTGTGATACAAAATTTTATGATATCTCAAATACTATAATATAAAGTACGGCCATTTAAAACTACCTCATATGGTTGGAAGGAAAAGATTTGGATATATAGTTGTAGGCTTGACTCTTCTTATGTACAAAAAAAATATAAAATACAATGTTATTTAAAATTATTGTATTTAGTTTGACTATTAGAAACTGTTATAAAAATAATATAATTAGTATTTTAAATAAGTTAACAAAGTTAAAAGATATGATATAAAATTCTCATAGTTTTAAAGTAGTATACCAAGTGATGTCAAGATGTTATTTTAAATTGTCACTCTATTATTACATATGAACATATTTTAGAGTTATAAATGTCTCATAATATAATCTGTGACGGTGTATATTTTTTAAATTACTTTATTTGTTTTAATAATTTAAAAAGAAGAAGAAGGAACATAGAGGGGTAAAATCTCTTACCTCCCCTCATTTTCTTCTCCTCTGAAAATAAATAGATTTAAAAAAAAATTATGAGTTGGTGAAAAGACAAAAATGTCCTCACTAAATTTTTTTAATATCTAAATTATTTATTTTTTTCTCTTTTTTGTTTCATATTTTTTAAAATTAAAAAAATATAATAATTATTTTATTTTATTTTTCTCCTTTTTGTTAAACCAAATATTTCTTAAGCGTTTTTTTTTCTTTGGTTTTTATGCAAGACGTGCCTATGCCTATTTGCTATGCAATTTAATTCAAACATTTTGCCTTTTGGTTAAATGAAGTAATTATATATAGGTTGTTTGAAAAGAAATTATAGTCACAGTACGGTTTTGAGAGGGAGTGTGGTATTTTAAAATATAGATAATTAATACTCAACGAATTGGGGATGAAAATTTGGGCGGCTATTTTAGATGTCCAATTATATTGACTAATATAAATTATAACTATCCGACATTTGATTAATAACTTTATTTCAAACTTGAATTTTATAAAATATGAATTTTTTTTATATGAGAGATAATTTACTTCAAAAAACTAATAAAAAAATTAGATTGTAATAAAAAATAAAAACACTAAAATACACTTTAATTTTTTAAGTCAACAAGAAAAATATAATAAAATAAATTTTATCATCACGACGTTATTTAAATTAAAATTTTCAATACTTTATTAAAATTTTAAATAAAATTTAGTTTAAATTTTTATATTATTAATTATTTATTTATAATATTTTAAAATAATTTTTTATATTAAAATAATATTATTTTAATAATTTTATTTGCTAATTGTATTTTTGTTATTTATTTTTTTTTTATTAAAATTTTACATTATTTATGAGATACTAGACGTTAAAAAATAATAGTAATTTTATTTTTTTATGTCATATTAATATAATTTTAATTATAATATTTTATTTTATTTTATTTTATTTTCTATTTTTTTTTTGCAAACAACCAAATGGATCTAAGATATTGAAGTTTAATTAAATTTTAATTCGATGCTTCTAATTAATTTTTTTTCACTCAAATTAATATAGTTTAATTTTTTTAAAAAAATGGACGTGTGAAAAAAAGAAAAAAGAAAAAGAAGGTGGCTCAGAAGCAGCAACTGGGAAACAGCAATACACAAACATGGTGGTTCACCTACCAAATCTGAAATAACAAACTTCAGTAGAAATTACCCGGATGAGAAGGGGCACTCCTGTCATTTCAACGGAGCTCATTTTAGTAGTAATAAATAAATAAGATAAGGAGGTGTGCTTTTTATTTTTATTATCCAAATTCAAAGATCTAATAAAATTTATATTTTTTGAAATGTATCGAGTCAAAATGAGGAGTGCATTATCAAGGTTTAATTTTTATCGATGCATATAAGAATACTCTTATTATATATATAATCAAACTTTTAGTTTATTTATTGTTTTATGATATATTAACATGATTGTTGTTTATTGATGGTAAGATATTTTGGGATTAGAACTTTTTTCTAGCTTCACACCACATAGGTTGAGCATTTTGAGAGAAATATCATTTGCAAGCATAAGAAGCGATCGAGGAAACCAAAAGATATATATAGCAGCAGAGCATGATTGATGAACACACATTAACGAACAACAAAGCAGCACACCCCACTATAAAAATACAACAAGATCAACAAAAACTAAATAAACAAGAAATACAACTAAATAAAGAGTAAAAGAAGAATTCTTCAAGATCTTCAGACACACCATATCTCTTTACGCTTTCCGAGAGTATAGTTTTTTTGTTTTGTTAAAGAGTCTTTTATGAGACTATCAAGTTCATAGTTGTATAGTTGAAAAGCTAAATGTAAATATTTAAACACTATTCAACACCCGAACTCTTCTACAGAAGAGAAAAAGACTATAGAACAAGGAAAAAAAATCTATAACAAAAAAAAAGAAATTAAACCGAAAAAGAAGTAGAAGAAAAAAAACGAAGGTGGAAACTCCTGTTCGGGCGACAGCCAGAAGGCAGAAAGTGGAGGTTTTGTAGCACTGGTTTAGGACAAGAGGTAAAGGCTAATAATAATAATAATAATAATAATAATAGTAATGCCTATTTTCCACCAAAAAGCTATTTATGGTGGAATAAGCACTTACTGACATTTAATGAGCTATAGAACAAAGAAAAGTCTATATATTTGCTGCAGAATTTTTTTTTAGTTTGATGTCTATCTCAAAATTAATTATAAATGTATTTAATATTTTAATTTTAAAGTGTTCTCATGATAACTCAATCCATGTTAATAAGAAAAAGAATATTATTTACTCTTTCTGATTATTATGTTTGAATCGAGAATAATGGATTGGAAAACGAGAGAATCATGGAAACCTTCCCTCTGAGAGTTTATGGAGGAGAAGAAAGAATTTTTAAATTACCTTCTAAAATTCTCTAAACTCCTCTCTCTCTCTCTCTCATAAATTAAAGTTTCCCTTATTGCTAATTTGGAGAATTTTTTAGGACTAGCTAATAATTAAGTATTATGTTATTCTTTATTTTTAAAATTTCTTATCAATAAAAAAATAATTATTTTGATAAAAATATATTATTATCAACTTTTGTATGTTTTAATATATAATAGAAAGAAAAATAAATCAGGTTGATGGCTTAAAGCTCAAGTGACAACTTTTGAATAAAAAATGAATTAGGTCTAACGGTAAGATAATATTTTTAAAGTATAATATATTATTAAACATGTTTTATTGGCTAATAATAAAAAATAGTATATTACGACGACGATTATTAACTTAACTTATCATGCACTGTCCATATATAAAATTAGGAAAGTTTCTTTCAACCAAAATTAAAACAATATAGTAGCTAACTAAAGAAAATTAAAATATAGTATCTATTATTATGACATATTTATGTTATACATTTAAAATTGGGGCATTATAAGCCAATTACTATTATTATTTTCTATAATAAATAATATTTAAAAATTATAAATAATTTGTGTGTATCACTAAATGTATTTAAATAATTTATTTTACTTTATTTGCTTTAAATTTATTACAATATGGATGAACATTATTTTACTGTTTAAATGAAAAAAAAATATAAGTGACTGTTTCAAATCTTCATCTCAGTCGCCTACGTTAAAATCAATCAAATTTTAATGACTTTCAGTTATTACTTGTCACTTTTTTTTATCCATTTTAATTATAAAAAAATGAAAAGAATTTTGTATTTATTCTATTGTGATTGATTAAGAAAAACCTCGAGTCAAATGTCCTTTATGAATCATTTTCTTTTCAAAGTAAAAAAATAACTCTATTTAATAAAATGAAAAAAAAACCGTGTAAAAGGATTTCATTTCATAATCTCAAATCTCCAAAAAATTTAAAGACTTAAAAATTAAAAATCAAATTAGCAGAAAACAAGGTGATATTATAAATGAGTCTCTGAAGGTTTGTTTAGTTTGTAAAAATATTTTTTATTTTTATTTTTTGAAAATAATTTTTAATTTTTATATTTTTAAAAATACATTTAATTTATATTTATATTTTTATTATTTTTAAATTTTATGATTTTTTAATTTATTTTTATTTTTATCATTTTTTAATTATATAAACAGTAAAATATTATTCATATAATTTAAAATAATTATAAAAATACTACAGTTACAATTTTTTATAGCGTTGAACATTTTAAAAATAATTTTTTAAAGTTTTCAGAATTTTTAAAAATTTAAAAAATATTTTCTGAAAATAAAAAACAAATAATAATAAATAAATACATTTTTATGATTATTTTAAAATTTTAATGAAATTAAAATTTAAAAATGCTGAAACCAAACAGAGTCTATCATACCAAAGTGTGCACTCAACCAGGATAATTTCACACCAACCAAAATAAGGTTAGATGCATAAAGACGTGGTCATAGATGTTGCGTTTAAAAATTATTTTGGAGTTAGAAATTCTCGAGATTTTTTTTCAAGCTTAACTACTTTAATAAATTGATATTGTCTTGCCATTCATTCAAAGGCATAATTTCAAAATATCACTTTAAAATTGAAGAAAATTTTTAAAACTAAGACAGGAGGATAAAGGGATTGTTTGATTATATTTGTTAAATTAATTTTTAAAATTATTTTACAAAATAAAAGTATAAAAAAATTTGTTTAATAAATCATTTAAAAAATATATTGTTCTCTGTATTTTAGAAACAAAAATAATTATTTTTGTTTTGTTGCTTTAGAAATAAGTGTTTTTAAAATTTACTTTTAAAACAAAAATAAAAAATAAGTTTTCAAACAATTTTTTTATTTTAAAAATAAAAAATTATTTTAAAAATAATTTTCAAACAAGCTCAAAAATACTGTAAACCATACAATGGGTAATGGGTGTATATAAACTATTCTAAGAAATTCTTTTCATTTTTTTGGGTATATTTAGATAATTTTTACTTTTCGGATTCCTATCAATAGATATTTTAAAAATTATTTTAATTTAAATATTCTTTAATATTTCAAAAAATATTGAATCTGGTTTAATAAATAAATAAAAATATTTATCTTGTTACAATATTCAATAATAAATTTTATCTCAATTTAAAATATCAATAGAAATTTTATTTCTCTTTTTATATAACTATTGTAAATGTGGTTGAAATTCATTATTGAATGAATTTTTATTTTATTTTATCACCATTTCAAACTTAAAGCAGTTTAATAGAAAAAACTTAAAAGAGTCCTCTAGCACATTGATCTATCATATTCTCCATTGGTATTATTTTAAATTTCATATTGCCGCCAACTTTATCTTTCTATTTTATGATGCTATAAACAATTTTCTTATTTATTGTAGTCTATTCTAAACTTTATTTTTGATTTCAGAATATCTTCACTTCAATTTAATTATGGCTTTTTTACATGCACCCAAGATCTCAGATCATTGTGATTCAAACTATTTTTACAATTAGTTGTCTATATTATATTTTTGTTGTGTAAAGAAGCATTATACTTTAGATGAGCAAGAAATTTTGAATGGTTCAATCTCTTTATCATCCTTTTGTTAAAAATTTTGATTGACGTGTAAAAAGGTTCTTGATTTTATTCTCTCACTGACAAGACAATATGGTAGTGATCAAATATGCTATGAACCTTATTGATAGTTAGATATGCTATGAACCTTACTGAACCTACTTCTAATTTTACAAAATGATTGAAATATGTATAAGATTTTATTATTTATTACTAAAACCAAACTAATATCTAAAAATGAAATTTTACAATAACCAAACTGAAAAGTTGAACCATAACAAGGGCATTTCATTTAGTGCCAGAATTACCAAGCAACATTTGAAACTCTAGTCTTCTGCCATTCATTTAATTGTGCTGATATGTGTTGCTTTTTTTTTTTGGACATAAGTCGGGGCCTAAAAAACATAAGGTGGGTCTAAGCCCATTGCATAGAGACACGGGAGACCCGTATGCTAGAAAGCATCTACCAGTCTGGCTCTCTGGAAACGAAAATGACACATGAGAAAAAGCAACAAACAAAGCAACACACTTTGCTTTGGGATTGTCTATTTCCTCCACTCTCTGTTTTTTTTTTTGGAACAAGTGATTGTCCATTTCCAAGAGAATATGACTAGTAAATTGGGGGTAGCTAGGTAATGGCCCTAGCCTTGGTGTTCTTGGGTAAGGTTGCGGCCCAAGATTCTAGGGTAGAATAGTTGTATAGGGCTAAGGACCTCATGTAGGGGAGTGAGCCCATGAGTTTGGGGTAGGATAACTGTGTAGGGAAGAGGGCCTTGTACAGGGATTTTGGGTCATTACACTCAAGTTTCTTTCCAATAAAATAAGATAAGGGTGAAATCTTGGGCTAGCTCCTAAGGTGGAATGTGTAATTTATAACAAAAATTAAGATGAGAAAAGATAATTATTTTTATTAATTTTAATAATTTACAATATTTTGATTAAGAAGGACACTAGACTTGTATTTCCTCTGTAAGTATCTTCGAGTGTTTGTGCAATAAAATAAAGACAATTAAAACATGTTAGTTTGGTGTTGTGAGATAACACTCTACTTTAGTCCACTAGTTATATAAAATTAGACGTCATGCTATTAAGACTTATAATTTGATAGAAGCATTCATCTAAGTAGTTTCTACAAACAGGAACAAACTGCTTTGTACCATCTAATTATTTTTCTAACTTGTAAAAAGGATTAAAAAATTTTGGAATACAAAAACCAACCAAAGTGCTAATTGCCACTCATCTTTTCATTGTTCTTTTTCAATTATATGTAAGTTTTATTTTAAACACAAAATTTTAATTCATATCCTACAACAAACATGAAAGATAACAACATTGCCATTTTCTAAGTCAATTTGTCTTTATTACATGGAAAAATTTAAAGTCCTTCAAGTTTTTCTACAATTATAGCATACACTGACAAAGACTCAAGTCATAGTCTATTTGTCTATGCAAAAGTCATTTTGTTAGAAATTATTTCTATATTTACTATTTGGCATCAATACATTTCAAAAAAATATGTAGAATATTTATGCTACATTAGTATCACCAAAACTTTATTAAAGAAAGATGTGGAATTAATTGAGTAGTTAAGAGGTGATAATATCTTTCTTAATTAATATAACATCAATTTTCCTTAAAAATACTCTAAAATTAAAGTTTTAAGTGCACCCAATTAATTTAGAGGAAGGAGTCATTAAGATCATCCGAAATGAAAACCTAATCCTTATCCAAAATGTTCTATAGAAATATAATAATCTTACCCCAAAAAAATCTTACATGAAGGCACTAGATGAATACTTGGAAACGTTGCTCCCATTTATCTTCAAAATTTTGATGCTTTGGGGTCTGTTTGTTTTCTATTTTAAAAAACAGTTTTATGTTCTCAGTTGTTTTTAGAATAAAAAAAATTGTTTGGTAACTGTTTTCTGTTATTTTTCGAAAACAAGTTTTGAAAATAAATTATTTTTAAAACAAAAAAATAAAAACAAAAAAAGTTGTTTTTATTTCTTATTTTTGTTTTCAGAACACGAAAAAACAAAAAATAACATATTTTCAAACTAGTTTATCAAACGAATTTGTTTTACTTTAAAAATAATTTTTAAAAATAAAAAAATAAAAACAGAATCAAACAAACCCTTGCTATCTCAATTTCTATGGACAGCTTTATGTTTTTGCTATTTATTGTCAAATTTCACAAGTCATCCTTCAATTATAGGCCCACAATGTGCAATATAAATTCCACAATAAATTCTTGATCCCTCTCAACAAAAAATTTTGTCTTAATTTATTACTTGGAAAAGTCCAAAGTCATCTTTAAGCCAAGGTGGATGTACAATAAATAGAATGGAAAATGATAACCTATGCCTTTGATTGATTTTTTAACCCTTAAAATGGGATGGAAAATTTTGAACACAAAATGATGTGTGTGTTAACTATTTTTTTGATTTAAATGCTAACATTAATTTTGACTAAGTAGACATACAATAATCATGAATTGTCTAAAAATGTGTGTAAAATAATGAATTTAATTAACTATCATATTTTGTTTATCAAAAAATATTATATTTTCAATTGTACTTTTTTTTAAATTCATTAATTTTAATAATTGATCTTTTAATATATTTGTTTAATGCAATTATCTCTCTACAGTTTAAATTAAATGTTAATGTTAACGTTTATCCAAATACTTTTCTCATTAAGAAAATTACAAAATTAATTTGAAATTTAATTGATATATTTGATTGATTTTAACCCCTAAAATGAGTTGGAAAATTTTGATCACAAAAAACAAAGATGCGTGCTAACTATTTTTCTGAGTTAACTACTAACTTTAATTTTTATTAAGTTGACATACAATAATAATGAATTGTCTCAAAATGTGTGTTTATATCCATAATTTGCACAATTCCTATAACAATCAACTTGACAACATGAGATGTTAGTGCTAACATTAGTTATATAAAGTTACCCAAATACCTTTCTGACGAAGAAAATTGCAAAATTGAAATAAAATAAAGACAATTAAAATATGTTAGCTTGGTTTGGTGAAGTAGTATTCCACTAACTACATGGAAGTGTGCCTCACGAAATTAGTTCTTATGATTTGATCGAAGCATCCATGCAAGCAGTTTCTACAAATAGGTACAAGATGCCTTACCCATCTAATTATTTTTCTAACTTATAAAATGGATTGAAAAATTTGGAATATAGAAACCAACCAAATTACTAATTGTTACATGGAAAATAGACTTTGTCAATAGACTTTAAAATTTGGAATATAGGAACAAGATAGCCATGTCATTTTCTATGTCAATAGACTTTGTCTTTATTACATGGAAAAGTCCAAAGTCATCCTTCAACTCTTCTCACAATTTTAGCATACATTCATGGATACCCAAGCCACATAAATCTATTTGTTTATACGAAAATTATATTTAATATAAATGGTTTATATACTGATTACTTGGCATCAATATTCCTAAAAATGTATTGGATTTTTATATTTTATTATGTATCATCAATACCTTGATAAAGAAAAAGTTTAGAATTAGCTTAGTAGATAAGAGAGGATGACATCCTTCCTAATTAACATAGGTTCAATGATTTTAGAAAATATTTCGAGATTAAAATCCTAACATACTGAGCACAAGAGTGTCCCTTCCGCTACATCCAGTAAAATGAAAAATAAATGGAGAGTGCACCCTAAGACTTTTCTTTACCCTAAGTTCTATAGAAATATAATAATTTTATTACCCAAAAAAAAAATATCTCACACAAACATTATCTAAATTCAGAATTGACATCCTTTAAATGTTTTAAAGAACTTTAGAGGACAAATTTTGAAAGATATAGATACATACATATAACTTATATTTGAATTAGTAAGTTCTATTTACTTATTAAATATTAAATATTACATAAAGTCTTATTTTAATTCTTCAAATTTACAATGAAATTCAATTTAATATGTAGCTAAAGAAGTATGCTTAGCACTCATGGATAGGAAATTAAGGAACATACAAAATAGAGTAATGAAGAAACAAAGTCTTAAAATATCAGTTTAGTTTGAGTTTAATAGGTGAAAGCACCTATATAACACGAGTAGAGAGAGATTTTAAAACTTGAAAAGTAAAAAAGGGAACTGACCAGAGTTCTCCTAGAACCCAATAAATGAGGCAAAGGTCATGGATTAGCGATATTTGGAGAGAGACGTTGGAGAGTAATTTACGAAATTCAACATTTCAAAATTTAAGAAAATAAAATTCCCTCTTAAATTTTAAACCCATTGTAGTTTCTGAATTTACATAATCTATTCACAACGTTAGTTTCTGGATTAAATCTAATTATATATAGTACATCAAATAAAACTTTAAATATATTAAGATCTCATTTAGTGTACTGTATAAAGTTATATATGATAGTATAAGTTAATACAATCAAGTCTTATATACTGTTTGATACAAATAAAATAATTATTTATCCGTCAAATTTCCATTTAATTTTAATTGGATTGTATATACTTTCAGTTTCCTCAAACCAGTACTTGTGTTTGTAATTTCATATTCAACGACAATTAGAAATTAAAATAAAATGTGAGTTCTTTAATTCAATATATATATATATATATATATATATATATATATATATATATATATATATATATATATATATATATATATATATATATATCCAAAAAGAAAAACGTTTAAGTGTGTGGGACCAAGATCTGAGCGGCAGCCACGAAAGGAAAAAAATTAAGAGTGTAACAAAAAATCTGATGAAGCGGTTATCACGCTATTGAGACATGATTTGATAGAAACAATTGGGAAAGAAAGTCCTTCATCCATTTCATGTTAACTAACCTAAAAGACATTGGAACCCAGCCTTTTCTGCCTGCGGATCCTCTGCTCAAAATACAGCAAAACGTAATTACTATAGTATTTAAAAAAAAAATTTGAAAACATATATTTGATTGTGTTTTGAGTACAACACCGCGTACTGTTTTCAAATCATAATAGAAGATCCGAACTCATCTTTTTCTAATCTATTAGACTTTTTCTTGCTCTTTTGTTTTTATAACCCTGAAGTCCGGCATTAACCATATAAATCTTATTGGTTTATACAAAGAAAATGTGTGTGAATGAGAAATAATTCATCTTCCTTTATAGAAGAATCAAATTATTATTTATATTTTATTCCTACATTCTACCAAATTAAAAAGACTCGAAAATTTTGTTGACTTATCTTTCGACGCTTTGATTTTCCATCTTGGTGTCTCCAATAAAAGTGGTCCCAAATCTTTAGTGACATTTTCAAAGAAAGCACCATCGTTTTATAGAAGGATATGTTTCAATCGAGGAAAATGGAATTCAAAAACCAATGTAAGAGATGAAAAAATCACAGGACTTAATTCAAAATGCTTTATTATTCTTTCACAAGAGCATTATTGTATTTAAGATTTTTTCAAAATGCTCTCTTAAAAATTTGGCTCAATTATTTTGTTAGTCCTTTAACTTATTTTAAAATTTTGTTTTAGTCTTTTAATTTTGTTAGAGTAAAATATTTTTCTATTAATGCATACGTAATAGAAAAGTTGACATTTCGTAGACTTACAATCATTTTTTTGTTTCTCTCTCTCTCTCTCTCTCGATTTGTTTTTTCTTTCATCCTATCTCTTTCTTCTTATAGCATCTCCAATGAGGGTAAGAACCCCCATTGTGAGTGGTTTATGATAGAGCCACCTCCAAAGTGACACCAAAAGCAAGAAAAAATTTTAAGTACTGTTATTTCTATAAAAAATGGTACTTAAATAAAATAATAATTTTTTATTATATGTTTTTATTATTTTTAATTATTATTACAAAAAAAATTATTTAAAAATTTATATTATTTTTAAAAATTTTATTTATGTATTTATTATTTTAAAGTTTATATTAAAAAAATTTATACTTAAAAATTTATACTAAAATATTATTTAAATTTTTTATTTATTTATTATTTTAAAATTAAAATATAAATTAATTATATTTTAAGTTAAAATATAAATAAATAGAATAAAATCTAAAAATATAAAATAATTTGTGGAACGTTTTTAATAAATTTTGTAAAATTACACCATTAGAATAAAGAATTGTTTAAAATAGTGAATAGTTATTTAAAACAAAAAAGTGATGATATGACAATGTGAGATCCACTTATGAAGAGTATCACCGTTGATGATGCTCTGAAACTTTACGAAAATCGAGCAACCATTGATAGATGGTGTGTACTATATTAGCATATAAAATGTTATCTGTGCTACCACTACAGAAAATTTAATGATATTAACAGAAAAAAATTTAAGTCACCATTTTTTAAAAGTTAAGAAATTTCAAAAATTTAATTTTAAGACACCAAAACAGATTTTAAAATTAAGTTAAGGGACTCTAGAAAATGAAACCCAAATTATTAAGAAAAATTGTCATGTTCTTATTAATTGAGATAACGTTCCGCACATGAATTTTTTAGAAGCATTTGTGTAAGCAGTTTCTACAAATAGGAGCAAGATGTGACGAACCAATTTGATTAATTTTCTAATTTTTCAAATGGGTTACAAAATATATATGGAATATAGGAATTAATCCGCTAATTGTCACTCTTCTTGATTCTCTTCCCTTTTCTAGGCTTTTTATTTAGAACACAAATGTCTTTTATGCATTTCTCACCGAAGATAACACTGCCACTTTCTTTTTAGATCATAAGAGTATTTTTATACTTTTTTTACGTAAGACTAATTTTGTGGTTGCAAAAAGCAACCCTGATGGAAGATCAAAAACCACCATCGCAAAAAAATTGGTCAAATTTGTACACAAAAGACTAGGAAGCTGCAATTTGCATGGAATGGACACCACAAGCCATTACTAGCCCAAACAGAGAGAAACCCTAGTAGCACAAGACAACGAGAGATTTCTCCATCTTACTTACCACTACGTACAAGCTTGTGAATAACGACACTATCACTTTTTTAGTCTATAGATATTGTCTTATTTTATTACTTAGAAAAGTATAAAGTCATCCTTTTAAGTCAATGTATATATACAATAAATGTGATGAAAAATGATAACCTTATACTTTTGATTGTTTTTCTAACCCCTAAAATGGGATAAAAAATTTTGAACAGAGAACGACATGCATGCTAACTATTTTTTTAGATCAACAGCTAACTTTGATTTTCATTAATTAGACATACAATAATCATGATTATCTTTTCTTTTTGAATTTGGAAACCAACCAGATTGTTAATTGTCACTTTTCTTTTTATGATTAGAAATAGTTTCTATATTTACTATTTAGCATCAATATTGTTCAAAAAAATATAGGTGTTTTTTAACCCATAAAATGGGGTAGAAAATTTTGAACAGTGTGGTAACTAAATGGAAGTAGGCATCAAGCTATTAAGATCTATGATTTGATTAGGGTGTCTATGTAAGTAGCTTCTACGAAGAAAAACAAGATGTCTTACACCATCTAATTATTTTAACTTGTAAAATGGATAAAAAACTTTGCAATATAAAAATAAACTAGATTGCTAATTATCATTTTTCTTTTTACATCTCTTTTTCAATTTTAAGTAAGTTCTATTTAAAACACAAAAAATTTGGGTTATATCCTATAGGAATATGAAAAATAGCATTAGCGTTATTTTTTAAGTCTATAAACCTTGTCTTTATTGTATTAAAAAGTCTAAAATTATCTTTCAAGCATCTCTATAATTTTTAGATACCTTCATAAACATTTAAGTCATGTAAATCTCTTTGTTTATACAAAAATAATATTCATTATAAATTGTTTCTATATTTAAAATTAGTGACTCCTTTATCCTTAGTCGTTATAAAACTATTTTAATGATTAAATTATCATAAAATTATGATATTTTAAAATTTAATTTCATGTCGTGACACTTAAATCACGATATTAAGACTTTTGGTTATTTGTCTATAAACAAGAACAAGATGCTTTGCATTATTTGATTATTTTTCTAACTTGTAAAATGGATTAAAATTTTTAGAATATGAAAACCAACCATTACGAATTGTCACTTTTCTTTTTTTGATTATTTTTCAGCTCCAAAATAATTTTTATTTAAAATACCAAAAAAATGATTTATATTCTATATTGAACATGAAAGATAGCAGCACTGCTATTCTATACATCTATAGACTTTCCCTTTATTACATGAAAAAATCTACAGTCATCTTTCATGTCTCCTCACAATTTTAGCATACACTTATAGAAATCCAAGTTATAATCTATTTGATTATGCAAAAATCATATTTGACAGAAATAGTTTCTATATTTACTATTTAGCATCAATATTTTTTTAAAAAAAATATGTCGAATTTTTATACACCAACACTTTATCAAAGGAAGGTGTGGGGTTGGTTCAACAGTTAGAGAGGATAATATCCTTTCTTATCAATATAATATGATTTTCTTTTGGAGAATACTAAGATTAAAATCCTAAGTGTACTATATCAATTTAGCAAAAGAAGCCCTTGAGATAATTGGGAATGAAAACTTAATCTTTACCCCAAAATTTCTATAAAAATATAATAATCTTACCCAGGAAAAAAACCTTACATGAAGGCATTATCTAACACACTAATTTACACAGTATACACTGAATATTTTCTATTATGAGTCTTTTGTTTTTGCTCTTTATTTTAAAATTCTACAAGTCATCCTTCAACTATAGGCGACAATGAGCAACAAAAATTCCACAATAGATTCTTGATCCTTCACATCTCAAGACAAAATTATTACTTGGAAAAGTCTAAAGCCATCCTCTGAGTCAATGTAGATATAAATAAATGAGATGAAAAATGATAACGTCATGCCTTTGTTTGGTTTTTTAACCCATAAAATGGGATAGAAAATTTTGAACAGTGTGATAGCTAAATGGAAGTGGGCATCAAGCTATTAGGATCTATGATTTGATAGGGGTGTCCATGTAAGCAGCTTCTACGAAGAGAAGCAAGATGTCTTGTATCATCTAATTATTTTAATAAATTTGCAATATAAAAGTCAGCTTCTATGGAGAGTGCTAATTATCATTTTTTCTTTTATAGCTTTTTTTTAGTTCTAAGTAAACTCTGTTTAAAACACAAAAAGTTTGAGCTATATCCTATAAGAATATGAAAAATAGCAAATTATTTATTTAGTCTTATTTCATTTGTTGATATAATTTTTGTATTGTTTTATATAAAAATGTATCTATGTATTTAGGCCAAATGTCTTAAATTTTGTTTTAATTTCTTATCTAAAACAAATTCTCCAAGATCTCCTAGTTTTAAAAATGTTACCATTTGGTGCTTTTTATCAACTTTGTTAATCATGTGCCATTAACGCTAACGTGGCATGTCCAAGTGGCAAACATATGCACATGTGGCACATTGGACTGTGAGTCAACCTCCACGTGTGATTCGACTATTTCCAAAACAAAATAAAAATGCATATCTTACAGTTGCTCATCTTTTTTAAATTGGGGGCTCATAATGCTTTGCTAAAATTAGGACTGTGAGTCAACGTCATAAAATTCTTTTTATTCGCTCAAATTGCTACTGTCAGTATGAACTCCGAGGCTTTTCGGCGAGCACATGGAGAGTAGGGGGACGTAGCAGGGAGGCCGCGATTGTCCTCACATCGCACGCCAACTAAAGTCTCTGGATTTATTTGGAAATAATTTTCAGAACAATTTTTTTATTTTATGAAAATAAAAAATCTATTTATCATATTATTTTTATAACTTATTTTTAAAAATTGATTTTATAAAAGTGTAATTCAAAAAATAATTTTTAAAAGATATTTTTTTACAAAACAATTTTTTTATTTTTTAAAAGAAATAAGAAAAATTATTTTAAATAATAACAAAGTTATAAATAATTTATCAAAATAACAAAGTTACATTTGGCATTGAAATATGTTATATGAAAAAAAAAATTCATGTTTCAAATGTCTCTGTTTTCATGAGAGATATATGAATTTCCTGAAGAAGCAAAATTTCAAATTGAAAATTTTGAATTCTGTTCCTTTTTTTAAAAAATAAAAATAAATTCTCTCATTGTGACGGCTTAACCATCAGGATTATTAAAAAATATTGTGAAATGCTGTGACGACTTAATTCGAAAAAAAGGTGTCACAACATTTATTTGTTTTCTCCGTTTCATCGAAAATAGGCCAAAGTTATTAAAATGACATGTTATGTGGAAGAACTTCTTATTTTCTTTATTTTAAAATTCTACAAGTCATAATTTTGTAACCGCTCACATCTCAAGAGATGAGAAACGAGAAAAAAATGTCATAACAAAAATTATAATTTTTATTAAGGAAAACAAATTTTTTTTTTACTCTCATCCTTACACTTAATTGCAATTTTTGTTTAATTGATTAATTATTGCAATTGATCTTCTAACGTGTTTGTCCGTGGAAATGACATATTTTGTAAAAAGACTTTTTGTTTTCTTCACTGCAAAATTCTACAAGTCATCCTTCAAGTATACCCCACAAGAGCAATTATAAATTCAACAATAGATTCTTGATCCCTCACATCTCAAGAGAGAAAAAAAAATTATCGTAAGAAAAGTTGTGAATCATATAGTTCTCTCTGCTTGTTTTGCTTTTAAAGTGATTGTATTGAAAGTATTCCATCTGAGAAAACTTAGAATGAAAGGCTCTTTTGTGAAGTTTTTCTATGCAGTACTCATGTTGTTTTTGTTTCATATAAGATCCAATTGGGCCACTCAGGATGTGGAAGTGAAGTGCATTGAGAGGGAGAAGAAAGCACTGCTCATGTTCAAACTGCAGAGCATCCGATATGACTTTGGCGGCATGCTATCTACTTGGAGAGATGATGAAAATGGAGAATGTTGCAATTGGAGAGGAGTTCATTGTAACAATGAAACAGGTCATGTTCATATGATCCAGAATATTATTTGAAAGGTATGATCAATATTTCTTTATTGATTGAGTTGCATGATATGAAACATTTGGACCTGAGTTACAATTATTTCGATGGAAGTGACATCCCAGAAGCCATGGGCTCCTTCAACAATTTGAGATATCTCAACCTCTCTTATTCTGATTTTGGAGGGAATATTCCTTCTCAACTGGGGAAGCTCTCAAATCTGCGGTATCTTGATTTGTCTTTTAATGATTTATACGGATCTATTCCTCGTCAGCTTGGAAATCTCTCAAAGTTGCAATATCTTGATCTTGGAGAAAATTATTTAAGTGGAGTGATCCCTTACTCGCTTGGGAATCTTTCTTTGTTGCATTCTCTTAAGCTTGGTTACAATTCTGGTCTCAAAATGCATAACCAAAATAATTCTGATGCTGAGTGGCTATCTAAGCTCTCCTTATTAACAATTCTTGACTTGAGTAACGTGAATGATCTTGGCTATTCTCCTCACTTGCAACAAGTGATTGGTAAGCTTTTTCCAAAACTAAGAGAATTGCAGCTCCGTGAATGTGGTCTTTCCTTGTCTCATTCTTCTTTAAACATTTCCACTTCACTTGTCATCCTTGATCTCTCTAATAATAACTTGAATTCTGCAATGTTTCAATGGATCTCCAATTTAATCAACTCCAACCTTCAAGAGTTGTATCTTATCAATTGTATTCTTCCAACCAATAATCTTGCTTTTCCATCTTATTATTTTAATTCTTCATCCCTTGTCATCTTTGATCTCTTTTACAATCAGCTGACATCACCAACTATATTCCACTGGATTTCAAACTTCACCTTCAATCTTCATGAGCTTCACCTTTCTAACAACTTGCTAGAAGGTCCCATTCCAGATGGTTTTGACAACACAATGAACTCTCTTCAACTTCTTGATCTCTCCAATAACAAGTTGCAAGGAAGAATTTCATCGTCATTGGGGAACATATCCACATTGCAGACATTATCCCTTTCCAATAACAACTTGAGTGGGGAGCTTTCAAGTTTCAATCTTAACTCTTCATGTGGCAATAGACAATCATTACGAAGTTTGGATTTATCTAACAATCGAATCTTAGGCATGTTACCCGATCTTGCAATTTTCTCATCTTTGGAAAAATTAGACCTTTCCAATAATCAATTAATTGGAGAAATACCTGAAAGAATTGGATTGTTATCTAAGTTGAATTATTTAGGACTGAATGGAAATCATTTCGAAGGCATGATTACTGAATCCCATTTCACTAATCTCTCCAATTTAAGAGACTTATCCTTAGCTGACAACTCATTGGCTCTAAAAGTTAGCAGCACTTGGGTTCCTCCTTTTCAATTACAATCTTTGGGGTTAGCATCTTGTATGTTGGGTCCTAATTTTCCAAATTGGCTTCAAACTCAGAGCTATTTACTAGATCTCGATATATCTGATGCTAACATTTCGGATTTTGTACCAGAGTGGTTTTGGTCCATATCAAAAAATATGCAGGTCATGAATATCTCCTACAATCATTTTGTTGGTACAATTCCAAACTTACATATCAAGTTTTATTACCCCCTAGAAATATTTATGACCTCAAATAACTTTGAAGGTGCAATTCCATCATTTTTGTTACAAGCATCGACGCTTCATCTTGCCAACAACAAATTCTCAGATTTGATTCCATTTCTATGTGGCAAAATAAAAGATGAGAACTTGAGCAATTTGGACCTATCGAACAATCTATTAACTGGCCAGCTTCCTGATTGTTGGAGCAATATAAGCTCATTGAGATATGTTGATTTGAGCAATAATAACTTGTCAGGAGAGATTCCACCCCTCCATTGGAAGCCTTGTGAATATGGAGGCTTTGAGTTTACGAAACAATAGTTTTATGGGAGAACTTCATTTCTCTTTGATGAATTGCACCAATTTGTTATTGTTAGATCTGTCAGAGAATAAGTTGATCGGACCAATACCTTAATGGATTGGGGGATATCTTGGACAATTGCAAATTTTAAGCTTACAAATGAATCGATTTTCTAGTAGTATACCTTTGCAGCTTTGCCATCTAGCACAGATTCGACTTTTGGATCTCTCTCAGAATAATTTATCTAAAGGAATACCACCATGTCTTAAGAATTTCACTGTTATGGCTCAACCGAGTATCATCTCAGCTAAAATGATTTACCATGCATATGAATACTATTTTCCTAGGCATGGTACTTACGGTTCTTCTTTTAATTTCTACATAGCATTGATGTGGAGAGGTAGAGATGATATGTTCAAAAGTCCAGAATCACTTCTCAAAAGCATTGACCTCTCAAGCAATGCTTTAACAGGAGAGATACCAACAGAACTTGTGTCATTATATGGATTGGTTTCTTTAAATTTATCAAGAAACAACTTGAGTGGAAAAATCCCTTCTGAGATTGGAAATTTAGCATCATTGGAATTCATAGATTTGTCAAGAAATCAGTTATCAGGCACAATTCCTTCAAGTCTAGCTCATATTGATCGTCTCACCACATTAGACTTGTCAAACAACAATCTCTCGGGAAAAATCCCTACTGGAACACAGTTGCAGAGTTTTAACGCCTCTTCCTATGAAGAAAATCTAGATCTTTGTGGAATGCCACTTTATAATAAGTGCCCAGAAAATGAACCGCCTTCCCCTCAAGTACTTGATGAGGAAAATGATGACTCACTTTTGTCTCAAGAATTTTACATGGGCTTGGGACTGGGATTTGCTGTTGGATTCTGGGCATTCTTAGGCCCAATATTGTTCAACCGTTCCTGGAGATCTACCTACTACAAGTTGGTGAACAAAGTCTTAGATAATGTCTATGTCAAGGTTGCAATTTATGTGGCCAGGTGCCGAAGGATCAGAGATTAAAAAGGTAATATTTAACTATTTCTCAGGATTATTTTTACTTTCAAGTTCTCCATTAACATTGATGTTTTACAAGCTCCTCTGTTTCTTGCAGGATCTGTTACTCCTTTGGTGCAAGACTGATACAACTTCTGCTGCTAAACTACACTGTGCTTGAACCTCCACAACAATGTGATCCAAGTAATAGTGGTTTGTCCAGAGCAATAAATTCAAGCTATGCTTTATAGTGTAATGTACATAATTATAATTAGTATTGCTATTTTGTCTATTGTAATTTAGAGGATATGATTTCATCAACAATGATATCGTTTTCTATAAATAGCTAGCTAATAAATTATATAATATGGGATACTGTTAGATTCTGCTAGGAGATTTATAACCTTAATATTGATGGTAACAACAAATTAACGCTACAACTTAGTCTGATTACTGGTACTTGATGACTAAAACTGGTGATAGCATGATTCTTGTAATCATTGAAGTATAGTAAAGAAACTCTCAAGCATTAGCTTGGGGGGAGGATGTAGGCTGAGTTTTTGAGACCGAACCTGTACATTTGTTTGCCTCCTCTCTCTACCTCAACTCCTTTATTTTTTTGCAACATATATTCCTTGATTTTCTAAAGGATTTCTGAAGTGTTTTCAAACTGATTTTTAAATATCTCAAATTTTTTAAGTTTTCAAATATTTAAAGAACCAAATCACCAACTTCGACACTTTACAATATATTTCTTTTGATAGGAAAAGAAACTATATTAAGGAAAGAAAAAATTTGACTAAAAAAGTTACAGTGACATAATAAGAAAGAAAAAATTGCAAAAGGAAAATGAAGTATCCTCCTAAGAAGAAAGTACTGCAAAGGAACAAGAACAGAAAATAAAAAATATAAACTCAAAAGTCTCAAACATGTAGCAAAGCTGCCCAATCCCTGGGCATATCTAAAAAAGGATTCCCTTAAAACAAACCAAGAGCCAAGCACTAAAGAGAAACCAGGAAAGTTATTCTATCCCATAAGGTATCTAAAGACAAAGAGACACCCCGGAAGATACCAACATTCCTTGCCAGCCAAATATTCCAATCACATCAAAAATTCCACAATTCCACAAATCTTTATCCTCCTTTTTCTGAACAAAACCTTAACACGGAATTAGGAAAAACTTCTCTAAATCTCTTGGCCAAACACTATTCTCACCAAATATTCCAAACAACTCATCCCACAAATAGACAGCCATTGCGCAATGCAAAATAAATGAGCACCATTTTCTGCACTAGACATGCACATAACATACAGATTAGGAGACAAGGCTCTATTAGGCCTACTAATCTGTAACAAATCATTTGTGTTAGTTCTGTTATTGGTATTTCAGACCATCCAAAATTCATGACAACCTAAATGTAACATGTGTTATATATACTTGAACTAACAGCATATTAGATATAATAGTGGGGAAAAATATTTCTAGTACTTCTATAGTATTAAAAACTTAAGTACCACTGTCATAAATTAATATTTTGATAAATAAGCCTTTTCTTTTCTTTTCTTTTTTCTAATCCAACTTACCCATAGTAGTAACTACTTTTCAGTATAGAGTACCAAAAAGATCCTAGTGGAGAGAAGGATATGAAGAAAAATTATTTGGATGCTACAAGCAGATTTTTTTTTTCCTTGTACCAGCAAGCTAAAAGTAACAAAGTAGTTCTGCAATAGCAAAACCTTAAAACCTTGTAAACAACCGGAATATAGCATGATATATATGGATAGAAGGCAGTCTGTGGCTACAGCCCTTGCTACAGGTACTGCTCAGTCAGATTTACTTGCTCTTGTTTGTTCAATCCTCAAATCCCATCTCTTTAGCAGCTTACTCAACTACCTATAAAGTCAGCTTTCCTTGTGTGCATTAACTAATATTATTATATTTTTATCCAGCAAATAAACACAATATTGGAATTTGATAGTACTCAAGCAAAAATAAAGAGAGATTGATTGATTTATACACCAAAATGGTGTATGTAGGAGACAAGAAAGGATGGCATGAGAAAGAGTGTCTTCTTCTAAAAGGATATAACAAACTATTTAATCTGTAAGGCTGTGTACAATATAGAAATATAAATATCATAGCTTTGAAGGAGCAAGATTATTTAAGTAGGAGACAGTAAGAATACGAGAGGAAAGCACAAAATAATAAAGATAACACTGATCAAGATGTGAAATATTTGGACATCCATGAAATATGTAAGGAAAATTGTAGATCCTCACGAATGACTTTGAACATCATGTGTCTGATTCTAAAGGTTTAACAACTCTTAGAAATATAATTATTGTTTCCGGTAAGGATAAAATTAGAATTTTGTGATCAATCTTAAACTATACTAAACATCATATCATGCTTGTGAAATAGATATATACAAAGCCATGATAACCTTGGTCCTTGGGGTAGCATGAAAGCTAATTTTTTAATTAAAAAATGGGACATATAATTGAAACATCTAATGAGAAATGAAAAGCGTTATATCAATTGTACAGACATCAAACAAATACAAATAATTTCCCAAGAAAAATTAAGCTAGAGAGAACAAAAAAGAATTACCTTAAATGCCATCAACTCAGCGAGGAGAAACGGACATTTCATTTAACTCCTTCCTCTTAAGATATTGGTGCAGTAAGGTAAGCCTAGCCCTTTCAAATGCAAAGTACCCCCAATGCTGAAAAACAAGCACTATGAAGAACTCGAGGACCTATTCCGCTGGTCAACCCAATCCACCCTTCTTCCTTCAAAATTTGCTTCACAGTAGCTGAAACCCCACTGCACATAGCAGCAGAAACCTTATTCGCAGCATCACCATGAACCTGGGTCATCAATCTCGTCTTAACCACATCAAGTGGTGTAGTAAGAGAAGCAGATATCGCCCCAGCCAATGCTCCACAAAACACACTCTGAATTGGTTCCAAATGACTCTGTTTGGTTCTTCGCAATACCGCAGCTTTCAAATATTCAAATGATGAATAACTCAACACACCAGAAGGCAAATTTCTCAGTAGTGCAGCAGAGTACCCTGCATACAGACCCAAGAAACCATCTTTCTCTAAAATTTTCAGCAAAACCTCCCAAGACCTTCCCGTAGCCCCAGCTTGCATTCGCTGAGTGATCAGCTCCTTCGGCACCATAATTGCCGATGACACATTATTGCCCATGGCCCCAGCTGTAGGTGGAATCAGCAATTTAGGGTATTTATCAAATTTCGACAAAAACGATTTTCCAAACTCACAAGTTCCAAAATACACAACCGAAGAAGCGGTGGAACCAACAATTACGGCGGATACACCACTGTAAAACCCAAGAATCCCCTTTGTTTGGAAGGTTTTAACTATGGCATCAAAGGTATTCCTATAAATCTGAGACGCCCCTTTGGTTTGCATCTTAGTTTTGATGGTGTCAAGCGGATGCAGGCAGACATACGTGAAAGCACCAGCAATGGCCCCACCAGCTGCGCCGATAAGGGCCCGTTCAAGAACAGATAGATCCTTCATGAGGATTTGAACTTTGGGGCTGTTTCTTGAATTGGGATTGAGCCATTTTGGGGTTTTTCGTGTCGTCTGGGTCTGAGTGGCCATGGAGGTTGAAACGAATGTGAGGTCGCCGATGTGTATATCGGGGAATTTGACTCCGTGGGCATCTTTGGAGGCGCGAGTGAGTGTGGTGAAGTGGTTTAGGAGGCCACTGAAGTCAGCCAAAGCAGAGTTATCGCAGGGTGTTGGAGATGGAAGGCCAAGAGAGGCTGAGATCTTGGCCTGCATGGCAAACTGTATGGAAGAGCTTCACTGCTCCGATTAGCCACAGAGATTGGAAGTAGGAACAAGAAAGCAACGGAAAAATCTATTCTACATTCATATTTCGGTACTATAATTGCTTTTTTATATTATTCGACAATTTTTTTATTATGACATTTTATGATAAATAAAATATTCATATTTCGGTACTATAATTGCTTTATTTTTAAAAATTTATTGGACTTGCTCATGTGTTGAGTAAGCTTTTATTTCACTAAAATTTATAATACATTTTAAAATTTATAAATTTTTATGTTCACACCTAAAAAATTTTTATTTTAAATTTTTATAAATATTAATTTAATTTTTAAACTATTTTTGTCACTTTGAATTTGACTATTATATGTTTGAATAAATTTATTTATTAAGCCTTTAGACTCAATCAAATAACCCCTGCCCATTTAGTCACACCCAAAGAAAAATCTCTCTTTCTTGGATTGTAGGTTTGTGTCATATCAGTAAAAGGCTGGACTCAAAGAAATTGAAGCCCTTGCGGACCATATTTGAATAAAAAACTAGAAGAAACTCAAGAATAATAGGGATATTAACTTTCAAAGGGAAAGAAATTAATATTGTTATTTATAAAAGATATAAAATTTCTCAATTTGGTCTATCGTTTTCAATTCTTCCTAATTTTAAATATTTTTATCATTACTTCTTCATCGTTTTAATTCTTACCTTAACTTGGGTTATATCTTTTTTTTAAATTATTGACATAGATAAACAAACTGTATAAAAAAAACTATGTTGATAATTTAACTAAGAAAACGTGATTTAAATTGATAGAATAAACAAAATTAAAAAAGAATGAACAAATGGAATAATAAATTAAGAAGGATTGAAAATATGTGATTATGTAAAAACTTCATATTTTTCAAGAATTGAAACATTAATTTAATTTTTAATTTATCTCTACAAATTTCAAATGTTTAAAAATTGATGTTTTTAATTTTTTTAAAAAGGAAATATAATTATTTAAAATAAAGTCCAACAATATTTACAATAATTATATAAATTTCAAATTTAATAACAAATTATTATTTATAATCTTTTATTGAACTCTAAAGTGAATAAAATGTTTACTGATCTTTTGATTTTTAAAAGTGAGATAATTATTTTTATTTACTTATTAAATTACATTAAAAAATTTCAAAATTTCATACTATACTTGAACTAAAAAAAAAAAAGAATCTCCAATCACATGAGGGTTAAAAACACGCACTTCAACAAGAGTGGAACAAATTTTTTTTTTTTTAATTTGTTTAAAAGAAGATAGATTGAAAGATTTTTTAAACTTATCACAAAAAATAAATCCAAGAGATTTATCTATATAAAAAATATAAAAAAAGAAGAAGAAGAAGGGGTGGCAGCTATCTGTAACTGATAGTGGTAGCCTCAGAGAGAAATATTTTCTGTGACTGAGAGAGAGATATAATTGGTGGAATTTTACAAGAAATTTGGACAAAAATATTCTCATTATTTTTTAAACTGTATTAACACTTATTAAAATATATTCACAAATTATTTTTACAATACTTTTGGATGAAATTATCCTCATTAACAACATAAGTATATAAACACTTCTCACAATATCATACCTATTACCTAGGATAGTAAAATTATTTAATAAACTGTTTCTTATTTATTTAGTTTTTTTTTTCAAATCAAACTCGTGCGATAAACAAATAATCGTAGGTTATGGATAATTAATTAAAAAAAATACTGAGTTCAAATTTATGCTCATCGTATATAAATTGACTTATTGTGAAGTTCAAATTTTTTTTAATGTTTGAATGTCTATCTCTTATTTATCAAATAAAATAACACACATTTTTTAAATAAAGATAAATTGTAATTATGTTTTTAATTCAATTTCTCTTCTGTTATTCTATAAATGAATAAGCTTTCTTGTTTCATCACAACACTTAAAAAATATTAAATTTAAATTTGTTTGAATATACAAATTATAGTATTTAAAATATTAAACTTATTGTATATTAATTTTTATAAAAATAAATATACAATAAATTTGATATTTTTTAAATATTAATAAAATAATTAATGTACTAATTTATACACTTGAAAACTTGAAAAATAAAAATTAAATTATCAATTTATTCTCCAAAAATATATAGCCAAGGGGCCACTCAGACTCAAAGTAGGGCTAGCCAGGTGGGTGCTGCAGGGCAAAGGGCCATTGCCAAAGTTTCCCTACTCGGATAATAAAAATTTAATTTTGTTTTAAAGGTAACAGGTACATTGGTTATAGATTTGTTTCTCCAAGCTATTTTTGTTTTGCTTTGCAGCTAGTCTAAAGAATTTGTTTTCTACATCACGTGGCATAGACAACTAAAAAGAAAAAGAAAAGGTGAAAAAGTAGATGATAGAGTCACGAGATTTTGTCTCTTAGTTTAGCCATGGCCTAAAAAAAAAAGAGTTGCACCTGACCTTAGCCTTTTTATGCCCATCACAAATTCACAATCTTGCCCAACTTGGGTGACAATTTTTAAGCTATAATGTCACTTAAAAATACTGTATTTAATTTGACTATTAAAAACTGTTATAAAAATAATATAATACTAACATATTTTTCTAACAATTTATATAATTGATGTTCAAACAAATTGCATACACCTCAATTAATTATGTGACATTAAATCTAAAGGAATTCAAATAGAATTTCTTGTATTGTAATCTTGAGATTAATGGCAACTCATTATATTTAATTTTTTTCATCACTTATGGCACAATATTTTCATTACACTAATAAATTAAGGGGCAATATGTAAAGAGCAAATTACAAAATAAATTACATTTGCACTAATAGATTAAGAAGAAAGAGGCATTTTATAATGAATGTTTTTAATTCTCTCTTAATTTTTTTATGGGATGTATAGTAATCCAAATTAAAAAAAAAAATATTTTCCGCAATTTGAAATTTATTTTATGTATACATACTAAAGTTTGATTTACCTCAAAGTAAATTAGCAGGCTAAAAAATGCTTATATTTTAAAAAATTATGGTTTCTGAAGAGGAAGAAAATAGACCTTGGACATTGAAGAGTAGTATTACATAAATAAAATATAATTTTAATTGTTGGAGTTTCATTTAAATATCTTATTTAAAAAATAAAAATCACATTAACATTCGCAGATGCAGTTTCTATTATAAAATAAAATTATGATTGAAGAATTTAATAGTAATTTTATTTTAAATTAAAGAATAATATTAAAGTATTTTTAATAATAATAATAATAATAATTTATTTAATCTATCTAAGTATAGAAAACCAATGATAGATAATATAATTTTAAAATAATTTATAAAAACATTTAAAATTTCAAAAAAAATCAAAATATCCAAAATACATAAGTGCAATTATTTGATGCTGGATTCAAATTTTTTGGTAGATAAATGAAGATAAATAATAAATATTATCAAATATTAATCCTCAACTTTGTACAAATAAATCTCAGTATAATTCCTACCAAACAATAAGCCCTAAAGACTTCTTTTTTCTTCCAAAGGGTCGGGAGGACTTTGGGACTCATTATCAGGTCTAATAATAAGCACTAAACAATAAATGGGACCACCCACTAATCTATCTGGCAGGTTGGATGTTCTTTCCTTAAAATTGAAAAAGGAATCCACAACCACAGGAAGGGGCCGACCAAGGCAGATAGGATTGTGTGATTGTGCTAAAATCAAGTGGGGGACCTTCTCCATACAATTTTGACTTCTTCTCAGCAAAGCAAGCCTTTGGATTTCGAAACCCTTTGTTTCTCTCTCTCACTAGTCACTTCTCTTTTTCATCATTCTAAGCTTTTTTCTTCGCTTGCATCAAGATTTTGCTCACTTTTTCACCTCCCACTCATAAAAAAGCATACCAAATCCCCAAAGTCGGCTTTCAAGCTTATAATGTTGCTATTATTGCAATTTCTGTAATTATTGCAGCTATCACCATTTTATATACATAGCATTGTCCACCTTGAAATTTTTGGGAGCTTCTCACTTATCACCAAAAGTTTTATACTCCTCTTATTTTTTTTCTTTTTGAATTATGAGAAAACACCTTATAAAAGTGAGTTGCAGGTCGAATGATCGAGCTATTCAATTTAATATAACAAAATTTAGATTAAAAAATTTACATTTAAACTTGACCAAAACATTTGGGTGATAATAAATCGAGTTAGATTAGTTAGTTTAGATTGGTCAACTTAAATTTAAAAAAAAAAAAATACATTCAACTTTCTTGTTTAAACTCAAAATTTTTTAAAAAATTTATTTATATAGATTCTTCAATTTGATCCAGTCCACTCAAAATAATTTTTTTATTGGGTTCAAACAAATTGATTTAGGTTAATCAAATTATGCTTTCCCCTACTCTTTAGGTGTAAAATTAATTATTATTTATTATACTGAAATTATCTCTTCATACAAAGTTCATTATAGCAAAATGAAATCTTTAACATTACACGCAAAGTTCGTCTGTTTGGAGTTGAGTTTGCCTACTATTGGCCTGCACCTTTGTTGGTAAGTTTCCTACTCTCCTAATTCTTCTAGTTTTAGTTTTAGTCTTCTTTTTTTGGCTAACCTAAACTTGGAGTACTTTTATTCTTTTGTGGTTGTGGCCTGATTGTTCTTTTGGTTTTTATAGAAGACATGTCTATGCGGCTATGCCTATTTGCTATGCAATTTAATTCAAACATTTTGCCTTTTGGTTAAATGAAGTAATTATGTCGTTTGAAAATAAATTATTAGTCACAGTACGGTTTGAGAGGGAGTATGGTATTTTTTTTTAATATGGATAATTAATTGAAACTTCTTGCAATTTACTCAAATTTCTCATGGCTGAGGACTCTATGCAAGAAGTCTACTATATCCAATATTGCTATTGAGGAGGAGTTAGAATTTTTTTGGTGAACTAGTGTTAGAGTTAGAGATGACAATTAAGACGGCTATTTTAGATGTTCAATTATATTGACTATAAGTTATAATGGATAAGATTTGACTATTGAAATTCGACATTCAAATGGATTTTGGATGAATTCAAATTTAATGTTTAGGCATCTAATATCGGTCTAATAGGATTGTGCAAATAAGATAATGTGTAAACAAAAATAGAATTAAGATACTGAAGTTTAATTAAATGGCTCTAATTAATTCTTTTTCCACTCAAATTGATATAGTTTTATTTTTTCAAAAAGTATTGGCCATGTGAAAGAAAAAAGAAGAAAGAAAAAGGCTCTGTTGGTTGCTGCTACAAAATAGAAAGGAAAGAATGAAAAAGAAAGAAGGTTCACAGGCAGCAACCGGGACACAGCATCACCCAAATATGGTTGTTCACCTACCAAATTTGAAATAACAAACTTCAGGGGAAATTACCAACACGAGAAGGGGCACTTTGGTCATTTCAACATAGTTGTGCCTTTTAGTAATACGTAAATAAGATAAGGAGGTGCTCTTTTTTATTTTTTATTATTATTCAAATTCAAACTTTAAAATTTATATTTTTTGAATGTATCATGTCAAAGTGAGAAGTGCATTATGAAGATCGTTCAGAAAAAGATTTAATTTTTATTGATGCACCAAATTGATATAAAATTATTCTTACTATAAAATTTAAAAAATAAATAAATAAAAAGAATAAAAAAAGTTATTTACTAACTGAGCATTTTACAAAGTCATAGATTGCATTATGTATGTAAGGGAGGATAAAAAAAAGGATGGTGCTACAGAGAGTTGGAGTCGCCGGCAAAATACATAAAAGAAAGGAACATCTTTGGTAGGCTTTGTTTGGATAGTGGAACTCTATTTGTTTTCCTGATAATCTCCACGACGTTTTGTTTAGAAAATTATTTTAACAATTAAGTTATTTGGATAAATTGATGATGCATTAGTTATATTTTTTCATGTATTAAGTTATATTTTGATCTTTCAAAATTTTTTCAATTTCAAAATTATTATCACATTAATTCTATTAATAGATTTACTCACTAACATTCTTAAAAAATAATTTAATCTAACTTGATACTCCACATTTTAAAAATGATAGGGATTTAATAAAAAACGTTAATTGTCACTTTATTTTTTGAACAGAAAATCAAATTAGGCTAAGTATTTAATGGCTAATTAAACTCTTAACTAGATTAGATAAACAAGTTTGTTAATAAAATTAATTTGAGAACATTTTTCAAAATAGAATAGTTTTTAAATTACTAAAATGAATATATATTACAGCCCAAAATTTTCACAGGAAAGAGGCAAAATTTGTGTGTTCCTAGTTTACTAATGTCCCTATAGAATGAATTCTTTAAAAGAGTTCCTTAATAACATTAATAAATTGAATTCTTTTTCCTGTGGCATGCATTCCTTTCCTAGAGCAAATTGCTGAAATTTTTAAATACATTAATATACTTAAAAAATATTTATTCCTATGTAATTAATTTTGGGATCTACCTGTGTAATTATTTTATGATAGAGTAAAGTAATAAACTAATGATTTACTTTTTAGATTTATAGACTAACTTAACTGTAAGTTTTGAATTCTTTTAAGTATATGAGTGTTGATTCTTGAAAATATTAAATTTTTTGTATATTTTGTCTATGAAAAAATCAATACTGAATGAGTTTTATATTTTTAAGAATTAAGAAAATAATTATCATACAATGAGTTGATAATTTTATAAAGTAATTATGCACTCAAAAATAATTTAAAAACTAAAATTAAATAAACTTATAAATTCAAAAATGAAATTGATAGTTTATTCTTTTATGATATATTTAACATGATTGTTGTTCATTGATGGTAAATATTTTGGGATTAGACCTCGTTTCCAGCCTCACGCCACACAGGATGAGTATTATGAGAGAAATATCATTTGCAAGCATAAGAAGTGAGGAAACCAATATAGCAGAGCAGAATTTATGGGTGTGATAGAGCGTAACCTTAGGGTATATTTGAAAGTTAGGAGAAGAAAGAAAATGAAGAAATCTAAAGAAAAAGAGAGAGTGAAACAAAAAAAAAAACAATAAATGATTAAATACTAATTTCTCTTCTCTTCGTTAGGATCCTCTTAAAAGTTAAAATTATGAATGATAAAGAATATTTGAAAGTTAATGAATAATTCTTTATTTTTTCCCTTCACTCAGACAACTTTCAAAGAAAGGGAATGTCTAACTTTAAGTTTCACTTTCCTTTTCTTCTTTTCTATTTTCTTCAATTCAAACACATTTTTAAAACGGTTCCACTAAAATATTTAATTTATGTCAAAATAAAAAGACATCCTGACCATAATAATAATAATGCCTATTTTCTATCAAAGAGCTATTTATGGTGGAATAAGCACATACCGGCATTAAATGAGCCAAGGAAGAAGGAAAAAGCTATTCGCTGCAAAAAAGTTATTTAGTTTGATGTCATATCAAAATTAATTCTAAATAACATTCCCTTTCCGATATAATAAATATAATAAATGTGCATGAATTATTTTCTTAGGGTCACCAGTTGCTGTATTGTATAAATGACTGTCATTTTAAACCTTCAACATGATCGAAGATGAAATCTATCTCCTCATATAATTGGTAACCTATCCTATCTTAACTAAATTTCAATATTCCTCTATGAATTAATTAAACAAAATATCAAATTAAACTAAATTTATTTTCATTCAAATTAAAATATGTCACCAACTGATGTTAAATAATTGATCTCGTGATAATATACAATATGTAATTTTAGGTATATAATTGCAAAATTCAAATCTTATTTAAAATTTTAATTAAGTTTAGTTTGGAAGTAATTATTTTTATAAATTTTTTAATCTCGACATTAATAATTTAATTTTGATCAAACTAAAAAAATAATTAATTTTTTTAATTCAAAGATTAGATATTTTTAAGTTTTAGATAGGCTCAATTTTCTCTTGATCTCAAAGTCTTCTTTTTTCATATTAACATAATGCATTTGACATTTTAATTTTAAAGTGTTCTCCTGATAACTCAATCCATGTTAATAAGAAAAAAAAATATTATTTACTCTTTCTAATTATTATGTTTGAATCGAGAATAATGGATTGGAAAATGAGAGAATCATTGAAACATTTCTTTTGAGAGTTTTTTTAAAATTCTCTAAACTCCTCTCTCTCTCTCTCTCTCTTATAAATTAAAGTTTCCCTTATTGCTAATTTGGAGAATTTTTTAGGACAAGCTAATAATTAAGAACTATTTTAATATTTAATTTTTTATCAATAAAATATTTATTATAATTAATTATTTTGATAAAAATAATTTTATAAAAATATATTATTATCAAATTTTGAATAAATTTTTAACATATAATATAAAAAATAAATTAGGTTGATGTCTTAAAGCTCAAGTGGCAACTTTTGAATAAAAAATAAGTTAGGTTTAACGATAAGATAATATTTTTAACATATAATATATTATTAAACATGTTTTATTGGTTAATAATAAAAAAAATAGTATATTACAACGACGATTATTAATTTAACTTATCATACACTGTCCATGCATATATAAAATTGGGAAATTTTCTTTCAACCAAAATTAAAAAATATAGTAGTTATACCAAAGAAAATTAAAATGTAGTATCTATTACTATGACATATTTATGTTATACATTTAACATTGGGGCAATACAAACCAATTACTATTTTATTTTCTATAATAAATAATCTTAAAAAATTATAAATAATTTTTGTGTGTGCGCGTGTGCCAGTGAATGTATTTAAAAAAATTATTTTACTTTACTTACTTTAAGCATGATTAAAAATGAATATTATTTTGGTACAACTTAAACTATGATAAGAACATATATAAAAAAATTAACTTATTGAATAAAATAATTTCAAAATTTAAATATTATTTCAAATATCAATAGTTATCTAATGTGAAATATATCAGACTCTTGAGATAGTAGCAAGATCTCTCAGAGTGTGCTTTGGTTGGCAAGTTTTCAATTTTCGTTTTGAATGATAATACAAGGGTACGTTTGGTTTGCGAAAATATTTTTTATTTTTATTTTTTAGTTTTCATATTTCTAAAAATATATTTGGTTTTTGTTTTCATTTTTATTATTTTTTAGTTATATTATAATATTTTTATTTTTATTATTTTATAATTATATAAATAGTAAAACATTGTGTATATAATTTAAAATAATTGTGAAAATTTCATCGTTGCAATGCACTACAAAACTAAAAATTCTGAAAATTTCTTTTTGGCATTTTCAAAATTTTCAAAAATTCAAAAAATATTTTTTAAAAATAAAAATAAAAAATAGTAAACAAACGCGTTTTCACGTCTGTTTTTAATTTTCAATGAAAATAAAAATTGGAAATAGGCAAACCAAACAGACGCTAAATAGTTGGAGATATTTTTAGTTTTTGTTTTCAATAAAAATAGAAAATATGTTTAAAAACATAAATTAAAGTTATTTAAAAAAAATTAAAAAACGTTATCCCATAGCAAACGCATCCTTAACTTTTTCTTTAATTTTTGAGTTAAACTCTTTTAGTACCACAATCACAAGATTGGACTTGGACAAAGTTTTTTAGTGATTTTTTTTTATAAAAGATATTAGCGACTCTTAATTCAAATCTTCATCTCCATCAACTTTTAATGATTTTTAGTTATTACTTGCTACATATTTTTATCCATTTTAATGACAAAAAATGAAAAGAATTTTGCATTTTTTCCTTTTCAGAGTAAAAAGAATAACGATATTGAATAGAATGAAAGGAAGAAAAAAAACCTACAGAGCCTGGAAGAAGATTTGATTTCATAATCTCAAATCCCCAAAAGGATTAAAGACTTAAAAAACTAGAAATCAAATTAGGAGGGGAACAAGGCGGTTTTATAAGTGGGAGTTCAAGGTACCAAAGGGGGATAATTGCATGCCAACCAATATAATGCCAGATTCATGGCAACGACGTCGTCATGAGTGTTGGGTTTAAAAACTACATAGAGTTGACGTGATAAAACACTTATGCGGTCTGAGTAATTGAAATTCTCGTGAGTTTTTTTTTAACGTTTGACTACTTTAATAAATTCCATATCGTCTGGCCCACTTGTTCAAAGGCCTAATTTCATAATATCCCTTTGAAAGTTTTTAAAACTTGGACAAGATAATAAAGTTACTGTAAACCATACAATCGACAATGGGTCTCTGTAAACTATTCTAAAAAACTCCTTTGATTTAATCTTTTTTTTTGTGTGAAGAATTTTGATAATTTTTCATTCTAATTCACGTTGATATTTCTGTCAGTTTTATCCTTTATTTTAATTTAAATATTTTATGATATTTTAAAAATTACTAAATCTAATTTAGTAAATAAACAAAATTCATTATATTGTTATAATATTTAATAATAATTTTTTATTTCAAATTTGAAAATATCAATAGTTTTTATTCTTTTTTTAATTTAATAAAAAATGTAGATATTTATTTATTATTAAATATAATACTTTTATATAACTATTGTAAATGTGGTTGAAATTTATTATTGAATGAAATTTTTTTCATTATATATATATATATATATATATATATATTTATTTTAAAATATAATAAATAATTATATTCAATGAAAAATACAATGAATGTTTGTATAAATTTTTAAAAATAAAAAGAAATAAGTGTATTCATAAAAAAAGAGATATTTATGTATATTTTTAAAAATAGAAAAAAGTGAATATATTTAATATAAAACTAAATGAACTGGGTGAATATCAAAGTATTTTACTCAATAAAATAAAATAAAAATAATAAAAACTAAAATTAAGTTTGAAAAGCAACTAAAGCCTTACTTAGGGTCTTTTTATCATAATTTAAAACTTAAAACAGTTTAATAGCCTTAAAAAAAACTTAGAAGAGTCCTCTAGCACGTTGATGTATCATATTCTCTTTTGGTATTATTTAATATTCTATATTGATAGATAAGCATTTGGAGTTCTTTAATTTATTTAATATTTTTCATAATTATTATTAATGAATAATGAATAGTTATATAATGTTAATATCCTAGTTACTTAATTTTAAAAATTATCTATTTATACTTTTTAAATAAAATAAAAATTAATTGACATAAATATTAATGTGCATTTACCTGCTAATATAATATAAAATTTTATATATACTATTTAAATAAACTAATTAATAATTAAGAAAAATAAATAATTTTTACAATAATTTTATGTTATCATTTTCATTCTAATATTTAGAGTAGTTAAAAATATTCAACATATTTAATTTCATATATTAATATTCAAAATATTTAAAATTTGAAGTTAGGATTTTAGGTCGTTTGTCATATAAAACCAAAAAAAAAAGAATATCATATTTTTAAAATTCTACTTTCATTAATATTTATAATTTTTTAATTCTATTTGTAATAGTAATTATAGTTTTACAAAAAATAAAAATTTATAAATATTCTTTTATAAGAGAGTATAAGATATCGATGGTAACATTTTGTTTTATAAAAATAGACAAATTCAAAGTTTTCAATAATATGATATATTAATATAATAATAATATTTTTATCCCTTTAAATATTTTAAATATTGATATATTAAATAGAACATTTGCAAAAAGACGAAAATATACCAAACTCCATATAATCATTGTAGTACAACATTCACCAAACATCAATATTAAGTAACCTGCCCCCCTCAAATTACCTAAACATCCTCGTCGCCTACGTGAGGACGCGCCTCTGTCCCCCAGCATAAAAAATTGAAAAAAAAAAAACTTCCGTTGCGCCTTGGAATTGTCTTCTCATTTATTTTCATGATATCATTTCTCAGGGGAGTTTCTGCTTTTCCGTATTTATTTATGATTTTTTTAATTTTTTTCCTCTTTCTTCGTCTTTGACTGGGTGTACTTTTACAGACTTCTATTCTCTCTCCTCTGTCTCCTCATCCCGTTTCGGCGACGCCAGAACCTGCATTGCTCGCCGGAATTCTCTTCGGCAACCTCTGTTGAGCCGTGAACCACTGTTATACAAAATTGGGGAAGTTTCTTTCAACCAAAATTAAAAAAATATAGTAGCTAACCAAAGAAAATTAAAATATAATATCTGTTATATATTATGACATATTTATGTTATACATTTAAAATTGGGGTATTATAAGCCAATTACTTTTATTATTTTCTATAATAAATAATTTAATGTGTGTCTATATATATATATATATTGAAAATAAAATACTATTTTGAGAAGACCTACTTAATTGACTTTTAATATTTTTTAATTATTACTTGTAACTTATATTTATACATTTTAACAATAAAAAAAGAGAAATTTTTTTTAATTTTTTAATAATATGGTTGATTAAGGAAAAGTTCGAGTTAAATCTCTTCCTTGAATTATTTTATTTTCAAAGGATTGTCCAAAAAAAAAAAAATAAACCTAAGTTGATGAAAAGAATATCTATATTAGGATTAAGAGAGGTTTAGTACATGTGATATCAGATTTTATGATATTTTATTAGATATTATAATATAAAATACGGTCATCTGATCCTATTTCAAGTGGTTAGGAGATCGGAATTTAGATATAAAACTGTAGGTTGGACTCTCACTTTTTGTATTAAAAAAAATATAAAATATGTTGTTATTTAAAAATACTGTATTTGATTTGATAATTAAAAACTATCATAAAAATGATACAATTAATATTTTCAATAAGTTAACAAAGCCAAAAAATATGATATAAGATTCTCATAGTGTTATTACATAATAACATATTAAAGACATTTAACCAACTTAAGTATATTAGAGTTATAAATTTTCTTTAAATTTATTTGGCATATCATTTATAATAAATTACCTTAATAAATTAAGTGGCAATATGTTTAAAGCAAATTATAAAATAAATTACAATGGCACTAATAGATTAGAAGAAAGGGGCATCTTATGATGAAAATTTTTCTATCTTTAATTTTTATGCATGGATGTATAGAAATCCAAATTTAAAAAAATATTTTTCACCGATTTGAAATTTATTTTATTTACATATACCAAAGAAATGTGCATAAGGAAACCCTCCAAATCACTATATTAGGTTAATGTAAAGTTTGATTCACCCCAAAGTAAATTAGCAAGCTAAAAAATTCTTGTATTAAAAGAAAAATCATTTCTAAGGAGGAAGAAAATAGACCTTGAACGTTGAAATCTGCTTTTAGAAAATAAAGAAATTGGTAACTTGAAAGAAAAAAACACAATGTGCCATAAAAGGGTGAATCAAACAATATCCGTGTCTAGATATCGCTTAAATACGCTTTTTAATTATATATTGTTATTATAAATATTTTAATTTGATATATTTAGTTCAAGATAAAGAAATATTAATTTTACATTTTTAAAAAATTATAATTAAATCTTTTATTAACAGAGAAAATTTTGATGTCAATATTAAACCACCAATGTATCACATTAACCTGGCCTCTTTTATATAGGTTATCCGTATGTTCAAATAACTAAAATTAAATTATTGAAAAAAAATATTATCGAGGGTAATATTACATGAATAAAATTGAAAAATACTCTTAATTAAAAAAGTACAGAAGTGCAATTATTTGATGCTGGATTCAAATTAAAAAAATAGAATTATGATTGAAGAATTTAATAGTAATTTTCTTTTAAATTAAAGAGTAATATTACGTCATTTTGAATGAGATGGTCAGAATTAAAATAATTTCAATAATAGAAAAATTAAAATTTATTTAAGCCATCTATGTTAGACAATACAACTTTAAAATCATTTATAAAGACATTTAAAATTTGAGAAAAATTCAAAAATACTCTTAATTAAAAAAATACATCAGTGCAATTATTTGATGCTGGATTCAAAGTTTTTAGTACATAAATGAAGATAAATAATAAATATTATCAAATATTAATCTTTGTAAAAATAAATCTTAGTATAATTCCTACCAAACAATAAACACTAGAGAATTTTATTTTATTTTTCTTGCAAAGGGGCAAGGGCACTCTCGGCTCATCATCAGGTCTAATAATATTTTATATACATAGCATTGTCCACCTTGAAATTTTTGGTAGGTTATCACTTATCACCAAAACTTCCTACTCTTTTTATTTTATTTTATGGAATTCTAAGAAAGTATCTCATATTTTTTACGTATAATCTTTATTTAGTATATTGAGATTGTTTCGCTTTACAAAGTATATTCCAACAAAATTAAATATATGATATTACAGATAAAGTTTTTTTTTACTAAAATTAAATTTACTTGGCACGGAACTACATTTATGGGTAAGTTCCTTGCTCTCCTAATTCTTCAAATTTTATTTTTTCTTCTATTTTTGCTAACCTAAACCTGGAGTTTGTGGCCTAAGTGCTTTTTTTTCTTCCTTTGGTTTTTATGCAAGGCGTGCCTATGCCTATTTGCTATGCAATTTAATTCAAACATTTTGCCTTTTGGTTAAATGAGGTAATTATGTTGTTTGAAAATAAATTATTATTTACAATGCGGTTTGAGAGGGGGGTATGGTATTTAAAATATAGATATTTAATTGAAACTTCTCGTAATTTACTCAAATTTCTCATGGCCAAGGACTCAATGCAGGAAGTCTAGTATATCCCATATTGCTATTGAGAAGGAGTTAGTATTTGTTTTTTCGTGTACAAGGAGTTAGTATCCCATATTGCTATTGAAAGAAAAAGAGGGTGGTTCAGAAGCAGCAACTGGGACACAGTAATAGACAAATATGGTTTAGTAGAAATTACCCGAATGAAAAGGGGCACTTCGGTCATTTGAACGTAGCTGTTCCTTTTAATTTGCTCATTTTAGTAGTAATAAATAAATAAGATAAGGAGGTGTGTTTTTTTTTATCTAAATTCGAAGATCTAATAAAATTTATATTTTTTTGAAATGTATCGAGTCATAATGAGGAGTGCATTATCAAGATTAATATTTATTGATGCATATAAGAATATTCTTATTATATAAATAAATAAATAAAATTATTTATTAACTGAGCATTTTAGGAACATCTTTGCTACGTCTATTATAAGAGGCTTTGTTTGGATAGAGGAACACTATTTTTTTTCCTAATAATGTCCATGACGTTTTGTTTAGAAAATTATTTTAACAATTATTTTATTTGGATAAATTGATGATGCACTTGTGGGAACTAATTTGTAGTTATATTTTTTCATGTATAAAGTTTTTTAAATCATGATTAATTTGATGATAAAATTTAGAGTATATGGCTGTTTTATTCCTCAAAATACATACACATTTTTTAATTTGATCTTTTAAAATTTAATTTTCATTTTAATCCTTCAAAAATTGTTTAATTTTCAAAAATATACTCAGATTAATGCTATTAATATATTTACGTATTGACTTCCTCAAAAACTTATTCAATCTAATTAACTTGGTACTTCACATTTTATTTAATGATATGGATTTAGTAAAAAAAACATTGTCACTTTACTTTTTGAACAGAAAATTAAATTAGGTCAGGTAAGTATTTAATGACCGTTTAAATTTTTAATTAAACTAGATAAATAAATTTGTTAATAAAATTAATGTGAATATATTTTTTAAAATAGAATAGTTTTTGAATGATTAAAATGGAAAAAATAAACTTTCAATAATCAAATTAAAGGTTGGGTATTTTTTGAAAATATGTATATTTTGAGGATTAAAAAGAAAATTCAAGATATATTACGACTCAAAATCTTCTAAGAAAGTTGGCAAAATCTGTGTGTTCCTAATTTACTAATGTCCTTATGGATGGCCTTCAACTTTCTGTCTTATTCCTGCTTTGGCGTTGATATAGAAAAATCGCAACGTTATGATTATAAAAATATCATTAACCTTCTACCAAAAAAAGAAAAAAGAAAAAAAAATGAAATCATTAACCAATTAGAAGAGTTCCTTAATAATATTAATGAATTGGATTCTTGTTCTCATAGCATGCATTCCTTTCCTATAGCAAATTGCTGAAATTTTAAATATATTGATTTACTTAAAAAAATATTTATTCCTATGCAGTTATTTTTTATATCGACCTATGTAATTATTTTATGATAGAGTAAAATAATAAATTAATAATTTATTTTTTAAATTTATAGATCAACTTAGCTGTAATTCTTAAATTCTTTTAAATATATGAGTTGATTTATAAAAATATTAAATTTATTATATATTAATTCATCTTCGAAAAAAATTAATACCCTACGATTTTAATATTTTCACGAATTAAAAAATAATTAATATATAATAAATTAATAATTTTATAAATTAATTTTGTATTCAAAAAAAATTTAAAGATAAATCTAGAAATCAAACTTTTAGTTTATTGTTTTATGATATAATAACATGATTGTTGTTTATTGATGGTAAGATATTTTGGGATTAGAACTTTTTTCTAGCCTCACGCCACATAGGACGAGTATTTTGAGAGAAATACCATTTTCATTTAAACTTTTGAAAATGTTAAAAATATATTTTTAAAATTTTTAATACTATAGCACACTACAGCAGTAACAATTATTTTAATTTTATTATAATATAAATAAACATTATTTTATTGTTTAAATAAAAATACAAAAAAATATAAGTGATTGTTTTAAATCTTCGTTTCAGTCGCCTACGTTAAATTTAATTAACTTTTAATGACTTTTAGTTATTATTTGTCACTTATTTTTGTCCATTTTAATTACAAAAAATAAAAATGCTTTTATATTTATTCTATTACAATTGATTAAGAAAAATCTCAAGTCAAATGTCTTTCGAGAATCATTTTCTTTTAAAAGTAAAAAAATTAACTCTATTGAATAAAATGAAAAAAAGAAGAAAAGAAAAAGAAAATCTAAAGAGGGTGTAAAAGGATTTCATTTCATAATCTCAAATCTCCAAAAGATTTAAAGACTTAAAAAACTAGAAATCAAATTAATAGGGGAACAAGGTGATTTTGTAAGTGGGATTGCTTTTGATTTGTAAAAATATTTTTTTATTTTTTTATTTATTTTTAAAAATACATTTAATACATTTAATATATTTTTATTGTTTTTTAATTATATGATTGTATTTTCAATTTTTTATTTATTTTTTATTTTTTTATTATATAAACAATAAAATATTGTTCATATAATTCAAAATAATTATAAAAATAATATAGTTACAAATTGCTACAGTGTTAAAAATTCTGAAAACAACTTTTTAATGTTTTCAAAATTTTTGAAAATTTTAAAAATATAGTTCCTATTATTATGACATATTTATGTTATACATTTAAAATTGGGGCATTATAAGCCAATTACTATTATTATTTTGTATAATAAATAATATTTAAAAATAATTTTTGTGTGTATCACTAATTGTATTTAAATAATTTATTTTACTTTATTTTCTTTAAGCATGATGAAAAAAGAATATTACTTTGGTACGACTAAAACATGTTTCCAAAAAATTAGTTCATTGAATGAGATAATTTTAAAATTTAAATACTATTTTAAATATCAATAGTTATCTAATATGAAATATATCAAGCTCTTAAGATAGTAACAAGATTTCTCAGAGTATGTTTGGTACCATAAGTTTTCAATTTTTATTTTTAATAAAAATAAAAAATAAGGTGTATTTATTCACCGTTTTTTATTTTTAGTTTTAGAAAAATATTTTTCAAACTTTTGGATATGTTAAAAAAATAATTTTTTAATACTATAACGCACTAGCAATAACAATTATTTTGCATTTATTATAACATAGATGAACATTGTTTTATTGTTTAAATAAAAATAAAATAAAAATACAAAAAAAAAGATATTAGTGATTATTTCAAATCTTTATCTCAGTCACCTATGTTCAAATCAATCAAATTTTAATAACTTTTAGTTATTAATTTTCACTTATTTTTATTTATTTTAATTACAAAAAATAAAAAGAATTTTGTATTTATTCTATTACGGTTGATTAAGAAAAACCTCGAGCAAATGTCGTCTATGAATCAATTTCTTTTCAAATTAAAAAAATAACTCTATTGAATAAAATAAAAAGAAAAAAGAAACCTAAAGAGGGTGTAAAAGGATTTCATTTTGATAATCTCAAATCTCTAAATGATTTAAAGACTTAAAAAATTAGAAATCAAATTAGCGGGAAACAAGGTGATTTTGTAAGTGAGACTCTAAGACATGTTTAGTTTGTAAAAATATCTTTTATTTTTATTTTTATTTTTTAAAAATATTTTTTATTTTTTATATTTTTAAAAATACATTTAATTTATATTTATATTTTTACTATTTTTTAATTATATAAACAGTAAAAATATTATTCATATAATTTAAAATAATTATAAAAATATTAAAGTTACAATTTGTTACATTGCTGAAATTTTTAAAAATAATTTTTTAAAGTTTTTAGAATTTTAAAAATTTTAAAAATATTTTCTAAAAATGATAACAAAAAAAATAAACATATTTTTATGATTATTTTTAAATTTTAATGAAATTGAAAAAAAAAATGCTGAAACCAAACAGTGTCTATCATACCAAAGTGTGCACTCGACGAGAATAATTTTACGCCAACCAAAATAAGGTCAGATACATAAAGACATGGTCTTAGATGTTGTGTTAAAAAACTATTTTAGAGTTCTCGAGAGTTTTCTTCAAGTTTAATTATTTTAATAAATTCATATCGTTTTACCCACTTATTTAAAGGTTTAATTTCGAAATATCACTTTGAAATTGAAGAAAAATTTTAAAACTAAGACAGGACGATAAATGTGTTATGTGATTATATTTTTTAAATTATTTTAGAAAATAAGTGTATAAAAAAATTTGTTTAATAAATTATTTAAAAAATATATTGTTCTCTGTATTTTAGAAAAAAAATAATTATTTTTGTTTTGTTGCTTTAGAATTAAGTGTTTTTAAAATTTACTTCTAAAACAAAAATAAAAAATAAATTTTCAAACAATTTTTTATTTTAAAAAGATTTAAAAATAAAAAAATATTTTAAAAATAATTTTTAAACAAGCTAAAAAATACTGTAAACCATACAATGGGTAATGGGTGTCTATAAACTATTCTAAGAAATTCTTTTCATTTTTTTTGGGTATATTTAGATAATTTTTACTTTTCTGATTCGTATCAATAGATATTTTAAAAAATATTTTAATTTTAATTTTTTTTAATATTTCAAAAAATATTTAATCTGGCTTAATAAATAAATAAATAAAAATATTTATCTTGTTACAATATTTAATAATAATTTTTATCTCAAAATTTAAAATATCAATAGAATTTTTATTTCTCTTTTTATATAACTATTTTAAATGTGGTTGAAATTCATTATTGAATGAATTTTTTATTTTATTTTATCACCATTTGAAACTTAAAGCAGTTTAATAGCCTAAAAAAAACTTAAAAAGTCCTCTAGCACGTTGATCTATCATATTCTCCATTGATATTATTTTAAATTTCATATTGCCGCCAACCTTATCTTTCTATTTTATGATGCTCTAAACAATTTCCTTATCTATTGTAGTCTATTCTAAACTTTATTTTTTGATTTCAGAATATCTTCATTTCAGATTAATTCTGGCTTTTTTTATGTGCACCCAATATCTTAGATCATTGTTATTCAAACTATTTTTACAATTAGTTGTTTATATCAGATATTTGTTGTGTCAAGAAGCATTATACTTTAGATAAGCAAGAAACTTTGAATGGCTCAATCTCTTTATAATCTTTTTGTTAAAAAAATTGATTTACGAGTAAAAAGGTTCTTGATTCTATTATCTCACCGATAAGACAATACGGTAGTGGTTAAATATACTGTGAACCTTATTGATAGTTAGATATGCTATAAGTCTTATTGAAACCACTTCTAATTTTGTAAAATACTTGAAATATATGTCAGAGTTTATGATTGATTACCAAAACCAAACTAATATCTAAGAAATAGATTTTACAATAATCAAACTAAATAGTTGAACCATAACAAGGGCATTTCATTTTGTGCCAGGATTACCAAACACATTTTTGAAACTTTCGTCTTCTGTGTTTCTTTTGGATTGTTCATTTTCTCCTCTCTTTTTTTTGGACAAGTGATTTGTCTATTTTCAAGAGCATATGACTTTAGTAAATTGAGGGTAGTTAGGTAACGGCCTAGCCTTGGTGTTCTTGGGTAAGGTTGCGGCCCAAGAGCTTAGGGTAGAGCGACTGTGTAGGGCTAACGGCCTCATGTAGGAGAGTAGGCCCGAGAGTTTAGAGCAGGATAACTGTGTAGGGAAGAGGGCCTTGTGCAGGGATTTGGATCACTACACTCAATTTTTTTTTCAATAAAATAACGTAAGGGTGAAGTCTTGGTCTCCTAAGATAGAATGTATAATTTACAACAAAAATTAAGATGAGAAAAGATAATTAGTTTTCTTAACTTTAATAATTTACAATATTTTGATTAGGAAGTACATTAGACTTATATTTCTTCTATAAGTGTAATAGCCATAAATTTAATAAAATCTAAAATAAAAAATTTTAAATAATAAAGAGAATTTTGAAAATGAAAATCAGAACCGGTGAAAATAAATTTATTTATTACATGGATTAAAGAATTATAAAAGAAATATGAAAATTTATATTTTGACGCATAATTTTTATTTTTAAATGATAGTATTTTGCTATAAGCAATAATATTTTTATTTGTTTAAAAATGATTATATTTTACTACAAGTAAGTAGACTTTTAATTAAAATAAGTATTGTTTCGCTTAAAATAATTATATTGGCCTCTAATATATTTTTGTTGTATTTTTAAGAATATTTTTTCTTTTAATATATATAAAGATATTTATCTTGAGAATTGTTTTATTACAATTTTTATCAAGAAAAATTATGATTTAAAAGATCAACTAAAGGTTTATGAGAATGTAAATTTTTAGAAATTTTTAGAATATTTTAGGATGAAAAATAGAATCTATATGAATTTATATAAAAAATCATATTATTAATTATTAAATAATTATTATAAAAAAAAAGAAGAAATAAAAAACGTGGGGGGTGTGTCCACAAATCGAAAGAAAAACAGAGAGGAGTGAATAGTGAATATGAGAGTAAATAGTACCTTTCAATTTTTCTCTCGATCTGGAGTGTCTACGGGCTTCCGATCTCAAAACTGATGATGTTACTGGATTCAGGACGAAGAATACTATAGTTTTGACCGATCAATTTTTCAAATCAGCCATTGAATCGCCGTAGATCTGAAGTTGAAAATCTCGGTAAAAAATAAGTTTTGAAAATCTTACTTAGAGACTTCTAATTGAAAATCTGACACCGTAGATGGATTCAGAAGTTAATAAACATTAGAATATGTATTCTTTTAGGTCATTTGGCAACTTTTTATGTGGAGGTAAATAGTGATTTTCAGCGATAAATAGTGCGGTAAATAGTAATTTTCGGCGGTAAATAGTATTTTCAGCGGTAAACAATACCCTTAGTGTTGACTAAGATTTCGAAGTCATTTCCTAGGTTTTTAGACCCTTCGAACACGTTTTTGAAGATTATTTGGTCAAATTCAAACTAGAAAACTGCATTTTAAGGCTGTCCAATCTAGAGTCTTTACCTATGAGTAGATAATTTTTCCTATAGCTTATTTTTACTCTTCTTGAACTTTACATTGATGAATGAGTATGATTACATGTTATTTATACTTTTATATGTTTCTGAAATGGTTTGAAATATCTGAAATGGTTGAAATATGATATTTAGTTCAATAAGAGTATGAATTTGGAAATGAATTTTGATACACATTGAATATGTGATATTTAAATGTATTTTGCATTACACGGCAAAGAAATTATGTTATGCATATGACGTTGATTTATAAAGTGATACGTTTGCCTCGGATATGGACATGATTATATGTTTCCCCTGATTGAGAAGTTTTGACAGATGAATATACTGAGACCAAAAAGTCTGTTTTATATTGAAAATTTTATACTAGATTATATGGCATATGTGCATATGGTATTTTCTGAGCAGGTGATGTTAGTTTTGGTGCGCACCTTGATTGCCTCAGCTAACAGGGGAGGTGGTGCTAGCCTCGTGTGAGAGCCAACACACGGGAGATTATATGTGAAGGAGAGCAGAATGCCTCCTATATATGGGCAAGATGCCAGTTATATGATGGCGAGATGCCAGTTATATGAGATGTTATTTGTATTCCCTTACTGTGTGCTTGGGAAAGACCCATACAGAGTTCCTTCGCGTGTCCTCTTGAATGGTAGTAGAGCAAATTTCAGCGGGATGTTTAGTTTAGGCAAATCCTATACCACTAAAGTACGGAAGGGGTCAAACTCTGGTATGGTGATTTTGATATGGGATCCTCCGAATAAATTATATGAGAAATATTTGATGCATAACATTATTTGATAAATGATTTTACAGTTTGTATATGATTTTGAATATGAATATGAATTGTTAATAGAGATGTTTTGAAATGCGGGTCCCATATAAATGTACTTCTGAATGTAACTTTTCTTTATGAAAAACTTTGAAATGAAAAGTACATCCATATGTTGACCTTAGAGGTTATAAGAGGTGTTATCTGCTCACTGAATTGTAAAACTCACTACACGATGTGGATCTATTTTTCAGATAAAGACATAGAGTTTGGTCCAACAGCCACATGATCGACTATGTGTCGTACTTCAGTGGTGAGCCTATATTGTTTCTAGGCTCTCAGTGTTTTATATTGTTGTCACGCCCCTAATTTTAGGACACGTGAAACACGTATATCATGAACATATATTTTCTATAAACATGAATATTCCAATCCTTTATCAACGAAACAGATACATATAGGTTTTCCCATATAAATACCATATACAAACCAAGTACATATACATCAGAGTACAGCAGAAGCAGGGATCCTGCCTGTGGCGTTCAGAGCAACTCTAGAGTACAAATATTTTACAAATATAAAACATTGAGAGTCTAGAAATAATGTAGGCTCACCATTGGAGTACGACCCCTAGTCGATCACGTGGCTGTTGGACCAAACTCTATGTCTTTATCTGAAAAATAGATCCACATCGTGTAGTGAATTTTACAACTCAGTGAACAGATAATACCTCCTATGACCTCTCAGATTAACATATGGATGAACTCATATAATAAAATTTATGTTATCAAAAATTACATTTCAGAAGTACATCCACATGGGACTCGCATTTTCAAATATTCTCTGTTCAAAAATTCATAATCAGGTCTTTCAAATCGTATACGGTACTGTATAAACAATACTCATATCAAGTTCAAAATCATATTCAATACTGTAAAATCATTAATCAAATTACGTTATGCATCAAAACATTTCTCATAAAATATTCGGAGGATCCCATATCAGAACCACCATACCAAAGTTTGACTCCTTCCGTACTTTGGTGGTATAGGATTTGCCTAAACTCAGCATCCCGCTGAGGTTTGCCCTACTACCATTCAAGAGGACACGCGAAGGGACTCTGTATGGGTCTTTCCCAAGCACACAGCAAGGGAAGAAAAATAATATCTCATATAACTGGCATCTCGCCCATATATAGGAGGCATTCGGCTCTCCTTCACATATAATCTCCCGTGTGTTGGCCCTCACATGAGGCTAGCACCACCTCCCCTGCTAGCTGAGGCAATCAAAGTGTGCACCAAGGCTAACATCACCTGCTGTTAGCAGACAGTGTTTCCAATAGGATTCCTCCTCAGAAAATACCATATGCACATATGTCATATAATCCAGTATAAAATTCTTAATATAATACAGACTTTGAATCTCAATATATTCATCTGTCAAATATTCCCAATCAGGGAAATCATGTATACATGCCCATATCCGAGGCAAACATTTTACTGTATAAATCAATGTCATGTGCATAACATATTTCATTTGCCATATAATTAAAAATACATGTAAAAATCACATGTTCAATGTATTTTAAAATTCATCTGTTATAAGTTACCCATTCAGGGTTTATCACATATATATGCTCTTTCTCGAGGCAACCATATATCTTTATAAATCAATGCCACGTGTATAAATATTCACTTTATCATTTAATGAGAAATACATGTGAAATCAGATATTTCATGGATTCAGAAATCCAGTTTGAAAACTATACTCTTCTTGAACTATATTTCAAAATGTAAGCAATTCAGATATCTTTAATGCATTTCAGAAATATATCAAAATGTGAATATCTCATAAACATAATCATATACATATTCAAGTATCAAGAAGAGTATAGGCAAGCCATAGGAAGAATCATCTACTCACAGGGTAGGGCTCTAGATTGGACAGCCCTAAAATGCACTTTTCCAGTCTGAATTTGACTAAATAAGTTTCAAAAATGTGTCCGGAGGGTCCAAAAACCTTAAAAATGACTCGGGATCTTGGTTCCTGTTCACCCCCGAAAATACTATTTACCGTTACTATTTATCGCTGAAATTACTATTCATCCGCCACTATTTATGCCGAAAATTACTATTCACCACCATATAAAAAGTTACCAAATGACCGAAAAAATTATATATTCTAATGTTTATCAAGCTTCTAAACCCATCTACGGTGTCAGATTTCTAATTTGAGATCTCTAAATAAGAGTTTCAGAAGTTGTCTTTTACCGAGATTTTCTACTTCAGATCTATGGCGATTCAATGGTGGATTTGAAAAATTGATCGGTCAAAATTGAAGTATTCTTCGTCCTGAATCCAGAAATATCCTCAGTTTTTAGATCGGAAGCCTATAGGCACTCCAGATCGAGAGATAAAGTTAGATGTTACTATTTACTATTTGTCACTATACACTCTTCTTCGTTTTGCAGATCTTCCCCCCTCCCGGTTTTCTTCCTTCATTATATTTTTTTTATAATAATAATAATTATTTAATATTTAATAATAGGATTTTCCTTTATATAATTCATATAAATTCCGTTTTTCATCATAAAATATTCTAAAAATTTTTAAAAATTTCCATTCTCATAATTCTTTAGTTAAACTCTTAAATCATAATTTTTCTTGATAAAAATCTCAATAAAACGAATATAAAATAAATATCTTTATACATAATAAAAGAAAGAATATTTCCAAAAATATGACACAAATTCATTAGAGGCCGGTATAATTATTCGAAACAACACAATAATTATTTTACTTAAAAGTCTACTTAATTTTAGCAAAACATAATCATTTTTAAGCAAATAAAAATATATTTACTTATAACCAAATACTATCATTTAAAAATAGACATTACGCGCCAAAACTTAAATGCTCATATTTTTCTTTTGTAAATCCATGTAAAACTTATTTTCACTGGTTCTTATCTCTATTTTCGAGATTTTTTCTTTTATTCCAAATTTTTTTTAATTGGAATTTTTTTTTAAATTTTACGGTTATTACAATTGTAATATATTTGTACTCTAGAGTTGCTCTGAACGTCACAGACAGGATCCTTGTTTTCGCTATAAATCTAATATACATATAGACCTAGCATGTATAATTATCAATATTGGAACCTTGTAAACGTGTGTTGTTACTCATATATGTGATATTATGAAAAGATTTGCAACTGTATAATAATAAAGTTTATCAGATAATAGAGGTATTAACGTTCCTAAAGTAGGGGCGTGACAATAACTATCTTTGAGTGTCTATGTAATAAAATAAAATAAAAATAAAACATGTTATTTTGGTGTTGTGAAATAGTACTCTACTTTAATAAATTGCTTTGTACTATTTAATTATTTTTCTAACTTGTAAAATGGATTAAAAAATTTAAAAATATAAAAACCAACCAAAGTGCTAATTGTCACTCATCTTTTCATTGTTCTCTTCCAATTTTATGTAAGTTTTATTTAAAACGCAAAAGTCTAATTTATATCCTACAGTAAACATAAAAGATAACAACACTGTCATTTTCTGAGTCAATTTGTCTGTTTCGTGGAAAAATCCAAAGTCCTTAAGGTCTATGCAAAAGTTATATTTGTTACAAAATAATTTCTATATTTACTATTTGGCCTCAATATTGTTCAAAAAATATGTTGAATATTTATGCTACATGTATATCACCAAAACTTTATTAAAGAAAGGTGTGAAGTTAATTTAGTAGTTAAGAAGTGATAATATCCTTTTTAATTAATATAACATCGATTCTTTCAAAGAATACTTTAAAATTAAAATTTTAAGTGCACCCAATAGATTTAAAGGAAGGAGTCCTTAAAGATCATCTCAAATAGAAACCTAATCCTTATCCAAAATGTTCTATAGAAATATAATAATCTTACCCCAAAAAAATCTTACATAAAGGCACTAGATGAATACTTGGAAACTTTGCTCATTTATCTTCAAAATTTTGATGCTTTGATCTCTAAATTTCTTCACGAAAGTCCAAAGTTGTTGAGATGCATTTTCCAAGGACAGCTTTATGTTTTCGCTTTTTATTGTCAACTTCCACAAGTCATCCTTCAATTATAGGCCCACAATGTGCAATATAAATTCCAAAATAAATTATTAATCCCACAAAAAAATTTGTCTTAATTTATTACTTGGAAAGGTCCAAAGTCGTCTTTAAGTCAAGGTGGATGTATAATAAATGGAATGGAAAATGATAACCTTATGTCTTTGATTAGTTTTTTACTTTTTTTAACCCCTAAAATGGGATAGAAAATTTTGAACACAAAATGATGTGCGTGCTAACTATTTTTTTGGTTTAAAGGCTTAACTTTAATTTTGACTAGACAACACACAATAATCATGAATTGTCTAAAAATGTATGTACAATAACGAATTTAATCAACTATTAGTTTTTGTTTATTAGAAAATATTATATTTTTAATTGTAATTTTTCTCAAATTGATTAATTTTAATAATTGATCTTTTAATATATCAATTAAATGCAATTATCTCTCTACAATGTAAATTAAATGTTAGTGCTAACGTTTATTCAAATAACTTTATCATTAAGAAAATTTCAAAATTAATGGAGTAATATTAAGTAATGAAAGGGTTTTTTATTAATTAATTTTATATTTGATTATTTTTTTAACCACTAAAATGGGGTGAAAAATTTTGGTCACAAAAAATGATATGTGTGCTAACTATTTTTTTGTTGTTGTTAACAGTTAACTTTAATTTCTATCAAATAGACATATAATAATCATGAATTGTTACTCTTTTTTTTTTACAAACAGGAACAAGATGCCTTATACTATCTAATTATTTTTCTGACTTGTAAAATAGACTAAAAATTTTGGAATATAGAAACCAATCAAATTGCTAATTGTTACTCTTTTTTTCAGTTCTAAGTAAGTTTTATATATTTAAAATACAAGAAGTTTGATTCATACATTGAGCATGAAAGATAGCAATGCCATTTTCTATGTCAACAGACTTTGTCTTTATTACATGGACATGGAAAATTCCAAATTCATCCTTCAACTCTCCCCACAATTTTAGCATACATTCATGGACACCCAAGCCGCATGAATCTGTTTGTATATACAAAAATGATATTTGGTATATGTCACGGCCCCAAATGATGGAACACATGACCGGCACGGCATAAGGGTTTCTCCCTAACCGCAAGCCTAACACATAGCATGCACAAACATCCAGCACACAATCCAGAGTACATAATAAATATAACTGGCCACATATGTCACATCCAATATCAGAAAAATACTGTATATATATATATATATATATATATATATATATATATATATATATATATATATATATATATATATATATATATATATATATATATATATATATCTCATGAATCCAACATCTGTGATTCAACTTGGCCCATGGCCTCATAATATTCATGTGATTCAACTTGGCCCAAGGCCTCATAATACAAACATCGTTATAAAATATAAAACCGTTTTTCAAACAACACATCAAAATACGCAAGAAGCGAGGATCTTGCCTGTAAGTTCATGGAGATACACTAGACATAAACTAAACTAGACAAACAGTATAAAAGAGCCTTGCCCAAACTGGGACTCACCAACACTATCTTCAGCCTCCTATGAAGCTGTAGCTGGATCAAATTCTCTTTGACTATCTGTGGGGAGGAAACAGAAGAGGGGTGAAATCACCACATCTCAGTGAATGGATAAATCACACTATAACAGAAACAGGGCAAACCAACCACGAGTGTTTCGCAATGAGTTTAATAATTGAAACATTAAGCATTTAACCATAATTTATTGAAAAAAAAGCTAAACAATTCAAATGTATGTTCAAAAGATAAAACATGATTAAATAAGTAACCGTAAAGCAAAACAATGATGCATGGTAAGTAAGAAATGAAGATATTTATGCAATAACAATGATGAATGAGGTATTTTAGAAATATTTAATCTTTAAGAAAAATGCACTAGTTTATTGGAGTTCTTTCCTGACAGATCTATCATCTCCCCCAAGCACACAGCAAGGGTAGGGTAATCACTGTAGGCGTAGACATAAATCCACCCTAAATCCCCCAAGCACACAGCAAGGGTATGGTAATCACTGTAGGCGTAGACATAAGTCCACCCTAAATCCCTGTGTCTTAGGCAGTCATATGCCCGTCACAGTATCCTAGGCCGAAGCCTTAACATGACCATGGTGCACCAGAGCTAGCACTACCTGCGGCTAGCTAACAGTGATCTAAAAGGGTTTCTCCAATAGAAAACATTTGAAAATATACTATTCAAAACGTTTAAAGTAAAACATTTCAATAACATTATAATAAAGCTATAATTCTCCATCTAGCTCTTTTCATGCATAAAATTCCGTTCTAAAATATGTTTCATCCATGAATTTTCATGGAGACCTTTATCATCATAAACTTTCCCTTTAAACATAGATCGTCCATAGACGTCGCATAGATGCTTATGCATCAAATCATTTCAAACATAGATCGTCCGTAGACGTCGCATAGATGCTCATTATGCATCAAATCATTTTAAACATTTTCATGGCTAACTTAGTTTATTTCTATGACTAAGTTTTCATTTCTATAAATCTAGATCAAATGGAGAATTATCAGTCTAGATGTTTGCCCTGCATACCTAGGGTTCAACTAGAATTGAAATTTATAATTTCTAACATAGTTGGAACATATTGGTTTTCAAAGCGGTAAAACAATTTAGCATACATTCCAACTAGTTAAAATCATACGAAAGAGTTATAAACCAAATTCGTAAAACATGCGCTATAGTATGAAAAATCTACTCACAGATAAGGGCTCCAGATTGGACAGTCCTAAAATCCTCGTTTCTGGTCTGAATTCGGTAAAACAGACCCCAAAATCGAGTCCGGAAGGTCCAAAAACCTTAAATGAGCTTAGTTACTGTTCACCGCTGAAAATACTATTCACGCTGGAAAACACTATTCACGCCGAAAAATACTATTCATCGCCACTATTTATTGCCGAAAAACACTATTCACTGTCACAAAAATTTTACCGAATCAACAAAATAATTTCATATCCTAATGTTTATCTAGTTTCTGAATCCATCTACGGAGTCAGATTTCTAATTAAAAGTCCCTGAGTCAGGTTTTTCAGAACTTACCTTTTACCGAGATTTTCTACTTCAGATCTACGGCGATTCAACGGTTGATTTGAAAAACTGATCGGTCAAAACTGAAGTACTCTTCATCTTGAATCCAATAACATTCCAAATCGAAAGATAAAATTTGAGATTACTATTCACTCACTATGCATGCACTATTCCTCTTTTTTTTTCCTTCTTTCTGATACTTCGCGCCCCCGGTTTTCGTTTATCATTCGTTTTTTTTAAATATAATAATTATTATTAAATAATTAATAATATGATTTTCTTGTATAAAAATTCATATAAATTCCATTTTTCATTATAAAATATCCCAAAATTTTTTAAAAATTTCCATTCTCATAAATCTTTAGTTAAACTCTTAAATCATGATTTTTCTTGATAAAAATCATAATAAAAATAAATTTCAAAACAAAATATCTTAATTCATATTAAAAGAAAGAATATTTCTAAAAATACCATAAAAATTCAATGGAGGCCGGTATAATTATTTTAAACAACACAATACTTCTTTTACTTAAAAGTCCACTTACTTTTAACAAATCATAATCATTTTTACATAAATAAAAATATATTTACTTATAGCGCGCCAAAACATTTAATAATTAGATTTTCTTTTGTAATTCTTTAATCCATGTAATAAATATACATATTTTCTACGGTTCTTATCTCCATTTTCAAAATTATCTCTTTTATTCTAAATTTTCTTTAATTGAAATTTTCGTTAAATTTTACGGTTATTACAGTATAAAACTGATTACTTGGCATCAATATTCCAAAAAATGTATTGTATATTTATATTTTATTATATATCGTCAAAACCTTAATAAAGAAAAATTTAAAGTTAGCTTAGTAGGTAAAATAGGATGACATCCTTCCTAATTAACATAGGTTCAATTATTTTAAAAAAAATTTTAAGGTTAAAATCTTAATATACTAAGCCCAGGAGTGTCCCTTCTGGGTGGACATCCAGTAAAATGAAAAATAGATGGAGCACTCAACGACTTTTCTTTTTTCTAAATAAAAAAAATCTCATACAAACACATTATCTAACATCAGAATTGACATCCTTTAATATTTTTAAAGAGGATAAATTTGGAAAGAGATAGGTACATACATTTAACTTATATTTGAATTATTAAGTTCTATTTATTTATCAAATATTAAATTTTAGATAAAATCTTATTTTAATTCTTCAAATTTACAATGAAATTCAATCTAATATGTAGCTAAAGAAGTATGTTTAGCACTCACGGATAAGAAATTTGGGAACATATAAAGAAGAGTAACGAAAGAAAAAAAATCTTAAAAGATCAATCTAGTTTGAATTTGACAGGTGAAGCCACCTATATAACAAGAGTAAAAGAAGATTTTAAAATCTGAAAAGTAAAAAAGGAAACTAACCAGAGTTGTCCTGGAACCCGATAAATGAGGCAGAGGTAAGGGATTAGCGATATTTGGAGAGAGATGTTGGAGAGGAATTTACAAAATTCAACATTTTAAAATTTAAGAAAATAAGATGCCCAGTTAAATTTTAGACCAACTGCAATTTCTTAATTTACATTATCTATTTACAATGTTAGTCTTCAAAATTGCTTTGTACCATCTAATTATTTTTCTAACTTGTAAAATGTATTAAAAAATACAAAAACCAACCAAAGTGCTAATTGTTACTCATATTTCCATTGTTCTTTTTCAATTATATGTAAGTTTTATTTTAAACATAAAAGACTAATTCATATCCTACAACAAACATAAAAGATAACAACACTGCCATTTTCTGAGTCAAATTGTCTTTATTACATGGAAAAATCTAAAGTCGTTAAAGTTTTTCTACAATTATAGCATACACTGACAAAGACTCAAGTTATAGTCTATTTGTCTATGCAAAAGTCATGTTTGTTAGAAATTATTTTTATATTTACTATTTGGCATCAATACATTTCAAAAAAATATGTAGAATATTTATGCTATATTAATATCACCAAAATATTATTAAAGAAAGGTGTGGAGTTAATACAGTAGTTAAGAAGTGATAATATATTTCTTAATTAATATAACATCGATTCTCCTAGAAAATACTCTAAAATTAAAATTTTAAGTGCACCCAATTATTTTAGAGGAAGGAGTCCTTAAGATCATACAAAATAGAAACCTAATCCTTATCCAAAATGTTCTATAGAAATATAATAATCTTACCCCAAAAAAATCTTATATGAAGGCACTAGATGAATACTCAGAAACTTTGCTCATTTATCTTCAAAATTTTGATGATCTGATCTCTCAATTTCCATGGACAGCTTTATGTTTTTGCTTTTTATTGTCAAATTCCACAAGTCATCCTTCAATTATAGGCCCACAATGTGCAATATAAATTCCTCAATAAAATCTTGATCCCTGACGTCTCAACAAAAAATTTTGTCTTAATTTATGTCAAGGTGGATGTACGCTAAATGAAATAGAAAATGATAACCTTATGCCGTTTAAATGGTAACTTTAATTTTGATTAGGTAGACATACAATAATTATGATTTTTCTAAAAATGTGTGTAAAATAGCGAATTTAATCAACTATCATATTTTGTTTATCAAAAAATATTATAGTTTCAATTGTACTTTTTTTAAAATTCATTAATTTTAATAATTATTTTTTAATATATTCATTTAATATTCGTTAAATGTAATTATCTCTCTAAAGTTTAAATTAAATGTTAGTGCTAATGTTTATCCAAATACCTTTCTCATTAAGAAAATTGCAAAATTAATTTGACATTTGATTGATATATTTGATTGGTTGTAACCCCTAAAATGAGGTGAAAAATTTTGATCACAAAAAACAAGATGTGTGCTAACTATTTTTCTAAGTTAATTGTTAACTTTAATTTTTATTAAGTAGACATACAATAATAATGAATTGTCTCAAAATGTGGGTTTATATCCATAATTTGCACAATTTCCATAACAATCAACTTGACAACATGAGATGTTAGTGCTAACATTAGTTATATAAAGTTACCCAAATACCTTTCTGACGAAGAAAATTGCAAAATTGAAATAAAATAAAGACAATTAAAATATGTTAGCTTGGTTTTGTGAAATAGTATTCCACTAACTACATGGAGGTGTGCCTAATGAAATTAATACTTATGATTTGATGGAAGCATCCATGCAACCAGTTTCGACAAATAGGAACAAGATGCCTTATCCCATCTAATTATTTTTCTAACTTGTAAAATGGATTAAAAAATTTTGAATATAGAAACCAACCAAATTGCTAATTGTTACATGGAAAATAGACTTTGTCAATAGACTTTAAAATTTGGAATATAGGAACAAGATAGCAATGTCATTTTCTATGTCAATAGACTTTTTCTTTGTTACATGGAAAAGTCCAAAGTCATCCTTCAACTCTCCTCACAATTTTAGCATACATTCATGGATACCCAAGCCACATAAATCTATTTGTTTATACGAAAATTATATTTAGTATAAATGGTTTATATACTGATTACTTGGCATTAATATTCCTAAAAATGTATTGGATTTTTATATTTTATTATGTATCATCAATACCTTAATAAAGAAAAGTTTAGAATTAGCTTAGTAGATAAGAGAGGATGACATCCTTCCTAATTAACATAGGTTCAATGATTTTAGAAAATATTTCGAGATTAAAATCCTAACATACTAAGCCCAAGAGTGTCCCTTCCGGTACATCCAGTAAAATGAAAATAAATGGAGAGTGCACCCTAAGACTTTTCTTTACCCTCCTAAGTTCTATAGAAATATAATAATTTTATTACCCAAAAAAAAATATCTCACACAAACATTATCTAACTTCAGAATTGACATCCTTTAAATGTTTTAAAGAACTTTAGAGGATAAATTTGGAAAGATATAGATACATACATATAACTTATATTTGAATTAGTAAGTTCTATTTACTTATTAAATATTAAATATTAGATAAATTATTATTTTAATTCTTCAAATTTACAATGAAATTCAATTTAATATGTAGCTAAAGAAGTATGTTTAGCACTCATGGATAGAAAATTAGTGAACATACAAAATAGAGTAATGAAGAAACAAAGTCTTACAAGATCAGCCTAGTTTGAGTTTAATAAGTGAAAGCACCTATATAACACGAGTAGAGAGAGATTTTAAAACTTGAAAAGTAAAAAAGAAAACTGGAACCCAATAAATGAGGCAAAGGTCATGGATTAGCGATATTTGGAGAGAAATGTTGGAGAGTAATTTACGAAATTCAACATTTCAAAATTTAAGAAAATAAAATGCCCTCTTAAATTTAAAACCCACTGTAGTTTCTTAATTTACATGATCTATTCACAACGTTAGTTTTCAAAATTTTAACTCTATATAAATTAGCCTTTAAATTTATCAAATTCACGACAAGTTAATTCTTCTGTAAACGAAGGAGAAAGATAACAAAAAGGACTAACTTCTTGTGAGTTTTGTAAATTTTAGAGATTGCTAATAGGGGTTGATTCAATTAATAAAAGTTGAAACACTTCAATTAATTTTTTTGTACAATGTTTTAAAACTTTTCAGAAATTTTATTTCTCTTTTAAATTATTCTTTTCAAATATAAATTTAAATCATTTAATGAAAGCAATTTATAATAATTTTTTTATTAATTAAATACGTATGGATTCCTTTAGGCTATAATGGAACAATTATTTTAATAGTATTAGTTGTTGTGTCTAATATATCTTAATATCTGCACATAATGTTGTTAATGACACAATTGAGTCAATAATACTGAAATTATCTTTTAGGATGATAATTTTAAATTCAAATCTCAATTAAAATTAAAAAAAAGGTCACATTATTTGATTTGATTGGAACATACTTTTACAATCAATTTCTACCGTGCATCAAATAATGCTTTAAGCACGTTAAGATAGGATAATATAAATTAATACAATTATATTGTTTGATACAAATAAGAGATTGTAGAAATTTAAACAGTTGAGATCTTTTATAAGGGATAAGCATTATAGGTAAAATCTTTTGTACAAATTTTTAAATAAAAAAATAGTTTTAAGCTTATTTTTCAATTTAACATAATATCATCACTACTGCTATTGCTTTGCCATGGGTGCTGCCAATAATATTATAAAACTTTTATGATATGAATTATGCACTTGAACTTTTAATTGAACTTTTTCTGTTTTTTTTTTTATGAGAAAATAAAAGAATTATTTACCCCTTATAGTAGGTCAAATTATTATGCAAAAGTCATATTTGTTAGAAATTGTTTCTATATTTATTATTTGGCATCAATATTGTTCAAAAAATTATATTGGATATTTATGCTACATGAATATCACAAACACTTTATTAAAGAAAAGTGGAGTTAGTTTAGTAGTTTGGAGGTGATAATATTTTTATTTATTAATATAACTTTGATTCTTTCAGAGAATACTCTAAACTTAAAATTCTAAGTACACCCAATCAAATCAGAGGAAGGAGTGGTTAAGATCATCCGAAATGAAAACTTAATCCTTACCCAGAAATTTTTATAGAAATATAATAATCTTACTAAAAAAAATCTTATATAAAGGCACTATCTAACACAGCTAAATTCCACACCACGCACTGAATATTTGGAAATTTTGCTCATTTATCTTCAAAATTTTGTCACTTTGATCTCTCAATTTCTTCACGAAAGTTCAAAATTGTTGAAATGACAATTTTTACATACAGCTTTATGTTTCCGCTTTTTTATTGTAAAATTCTACAAGTAATCCTTCAACTATAGGTCCATAATGAGAAATATAAATTCCACAATAGATTCTTGATCCCTCACATCTCAAGAGAAAATTTTGTCTTAATTTATTACTTAAAAAAGTTCAAAGTCATCCTTTTAAGTCAAGGTAGATATACAATAAATAGAATAGAAAATGATAACCTTATGCCTTTGATTGGTTTTTTAACCCCTAAAATGGGATAGAATATTTTGAACACAAAATGATGTGTGTGCTAACTATTTTTTTTAGGTTAACTGCTAACTTTAATTTTGACTAGGCAAACATACAATAATAATGAATTTTCTAAAAATATGTTTGTACAATAGCAAACTTAATCAACTATCGTGTTTTGTTTTTTTGAAAATATTATATTTTTAATTGTAATTTTTCTCAAATGAATTAATTTTAATAATTGATCTTCTAATATATCCATTTAATACAATTATCTCCTGAAAAATTAAATTAGATATTAATACTAACGTTAATTATATAAAGTTACTCAAATACCTTTTTCATTAAGAAAATTGCAAAATTACAGTTTTTATTAATTAATTTAGTATACTTCTTTACATAATGACATTTTTGTCAAAATAACATTATTTTTATTTTATCGATTTCTTATCAAACAAAAAGTATAATTATGTTATATAATAAAATATATTATATATTGACATCACAAACATACGATAATATAAAAATTTATCTTATATTATTCGGTTATTATTATTTGATTAGATCTAATTATATATAGTACATCAAATAAAACTTTAAATATATTATGATCTCATTTAGTATACTGTATAAAGTTATATATGATAGTATAAGTTAATACAATCAAGTCTTATATATTGTTTGATACAAATAAAATAATTATTTATCCATCGAATTTCCATTTAATTTTAATTGAATTGTATATACTTTCAGTTTCCTCAAACCAGTACTTGTGTTTGTAATTTCATATTCAATGACAATTAGAAATTAAAATAAAATACGAGTTCTTTAATTCAATATATAGATATATATATATATATATATATATAAATCCAAAAAGAAAAACGTTTAAGTGTGTGGGACCAAGATCAGAGCGGCAGCCACGAAAGGAAAAAAATTAAGAGTGTAACAAAATATCTGATGAAGTGGTTATCACGCTATTGAGACATGATTTGATAGAAACAATTGGGAAATAAAGTTCTTCATCCATTTCATGTTAACTAACCTAAAAGACATTGGAACCCAGCCATTTATGCATGCGGATCCTATGCTCAAAACACAGCAAAACGTAATAACTATAGTATTTAAAAAAAAAAATTGAAAACATGTGTTTGGCTATATTTTAAGCACAATACCGCGTACTGTCTTCAAAACACAATAGAAGATTTGAACTCATCTTTTTCTAGTTTATTAGACTTTTCTTTACTCTTTTGTTTTTATAGCCCTGAAGTCCAGCATTAGCCATATAAATCTTATTGGTTTTTACAAAGAAAGTGTGTGTGAATGAGAAATAAATCATCTTCCTTCATAGAAGAATCAAATTATTATTTATATTTTATTCCTACATTCTACCAAATTAAAAAGACTCGAAAATTTTGTTGAATTATCTTTCGACGCTTTGGTTTTTCATCTTGTTGTCTCCAATAAAAGTGGTCCCAAGTCTTTAGCGACATTTTCAAAGAAAGCACCGTCGTTTTATAGAAGGATATGTTTCAATCGAGGAAAATAGAATTCAAAAACCAATGTAAGATATGAAAAAAGCACAGGACTTAATTCAAAATGCTTTATTATTCTTTCACAACAGCATGATTGTATTTAAGATTTTTTCAAAATGCTCTCTTAAAAAATTGGCTAAATTATTTTGTTAGTCCTTTAACTTATTTTTAAATTTTGTTTTAATCTTTTAATTTTGTTAGAGTAAAATATTTTTCTCTTAATGCATACGTAATAAGAAAGTTAGCATTTCGTACACTTACAGTCATTTTTTTGTTTATCTCTCTCTCTCTCTCTCTCTCGATTTTTTTTTCTCCCATCCTATCTCTTTCTTCTGACAGCATCTCCAATAGGGGTAAGGACTCCCACTGTGAGTTGTTTATGGTGGAGCCACCTCCAAAATGACATTAAAAACCAAAAAAAAAAATTTAAGCACGATTGCTTTTATAAACAATGGTACTTAAATAAAATAATAATTTTTTTATTATATATTTTTATTATTTTTAATTATTATTATTAAAAATATTATTTAAAAATATATATTATTTTTAAAAATTTTATTTATATATTTATTATTTTAAAGTTTATATTTAAAAAAAATTTATTTAAAAATTTATACTAAAATATTATTATTAAAAATATTATTTAAATTTTTTTATATTTATTGTTTTAAAATTAAAATCTAAATTAATTATATTTTAATTTAAAATATAAATAAATATGAATAAAATATAAAAATATAAAATAATTTGTAGAATATTTTCCACAAGGCTACGATTTTTGGAGTATGCACGGAGAAAAGGTAACAGAAGATCCTGCTACAAGACATCAAATAGTACTACATGATGTTCCAGAACGTCCAATCGTCCGAAATGACCCTGTGCAGGACATGGTCCGTGAAGTATTTGAAATTCATCATGAACATGAAAGTGTTGATTCTGTTGATATGCCGGTTCCACCGTCAGGTGAAAGGATGGATGAAGGCACGAGAGATTTTTTTGAATTACTGAAGGATGGGCAAGAACCATTATATGAAGGGTGTGACAAATACTCCAAATTGTCGTTTCTGGTGAATTTGTACCACATCAAGTGTTTGTGCGGGATATCCGACAAGGCTATGTCAATGATGCTGGAACTATTGGTTGACGTTTTTCCGGATGCAAAGATTCCAACTTTGTTTTACGAGGCAAAAAAAATTATTAATAAGTTGGGGTTGAACTACAAAAAAATACATGCCTGCAAAAATGATTGCATGCTATTCTGGGGAGAAAATGAAAATAAAGATGCTTGTAACAAGTGCAGTGCATCGAGGTGGAAACCGAGGAAAAAAGGGGAGAAGCGGAAGAAGGTAGCTAATAAAGTCCTCAGATACTTTCCATTAAAGCCCCGGCTACAAAGATTGTTCATGTCTTCTAAGACTGCCGAACATATGAGATGGCATTCCACAAACACAATTAGTGACGGTATGATGAGGCATCCGAGGGACTCCGAGGCATGGAAGAGATTTGACATCTTAAATCCTCAATTTGCATCCGATCCTAGAAATGTGCGTTTGGGCTTTGCTACCGATGGTTTCAATCCATTTGAAAATTTAAGTACAAGTTACAGCATATGGCCAGTCGTACTGATCCCTTACAATCTTCCGCCTTGGATGTGTATGAAGCAGAGTTCTTTTATGTTGTCAATGATAATTCCTGGTAGAAAGGCACCGGGAAATGATATAGACGTATTTCTGCAACCGTTGATTGAAGAGTTGAAGGAGCTATGGTTCGACGGTGTGCAGACTTACGATTCATTTAGCAGTGACATGTTCAATATGTATGCTGCTCTCATGTCGACAATCAGTGATTTTCCTGACCTTGGATGTTTATCAGGTTGGAATACTCATACTGGATTGGCTTGTCCACACTGTAATTTTGATTCAACTCCTGTGCGCCTTCTTCATAGTCGAAAATGGTGTTTTATAGGACATCGTCGTTTTCTAAATCCGGGTCACAAATTTCGGCTTGCCCGTAACAGGTTTGATGGAACAGAAGATAGAAGAAATCCTCCACTGCAATTGAATGGTGTAGATATTTTAAGACAAATTAATGATATTAACATTGTATTCGGAAAGAACGGAGAACATGAAGGTCGAGAACAGAGGTCCCGAGGTCACGGAGGGGTTGCAGCTGTGACTCAACAATGGCGAAAAAAGAGTATATTCTTTGAACTTCCATATTGGGTGAACAATTTATTGCGGCATAATCTTGATTTGATGCATATCGAAAAAAATGTCTGCGACAACATTCTGTATACTTTATTAAATGACACTGGCCGTTCAAAAGACCACATCAATGCACGAAGAGATTTACAGGATTTAGGTGTTAGGTCAGAGTTTTGGCCAGATGAGAATGGTAAGTATTCGCCTGCTTTGTTCACGTTGACAAATGCAGGTAAAGATATCTTTCTCAAAACACTGAAAAATACCTCTGTGCCTGACGGATATTGTAGTAATATTTCTAGATACATTGATTTAAGACAACGTAAGATTGGTGGGTTGAAAAGTCATGATTGTCATATTCTTATGGAACAACTACTACCGTTTGCCATACGTAAGGCACTTCCTCAGCAAGTGTCTGTAGTTCTGATCGAGTTCTGTTTGTTCTTTCGACATATTTGTTCCAGATCTTTAAATGTCAGCGAACTTGATCAACTTCAAAATCGTATTGTTCTGATACTGTGTCATATGGAGATGATATTTCCTCCTTCCTTCTTCACAGTAATGGTACACTTAACAGTTCACTTGGTCCAAGAAACCAAGTTAGGCGGACCAGTTCAATATCGTTGGATGTATCCTATTGAAAGGTACAAGAATTTAAAAATTCAAATCTATTTTATCTTGTTTATGTTTTTTTTATTATCAATTTTTCATACCTGGTTTAACGTATATATGTTGTACAGATACTTGGGTAAGCTTAAGTCATTCGTCCGAAATAAAGCAAGGCCAGAGGGTTCAATAGCCGAGGCATGTGTTGCTGAAGAAGTTTTAATATTTTGTTCAAGGTATTTGGAGGGTGTAGAAACATTGTTCAATCGTCCTATTTGGGTAGACGATCGACCTGATGTGGCGACGTCGGTGGGGAGTACATTGTTTCCACAAGTAGGAAGGCCAGTTGGTGGGTTCGAGTATTTCACCCTTTCTCCCCGAGAAAAATTGCAAGCCCATCGGCATGTCTTAATAAATTGTCCGGAAGTCGAATCTTATCTTCAGTGAGTACACCAAACTTTACTGTTACATTAATATTTATCTAATGGATATGAATCATTAAATTTAGAGATTGAGATTTTTTTTACAGAGAATTTAGAGATTGGGTAAGACATAGCTTATGAAGTAGAACCCGATCGTCTTCTGAGATAGATAAAAAAGTTCATAGGGAGTTTGTTTCCTGGTTCACTCGTCGTGTAAGTATATAATTTACCTAGTCAATTTATATTTACAATCTAATATGAGCATAACTCACGACTCAATTTTTCTTTCCTAGATAGCAAATGATAGTAGTGAGACATTATCAACTGAACTAAAATTTCTGGCAATTGGGCCCTTGGATAGAGCACGCCGATACAGTGCATACAATATAAATGGATTTAAATTTCGAACCTTAGAGCGAGACTAAGGGTTGACAACCCAAAATAGTGGAGTTCATGGTATTTTTGGGACGAGGAGTTATACAAGTAGCAGTGACAGAAATATGCAATTCGGTGGAGTGCCGTATTATGGAAAGTTATTGGATATTGTAGAATTAAATTATCACGGCCACTTTACAGTTACTTTATTCAAATGTATGTGGGCCAATACAACAACAGCAAGGGGCATTACCACGGATGGTTTCGGAGTGACATCTGTCGATTTTTCATGGTTGATTCATACATGTGAAAATGACGATGACGAACCGTACATCAAAGCATCCGAAGCGCATCAAGTATATTATGTAGAAGATGCGGTTGACAACAAATGGAATATGGTTGTACATTTGAAGCCTCATGATTTATATGAGATGGGCGAAAACGATGATAATATTTCATATGATAGTGATCCGTTGCGTGTTCAAAATTTAGAAACATTATTTCCAGAAGAAACAGTGAATTTATGTCTGTTACGGTACTAATTTGATCCTGTATTATCTTGAATATATTTTGAGTTTGTTTATGAAAAATTTATGCTTTTTATGTATTTTGATATATGATTTTAATATTTTATTATTTTTAAATGAACAATTATGAGGTGAAATTAATTTTATTAATTTTTTTCTGACAGGCATAGTGACGATGCGAAGGGGTAGATCTGGATTTGCGGGTAGAGCGAGTGCGGCGACATCAGCTGGCCATGTTGCTCGCCCGGCTAGTAGCGAGGGAGGACAGTCTTACGATGATGTCCAGTCCACGGTACCTCCGGACTCGAGGGCGCTAGAGTCAGAGGCTGGACCGTCCACACTACTCCCATCTGACGATACAGCACCGGAGTCAGATCCCACCCCATCCACAATCCCCTCTTACGACGCCCAGGAACCATACGACGATTTTGATATCAACCTGGACGTCAATGATTTGTTGGGTGGCGTTGAGGTGGAGCATCAGATTGCTCAGCAGGAGCGTAGGCGCAGGAGATCGTAGACAGTCGATGTTATAAGTATAATATAAAATATTTTTTTATATTTATAATAATTAACGTCCAAATATTGAGTTAACACATTTATTTTATATTGTAACAGATGAGACCGGTCGGGTGACGCCCAGACAGATGACTGTCCACGATGTTTGGGCGTTACCTAGTGGGCACAAGGTGGTTGTCCAGTGTAACGACATCCACCAGCCCATTGGAGACGGAGGTGGTCTCCTTGGTGTCTTCCTTGGCACCATTGGAGATAACTTCCGTTTCTTTCCGATCTCATATAAAGATTGGAGGAGCATTCCAGAGGATTACAAGGCCGGAGTGTTTCGTGACACGATACAGGTATGAAATGTTAATTCTTCTTAAGTATACTTTAATAGTTTTAATGTTTAACTCATATTTTTATTATTATTTTAGACACATTTTAATGTGACGGGCTTGCACAAGAAGATCATTTTACAGTCACTTGGAGCTAAGTGGAGAGCCGCGCGTTATAATGTGTTTCGGCTCAAGTACGACGGGACCGAGACGAGGGAGGAGTTGCTGAATGACGTACCCTCTTGCATTCCACATGACCAATGGGCTACGTTCGTTGATTACCAGCTGAATGCGAGGACCAGAGTAATTTTTTATATTAATTTTTTCATATATATTTTCTTTTCAAAAACATTGATTAATTATTTTATTTATGCATTTATTTAGGATGTAGCTGCTCAAAATAGACGTAACAGAAGACGTATGACGATGCCATATACAACTGGATCCAAGAGTTTTGCACGTAGAAGGGCTGAGCTTGTGAGTTTTATTTCAAACGAATTTTATTCCTTTTTAAATAAAAAATATTTTTCTTTAAAATTCTTATTAATTGTTTATTTATTCAGGAAGAGGAAGTTGGGGGTCCAGTGACTCGCGGTGATGTATGGACGGCAGCTCGTAAAAGGGCTGACGGAACATACATCAACGACGAGGCTCGAGCAGTTGTGGTATGTAAAATATAGCTATTGTTATGTTAATTCAATATTTTATTTGATTATTTGTTAATTGTAATAAAAATTTAACGTCTTTTTTTCATTTTATAGGAAAAAATTGTCTCGATCCAACAGGAGGATAGCTCTTCCCAAGAACTCTCGACAGATGATTCACTTGCGAGAGCATTGAGAACTGCAGAGCACTCGGGTTGTGTTCGAGGATTTGGGTTAGGTGTTTGTCCAACCCAAGTCTTCGGACGTCCCTCTGTTGGATCGAGCTCATCATCTGGGTCTGGGCCTTCATACACTGAATTACAGAATGAGGTGGCTCGTCTGAAAGCGACCATACATGAGCGAGACGTCGAGCAGCAGCGCCGAGAGGTGGAGCAACAGCGACGAGAGGCAGAGCAGCAGCGACGAGAGGCAGAGCGAGAGGCTCGTGACGCTGACATGATAGCTCGACAGAGACAGATGGAGGCAGCTATGGCGTTCTTGCTCCAGAACTTTCCGGGTCAAGTGCCGCCTGACATTGCACTTGTTCCGAGTGCAAATATTAGGGTAATATTCAAATTCTGAATTTCATAAATAATTGTTATTATTAATATTTTTAATTTCAAAACGCTTATATAATAAAATTAATTTTCAGGTCCCTAGTGATAAAGGCAGTGGACATCAAGAAAATCAGACGTCACAGAGTCCTCGGGGTCCGAGTTCATAGTTGATGATATATATTTATTGTATATTATTTTTTTGTACAAAAATGTATATTGTAGTTTTAATGTTTAAGTCATTATTAATTTTAATTCTATAATTTATTTGTGAATGTCATTTACATTATTCTATTTATTTTTAAAATTTTAATATGTAACGATATAAGAAATAAAAAAGTTAACATTATAAAATAGACAATTTGAGACAAAAAATTATACTATAAAAAATTAAATATAATAATTATAATATTAAACTAAACTAAATTAAAATTTATATTATGAAATTTAAGATAAAAATTAAAAATAAATAAATAATAATGTCAGTTATAATTATTAGAATAAATATATATATATCCAAAAGATAAAATATGGTAATAATAATATAAATATAAATAATTTTGAAAAATAATAATTTTTAATAAAAATTAAAAATTAGGAAGGTATAATGACGGTTTTACAACTGTCGTTATATCCAAATGTATAACGACGATTTTTTGAACCGTCGTTATTTCAGACATAACGACGGTTCGTACAACCGTCGTTATATCCAAGTTGCCTATGACGGTTGTACGAACCGTTGTTAACCTACACATGGCGACGGTTAAACAACCATCGTTAAGACGGAAAATAACCATCGCTAAACCCTGTCTTAACGACGTTATCCCCACGGTTCGTCCAAACCGTCACAAAGCCAATGTCTCGGCGACGGTTTTTATGACCGTCGTTAAGACAGTTAGCGACGGTTTTAACCGTCGCTAAAGCCACTAAATAATCGCCGCTAAACCCCGCTAATCTTGTAGTGTATGTTTCAATCGAGGAAAATAGAATTCAAAAACCAATGTAAGATATGAAAAAAGCACAGGGCTTAATTCAAAATGCTTTATTATTCTTTCGCAACAGCATGATTGTATTTAAGATTTTTTCAAAATGCTCTCTTAAAAAATTGGCTAAATTATTTTGTTAGTCCTTTAACTTATTTTTAAATTTTGTTTTAATCTTTTAATTTTGTTAGAGTAAAATATTTTTCTCTTAATGCATACGTAATAAGAAAGTTAGCATTTCGTACACTTATAGTCATTTTTTTGTTTATCTCTCTCTCTCGATTTTTTTTTCTCCCATCCTATCTCTTTCTTCTGATAGCATCTCCGATAGGGGTAAGAACTCCCATTGTGAGTTGCTTATGGTGGAGCCACCTCCAAAATGACATTAAAAACAAAAAAAAAATTTAAGCACGATTGCTTTTATAAACAATAGTACTTAAATAAAATAATAATTTTTTTATTATATATTTTTATTATTTTTAATTATTATTATTAAAAATATTATTTAAAAATATATATTATTTTTAAAAATTTTATTTATATATTTATTATTTTAAAGTTTATATTTAAAAAAAATTTATTTAAAAATTTATACTAAAATATTATTATTAAAAATATTATTTAAATTTTTTTATATATTTATTGTTTTAAAATTAAAATCTAAATTAATTATATTTTAATTTAAAATATAAAAATATAAAATAATTTGTAGAATCTTTTTAATGAATTTTGTAAAGTTACATTGTTAGAGTAAACAAGTGTTTAAAATAGTAAAAAGTTGTTTAAAACAAAAAAGTGATTACATGACAACGTAAGGTCCACTTATAACTATGAAAAATATCACCATTGGTGATGCTCTGAAACTCTGCGAAAATCGAGCAACCATTGATAGATGGTGTGTGCCATATTAGCATACAAAATGTTATCTGTGCTACCACCGCAGAAAATTTAACGAAATTAACAGAAAAGGATTTAAGTCACCATTTTTTAAAAGTTAATAAATTTTGAAAATTTTATTTTAAAACACCAAAACAGATTTTAAAATTAAGTTAAGCGACTCTAGAAAATGAAACCCAAATTATTAAGAAAAAAAATGTCATGTTCTTATTAATTGAGATAACCTTCCGCACATGAATTTGTTAGAAGCATTTGTGTAAGCAGTTTCTACAAATAGGAGCAAGATGTGACGAACCAATTTGATTAATTTTCTTATTTTTCAAATGGGTTACAAAATATGGAATATAGGAATTAATCCGCTAATTGTCACTCTTCTTGATTATCTTCCGTTTTCTAGGCTTTTTATTTAGAACACAAATGTCTTTTATGCATTTCTCACCGAAGATAACACTGCCACTTCCGTTTTAGATCATAAGAGTATTTTTATACTTTTTTTACGTAAGACTAATTTTGTGGTTGCAAAAAGCAACCCTGATGGAAGATCAAAAACCACCATCGCAAAAAAAATTGGTCAAATTTGTACACAAAAGACTAGGAAGCTGCAATTTGCATGGAATGGACACCACAAGCCATTACTAGCCCAAACAGAGAGAAACCCTAGTAGCACAAGACAACGAGAGATTTCTCCATCTTACTTACCACTACGTACAAGCTTGTGAATAACGACACTACCACTTTTTTATTCTATAGATATTGTCTTATTTTATTACTTAGAAAAGTATAAAGTCATCCTTTTAAGTAAATGTATATATACAATAAATGTGATGAAAAATGATAACCTTATACTTTTGATTGTTTTTCTAACCCCTAAAATGGGATAAAAAATTTTGAACAGAGAACGATATGCATGCTAACTATTTTTTTTATATCAACAGCTAACTTTGATTTTCATTAATTAGACATACAATAATCATGATTATCTTTTCTTTTTGAATTTGGAAACCAACCAGATTGTTAATTGTCACTTTTCTTTTTATGATTAGAAATAGTTTCTATATTTACTATTTAGCATCAATATTGTTCAAAAAAATATAGGTGTTTTTTAACCCATAAAATGGGGTAGAAAATTTTGAATAGTGTGGTAACTAAATGGAAGTAGGCATCAAGCTATTAAGATCTATGATTTGATTAGGGTGTCTATGTAAGTAGCTTCTACGAAGAAAAACAAGATGTCTTACACCATCTAATTATTTTAACTTGTAAAATGGATAAAAAACTTTGCAATATAAAAATCAACTAGATTGCTAATTATCATTTTTCTTTTTACATCTCTTTTTCAATTTTAAGTAAGTTCTGTTTAAAACACAAAAAATTTGGGTTATATCCTATAGGAATATGAAAAATAGCATTAGCGTTATTTTTTAAGTCTATAAACCTTGTCTTTATTGTATTAAAAAGTCTAAAATTATCTTTCAAGCATCTCTATAATTTTTAGATACCTTCATAAACATTTAAGTCATGTAAATCTCTTTGTATATACAAAAATGATATTCATTATAAATTATTTTTATATTTAAAATTAGTGACTCCTTTATCCTTAGTCGTTATAAAACTATTTTAATGATTAAATTATCATAAAATTATGATATTTTAAAATTTAATTTCATGTCGCGACACTTAAATCACCATAAAATTTTATATTTAATTATTTTTAAATTATAACTAATTGTGATGACTAAGCATCAAGACTTTGGTGGAATAGTATTCCACTTTAGTCCACATACTAAAATGGATGTAGGTGTCACGATATTAAGACTTTTGGTTATTTTTCTATAAACTTAAGAACAAGATGCTTTGCATTATTTGATTATTTTTCTAACTTGTAAAATGGATTAAAAATTTTAGAATATGAAAACCAACCATTACGAATTGTCACTTTTCTTTTTTTAATTATTTTTCAGCTCTAAATAATTTTTATTTAAAATGCCAAAAAATTGATTTATATTCTATATTGAACATGAAAGATAGCAGCACTGCTATTCTATACATCTATAGACTTTCCCTTTATTACATGAAAAAAATCTACAGTCATCTTTCATGTCTCCTCACAATTTTAGTATACACTTATAGAAATCCAAGTTATAATTTATTTGATTATGCAAAAATCATATTTGACAAAAATAGTTTCTATATTTACTATTTAGCATCAATATTTTTCAAAAAAAATATGTCAAATTTTTATACACCAACACTTTATCAAAGGAAGGTGTGGAGTTGGTTCAACAGTTAGAGAGGATAATATCCTTTCTTATCAATATAATATGAATTTCTTTTGGAGAATACTAAGATTAAAATCCTAAGTGTACTATGTCAATTTAGCAAAAGAAGCCCTTGAGATCATTGGGAATGAAAACTTAATCTTTACCCCAAAATTTCTATAAAAATATAATAATCTTACCCAGGAAAAAAACCTTACATGAAGACATTATCTAACACACTAATTTACACAGTATACACTGAATATTTTTTATTATGAGCCTTTTGTTTTTGCTCTTTATTTTAAAATTCTACAAGTCATCCTTCAACTATAGGCCACAATGAGCAACAAAAATTCCACAATAGATTCTTGATCCTTCACATCTCAAGACAAAATTATTACTTGGAAAAGTCTAAAGCCATCCTCTGAGTCAATGTAGATATAAATAAATGAGATGAAAAATGATAACGACATGCCTTTGATTGGTTTTTTAACCCATAAAATGGGATAGAAAATTTTGAACAGTGTGATAGCTAAATGGAAGTGGACATCAAGCTATTACGATCTATAACTTGATAGGAGTATCCATTTAAGCAGCTTCTACGAAGAGAAGCAAGATGTCTTGTATCATCTAATTATTTTAATAAATTTGCAATATAAAAGTCAGCTTCTACGAAGAGTGCTAATTATCATTTTTTCTTTTATAGCTTTTTTTTTAGTTCTAAGTAAATTATTTAAAACACAAAAAGTTTGAGCTATATCCTATAAGAATATGAAAAATAGCAAATTATTTATTTAGTCTTATTTCATTTGTTGATATAATTTTTGTATTGTTTTATATAAAAATGTATCTATGTATTTAGGCCAAATGTCTTAAATTTTGTTTTAATTTCTTATCTAAAAAAAATTCTCCAAGATCTCTTAGTTTTAAAAATGTTACCATTTGGTGCTTTTTCTCAACTTTGTTAATCATGTGCCATTAACGCTAACGTGGCATGTCCAAGTGGCAAACATATGCATATGTGGCACATTGGACTGTGAGTCAACCTCCACGTGTGATTTGACTATTTCCAAAACAAAAAAAATGCATATCTTACAGTTGCTCATCTTCTTTAAATTGGGGGCTCATAATGCTTTGCAAAACCAAATCTCAAATTTGTTCACAAATTCTTGTTGAGTAACCCAATTGCTAAAATTAGGACTCTGAGTCAACGTCATAAAATTCTTTTTATTCGCTCAAATTGCTACTGTCAGTATGAACTCCGAGGCTTTTACGGCGAGCACTGGATGGAGAGTAGGGGGACGTAGCAGGGAGGCCGCGATTGTCCTCACATCGCACGCCAACTAAAGTCTCTGGATTTATTTGGAAATAATTTTCAGAATAATTTTTTTATTTTATGAAAATAAAAAAAGCTATTTATCATATTATTTTTATAAATTATTTTAAAAAATTGATTTTATAAAAGTGTAATTCAAAAAGTAATTTTTAAAAGATATTTTTTTTACAAAACAATTTTTTTAAAAAAAATAAGAATAACTATTTTAAATAATAACAAAGTTATAAATAATTTATCAAAATAAAAAAGTTACATTTGGCATTGAAATATGTTATATGAAAAAAAAAATTCATGTTTCAAATGTCTCTGTTTTCATGAGAGACATATGAATTTTCTGAAGAAGCAAAATTTCAAATTGAAACTTTTGAATTCTGTTCCTTTTTAATATATATATATATATATATATATATATATATATATATATATATATATATATATATATATATATATATATATATATATTCTCCCATTGTGACGGCTTAACCATCACGATTATTAAAAAATATTGTGAAATGCTGTGACGACTTAATTCGAAAACAAGAATGTGTATCAGCTTTACCATTACAATTTTGTAACTGATTTTTGATCGCTCACATCTCCAGAGATGAGAAACGAGAAAAAAATATCATAAGAAAAATTATAATTTTTATTAAGAAAAACAATTTTTTTTACTCTCATCCTTACACTTAATTGCAATTTTTGTTTAATTGATTAATTATTGCAATTGATCTTCTAACGTGTTTGTCCGTGGAAATGACATATTTTGTAAAAAGACTTTTTGTTTTCTTCACTGCAAAATTCTACAAGTCATCCTTCAAGTATACCCCACAAGAGCAATTATAAATTCTACAATACATTCTTGATCCCTCACATCTCAAGAGAGAAAAAAAATTATCGTAAGAAAAGTTGTGAATCATATAGTTCTCTCTGCTTCTTTTGCTTTTAAAGTGATTGTATTGAAAGTATTCCATCTGAGGAAACTTAGAATGAAAGGCTCTTTTGTGAATTTTTTCTATGCAGTACTCATGTTGTTTTTGTTTCATATAAGATCCAATTGGGCCACTGAGGATGTGCAAGTGAAGTGCATTGAGAGGGAGAAGAAAGCACTGCTCCTGTTCAAACAAGGCATTCAACATGACTTTGGCGGCATGCTGTCCACTTGGAGAGACGATGAAAATGGAGACTGCTGCAATTGGAGAAGAGTTCGTTGCAGCAATGAAACAGGTCATGTTCAATTCCTTAATCTTCGCGGTTCATATGATCCAAAATATTATTTGATGGGAATAATCAATATTTCTTTATTGGTTGAGTTGCATGATATGAAACATTTGGACCTCAGTAACAATGATTTAGATGGAAGTGACATCCCAGAAATCATGGGCTCCTTCAGCAGCTTGAAATATCTCAACCTCGCTCGTTCTTATTTTGGGGGGAATATTCCTTCTCAACTAGGGAGACTTTCAAATCTGCGGTATCTTGATTTGAGTTACAATTATTTTTTATACGGATCTATTCCTCGTCAGCTTGGAAATCTCTCAAAGTTGCAATATCTTGATCTTGGAGAAAATTCTTTAAGTGGAATGATCCCTTATTCGCTTGGGAATCTTTCTTTGTTGCATTCTCTTAAGCTCCGTGGCAATTCTCTTGTTGGAGTGATCCCTTATTCCCTTGGGAATCTTTCCATGTTGCATTATCTTGACCTTGGTTACAATTCTGATCTCAAAATGCACGACCAAAATAATTCTGATGCTGAGTGGCTATCTAAGCTCTCTTTATTAACAATTCTTGACTTGAGTGAAGTGAATGATCTTGACTTCCAACAAGTGATTGGTAAGCTTTTTCCAAAACTGAGAGAATTGCGGCTCCAGAATTGTGGTCTTTCTTTGTCTCATTCTTCTTTAAACATTTCCACTTCACTTGTCATCCTTGATCTCTCTTTTAATAACTTGACTTCTGCAATCTTCAATTGGACTCTCAATTTAATCAACTCCAACCTTCGAGAGTTGTATCTTAGCAATTGTATTCTTCCAACCAATAATCTTACTTTTCCATCCCTTGTTATTCTTGATCTCTCTTATAATAATTTGATGCCAGCTAAGGCATTCAACTTTAGCCCTAATCTTCAAAGTCTTTATTTAAGAAATTGTAGCCTTTCATCAAATAATCTTATTTTTTCATCTTCCTATTTCAATTTTTCTTCTCTTGTCTTCCTTGATCTCTCTCACAATCAACTGACATCACCAACTATATTCCACTGGGTTTCAAACTTCACCTCCAATCTTCATCAGCTTCAACTTAATGGTAACTTGCTAGAAGGTCCCATTCCAGATGGTTTTGGCAACACAATGAACTCTCTTCAACTTCTTTATCTCTCCAATAACAAGTTGCAAGGAAGAATTCCATCATCATTGGGGAACATATCCACATTGCAGAAATTATACCTTTACAATAACAACTTGAGTGGGGATCTTTCAAGTTTCAATCTTAATTCTTCATGTGGCAATAGACAAGCATTAAGAAGTTTGTATTTATCCGACAATCGAATCTCAGGCATGTTACCCGACCTTGCTATTTTTTCATCTTTGGAAGAATTATACCTTTTCAATAATCAATTAACTGGAGAAATACCTGAAAGCATTGGATTGTTATCTAAGTTGTATTATTTATACCTGGATGGAAATCATTTCGAAGGCATGATTATTGAATCCCATTTCACTAATCTCTCCAATTTGAGGTTCTTATACTTAGATGACAACTCATTGGCTCTAGAAGTTAGCACCACTTGGGTTCCTCCTTTTCAATTACAATCTTTGGGGTTATTAAAATAAAAGAGCAACGGAAAAATGGTTTTTGTCCGATCAATTTTTATCTGGGTCAATTGTTAAATAAATGGTTAAAATATTATTAAATAATTTTTTTTATGATGACCGTTTATGATAAATAAAATATTCAAGAAGTTTATATTAACTTAATATTTTATAATTATGAAGAATAAAATCTAAAGTATAAAACATAAAAATAATAAAATGTCTAATTTTATATATATATATATATATATATATATATATATATATATATTTCTCTAGTTAGTATAAAAACTGACATGTAATTTAAAATATAATTATTCAAACTAATAAAATTTATATCACATAATAGTATGTATTAATATTAAAATTGATTCAATAATATTAAAATTATTTTTTAACGTCTTTGATTTCAGTTGACAAAAACAAAAAAATAAAATCTTTTTTCATTAACTAAACTTTAATTTTAGTTGAAATCAAATAAAAAAAAATTAATAACAAGAATACACAAAAATGTGCAATAATGTTGAACAAAAACAAAAACACTATTATACAAGGCATTGAATATTTTGTTTTAAAACTCAGATCTTAAATTTTCATTTTTTTTATTCTTAAATATCTCATAATTATATATGAAAAAATTTAGAGATTAAATTAAATTTTACTATAAATTTAAACAATTATAATAGTGTGTGTGTAAAATTACTAATTTAGTTATAGTGTAAAGTATATTCTTTTTTCTTACAATATTTGAAAATTATGCTTGTATCTTTTATAGTTTTATTTTATATTAAAATATATTTTAAAATTTATAAAATTTTATGTTCACACCTAAATTTTTTATTTTAAATTTTCATAAATACTAACTTAATTTTTAAATTATTATTTTTACTTTAAATTTAACTATTATATGTTTGAATATGCTGGTTTCTTAAACTTTTAAACTTAATTAAATAGCAGGTGAGTCTGTCCATTTACTAACACCCAAATAAAAAACTCACTCTCTTGGATCGTAGGTTTGTGTCATATCAATAAAAAAAAATAAAAAAAAAAAAGGACCTCAAGGATAATAGGGATATTAACTTTCAAAAGGGAAGCTCCTCACACTGACTCTCTCCATTCATTAATAAGGCAGAGAGGTGCAGGGGCGGACCTTCCCTTAGACAGGGAGGGGTAACCGCCCCCTCAAGAAAAAAAATATTCATAAACTTTTTTAAAAAAATTATAAAATTTTAATTAAATATATATAACCGGCTCTTAAAAAAATTATTTTATATTAATTATTAAATATTTTTTTTGTTTTCTCAGTAATTTTGTTTAAGTTCCGTCACTGAAGAGGTGATGTCTAAAAGAGAGAATGAGATGACGTGGACAATAATAAGATATGATGCAGCTTTTCTTTTTCTTAGATTTTTAAGATATACTTATAGACAAATAGAATTGTAGGATTAATTATTTTCAAATAAAATTTATAATATATATATATATATATATTTTAAAATTCATAAATAGTATAATTCGATACAATAAAATTCACTTAAAAAGTTAAATTAGTGCTTATAAAAATTTAAAAAAATAAAAATTATTGTAGTTTTTTTAAAATTTAAGCTGGGGAGAAGTTATTATCTCAATTTTCACAAACTTGAGCATAAGTTAATAAAATCTACTCTAAATTCTTTTAATATTTCTCTCAATAAGCTTATTGATCAATAAGTTAACACTTAATCATTTTATAATAAATTAAATTAATATTTTTGTCTATAAAAGATACAAATTTCTCAATTTGGTCTCTCATTTTCAATTCTTTCTAATTTTAAATATTTTTATAATTAATTCTTCATCATTTTAATCCTTACCTTAAATTGGGTTTGGTCTTTTTTAAAAAATTATTTACATAGATAAATAAAATGTATAAAAAAAACTATGTTAATAATTTAACTAAGAAAACATTATTTAAATTAATAGAATAAAAAAATTTAAAAAGAATGAACAAATTGAATAATAAATTAAGAAGGATTGAAAATATGTGATCATGTAATAAGTTCATATTTTTCAAGAATTGAAACATTAATTTACTTTTTAACTTACCTCTATAAATTTCAAATGTTTAAAAATTGATGTTTATTATTATTTTTTTAAAAATGCAATATAATTCATTTAAAATAAAGTCCAAAGACATTTTCAATAATTATAGAAATTTAAAATTTAATAACAAATTAATGTCTATAATTTTTTTATTGAACTATAAAGTGAATAAAAGGTTTATAGTGAAATAATTATTTCTATTTACTTGTTAAATTATATTTAAAAAATTTCAAAATTTCATACTATATTTAAACTAAAACAACAAAAAAAAAAATCTCCAATCACATGAGGGTTAAAAACACTCAAGAGTGGAACAAAAATCTTAAATTTATTTAAAAGAAGATAGATTGAAAGACTTTTTAAACTTATCAAAAGATAAATCCAAGAGAATAAAAGAAAAAAAAAAGCAAAAAGAAGGGGTGGCAGACATTTGTAACTGATAGTGGCAGCCTCAGAGAAATCTTTTCTGCGTTCCGTTGTAAACGGAAGATTGAGAGAGAGATATAATTGGTGGAGTTTTACAAGAAATTTGGACAAAAATATTGTCATTATTTTTTAAACTATATGAACACTTATTAAAATGTATACACAAATTATTTTTACAATAATTTTGGATGAAATTATCCTCATTAATACCATAAGTATATAGACACAAATTAACTTATTTTATACCACATCTATTACCTACGATAGTAAAATTATTTAATAAACTGTTTCTTATTTATTTAATTTTTTTCCAAATCAAACTTGTGCAATAAACAAATAATTGTGGGTTACGAATAATTAATATAAAAAAAATTCTAAGTTCAAATTTATGCTCATCGTATGGAAATTGACTTATTGAGAAGTTCAATTTTTTCATATTCGAATGTCTAACTCTTATTTAACAAATAAAATAACATGCATTTTTTAAATAAAGATAAATTGTAAGTATGTTTTTAATTCAATTTCTCTTTTGTTATTTTATAAATGAATAAGCTTTCTTGTTTGAAATTAAATTTTAAATATTTAATTTTTTTGAATATATAAATTATAGTATTTAAAATATTAAATTCATTATATATTAATTTTTATAAAAATAAATATACCAAAAATTTGATATTTTTTAAAAATTAATAAATAATTAACATACAATGAACTAATAATTTTAAAAATTAATTTATACACTTGAAAACTTGAAAAATTAAAAATTACATTAGTCTACAAATTTAAAAATTATATTATCAATTTATTCTCTCAAAATATATAGCCAGGGGCCACTCAAACTCGAATTGGGGCTAGCCAGGTGGGTGCTGCAGGGCAAAGGGCGATTACCAAAGTTTCCCTGCTTGGATGATAAAATTTCAATTTTATTTTAAAGGGAAGAGGTACATTTGTTATAAATTTATTTTTCTCTAGGCTCTTTTATTTATTTATTTTTCTTTTGCTTCTAGTCTAAAGAATTGTCTTATAGAATTATATTTCATACTCCATATCTTCTCCTATACCAAAAAATAATAACAAATATAAGATAAAATATTATTTAAAATTACTCCATTATTAAAAGTTGTTATAAAAATGATACAATTAGTATTTTAAATAATTTAACAAAGCCAAAAGATATTATATAAGATTCTCATGATTTTAGAATAGTATATAAAGTGATATTAATATGTTATTTTAAACTGTAACTCTGTTATTACTTAACAACATATTATTATAATTATAAATTTTTTGTATTGTAGTATCGAGATTAACGATATTATAATTTACCACAATGTATTTATTTACAAGTTTGGTGTCTATTTTGACAACTCATTATATTTAATTTTTTCATCAATAATGGCACAGTGTTTTCACTACACTAATAAATTAAGGGGCAATATGTAAAGAGCAAATTATAAAATCAATTACATTTGCACTAATAGATTAAGAAGAAAGAGGCATTTTATAATGAAGGTTTTTAATTCTCTCTTTTTTTTTTATGGGATATATAGAAATCCAAATTAAAAAAAAGGATTTTTCTGCGATTTGAAATTTATTTTATGTACATATACTAAAGTTTGATTGACCTCAAAGTAACTTGGCAAGCTAAAATATGTTTATATTTATAGAAAAAATTAGGGGTTATTTGATTCATTTTTTTTAAATTATTTTTAAAAAATATGTTTAAAAATTATTCTGTAGAACAAAAGTAAAAAAATTCGTTTGATAAACTGTTTTAAAAATATATATTTTTTATTTTTTTTCTGAAAATAAAAATAATTTTTTATTATTTCTATTTTTTTGTTTTAAAAATAACTTGTTTTTAAAATTTATTTTCGAAACAATAACAAAAAATAATTATCAAACGAATTTTTTTTATTCTAAAAATAACTGAGAATAAAAAATAATTTTTAAAAATAAAAAACAAACAGAGCCTTAGAATTTTGAAGAGGAAAAAAATAAACTTTGGACATTGAAATCTGAGTTTAGAAAGTAAAGAAATTGGTAACTTGAAAAAAAAAAAATAGCACAATATGCCATAAAATGTTGAATCAAACAAATACGCTTAAATGCGCTTTTTATCAATTGTTATAATAATATTGTAATTTGGTCTATTTAGTTCAAAATAAAGTAATATTACTTTTATATTTTTAAAAAATTATAATTAAATCGTTTGTTAACAGAGAACATTTTGATGTAAATATTAAACCTCCGATCTAATACACTAATCAGATTTTTTTTATGTACGTTATTTATACATTAAAATAATTGAAATTAAATCACCGTGAAGAGTAGTATAACATAAAAAAAAAAATTCAATTACCGTGAAGAGTAGTATTATATAAATAAAATATAATTTCAATTGCTGGAGTCTCATTTAAATATTTCACTTGAAAATAAAAAATTGTTCGGAAGCACATTTTGTTAAAAAAAATAGAATTATGATTGAAGAATTTAATAGTAATTTTATTTTAAACTAAAGAGTAATATTAAAATATTTTGAATTATAAAATATTAAAATTTATTTAATTTTGCTAAGTATAAAAAATCGATGATAGATAACACAACTTTAAAATAATTTATAAAGACATTTAAAATTTAAGCAAAAATTCAAAGATATCCAAAATACATAAGTGAAATTATTTGGTGCTGGATTCAAAGTTTTTAGTGCATAAATAATAAATATTATCAAATATTAATCCTCAAATTTATACAAATAAATCTTAGTATAATTCCTACCGAACAATAAGCACTAGAGAATTTTTTTTCCGGCAAAGGATTAAGGGGACTTTAGGACTCATTATCAGGTCTAATAATAAGCACTAAAGAATTTTCTCTCAATAAATAGGGACACTGTCAGTGGCAGGTTGAACATTTTTTCCTTAAAATTGAAAATGGGACCCACAACCACAGGAAGGGGCCGACCATAGCAGATAGGATTATGTGATTGTGTTAAAATCAAGTGGGGACCTTCCCCATGCAATTTTGGCTTCTTCTCCGCAAAGCTAGCCGTTGGATTTCGAAACCCTTTGTTTCTCTCTCTTTCATTTCTCTTTTTCATCATTCCAAGCTTAATTTTTTGTTCTCTTGCTTCAAGATTTTACTCACGTTTTCAACTCCCACTCATCAAAAATCATACCAAATGCCCAAAGTCGGCTTTCAAGCTTATAATGTTGCTATTATTGCAATTCGTGTAATTATTGTAGCGTTCACCATTTTTTATACATAGCACTGTCCACCTTGAAATTTTTGGTAGGTGATCACTTATCACCAAAAGTTTCCTACTATTTTTATTATTATGAAATTCTAAGAAAGTATCTCATCTTTTTTTTACGTATAATATTTGTTTAGTGAATTAAGATTTCTTCACAAAATATATTTCAAAAAAATTAAATATATAACATTACAAATAAAGTTCCTTCTAAAATTAAATTTATTTAGCATCAAACTACACATTTATGGGTAAGTTCCCTACTCTCCTAATTTTTCAAATTTTAGTTTTTTTGTTTTTGCTAACCTAAACCTAGAGTACTTTTCTTCTTTTGTGACTTAAGATAGTATTTGATATGAGAGAAATAGAGGGGAGGAGAGGAATATTTTAAAAAAATATTTTATTTGTTTCAATAATTTAGAAAGCAAGAGAAGAAAAATAGATGGGTAAAATCTATTTTCTCTTCTCGTTTCCTTTCTCTCCGAAAATAAAAAGATTTTAAAAAGAGAAAAATTATGAGATGGTGAAAAAAAAATGTCTTCACCAATTTTTTTTAATATTCAAATTATTCATTTCCTCTCTTTTTTGTTGCATATTTTTTAAAAAAAATTAAAAAAATATAATAATAATTTTATTTTATTTTTTCCCCTGCTATCCTTCTATTAAACCAAACACGCGTATTTTTTTTTCTTCCTTTGGATTTTATGCAAGACGTGCCTATGCCTATTTGCTATGCAATTTAATTCAAGCATTTTGCCTATTTGCTATGCAATTTAATTCAAACATTTTGCCTATTTGCTATGTTGTTTGAGAGGGAGGATGGTATTTTAAAATATAGATAATTAATTGAAACTTCTCGTAATTTACTCAAATTTCTCGTAGTTAAGGACTCAATGCAGGAAGTCTAGTATATCCAATGTTGCAATTGAGAAGGAGTTAGTAATTTTTTTTTTTTTGTGTGTACAAGTGTTTGAATTGGGGATGAAAATTTGGGCGGCTATTTTAGATGTCCAATTATATTGACTAATATATATTATAACTATCCGATATTTGATTAATAACTTTATTTCAAACTTGAAATTTAGGAAATGTGAATTTTTTTTTCTATATGAGATATAACTTTAGTTCAAAAAAATAATTTAAAAAATTAGATTGTAATAGAAAATAAAAACAATAAAATACTCTTTAATTTTTTAAGTCAACAAAAAAATATAATAAAATAAATTTTATCATCACAAATATATTTAAATTAAAATTTTCAATACTTTATTAATATTTTTAACAAAATTTTATTCAAAATTTTATATTACTAAATATTTATTTATAATATTTTAAAATAATCTTTTATATTAAAATAATTTATTTTAATAATTTTATTCGTCAATTGTATTTTTATTTTTTATTTTTTTTTCATTTAATTTCTATATTATTTATGGCACACTAAACATAAAAAATAATAAAATTTTTATTTTTTTTATGTCATATTAAATATAATTTTAATTACAGTATTTTATTTTATTTCAATTTCAATTTTTATTATTTTTCTTTGCCAACAACCAATTGGACCTAAGATATTGAAGTTTAATTAAATTTTAATTAGATGCTTATAATTAATTCTTTTTTCACTCAAAATGATATAGTTTAATTTTAAAAAAAATGGCCGTGTGAAAAAAAAAAAGGTTGTTGTTACAAAATAAAAAAGAAAAAAGAAAAAAGAAAAAGAAAGTGGTTCAGAAGTAGCAACCGGGACACAGCAATACACAAACATGATGGTTCACCGACCAAACTGAAATAACAAACTTCAGTAAAACTTCAGTAAACATGAGAAGGGGCACTTTGATCATTTCAATGTAGCTGTGCCTTTTAATTTGCTCATTTTAGTAGTAATAAATAAATAAGATAAGGAGGTGTGTTTTTTTATTTTTATTATCTAAATTCGAAGATCTAATAAAATTTATATTTTTTGAAATGTATCGAGTCAAAATGAGGAGTGCATTATCAAGATTTAATTTTTATTGATGCATATAAGAATATTCTTATTATATAATTAAATAAATAAATTTATTTATTTATTAACTGAGCATTTTAGGAACATCTTTGCTACGTCTATTATAAGAGGCTTTGTTTGGATAGAGGAACACTATTTTTTTCCTAATAATCTCCATGACGTTTTGTTTAGAAAATTAGTTTAACAATTATTTTATTTGGATAAATTAAGGATGCACTTGTGGGAACTAATTTATAGTTATATTTTTTCATGTATACAGTTTTTTAATCATGATTAAGTTGATGATAAAATTTAGAGTACGTATATGGCTGTTTTATTCCTCAAAATACATATACATTTTTTAATTTGATCTTTTAAAGTTTAATTTTCATTTTAATCTTTCAAAAATTGTTTAATTTTCAAAAATATACTCATATTAATGCTATTAATAGATTTACTTATTGACTTCCTCAAAAACTTATTTAATCTAATTAACTTGGTACTTCACATTTTATTTAATGATATGGATTTAGTCAAAAAAAATTAATTGTCACTTTGCTTTTTGAACAGAAAATTAAATTAGGTCAGGTAAGTATTTAATGACCATTTAAATTTTTAATTAAACTAGATAAATAAATTTGTTAATAAAATTAATGTGAATATATTTTTTTAAATAGAATAGTTTTTGAATGATTAAAATGGAAAAAATAAAATTTCAATAATCAAATTAAAGGTTGTGTATTTTTTGAAAAAATGTATATTTTGAGGATTAAAAGGAAAATTCAAGATATATTACAGCTCAAAATCTTCAAAGAAAGTTGGCAAAATTTGTCTGTTCCTAATTTACTAATGTCCTTATGGATGGCCTTCAACTTTCTGTCTTCCTGCTTTGGCACTGATAGAAAAATCGCAACGTCATGATTATAAAAATATCAATAACCTTCCACCAAAAAAGAAGAAGAAAGAAATCATTAACCAATTAGAAGAGTTCCTTAATAATATTAATGAATTGAATTCTTGTTCTTATAGCATGCATTCCTTTCCTATAGCAAATTGTTGAAATTTTAAATATATTAATTTACTTAAAAAAATTTTATTCCTATGCAATTATTTTTTGTATCTATCTATGTAATTATTTTATGATAGAGTAAAATAATAAACTAATAATTTTTTTTAGATTTATAAACCAACTTAGCTGTAAGTTTTGAATTCTTTTAAGTATATGAGTTGATTCTTAAAAATATTAAATTCGTTGTATATTAATCTTTGGATATATTAATATCCTACTAATTTAATATTTTCACGAATTAAAAAAATAAGTAACATATAATGAATTGATAATTTTATAAATTAATTGAGTGCATTCAAAAAAAATTTAAAGAAACTTTTAGTTTATTATTTTTTATGTTAGATATTTTGGGATTAGACTTTGTTTCTTTAGTCGTAGCCTCACACCACATAGGTTGAGTATTTATGAGAGAAATATCATTTGCTAGCATAAAAAGCGAGGAAACCAAAAGATATATATAGCTGAGCATGATTGATGAACACATCAGCGAACAACAAAGTGTTATGCATATCTGACATTGGGCTCTGAATTTTTTCTTTCTTTCTAGTTTAGAGTCTAACTTGGCTATCAATGTACTAACTCCATTGTGTCTTTTTCTTATAATAATGCCTATTTTCCACCAAAAATCTATTTATGGTGGAATAATAATAATAACAATAATAATCATCTATGGAACAAGGAAAAAGCTATTCGCTGCAGAAATTTTTTTTAGTTTGATGTCTATCCCAAAATTAGTTATACATGCATTTAAAATTTTAATTTTAAAGTATTCTCATGATAACTCAATCCATGTTAATAAGAAAAAGAATATTATTTACTCTTTCTAATTATTATGTTTGAATGGAGAATAATGGATTGGAAAATGAGAGAATCATTGAAACATTCCCTCTGAGAGTTTATGGAGGAGAAGAAAGAATTCTTAAATTACCTTATAAAATTCTCTAAACTCCTCTCTCTCTCTCATTCTCTCTCTCATAAATTGAAGTTTCCCTTATTGCTAATTTGGAGAATCTTTTAGGACAAGCTAATAATTAAGTATTATGTTATTCTTTATTTTTAAATTTTTTTATCAATAAAAAATTAATTATTTTGATAAAAATAAATTTATAAAAATATATTATTATCAACTTTTGTATAAAGTTTTAACGTATAATAGAAAAATAAATCAGGTTGATGGTTTAAAGCTCAAGGGACAATTTTTGAATAAAAAATGAATTAGGACTAAAGGTAAGATAATATTTTTAACTTATAATACATTATTAAATATATTTTATTGGCTAACAATAAAAATAAGTATATTACGGCGACAATTATTAACTTAACTTATCGTGCACTGTCCATATATAAAATTAGGGAAGCTTCTTTCAACCCAAATTTAAAAAATGTCGTAGCTAACCAAAGAAAATTAAAATATAGTATCTATTGTTATGATATATTTATGTTATACATTTAAAATTGGGGCATTATAAGCCAATTACTATTATTATTTTCTATAATAAATAATATTTAAATAAAAATAAAAATAAATTATAGTTGAACATAAAATTATCCAAAAAAATATGAGTATGTATATAAATATAAAATACGATATATAACATAATAAAATATTTAATCTTTATATATATTTTAAAATATTATATTTGATATGTATAAATAGCATGGCAGCTAAAATACCGATACAATAAGTCATAGACTATGATTTTTCAGTGTTCAATCAATGACATTCTCTTCTCTTTCTTAATTAAACTTTGCTTTTATCCTTTTAGTTTGGTAATTTCACTAAAATTATTTTAAACACGTCTTATATTGCAATGCATCGCTCTTATTGGAAAACTCTCACTACAACAAAATCGGGGTATTGCGACGGAGTTTTAACGACGGTCGAAAAAAACCGTCGCCAAGCCCATATTTAACGACGGTTCTTTAACGGTCGTTAAAGTTAAGTATTTAACAACGGTTTAAGTGAAGTCGTCGTTAAATACAGACGATTCAGATCAAATCGTAGTAATCTTTTTTGGTTTAAGATAATTAAAAAAAATTACAGAAATCGACGACGGTTTTTAAAGAACCATCGTTAAATGACAACGGTTTCTCAGTAACCGTCGTTAACTAAGGACGGTTTTTGAGAAACCGTGGTGGACTTTTCAACATTCGAAATTCAAACTGTTACTCGGGATTCGTGTAGTTTAACGACAGTTATCGGTAAAACCGTCGTTAAACAAATACTTAACGACGGTTTCAATAAAAACTGTCGTTAAGTTCGTTTAACGATGATTTTTGGTATGTTTAACAAGGTTATGGAACCGTCGTTAAATCACGGGTTCGCCTATATATTCGCCTGCCCTCTTCATTTGTACTACGAACCCTCTTCATTTGTACTACGAACGCTTTCAGTTACAGTTTTTTCGTATATTTCATCAGCTGAGATTGTGATTTACGAGTTTTGATATTGTGGTCCACTTTGCGACTTGTATTTATTTTTCTCAAGGTATGTCATTTAATTTTTTAAATATATTTGATTATTTTTTTTATATATTGTATGTTCAAAATATTTTCTTATATTATTTTTTGTTTTTTTTTTGTGAAGATCTTGTGACAGCACTTCGATTTCAATTTTTGTGCGTTATTTACTTGCAATCATTTTAAAGGTATGTAATATAATTATTTTTATTTTAAATAAATTTATTTCAAATTATTGTATGTTAAAATGCAATAATATTAGATATTTTATGTACTTCATATTTATTTTAAATATATATTTTACATTGTGATGTACATGTATGAATAAATTTTAAAATTTATGTTATTTTTACAATGTTTATGATGTTTAATATTATAATATATTATGTCCCTTGAAAATATGTAAGAATTAATTTTTTTTAATAATGCTGAATTATCAGACTTAATTATTTTTGAAGTAAAATATTTGTATTTAATATTAGAAATGATTTATAAAAATAAAAAAATAGAGATCTTGAGGCGGTGTTGATAGAATAATATGAAAAAATTATTAAATACACATAGTTAAAAATAAAATTTGTTAATAAAAATTAAAAGTAGGTTTTGAAAAATGAAAACAAATATATATAATAACAAAAATTTAGTAGATGAATTGAAGTGTAATTGATGAGGTAAAATAATAATAAATAGATAGAGTGAGTATTGAAAACATTTTTAAAAATATTGTGACACTACTTTAAAAATATACGCATATTTTAATATAAATTTAATAAATATATATAATATTATAAATTTAGTATAAAATGATAGTGAATTCAGTTTTAAATATAAGTTATTTAGTGTTTAAAAAATATAATTAAAATTGATGCAAATAAATCAAAAATAGTTATTATATTGATAAACGTTTTTAAATAATATATATAAATTAGTAATAGTTAAATTTTATTACAGTTGTTTCTAAAATATTAAAATATTTGCTCAGGTGATGAGGTAAAATAATAAATGTTAGTAAATAGATGAAATTAGTATTAGGAATTAGTTTAAAAAAATTAAAACACTAATTTTAAAATACACGTAGTTTTTTAAAAATTAAAACAAATATATAATAACATAATTTTAATAAAAAATAATAGTGCAGTAAGTTTTAATGCACAATGTTTTTACACTATATTCTTTATTAAGGAACTAACAATATCTTAAATGTAATTGAGTAGAATTATTCTTGAATTTATGGCCCTTATATGAGCCACTGTTTTTACTGTTTTAGATAGGGAATTGAAATTTCAATTTCCTATATAAGTTCGTTATAAATTTTACCATGTAAATACTATAATTGAAATCGTAGCGGCAAATATAAAATCATAATTCAATTTTTTGCTGCTAGTGGCTCTCCTTCCCAAAAAATTCAGATTCGTAGAGATTCGATCATGAAACTCATCCTTTAAATTAATGACATTAGGAGAATGAAATAAAATTAACACATGACCAAAGACTTTATCAATGGCACTGTTTCAAAAGTTAAAATTTTTGTTCCTGAATTTGTAGAGATATTTCAAGTGTTTTATTTCATATTATGCAAGCCAATATCATCATTTATTCCACTTTCATAAGGTGCGACAAGTCTTGTCAATGAAATCTATAAATTTCATGCATTATAAGTTTCTTAAGATCAAATAGGTATCTTATTTCTCTATTTCTCACTCTCTCTTATATATCTCTCTTAAACTCTTTGGGATCAAGATTATTTATTTATAGAGAACCAATGACGAAGATTTTTTATTCTGTGCTTCATTAAATGTCAATTATCATCAAGTTTGTTAAATATTTTTTACACGTAAAGCATTTTAAACCTCTTCAAAATGTGTTGGGTTTTATGAACAATCAATTGCAAATCCCTTCTCATGTAAAATAGTCATGTTTTCTTTCAGTTAAGAGTAAAAGTTATTTAGGTTAATTGTTATCTAAATTCATAATTATTTCAGATATGGATAAATCTTGAATCAATAAACCTCGACAATCAATAGAGTACTTGAATGGTTTAGACGAATTTTTGGAATTCGCAAATGCCAACTTTGGGGTCAAAGGTAGAATAATATGCACATGTCCATGCCCAAAGTGTAGATTCAAGAAATGGCAACTCATCGAGGTCGTGCGCCAACACTTGATCGTCAAACCATTTCTGAAGGGATACAATTTCTGGAGTTTGCACAAAGAAATGATTACAGAAGAACCGACTATAGGACATGCTATAATGTCAATTGAGGTCTCAGAACCCATAGTTCGATATGACCCTGTGCAGAACACAGTCTGTGATGCATTCGAGATTCACCCCAAAAATGAGAATATCGATTCTGTGGATATGACAGTTCCACAGTCAGCAGAAAAGATAGATGATAGTGTCAATAATTTTTATGAGTTACTAAAAGATGGTCAACAACCACTCTATGAAGGGTGTAAAAAGTATTCCAAATTGTCTTTTTTGGTGAAGTTGTATCACATCAAGTGTTTGTGCGGGCTAAGCAACAAAGCAATGTCGATGGTACTTGAGTTGCTTGTCAATGTATTCCCATATGCCAAGATTCTGCCTTTATTTTATGAGGCTAAAAAAGTCATTAATAAGTTGGGGTTGAACTACAAAAAAATTCATGCATGTCGGAATGATTGTATATTATACTGGGGTGAGCATGAAAGTAGAGAAACTTATAGTAAGTGCTCCGCACCAAGGTGGAAACCAAAACAGAAGGGGGAGAAGCGAAAAAAGGTGCCTAATAAAATTCTTAGATACTTTCCAGTTAAGCCAAGATTGCAGAGGTTGTTCATGTCTTCTAAAACTACTGAATTTATGAGATGGCATTCTAAAGACAAAATTTCTGACGACATCATGAGGCATCCAAAGGATTCTGAGGCATGGAAGAGATTTGATCTTCTGAATCCTCAATTTGCATCAGATCCGAGAAATGTTCGTTTGGGCCTTGCAACGGATGGTTTCAATCCATTTGGAAACATATCTACAAGTTACAGTATATGGCCAGTTGTGTTGATTCCATATAATCTTCCTCCTTGGATGTCTATGAAACAAAGTTCATTCATGTTGTCAATGATAATTCTAGGGAGAAAAGCATCGGGGAATGATATAGATGTATTTTTACAACCACTAATTGAAGAGTTGAAGGAGTTATGGGTTGAAGGTATTAAGACGTATGATGCCTTTAGAAAAGAAATGTTCAATATGCATGCAGCTCTTTTGTGGATAATCAGTGATTTTCCTGATCTTGGATGTTTATCAGGTTGGAATACTCATACTGGATTAGCCTGTCCATACTGTAACTTTGACTCTACTCCTGTCACGACCCCAAACGATGGAACACATGACTGGCACGGCATAAGGGTTTTCCCCTAGCCGTAAGTCTAACACATAGCATGCACAAACATCCAGCACACAATCCAGAGTACATAATAAATATAACTGGCCACATATGCCACATCCAATATATAAGAAAATACTGTATATATATATATATATATATATATATATATATATATATATATCAAGAATTCAACATTCGTGATTCAACTTGGCCCATGGCCTCATAATACAAACATCATTGTAAAACATAAAACTGTTTTCCAAACAACACATCAAAATACGCAAGAAGCGAGGATCCTGCCTGTAAATTCATGGAGGTACACTAGACATAAAATAAACTAGACAAACAGTACAAAAGAGCCTTGCCCAAACTGGGGCTCACCAACGCTATATTCAGCCTCCTACGAAGCTGTAGCTGGATCAAAGTCTCTTTGACTATCTGTGGGGAGGAAAACAGAAGAGGGGTGAGATCACATCTCAGTGAATGGATAAATCACACTATAACAGAAACATGGCAAACCAAGCACGAGTGTTTCGCAATGAGTTTAATAATTGAAATCAAAGTGTAAAGATAATAATAGAAACATTAAGCATTTAACCACAATTTATTGAAAGAAAAGCTAAACAGTTCAAATGTATGTTCAAAAGATAAAACAGGATTAAATCAGTAACCGTAAAGTAAATCAATTATGCATGGTAAGTAATGAATGAAGTTATTTATGCAATAAAAATGATGAATGAGATTGTTTAAAAATATTTAATTTTTAAGAAAAATGCACTAGTCTATTGGAGTTCTTTCCTAACAGATCTATCATCTTTCCCAAGCACATAGCAAGGGGAGGGTAATCACTGTAGGCATAGACATAATTCCACCCTAAACTCCCCAAGCACATAGCAAGGGTGTGACAATCACTGTAGGCGTAGACATAAGTCCACCCTAAATTCTGTGACTCAAGCGGCCATAAGTCCGTCACAATATCCTAGGCCGAAGCTTTAACATGACCATGGTGCACTAGGGCTAGCACTACCTGCGGCTAGCTAACAGTGATCTAAAAGGGTTCATCCAATAGAAAACATTTGAAAATATGCTATTCAAAGAGTTTAAAGTAAAACATTTCAATAATATTATAATAAAGCTATAATTCTCTATCTAGCTCTTTTCATGCATAAAACTCCGTTCTAAAATATGTCTCATCCATGGATTCCCATGGAGACCTTTATCATCATAAACTTTTCCTTTAAACATAGATCGTCCGTAGACGTCGCATAGATGTTCGTCATGCATCAAATCATTTCATGGCTAACTTAGTTCATTTCTATGACTAAGTTCACATTTCTATAAATCTAGCTCAATGGAGAATTATCAGCTTAAATGTTTGCCCTGCATACCTAGGGTTCAACTAGGATTGAAATTTATAATTTCTAACATGGTTGGAACATATTGGTTTTCAAAGCAGTAAAAAAATTTAACATACATTCCAACTAGTTAAAATCATACGAGAGAGTTATAAACCGAATTCGTAAAACATGCGCTATAGTATGAAAAACCCACTCACAGGTAAGGGCTCCAGATTGGACAGCCCTAAAATTCTCGTTTCTGGTCTGAATTCGGTAAAACAAACCCCAAAATCAAGTCTGGAAGGTCCAAAAACCTGAAAAATGACTTCGGGAGTTTAGTCACTATTCACCACCGAAAATACTATTCACTCGCCGGAAAACACTATTCACTGTCACAAAATTTTTTACCGAATCAACAAAACAATTTCATATCCTAATGTTTATCTAGTTTCTGAATCCATCTGCGAAGTCAGATTTCTAATTAGATGTTTCTAAGTAAGGTTTTTCAGAACTTACCTTTTACCGAGATTTTCTACTTCAGATCTACGGCGATTCAACGGTTGATTTGAAAAACTGATCGGTCAAAACTGAAGTACTCTTCGTCCTGAATCCAATAACACTTTCAGTTTTTATATCGGAAGCCCTTAAGCACTCCAAATCGAAAGATAAAATTTGAGGTCACTATTCACTCACTATGCAGCACTATTCATCTCTGTTTTTTTTCTTTCTTTCCTTCTGAAATTGTTGCCCCGGGTTTCATTTATCAACTTTTGTTTTTTTTTTATTTTTAAATAATTAATAATTAGATTTTTTTTATAAAAATTTATATAAATTCCGTTTTTCATCATAAAATATCCCAAAAACTCCTAAAAATTTTCATTCTCGTAAATCTTTAGTTAAACTCTTAAATCACGATTTTTCTTGATAAAAATCATAATAAAACAAATTTCAAAACAAATATCTTTATTCATATTAAAAGAAAGAATATTTCTAAAAATACCATAAAAATTCATTAGAGGCCGATATAATTATTTTAAGCAACACAATACTTCTTTTACTTAAAAGTCCACTTACTTTTAACAAAACATAATCATTTCTACATAAATAAAAATATATTTTCTTATAGCAAAATACTATCATTTAAAAATAAAAAATACGCGCCAAAACATAAATTCTCATATTTTTAAAATTCTCTCTTTTATTCTAAATTTCCTTTAATTGGAATTTTCGTTAAATTTTACAGTTATTACAACTCCAGTCCATCTCCCTCACAGTCGGAAGTGGTGTTTTATGGGATATGCCGCTTTCTATATCCGGGTCATAAATTTAGGATGGCCCGCAATAGGTTTGACGAAAAAGAGGAAAGAAGAAACCCTCCTCCGCAACTGAGTGGCGTAGACATTTTAAGACAAGTCGATGATATTGAAGTTGTCTTCGGAAAAATGTGGAAACTGATGTTAGGATTTAACAAGGGTGTTCCCGAGGTCAGGGTTTGGTTGATGCTGAAACTCAACAATGACGTAAGAAAAGTATATTTTTCAAATTTCCATATTGGGTGAATAATATGTTACGTCATAATCTTGACGTCATGCATATTGAGAAAAATGTCTGCGACAACATCATTTACACTTTACTTAATGATTCTGGCCGTTCAAAGGATTACGTAAATGCGCAAAAAGACTTAAAGGAGTTTGGTGTGAGGTCTGAGCTGTGACCAGATGATGACGGTAAATATCCATCTGCTTTGTTCACATTGACAAATGTAGGCAATGAAGTATTTCTCAAAACACTTAAGAATGTATCTGTACCTGACGGTTATTCTAGTAATATCTCCAGATGTATTGACGTAAGACAGCGTAAGATCGGAGGACTAAAAAGTCACGACTATCACATCCTTATGGAACAACTGTTACTGTTAGCCATAAGAAAGGCACTTCCCAAGCCGGTATCTGTCGTTCTGATCGAGTTCTATTCATTCTTTTGACAACTTTGTTCTAGAGTTTTGAATGTTAATAAACTTGATCAACTTCAAAATCGAATCATTATGACGCTGTGCCATCTTGAAATGTTATTTCCGTCGTCTTTCTTTACAGTCATGGTGCACTTGACTGTATATTTGATCATAGAAGCGAAGTTAGGAGGACCAGTCCAATATCGTTGGATGTATCCCATCGAAAGGTAAAACATTAAAAACACATAATTCAAATTTCTTGCATTATTGTTAATCCAATTTTATTCATTTAATTTATGTTGTCTAGATACTTGGGTAAACTTAAATCTTTCGTGTGGAATAGAGCAAGACCAGAAGGCTCAATAGCTGAGTCGTACATTGCAAGAGAAGTTTTATTATTCTGTTCCAGGTACATAGATGGTGTTGACACTGTCTTCAATCGTCCTCCTCGTGTGGATGATCGACCCGATGTTGGGATGTCTGACAGGGGTTTGTTCCCACCAATTGGAAGACCAGTTGGTGGGTTTGAATATTTCACACTTTCTCCCCAAAAAAAATTGCAGGCCCATTAGCATGTCTTAACAAACTGCAACGAAGTTGATCATTACTTACATTAAGTTAACTCACACTTAGCTACATTTGCATACAATTTTTTGTCTTTTGTAGCATTAAGTGTTTAGACAATGTTTACTCAATAGGGAATTTAGAGACTATGTACGGCATAGTTTAAGAAGTCGGACGCGAGCATCTACCAAGATAGATAAAAAAGTAAACAGGGAATTTGTCTCTTGGTTTTCGCGTCGTGTAAGTATTTCAATGTGGTTACATTTCATTCATATGTCAAATATGAGTACAACTCATCCTTTATTCGTTTTCCAGATCGTAATTGTTGACGATGGATTGCAGTGTGCCGATTTAAAATTTCTTGCTCTTGGTCCACTTGATAGAGCACGTCGATACAGTGCTTATAATGTAAATGGATTCAAATTTCAAAATTTAGAGCGAGACCAAGGGATGACATCTCAAAATAGTAGAGTTTACAGTACTTTCGGGACGAGGAGTTATGCAAGTAGTAGTGACAGGAACATGCAATTTGGTGGCGTCCCGTATTATGGAAAACTATTGAACATTATTGTGTTAAACTATCATGGCCATTTTACAGTCGTATTATTTAAGTGTATGTGGGCCAACACAACTACAATGAGAGGAATTGCAATTGATGAATTCAGGGTGACATCGGTTGATTTTTCTTAGTTGATTTACACCGGTGAAAATGATGATGACAAGCCATACATCCAAGTATCTGAGGCTCATCAAGTGTACTATGTACAAGATAAGCTGGACAAGAACTGGAGTATAGTGATGCATTTGAAATCCCGTGACTTATACGAGATGGGTGATGAAGATGAAAATCTTATATACGAGAGCGATCCGTTACACACAAAATTTAGAAAGATTGTTTCCAGAAGGATAAGTTAATTTATGCTTGTTACGGCATTAGTTTTGCTGTTGCTGCCTATTTACATATATTTTTGACTACTTATAATTATTGTACTATTTTATTTATTTTCATAACTTTTATTATGCAAAGTTTATTTTGTATTTGCTTTATGCGGTGACTAATCTTATTAATTTCATTTTGGCAAGAGCGGTGACGATGAAGAAGGCTAGATCACTCTACACGGACACGGCAGGGGCGTCTAGTTCTCACACTCCCACGCTTTGTGGGGCGATCAGTGAGGGCAGATAGCCCACTATGGAGTCTGACACTGTTCTTTCTCGGGGAGGAGAGTCGGAGGCTATCCCATCATCAGTCTCTGGTAGCGACACCCGTCCACTGGATTCACAAGCCATCCCCTGCACACTCCCCCAACCCAACGCTCAGGCATCAGACGACGATTACTCCTTCGATTTTGATGCGATCTTTGGCAGTGTGGAGAAGGAGCATCAGCTCGGTGAGCAGGAGCGTAGACGCAGGAGGAGTTGGACAGTTGATGTAGTCGATGAGTATTGTAAACATGTACACTTTATCCGCTTAATAATTTTGTCTGAGTAACATAATATATAATTGTCTATATTATGACAGATAGGATCAGGCAAGTGACGTCTAGACAGTTGACTGTCCACGATGTATGGGCCCTACCTCAGGGGTCAAAGGTGGTTGTCCAGTTCAACGACAACCACCAGGCTATCGGAGACAGTGGCGGTTTGCTCGGTGTCTTTCTCGGCACCATTGTGGATAACTTTCGGTTATTCCCGATCTTCTACAAGGACTGGAGGAGCATTCCCCAGCAGTCGAAGATGAATGTCTTCGTAAACAACATTCAGGTATGAAAACATATATCTTTTGTAATTAATTATAATTATTTGTAATTTATGTGCAATTTATGTGTAACTAATTTTTTATTTTCGTTTTCAGACACATTTTAATGTGACGGATCAACACAAGAAACTAATCATCCCACCTGATCAGTGGGCAACTTTCATAGACTATCACCTTGACGCGAAGTCTAGGGTAAGTTGTGTATATTAATATATTTATAAAATTTAACTTTTAAATATTGTGACTAATTATTTTTTTTATGTGATTAATTAGGATGTGGCTGCGAAGAATAAACAGAACAGAAGACAACTGACAATGCCACACACCACTGGATCGAAATCCTTTCGCGTAAAAAGGCGAAGATGGTAAGTTCAAATCCATAAATATCTTTTTTTTAAAATGTTGAGAAGACTATAATATATATAATCATAAATTGATTAATTATTTTAAATTTCAAGAAATTGATCTTGGCGGTCCACTGACTCGTGGTGATGTATGGACGGCAGCTCATAAAAGAGTTGACGGATCATACATCAACGACGAAACTCGAGCTGTTGCGGTAAGTAATAAAATTTTATCAACCGTACGTGGGTAATTATTTAACTTTTAGATAATGTTTAATATTATTAATTGTCTGTTATTGGATGTTAGAAAAAAATTGTTTTGATTCAGTAGGAGGACAGCTCGTCCCAAGAGCTTTTGACGGCTGATTCGCTTGCAAGAGCTCTTGGCACTAGGGAGCACTCCGGCCGCGTTCGAGGATTTGGGTTGGGTGTTTGCCCAACTCAAGTCTTTGGTCGTGGTTCGTTTGGGTCGAGCTCACAATCTGGGACGTCATACCACAACTTACAGAATGAGGTGGAGCGCCTGAAGACAGCTATGCATGAGCGGGACGTCGAGCTCCAGTGACGAGACGCTGAGCTCCAGCACGGCAAGCACAGATGGAGGCTACTATGGCATTCCTGCTACAAAAAATTTAGGGTCAACTGCCACCTGAAATTTCAGGACTTCATAGTCCCGGACGCAAGGTAATCTTTTAATATATAAAAATTGTTGGTATAATTTTGTTTACTTTGAAAACGTTAAAAATTCTAACAAAAAATTTTTATTTTTCAGGACCCTAGTGACCGTGGTAGTGGGCATCAGCGTGATCAGCATCCGCAGAGTCCGAGAATATGATTTAGTTATTATAGTCTGTATATGTAATTTTGCTATGCTCGTGACTATTAATTTTTGTGTGCATATTTTTTATTTATATATAAATTCATTATAATTCAATAATTTACACATATTTAGTATGTAATTAAATATTAATAAATTTTAAAATAATTTCTTAAATTATTAAATAATTCACACGTTTAATTATTATATAATAGATAAAAATGTATCTAAATTAATTAATAGAATATTAAAAATATAAATCAATTTTTATTATGCATCATAATTTAGTAATAAAAAAAATTTAATCATCATTAGTATTTATGAATAGCATAAAATATTATATTTTAAATTAAAAATAAAATTTTGTTATCAAAAATTAAACTAATTTTATTAATTAAAAAAATTATCAAAGTAACGACGGTTTTTAAACCGTCGTTACACTTAACGGTGATTTAGATATCGTCGTTATACACGGTTTAACGACGGTTCTCAAAACCATTGTCAAACCAGGTATAACGACAGTTGTTCCCACGGTTGACTAAAACCGTCGCTAAGCCCAGGGATCCCCGATGGTTTCGAAACTGTCGTTAAATGGCATAACGACGGTCAAAACCGTCGTTATGCCCACTTAAAAATTGTCATAATATCCCGATTTTGTTGTAGTGTCTTATCCCCTATACTTATTTTAAATTTTATTTTTGTCCAAAGAACTACATCAAAATGTAATTTTTATTTTTCATATAAACACAATATTGATTGACAGACACCATCGATTGCTAAATGCCCAGGTGGCTGAAACAATATTTGGTAATATTTTATCGTCTTCTTATACTTGCTTTTAGCTTTTGCATAAGTAGTAGTACTTTTTAATGGATTTTCATAATTCACCTTCACACGATTTTATAGTTTTTGCAGAAAACTTTTGCATGAATTTGTCTTAGTTTGAGCTTAGATTATGGTATTCTAAAATTTGACAAAAGAATGAGTGCTTGCTAAGGAGAAATATAAATAATTTCAATGTTCTGCTATATGATAATTTTGAAATTATTGATGCATGTTAAGTTGCTTTGGAATACTATGAACTATGAACCGTGTATTGTGTTATTATAAGAGAATATTATAAAACAACTAGCCAGCTAGCATTCCTATTATTTAATCTTAAAGCCAAGCTGATTAAATAACGAAGGTAGGAAAGAAGAAAATGGATCAATTTTCTAGTATTTTAATTAATAAGACCAATATCTTCTTAAAGAAAATGTTGCAATGCATTGGAAACTTCCTTAATGCTTGTTCTCTGAGCAATATATATATATATATATATATATATATATATATATATATATATATATATATATATATATATATATATATATATATATATATATATATATATATATAAACTTCCTTAATGCTTGTTCTTTGAGCAAATACACACACACACACACACACACACACACACATATATATATATATATATAGAATTATCAATGTATAGATTCACTTGTGAAAAGAATGAAGATGAAGCCTGTTTTTCTAAAATTCCTTCAAGCTACACTACTCCTACTCGAGCTTCGGCTCCTTGCTCCCAATTCTTGGAGAGCTACAGGAGTTGAGGCTGGGTGCATAGAGAGGGAGGCAAACCTTGCTTCAATTTAAGGCTGGCCCTATCGATGTGGCTAACCTTTTGTCTTCACGGGGCAGCGAAGCAAGGAACAGAGATTGTTGTGAATGGAAGGGAGTTCACTGTAGCAACCAAACTGGCTATGTGGAAATGCTCAACCTTCATGGGGACGACACATGGTTGGAAGGCAAGATCAGCTCATCGGTGATGGAGTTGGATCATTTGATGTATTTGGACCTTAGTGGAAATTATTTTGAAGGCAACAATATTCTTGAATTCTTTGGCTCCCTAAGCAGCTTGAGATACCTTAATTTCAAAGGTTGTTTTATTGGCTAAAATATTCCAATTCATATTGGGCGACTTCCAAATTTGCGATATATTGATCTTAGTGAGAACATTCTCCAAGGTTCAATCCCTTATCAAATTGAAAATTTCTTGCAATTGCAGTATCTTGATTTGATATGGAACTTTCTCCAAGGTTCAATCCCTTATCAACTTGAAAATCTCTCACAATTGCAATATCTTAATCTTACATGGAACATTCTCAATGGTTCAATCCCTTATTAAATTGGAAATCTCTTGCAATTGTAATATCTTAATCTTGCAAGGAACATTCTCAATGGTTCAATCTCTTATCAACTTGGAAATTTCTCACAATTGTTGTATCTTGATTTGGCATTGAACTTTCTTCTCCAAGGTTCAATCCCTTATCAACTTGGAAATCTCTCACACTTGCAGTACCTTGATTTGGTATCGAACTCTCTCCAAGGTTCAATCCCTTGTCAACTTGAAAATCTCTCACAATTGCAATATCTTAATCTTGCATGGAACATTCTTAATGGTTCAATCCCTTATCAACTGGGAAATCACTCATAATTGCAGTATCTTGATCTTAGATTCAATGATGCTCTCAAAATTGACCAAGGGAATGGTGCTGGAGGTGAGTTGCTATCTAGTCTTACTTCTTTAACCTATCTTAACTTAAGTGAGGTAATTAATCTCAACTATTCTCATATACTTATTATGAAATTCTTCAAGAATATGTGTGCCCTATGCCTGTTAAAACTATACAAGTGACACTTGAGTGAAGAGCTTTCAACAATTCTTGAAAATTTGTCAGGATGTGCTAGATACTCTTTGCAAGAACTATATCTATCATGAAATCAAATCACTAGCAAACTGCCTAATGACCTTTCAATATTCACATCTTTAAGGACATTAGACCTTCAAGAAATCAAATAAATGGCAACATACCTAGAAATATTCAATTTCCATCTCAGTTAGTGACTTTGTCCATTGCTTCTACTCTTTGGAAGGTGACATCACTGACTCTCATTTTCCTAACATCTCCAACTTAAAGAACTTAGACCTTACAATTCATTAGCTCTCACATTTAGCAAGAATTGGGTCCCATCCTTTCAGTTGGACAAAATTTATTTGGCATCTTACAAGTTAGGTCCTTATTTTTCCTAAATGGTTGTAGACTCAAAATAACTATTCTGCACTTGATATTTTTTATGCTAGAATTTCAGATATCATTCCTGAGTAGTTTTGGGGTCAACTATTACCAAAAGTTTTTAGGCTGAATATTTCTCACAACAACTTAAGGGCTTCAAGTTAATTTGAGGGCTCAATTCCACCATTTTTTTCATATGCATCTGATCTTGATCTGTCCAACAATAAATTTTCAGAATTTCTCAAGTTTTTATGTGCAAATAATGCAACTAAAAGAGTAGGTATGTTAGATCTTCCCAATAATCAATTATCAGGAGAACTTCTAAATTGTTGGAATCATCTCAAATTATTGGTTTATCTAGACTTAAGTAACAATAATTTGTCAAGAAAATCTCCCACGTCTCTTGGATCTTGACGTGAATTTCAAATGCTAAAATTAAGAAATAATAGGTTTATTGGCTAGTTGCCTTTCTCCTTAAAGAGTTACTCAAAGATAAAATGGCTAGATGTGAGAGATGACAGATTATCGGCACTTATACCTCCATGGATAGGGAATGGGTTACAGCAGTTGCAAATGTTAAGTTACGAAATAATCTCTTCTTAGGAAGCCTATCAATGCATCTTTGTTATTTGACTAGCATCCAACTCTTATATCTCTCCCTCAATAGTATATATGGACAGATACTCAAATGCTTCAATAACCTTACATCAATGACATAAGAAAATGTATAAACATATTCTTACTACCCATATTATAACTCGAGAATGAGTGATGGAACAACAGTTTTTTATAGTAATGGTATAGATGCAATGCTGCTGTGGAAAGGTGTAGAGCAATTGTTTGAGGGTGCAGAGATGCCACTTTTGAAGACCATTGATCTCTCAAGTAACCAATTATCAGGAGAAATTTCTAGAGAAATAGGCGATTTAATTCAACTAGTTTCTTTGAATTTATTAAGAAACTGTCGCGCCCCTAATTTGAGAGTACGTGGAAACATTTTTCGCAAATAGATATTTACCATAATATGCATAATACTATTCTTTGTCATGGAAATAGAAATATATAGGTTCTCCCATATATGCACATTATATAGACCAAGTTATAAATATCAAAGTAACAACAGAAGCAAGTTTGTGGTGTTCAAAGCACACTCTATAATACAAATAAAGTATATTCCAACCACTGTGAGCCTTGAAAGCAAAGTAGTCTCACCCAGAGATTATGTCACCTAACTGATCACCTATCTGCAGGACCAGACTCTGTATCCTTATATGAAAAACATTAAAATAACGTGTAGTGAGTTTGACAACTCAGTGAGCAGATAAAAACCTTCTATGACCTCCCAAGTCAGCATATAGATGAACTCATATTTTATAGTTTTCTCACATAAAATATAGTTCAGAAGTACATCTATATGGGACTCGCATTTCAAATATTCTCAATTCAAAAGATAGTCAGAGGTCCAAAACCAAATACTGTGGCGTTCAGAACACACTCTAGAATACAAATAAAGTATATTCCAAACACTGTGAGGCTTAAAAGTAAAGTAGCCTCACCCAGAGATTATGTCATCTAACTGATCACCTATCTACAAGACCAGACTCTGTATCCTTATCTAAAAAACATTAAAATAACATGTAGTAAGTTTGACAACTCGGTGAGCAGATAAAACCTCCTATGACCTCCTAAGTCAGCATATGGATGAACTCACATTTTAGAGTTTTGTCACATAGAAAATACAGTTCGAAAGTACATCCATATAAGAACCGCATTTCAAATATTCTTAATTCAAAAGATAGTCAGAGGTTCAAAACAAAATACAGTGCAACATGTTTATAAAATAAGTATAGTTATGCAAACAAAAATTCCATATACTTAAGGAGGATTCCATATCAGAACCACCATATCAGAGTTCAAGGCTTCAAACCCCCTTTCATACTTTATCGATGCAGGATTTGCCTAAATTCAGCATCCCAACTCAGGTTTACCCCACCACCGCCCAAGAGGACACGCGAAGGGACTCTAATATGGATACTTTCAAAGCATATAGTAAGGGATGGGCAATCTCAATCACATAGCATTTTGCCTCTTTTATAGAATTCATATCACGTATGCTAGCCGACACACACATGGCTAGCAACACCCCTACTAGCTGAAATCTCAAAGTGCACGAAGACTAGCATCACTTGCTAATAGTAGATAGTGTTTATAATAGGATCCCTCTACAGAAAAATACATCCATAAAATAATGTGCTATTCGAGTAAAAATATTTTCCATATTCAATTCCTTTTTCACAAATTTTCATAAAATCCAATATGGGCTCTCAATTCCAAATACCCCTGAATCTTCCTTCTCAAGTAGTGAAATGCATATATGCAACATATATTCCAAGGGTTCCAATTTCAAAGAATTTGAACATGTACAATATCTATCACAATCATAACATCCATATTTGAGAGAAATAACATCCAATAAATAAACATGATCATTCATCAAACTTTCAAAAGTTGAAATACAGTAATAACATTATATGTTGCACTACTATCACAATCAAAGTATAAGAAAAGTGTAAAATAGATCATAGCAAGTATTATCTACTCACAATGCTAAGATTCAAAGTTGGGCAGTCACCAAATACACTTTTCAATCCAAATTTGACCAAATAAACCTCAAAAATGAGTTCAGAGGGTCCAAAAACCTAGCAAATGACTCTAAAAGCTCAATCAACCGATGGGTCACTGTTCACTGATTGAAAGTATTATTTACACTTATCGGAATCACTATTTGTGTCGGTCGAATTTACTATTCATATTGCACAAAAGATGTCAAATAAATGAGAAATTTCATATCTTATAGTTTATCTATTTCTTAAACTCATCTACGATGTCAGATTTTCAATTTGAGAATTTTATGTAGGAATTTCAAAACTCACCTTTTTAGGGTATTCTCCTTTATTTTTCAACAAATTTTTGGCCAATTTTTCAGAATCCAATCAAGTAGATTTGTAGCTTTATTTGTTCAATGTCCACTAGTAGTGGTGATGTCAAAATTCGAGGTCTGAAAGTGGCAAAATCTTAGAGAGAAGTTTTAGGGTTTTCTAGAGAGAAAAGTGACTTTTTGGGAGAGTTTGAAATTTTTTCACACCTCCCTTCAGCAGATTGCATAATAATGTCAGGGGTACCATTCTGCAAAAATTTAATTTTTGAGGAAAGTCCTTGCAAATTTTTGTTATTCACATTTTGACCCCTAAATTTTAAGAAATTATTTTTTAATCCCAAAACTTGAATCGTCATATTATCTTTATAATTCTTTAACCAATGTTATAAATAAACATATTTTCAATAGTATTTATCTCCATTTATTATCTTCTCTTACATATGTTATTTTTTCTTTAATTCATAATTTTTCATTTATTTAAGGTTTTCCTTTAATTTAGGGCTATTACAGAAACAATTTGGTTAGAAAAATTCTTTCAAACATTAGATGCTTACAATTTTTAGAATCTCTTGACTTTTCAAAAAACCATTTAATTGGATCAGTTCCTTCTAGTCTTGCTCAGATTAATCACCTAGCTATTTGAATGTGTCACATAAAAACCTTCAAGGAAAAATCCCAGTTGGAAACACAGCTGCAGAACTTTGATGGATCAAATTATGAATATAATCCTGATCTCTATGGAGAGCCACTTGAAAAGAAGTGCTTAGGAGAGGAGACACTTCAACTAGAACATGAATTCCAAGAAGATGGGGATTCGATTTTCTCCAAATCATTTTATTGGAGAATGTTAACAGGATTTATAACTAAATTTTATGGGATTTTTGGCTCAATACTTTTCAATTGTTCTTGGAGACATGCTTACTTCATATTCCTGAACAATTTGATGGACACAATCTATGTGATGGTAACAATAAATCTTGCTAAATGGCACAAGTTGCTGAAACAATATTTGGTATTTTTTTTCTTCTCCTCCTTTCTTTTAGCTTTTGCATAAGTAATAATACTCATTGATAGCTTTTCATAATTCACCTATGGTTTTGTACTTTTTTCCGGAAAATTTTGCATGAATTCACCCTTGTTTGAGCTCAAAATATGGTATGTTTGAAATCTGACAAGGGAATGAGTTTTTGCTGTAGGAGAAATATATAAATAGTTTCAATGTTCTGCTATATAATAATTTTTCAATAATGGATGCACGTTAAGTTGCTTTGAAATGCTATGAATAGTTTGGTATCGTTTAATATATGAAGTTTTGCTCTATGACTTACAATTTATGTAAAGGCCAGAATAGCCTCTGTAAAGTTTTGTTACACTATTGGTGACTTACAATTTCACGTAGCTATGTTAAGGTAAAAAGTAAAGTACAATGAAATAAATAAATTATTAGATCAATTATAAAAATTAATAAAAGATAAAAAGAATTATAATTGGAAACAAAGATTAGAATTATAAATTTTAAAATATGGAATTAGAGATTTCAAAACACTCAAATCAAAATTGGAGATTTTGGGTTACACACTCTTAAAAGTTTGGGTTTTTCTTAGATTCACTGTCATATGAATTCAGATTGTTTGTTAGATGGCTGTATGATGTCCCATTCAATTTTTTTTATATAAAAAAATATGACAGAGACAAATTTACAACAATTCTTTATTTTTTTAGATTCTAACCCTTTCGAATAATATTTTCAAAGATTAAAACTTAGAATGATATATTTTTCAAAAAAAATTTTATATTAAATGAATCAAAAAATAATCATTTCATGTATTGTTAAGATTCTTCAAAAAATATTTAGTCTCCATGCACAAACCCAAAAGTATGTGAAACATTTTGTTTTGTCTAGATTTCTTTTCATATTGACATGATTTGTTTGTTCATGTCCCATGTCCCATGTCAATTTTTTAACGATTGAAAAAATTTGTCGTGATTTTGTGTTTTTAAAATTATAACTCATTTAAATGATATTTTTTAAGATTAAAACGTAAAATGATATATCTTTTAAAAATATTTTTATATTAAATGAATGAAATATAATCATTTTTAAACAAATTTATATTAAAATTAATTTTCTTAAATATAAATCTCATCTTTAAGATTGTTGAGGAAAAAACACGGTAGCAAGCCCAAAAAATACAGTGAAAAGAAAAAAAAATCTAACAAGGGCAAAGTTCAAGATTTTAGTAATTAAAAAATGACAGTCGCACCACATGCACCCGCGCCCCCTTGGGTTGGCTTTGTGACCGTTTTTCATTGGGATTTTCAATCTCCCGAATTCGTCTTCTTCTTCCGATGCGAGAGAGAAAGCGTGTGGATTCAGAAGCAAGGAAGAGCGAAAAACTCTCTTGATGCGTAATCTAATCCAATTCAATCTCCGGATTACAGTTAACCCGGTGTTGCGGCTATGTCGACGACCATTTGTTGCCATCCACTGTCTCTTCCCCTCGCCTCTCTCTCTCCCTCCCCAACAATTCTAGGGGCTGTCGCTCAATCGAATCTTCTCTCGCCTTCGACTTCAGTCCAGGTTTCGTGTTATTGTGCGTAAGCTTTCTGTCTATTCGCGTTTGCTTAACTGTTAATTGAATTGGAATGCCTTCTGTTTGGTTGCTTAGAAAATTTATAAATAGAATATCATTTTTGAAATCTTTTGGGGTTTATTGTATTGTGGTTCTTAAGAGATGTAATCACTTGATTAATAAGCGAAATGAGTAATGAAGTAGAAAACTCAATTCTCTATTAATTATCTTCTACCTCGCATGCATTCACCCCAAAACAAATCTATAACTAACACAGAAAGTTAAATTTTTTGAGAATTTCATAAATAATGACTTCATTTTAATAATATATACTTACAAGCTCGTAAGAATCGAATAATTATTCAAAAATCGTTTGGATGTGTTAGATGCTCTTTACAAGATAATCAATTGAACGAGAAGATACTGAAAGATGTTCGATTCCCATCTTAGTTGGTGCCTTTGTCCATTCGTAACAATTCTTTGAAAGGGTAATCACTTCCTTCCATTTTGCTAATATAATTTCATTATACTTGAAAATGCTGGAATTTCGGATATTCTTTCAATATGGTTTTGGGGTCTATCCCAAAAAGTATTCTACATCAATTTTCAAACAACATTAGAGGTACGATTCCCAATTTACCAACAAGGCTTACTAAGTACCAACCTTTTATCTCTGTATTCGAATCAATTTGAAGGTTCAATTCCACCATTTCAACTGAGTGCATCATGACTTTATCTTGAAAATAAAATTTCAAGATCTCTCAAGTTCTTATGTATCAGCAGTGAAGTTGAAAGGTTGGGCATATTAGATCTTTCTAATAATTAATTATCAGGTCAATTCTTTGATTGTTGGAGCTAGCCATTTCAACAATTATGAATGTTAAGCTTACGAATGAATCTCTTCCCAGGAAGCTTCCATAACATGCATAGTACTATTTTTTGTCATGAAAATAGATACATATAGGTTCTCTTATATATACATATTATACATATCAAGTTATAAATGTCAAAGTAACAGAAGAAGCAAATATCATATTTGTGGCATTTAGAGCACATTTTAGAATACAAACAAAGTATATTCCAATCATTGTGAGTCTTGAAAGCAAAGTAGCCTCCCCCAGAGATTATGTCACATAGTTAATCACTTATCTGCAGGACCAGACTCTGTATTATTGTCTAAAAAACATTAAAATAACATGTAATGAGTTTGATAACTCAGTGAACAGATAAAATCTCCTATGACCTCCTAAGTCAACATATAGATGAACTCATATTTTAGAGTTTTGTCACATAGAAAATAAAATTTAAAAGAATATTTATATGGGACTCGCATTTCAAATATTTTCAATTCAAAAGATAGTCAAAGGTCCAAAATCAAATACTGTGGTGTTCAGAGCACACTCTAAAATACAAATAAAGTATATTCCAAACACTGAACTTTGAAAGCAAAGTAGCTTTACCCAGAAATTATGTCACCTAGCTGATCACCTATCAGCAAGACCAAACTCTGAATCCTTATCTAAAAAATATTAAAATAAAATATAGTGAGTTTGACAATTCAGTGAGTAAATAAAAGCTCATATAACCTCCTAAACTAGCATATGGATGAAATCATGTTTTAGAGTTTTTTCACATAGAAAAAATAGCTCGAAAGTACATCCATATGAGACCCACATTTCAAATATTCTCAATTCAAAATATAGTCAGAGGTACAAAACCAAATACAATGCAACATGTTTATAAAATAAGTATAGTTATGCAAAGAAAGATTCCATATGCTTAAGGAGGATTCTATATCAGAACCACAATGTTAGAATTCAAGGCTTCAAGTGCATTTTTGTACTTTTCCGGTGTAAGATTTATCTAAACTCAGCATTCTAGCTGAAGTTTGCCATACCACTGCCCAAGAGGGTATGCGAAGGGACTTTAACATAGATATTTTCAAAGAACACAGCAAGAGATGGGCAATCTCAATCACATGGCATTCCGCCTCTCTTATAAAATTCATATCACGTATGCTGGCCGACACACATATGACTAGCAACAACCCTACTAACTGATGTTTTAAGGTGCACGAAGGCTAACATCACCTGCTACTAGTAAACAGTATTTTCAATATGATCCCTCTACAGAAAAATACATGCATAAAATAATTTGCTATTCAAGTAAAAATACTTTCCATATTCAATTCCTTTTTTCAAAAATTCCCATAAAATCCAATATGGGTTCTCAATTCCAAATACCCCTGAATCTTCCTTCTTAAGTAGTGAAATGAATATATGCAACATATATTTTAAGGGTTTCAATTTCAAGGAATTTGAACATGGCTAATTTCCATCATAATCATAACATCTATATTTGAGAGAAATAATATCCAATAAATAAACATGATCATTCATCAAACTTTCAAAAGTTGAATATATAGTAATAACATTATATGCTACACTACTATCACAATCAAAGTATAAGAAAAGTGTAAAATAGATCATAGCAAGTATTATCTACTCACAATGCTAAGATTCAAAGAGGGACAGCCACCAAATACACTTTTTCAATCCAAATTTGACCAAATAAACCTAAAAAATGAGTCCGGAGGGTTCAAAAATTTGGTCAACCGATGGGTCACTATTCACTGAGCAGAAGTACTGTTCACACCTACCAGAATCATTATTCGTGTCAGTCGAATTTACTATTCATGATGCACAAAATTTGTCTAGTTGAAAAATTTTATTTCCTATAGTTTATCTACTCCTGAACTCATTTATGGTGTTAGATTTTCAATTTAAGAACTCTATGTAAGAGTTTCAGAACTCACCTTTTTAGAATTTTCTCTTCTATTTTTCAACATATTGTTGGCCAGTTTTTCAAAATCCAATCAAATGGATTTGTAGCTCTCTTCGTTCTGAGTCTACTGGTGATGGTAGTGGTGTCAAAATCCGAGGTTTGAAAGTGAAAAAATCTTAGAGAGAAGTTTTAGAGTTTTCTAGAGAGAGAGAGAGTGACTTTTTGGGAGTTTGAATTTTTTCCACACCTCCCTTTTGCATATTGCATAATAATGTCAGGGGTACCATTATGCAAAAATTTAATTTTTGAGGGAGTTCCTTGCAAATTTTTGTTATTTACATTTTGTCCCCTAAACTTGTAGAAAATTACGTTTTGGCTCCAAAATTTGAATCTTCATATCATCTTTATAATTATTTAACCAATGTTATAAATAAATAGATTTTCAATGGTATTTATCTCCATTTATCATAATCTTCTCTTACATATATAATTTTTTTTAATTCAGAGTTTTTCATTTATTTAGAGTTTTCCTTTAGGGCTATTACAGAAACAATTTAGTTGAAAAAATTCCTTCACACATTGGACGCTTAAAATCTTCAAAATCTCTTGACTTTTCAAAAACCCATTTAATTGGATCAATTCCTTCTAGTCTTGCTCAGATTGATTGCCTAGCTGTGTTGAATGTGTCACATAACAACCTTAAAGGAAAAATTCTAGTTGGAAACACAGCTGCATAACTTTGATGGATCAAATTATGAATATAATCCTAATCTCTATGGAGAACCACTTGAAAAGAAGTGCTCAGTAGAGGTGACACTTCAACCAGAACATGAATTCCAAGAAGACGAGGATTCAATTTTCTCCAAATCATTTTATTGGAGTATGTTAACAGGATTTATAACTGAATTTTATGGGATTTTTGGCTCAATACTTTTCAATCGTTCTTGGAGACATGCTTACTTCATATTCCTGAACAATTTGATGGACACAATATATGTGATGGTAGCAATAAATCTTGCTAAATGGCACAAGTTGCTGAAACAATATTTGGTAATTTTTTTTCTTCTCCTTTATTTTAGCTTTTGCATAAGTAATAATACTCATTGATAGCTTTTCATAATTTACCTTCATATGATTTTGTACTTTTTTCTGAAAATTTTTGCATGAATTCCTTGTTTGAGCTCAAAATATGGTATGTTTGAAATCTGACAAGGGAATGAGTTTTTCCTGTAGGAGAAATATATAAATAATTTCAATGTTCTGCTATATAATAATTTTTCAATTATGGATGCGCGTTAAGTTGCTTTGAAATGCTATGAATAGTTTTGTATCGTTTATATATGAATTTTTACCAACAAGGTCCTGGCACAAGTGGTAGATGCTTGAGTCCCTTAAGCATGCTGTCCTGGGTTCAATTCCAGACTGTGTGTATAGAAAAGGCTTTGTTGACAGAGGCAAAACCCACTTCGGTGATCTCTACGCCTCAGGGGGATTAGTCTTCAGCGGTCAGCTGGAGGACACCTACCTGGTACCTGTACCAAAAAATATATTAAGTTTTGCTCTATGACTTACAATTTATGAAAAGGCCAGTATAGCCTCTGTAAAGTTTTGTTAGACTATTGGTGACTTACAATTTCACATAGCTATGTTAAGGTAAAAAGTAAAGTGCAATGAAATAAATAAATTATTAGATCAATTATAAAAATTAATAAAAGATAAAAAAAAATTATAATTGGAAACAAAGATTAGAATTAGAAATTTTAAAATATGAAATTAGAGATTTCAAAACACTCAAATCAAAATTTGGAGATTTTGGGTTACACACTCTTAAAACTTTGTGTTTTTCTTAGATTCACTGTCATATGAATTCAGATTGTTTGTTAGATGGCTGTATGATGTCCCATGTCAATTTTTTTATTTATAAAAAAATATGACAGAGACAAATTTACAACAATTCTTTATTTTTTTAGATTCTAACCCTTTCGAATAATATTTTCAAAGATTAAAACTTAGAATGATACATTTTTCAAAAACATTTTTATATTAAATGAATGAAAATATAATCATTTCATGTATTGTTAAGATTCTTCAAAAAATATATAGTCTTCATGCACAAACCCAAAAATATGTGAAACATTTTGTTTTGTCTAGATTTCTTTTCATATTGACATGTTTTGTTTGTTCATGTCTCATGTCCCGTGTCAATTTTTTAACGATTGAAAAAATTTGTCATGATTTTGTGTTTTTAAAATTATAACTCATTTAAATGATATTTTTTAAGATTAAAACGTAAAATGATATATCTTTTAAAAATATTTTGTATATTAAATGAATGAAATATAATCATTTTAAACATTTTTTATATTAAAAATTTATTTTCTTAAATATAATCTCATCTTTGAGATTGTTGAGAAAAAAACATGGTAGCAAGCCCAAAAAATGCAGTGAAAAGAAAAAAAAATCTAACACGGGCAAAGTTCACGATTTTAGTAATTAAAATGACAGTCGCACCACATGCACCCGCGCCCCCTTGGGTTGGCTTTGTGACCGTTTTTCATTGGGATTTTCAATCTCCCGAATTCGTCTTCTTCTTCCGATGCGAGAGAGAAAGCGTGTGGATTCAGAAGCAAGGAAGAGCGAAAAACTCTCTTGATGCGTAATCTAATCCAATTCAATCTCCGGATTACAGTTAACCCGGTGTTGCGGCTATGTCGACGACCATTTGTTGCCATCCACTGTCTCTTCCCTTCGCCTCTCTCTCTCCCTCCCCAACAATTCTAGGGTTTCACTTCTGAAACGTCCAGCACTCGGGCTGTCGCTCAATCGAATCTTCTCTCGCCTTCGACTTCAGTCCAGGTTTCGTGTTATTGTGCGTAAGCTTTCTGTCTATTCGTGTTTGCTTAACCGTTAATTGAATTGGAATGCCTTCTTTTTGGTTGCTTAGAAAATATATAAATAGAATATCATTTTTGAAATCTTTGGGGGTTTATTGTATTGTGGGTTCTGAAGAGATGTAATCACTTGATTAATAAGCGAAATGAGTAATGAAGTAGAAAACTCAATTCTCTATTAATTAGCTTCTACCTCGCATGCATTCACCCCAAAACAAATCTATAACTAACAGAAAAAATTAAAATTTTTGAAAATTTCATAAATAATGACTTCATTTTAATAATATATACTTACAAGCACGTAAGAACCGAATAATTATTCAAAAATCGTTTGGATGTGTTAGATGCTCTTTACAAGATAATCAATTGAACGGGAAGATACTAAAAGATGTTCGATTCCCGTCTTAGTTGGTGCCTTTGTCCATTCGTAACAATTCTTTGAAAGGGTAATCACTTCCTTCCATTTTGCTAATATAATTTCATTATACTTGAAAATGCTGGAATTTTGGATATTCTTTCAATATGGTTTTGGGGTCTATCCCAAAAGGTATTCTACATCAATTTTTAAACAACAACATTAGAGGTACGATTCCCATTTTACCAATAAGGCTTACTAAGTACCAATCTTTTATGTCTCTGTATTCGAATCAATTTGAAGGTTCAATTCCACCAGTTCAACTGAGTGCATCATGACTTTATCTTGCCTGAAAATAAAATTTCAGGATCTCTCAAGTTCTTATGTATCAGCAGTGAAGTTGAAAGGTTGGGCATATTAGATCTTTCTAATAATTAATTATCAGGTCAACTCTTTGATTGTTGGAGCTAGCCATTTCAACAATTATGAATGTCAAGCTTACGAATGAATCTCTTCTCAAGAAGCTTCCAATACATCGATCTTTGTTCTTTGACAAGCATTCACCTCTTGGACCTCTCCTTGAATAATTTATCTGGATAGATACTCAAATGCTTTAATAATTTTTATTGCAATGGCTGTATCAATAGATCCTTTCAGTCATTCTTATATATTGAACAACATTGATAGATCAACATCCTATTATAATTACTGCTTAGATGCATGCATTGTTGATGTGGAAAGGTGCAGAGCAATTGTTTGAGAATATTGAGATACTACTTTGGAAGAGCATTGACCTCTCAAACAATCAATTGTCAGGAGAAATTTCTAAATACCATAGGTAGCTCAAATGATATCTGGTGATGAATTTTGTACTAGCCCATTTTGCTTCTTTTTTTTTTGGGTAGATGCCCATCTTTGCTTTTACCATCATTATGTCATGCCAATTCATGCTTTTACATTTAATGGTCCTTGGACTACGCGCGGTATGTTCGAAATATGATCAGAAATTGAGTGCTTGCTGGACAAGAAAAAAATATAATTTCAATGTGCTCCTATATAATAATTTTTCAATTGTTGATGTTTGTTAATTTGCTTACTATGACTAGCTTTGTATCGTTTATTGTGTTATTATAATAATATTAAAAAAGAAGGCCAAGAAATTGCTAAGAAACATATAGAGCTTCTCAAAACAATTTTTACTATAATTCGGAACTACCACAGTTTTGCATATTGCTATTATTAATTAGTTTTTGAAACCAGAACTTGCATCAAATTGTAGTCCTTATATTTATATAATTTTATTAATATTCACGTACGAAATTATATATATAGACATCACAACAGATAATTATTTTTGAAGCCATAGGCGCCATCAAATGATCATGAGAAAGGAAAATATGACATGATGAGATTGAGTTTTTGCTGCTGCAAGAGAAATATAAACAATTTCAATGTTCCACTAATTAATAAATTAAAATTTAATTTTTTGTCATAGTAATTGAAAAACTAAAACTAAAACTAACCAATCATCAACATCTATCTTTATATATGCTTAAACCTACCGATAATCTGTGAAAAAAATACCTACTATCTTTGTTCATATTAAAACAAAATTAGTAATGTATTTATATTTATTTATTTATTTATATAAGTGAAAGAGATTAAGAGATTAAATATTTTGGTGACATCAAATCGAGTGCATCTGATGATTTTGATGTATTTTTGTAAGTGAAAGACATTAAATATTCAGTAACAATATATTTTTTTGGCCAATACATAAAACATCCAACAAAACAACACAAAACGCAACAGAAAAAGAAACGACAATGACCACTAGCCAAAACAGCAGAATCAATAATAATAATGGTGAATGGAAAAAAATTGAGAAAGAATTAAAATTCGTACTTGATAGAATAATAACTTTCGTTGCTCACGAGATTTTTTTAAAAAAATTCATCTTATTAATACTAAAAATTTACAACCATATATAAAACAATGGCTGCAACAAAGGGTTAAAACTGCAAAGGATATCAATCCTAATTCATAATAACTGGAAAGGTGAACATTCTAATTCTACTGATCATTTGCAAATCCTTAGATAAATTAGATGGTAGGGGAGACCTCAAAGACTTTAGAGAAAATTTCCAAAGCTAGAAAAAAAAATATATGGAGAATTTCATTACTTTTCTTAGCATAGTTTGATTAAGTGGTATTCATATATATAAACACACACACACAACCCTTCTAGATTAAGTCCATTATTATTGGGCTTTTTGTCTACCTTTCGTTGGACTTGATTTTGAAGCCCACATAAGAAAAAATGATCTGCTCTAAGAATGGGTTCAACTTATATCTTATAACAAAACCCTAAGTAACGTCCACGACATCAAATGGTTCCTACCTAGCCGAAGCCCAAATAATATTTATGTATCAGTTGATAGAAGTTGAATTTTCAATAAAATGCTGACAAAAAAATTAGGAATAACAAAACATCATCAGCTTGATCCCTATATTTATATTACTCAATTGATGGTTCTATATTAACCCGCAAACTAAACATGATTATTATGCGTTGTGATACTATAGATACTACAGATATGGGACTGAGAAATCTAATGGGCCAAACTACTTGGTGATGGTCAGAAGCTATGTTCAGCCCAACACATAACCTCCCACCAATATATATATATATATATATATATAAATTGACATTCTCTATTTACTAGTACTAACTCTTATCTATTTATTCTTTCTTTTTTCTTGCCATAGTTAAGATATTTGTTAACTTAATCATCAAAGTCTATGGCGAAACTATCTGAGATAATACTTCTTTTGTGCTTATTTATTAGACGATTGACTAGAGAGTGATAATAGTTTGTTATATGCCTAACCATCAAACTAAGATACAATTTGCTTTGAATTTTTTAATTTTTAAAAATGTTGAACTCCAAAATTGATAAACTTTCATCGTGAGTTTATTTTGTTTATTGTCACTATAAGGATATTTTTTTCTCAAAATTTATTTATGCATCCATAAAAAGAATAATTTTCATTTTTATATCATATTGATACTAAAATTAGTTACTTTTAAAGTTATCATTATTATCTACCTATTAGGATAAAGACTATCACATACACATTGTGAAATAACTATGAAAGACTATCACATACACATAATCATCGTAAGTAATGTTGTTATTATTAGAATGACAGTTTTACAAAAAGAAAAAACAAGAAGGATAGAATTTACATTAAGTGTCTAACGATGTCTGTGAACAATATGGTGGTAATAAAGAGTAAATATTATAATAGCATCCCTACATTATTCATTAAATTGTATATATTGCAATTGTATTTTAACACAATTAGAGAAAGAATTTACTGTTCCACCCAAAAATTTGATTTGTTTTGATAGATCTCAAGAAAAATTTTCCTATTTTCTTAAAGAATAAAAAGGAAACATTTTCCTTTTTTAAGTAAATTCTTATAATTTTGTTCTTTAAAGTCTTTGAAGTCTCCCTTAGGACAAAACTATTTTTTTCTTTGTAAATTTTCTCTTTGAAGTCTTTCATTGAAGCCTATCAAAAAAAGGACCGTACATTCTCATTGAAAATTATAGTTGAACGTGAGACTTGGTGCATTAGTGATAGCCATGCTATCTGAAAACCACCTAATTAAAGCGTACCTAGAAATTACTCAGAAACATAATGAGAGTCTCCGTACTGTTTTCTTCTTTTTTTTCTAAGTCAATTTTTTATAATTTTCCGCTGAAGTCTCCCCTACGGCGACAGTGTTCCTTTCTTTTTTGGGACTCTGCCTCCGAAGTCTTTGAAAATATTTGACAAATGAATGAAAATAATTTTATCTTTTCTGATATAAACTGAGTGACAATGATAGATCAATGTAAAGTATGGTGAATTAGTGATAGGCTATAATTTTATTGGACATTACAATATTTTATAAATTAAGAGAGAAATTATATTACAATTAAGAATATAAATTAAAATGTATGAGTACAATTTCTTTTTTAAAATGTTCAAAGGCTCGGTTAATAAAATTAAATTTTGAGAGACTAATTTGATAAAATTTGTACTCAAAAGACATAGTATTTTTAATTAAAAAGAGCAAATTAATATTGTGTAGTCTACTCTTTTACTGTGCATCACAGTTTCCATGGTCAATTAGCTCATTATAGCAGCCGGTGGATTAGGACTCCCAACATGTTTCTGGCACAAAATGAAAGAAAAAATGATGAATCCTGCAAATTCATTGGACTTTTTGGTCCACGGCCCATTAATTCGAAGTCGATGGCTTGACCTTTTGGTCCACCATACAAAGTATCCACTGAAATTGCTCAGAAACGCATAAGCAGAGTCACTATCATTTTTTGTTGAAGTCTTTGATTAAAGTCTCTTTCATGAAGTTTGTAGGTGTAAAATCTCTTGTAGTGTGAATAATTTATAAAACAATCATAAATATTCAAACTTATATTTTATTATGTATAAATAAAAATAAATTATAATTAAATATAAATATAAATATGCATATAAAATATAACATGATATAAATATTATAATATAATAAAATATTTAATATTTATAGACATAAATATCAAATGGTATCAAAGAAGATATATCTTCCTAGAGTACTTACACAATAAGTCATAAAATATAATTTTTTAGTGTTCAATAAATGACATTCTCTTATTTCACCAGATGTTCTACTAAATTTTTTTAAAATTTTTTAAACTATTTTATGCTATGCATTCTTTAATCAGATCTTAATGGTAATACGCAAACATGGAAAATTATTTTTAAAATGTCTTATGTTTTGATTTTTTTTATGTTTATAAATTTGAATTTTTAACATTGTAACAACTTATAAATTAATAAATTTAAATTTAGTTACCACTTAAATCATAAATTTATTGATTCTAAAGAATTAAATTCTCTAAATATAGCCTTCTTTTCTTTAAAAATTATTTTGAAAATTTTCTTCTCCATACTTGTAGGCAACGTTTAATTAATTTGTTTATATATTTGGGGAAATTAGAGGGGCATGATGGAAAGTTAGTAAAGAAGAGAGTCCCATTTTTATCTTTCACGAAAAAAATGTAATTTTTTTTGAGTTGATATTTGGTACATTGTTGTGAACAATTTTTTATCCACCAACGATATTCAGATCTTGATACATGTCAAAAATAATTTTAAAAAACACATTTCTTGTCATATGTCAGCATTTGGACACCGCTGGTGGACAAAAAATTATTCACCGACGGTGGACCAAATATTTTTTCTTTTTTTTTCATACAAATACAAAATTGCTAAATGTGGCTGAAAATTGTCTACTCATTCTTGCTTTTTGCTTTTGCATAGTAGTAGTACTCTTTAATATCTTTTCATAATTCATCTTTATATGATTTTATGTTTTTTGCAGAAAAATTTTGTATGAATTCGTCTTAGTTTCAGCTTAGACTATGATATGTTTAAAATTTGAGAAGAAAATGAGTGCTTGCAATATATATATATATATAATTTCAATGTCCTACTATCATTTTTCGGTGAAGTCTTTGATTAAAGTTGGTAGGTGTGAAATCTTTAGTAGTGTGAATAGCTTATTAAACATGGTAGATATCCAACTTTTACTCTAATATTTATAACAATAAAAAACTTATAGTGAAATTGTAAAAAATATAAATATAAATACAAATATTAAATATAATACGATATAGATATTATGATATAATAAAATATTTAATATTTATATATAATTTAAAATAATATATTATATATAGTATAAGTGTCAAATAATATTAAAAAAATATTTTTTTATTTTTAAAAGTTATATTTAAAAACAATTTGTAAAATAAAAGTAAAAAAAATTATATTTAATAAATTATTTTAAAAATATGTTATTTTTTATTTTTGTGTATTCTATAAATAAAAATAATTCTCTATTACTTTTATTTTTTTTTATTTTAAAAATAATTTATTTTTAAAAATTTATTTTTAAAATAACGATAGAAAATAGTTTTTAAATAAATTTTTTATTGTCAATCAATGACATTTTCTTCTCTTTCTCAATTGAACTTTGCTTTTTTTTTTTTTTTTACTTTTAGTTATATAATTTCACTAAGTGTCGATTTTTTTATATTATCTATATCACAGCAAACGTAAATAGTTTACTTCAATTTTTTAAATTATTTTAAACAGTGGACTCTTTAGACAGATCCTAACGGTGAAACTTAAACAAAAAAAATTATTCAAACATGGCTTGTGTTTAATTTTTATTTTTATTTTTTTGACAATTTTAAATTTTTAAAGTCGTAGAAATCGTTGAATTAATAAATTTAAATTTATTTATTATTTGAATAATAAATTTATAGATTTTAAATAATCAAATTCTCTAAAATTAGCCTTCTTTTTTTAAAATTTTATTTTTCATAGTATTAGGCAACATTTTATTATATATTTGGGGAAATTCAACAGACTTAGTCAAAAGGTAGTAAAGAACACAATCATTTCTACTTAAAAAACCAAAAAAAAAAAGGAACGAAAAAAGAATACAATCCCAATTTTATCTTTCACTTTTAGATCTTGTGTGGGAAATTGGATCAACTTTATACTATTTTAATCAAAGAGAATGATAATTTTTTTAAAGTAAATATTGCAATGCATCACTCTTCTTTGAAAACTTTTAAAGCTAAATGTCCAGTTAATTTTAGAAAATGAGTGGCGGGGTTAATTTACGGTTAATCTTGAAGTGGGGAAGGGTGTGTATAATTAGTCAGAGGAGGGATATTTTGATATTTTTAAGTTTCTAGAATGGTGAAAGGTTATAATTAAACATATTCTTCTTGATCTTATACAATATTTTTCATTGGGATAGAATTATTTGTTGAATAACGTTGATTTGCACGTCTCTATTTTTCGTATAAATATATAATTTTTGAGTGTTTAAATAAAATAAATCATATAACATACATAAAATCGAAAGCAACAACGCAAAAGAATTGGTTTATTTAAATTGAATAACTTAGTAAACTGAGTTTTAACGCAACTTTGATCTATTTAAATTATGGGATGGACTTAAAACAAATAAAGAAACCCGCAAAATCTAAGATCATAAACAAAATATGAGATAATGAACTTGGTCCCATCTCAATATTAAAATACCGAGGAATATAACAAAAATACAAAAAAGAGATGCTCAACAGAAAAGAAGTGTAGAACGTACACTAAATAAAAGTGAAAAAAAAATATTATTTATTGCAAACTGATTTTTTAACACTAAAATAAAAATTATTTTAAATATGCTTTCGAAAAAGTATAGATTTATAAGATTTCGTTTGATTGGTGAAATTCTCGTTCTATTCTCTTTTTCAGTTGAGAAAATGAATGAAAAATGTGATTTCTATAGAATGAATTGACATTATTTCTAAACACTCTCTTTTTTAATTGATAAAATGAGTGAAAAATGTGATTTCTATAGAATGAATTGACATTATTTCTAAACAAAAAAAAATAAAAAGTGAAAAATATAATAAAGACTAAAATATCTTTTATTATTTTATTTATTTATAAATATTTTTATAATTAATAAAATATATATTTAAATTAAGAATTTTAATATTGTATAAAAAAATTAAATTCAAATTTTTATATTACTAATAATTTTTTTATTTTTAATATTTAAAATAATTTTTTAAGTTAAACAAATATTATTTTAACAATTTTAAATTTTAATAAAAAAATTTTATTTTATTTATTTTCATATCATATAAAATATAATTTTAATAACAATGTACCTTTCTATTTTATTTTAAATTTTTATCATGAGCACTAACTACACGAATTTCCTTTGAACATTCCAATCGTGATGCATGTGAGTTTGTTAGGTGAATTTTTGGACTTTTCTTCTTTGAAGTCTCCTATTTATTTTTTCTTCCGAGTCTTTGATTGAAGCCTATTAGAAAAATAGTTTGAATTCTTACTGAAAGTGATAGTTGAACGTGAAGCACGATGGATTGCCATAGACTATAATTTTCTACCTATGTTTGTTAACTAATTAAAGTTTTGTTCTTTTAAATTGTTCTTTTTTTTCTTGATTTTATACAATATTTTTTATTGGAACAGAGTTATTTGTTGAATAATGTTGATTTACATGTCTCTTTTTTTAGTATAAATATATAATTTTTGGGTGTTTAAATAAAAAATTATATAATATACATACATAATAAAATTGAAGGCAACAACGCAAAAGAATTAGTCTATTTAAATTGAATAATTTAGTAAACTGAGCTTAACGTTATTTTGGTCTATTTAAATTATGGGATGCGCTTCAAAAAAAATTAAGAGACGAGAAAAAATTATTATTTGTCTCAAACTTAATTTTTTTACACTAAAACAAAAGTTATTTCCAAATATTTAAATTAAAGTAGTGAATTGATTAAACTATTCTGTAGCTCACTGCACTCAAAACTATTCTATCGTCCTTGAGCCCCATAAACGAGGCAAGTCAGGGATTAGCGATATTCGGAGAGAGATAGATGTTGGAGAAAAATTTACAAAATTTAAAATTTCAAAATTTAAAAAAATAAAATGACCTTTTAAATTTTAGACCAACTGTAGTTTCTGCATTGAGTAAAACATTTTGTACAAATTTTTAAATAATAAAATTACTTTTATGCTTATTTGTTAATTTAACATAATATCATCACCACCGCTATTGCTTTGCCGTGAATACTGTCAATAATATTATAAAACTTTTATTATATAAATTATTACTTCACCTGAACTTTTAATTGAAATTTTTCTTTTTCTTTTTTGAAAAAATAAAAGAATTATTTACCCCTTATAATATGTCGAATTATTATGCAAAAGTCATATTTATTAAAAATTATTTTTATATTTACTATTTGACATCAATATTGTTAAAAAAAATATATGTTGGATATTTACGCTACATGAGTATCACAAACACTTTATTAAAGAAAGTTGTGGAGTTAGTTTAGTTGTTTAGAGGTGATAATATCTTTTTTTATTAATATAATATCGATTCTTTTAGAGGATAGTTTGAAATTAAAATTTTAAATGCACTTAATCGATTTAGAGAAAGGAGTTCTTAAGATCATCTGAAATGAACACTTAATCCTTACCCAAAAATTTCTATAGAAATATAATAATCTTACTCAAAAGGAATATCTTACATGAAGGAACTATCTGGCATAGCTAAATTCCATGCCATCCACTAAATAATTGGAAACTTTGCTCATTTATCTTCAAAATTTTGTCACTTCGATCTCTCAATTTCTTCACGAAAGTTCAAAGTTGTTGAAGTGACATTTTCTACAGCCAGCTTTATGTTTTTGCTTTTTATTGTAAAATTCTACGAGTCATCTTTCAACTATAGGTCCACAATGAGTAATATAAATTCCACAATAGATTCTTGATTCCTCATATCTCAAGAGAAAATTTTGTCCTAATTTATTACTTAAAAAAGTTCAAAGTCATTCTTTTGAGTCAAGGTAGATATACAATAAATGGAATTAATAATGATAACCTTATGCCTTTGATTGGTTTTTTAACCCGTAAAATGGGATAGAATATTTTGAAAATAAAATAATGTGTGTGCTAACTATTGTTTAAGTTAACTGCTACCTTTAATTTTGACTAGGCAGACATACAATAATTATGAATTTTCTAAAAACATATTTTTATAAAAGCGAACTTAATCAACTATCATGTTTTTTTTAAAGTATTATATTTTCAATTGTAATTTTTCTCAAATTAATTAATTTTAATAATTGATCTTCTAATATATCCATTTAATATAATTGTCTCCTGAAAATTTAAATTAGATATTAGAACTAACGTTATTATATAAAGTTACCCAAATACCTTTCTCATTAAAAATATTTCAAAATTAATGGCGTAATAAGTAATGAAACAGATTTATTAATTAATTTAATATACTTTTTTACATAAGAACATTTTTGTCAAAATAATATTATTTTTATTCTATCGATTGCTTATTAAACACAAGGTATAATTATGATATACAATAAAAATATATTATATATTGATATAACAAACACACAATAATATAAAAACTTATAAGATGAATAACTTATCTTATATTATCCAGTTATCATTATTCGATCAGATCTAATTCTATATAGTACATCAAATAAAGCTTTAAGCCCATATTGTATAAAATTAGATAGGATAATATAAATTAATACAATTAAGTGTTATATATTGTTTGGTACAAATAAAAGAATTATTTACCGCTTATAATAGGTCTAATTTCCATCTAATTTTAACTGAATTGTATATACTTTCAGTTTCCTCAAACCAGTACTTGTGTTTGTAATTTCATTTTCAATTACAACAAGAAATTAAAATAAAATGTGGGTCCTTTAATTCAATTTTTATATATAAACTCAAAAAGAAAAACGTTTAAGTGTGTGGGACCAAGATCTGAGTGGCAGTCACGAAAGGGAAAAAGAAATAGTGTAACCAAATATCTAATGAAGTGGTCATCACGCTATTAAGACATAATTTGATAGAAACATTTGCGAAAGAAAGTCCTACATCCATTTCACATTAACTAACCTAATGGACATGGAAACCCATTCTTTTCCAAGTCTATAGACTTTTCCTTCTCTTTTGTTTTATGACCCTGAAGTCCACGCAGGGCATTAGACATATAAATCTTATTGGTTTATACAAAGAAAGTGTGTGTGAATGAGAAAGAAATCATCTTCCTTTATCGAAGAATCAAATTATTATTTATATTTTTTTCCTACATTCTACCAAATTAAAAAGACTCAAAAATTTTGTTGACTTATTTTTCGACGCTTTGGTTTTCCATCTTGGTGTCTTCAATAAAAGTGGTCCCAAGTCTTAAGTGACATTTTCAAAGTAAGTACCATCGTTCAACACTTAAAAGTTTTATGGAAGGATATGTTTAAATCGAAGAAAATGTAAGAGATGAAAAAATCACAGGACTTAATTCAAAATGCTTTATTATTCTTTAACAACAGCATAATTGTATTTTAAAATTTTGTTTTAGTCTTTTAATTTTATTAGAATAAAATATTTTCTGTTAATGCATACGTAATAGGAAAATTGGCATTTCGTACACTTACAGACATTTCTTCTTCCTCTTTTCTTTTCTCTCTCTCTCTCATCCTATCTTTTTCTTCTGAAAACTCTGCAGATATCGAGCCACACAAAATGTTACCTGTGCTACTATCACAGAAGATTTAACAAAATTAACAGAAAAAGATTTAAGTCATCATTTTTTAAAAAGTCAAGAAATTTCAAAAATTTTATTTTAAGACAACAAAACAAAATTTAAAATTATGTTAAGGGACTCTAGAAAATGAAACCCAAATTATTAAGTAAAATGTTATGTCCTTACTAATTGAGATAACATTCCGCATATGAATTTGTTAGAAGCATTTGTGTAAGCAGTCTCTACGAATAGGAGCAAGATGTGACGAACCAATTTGATTAATTTTCTAATTTTTCAAATGGGTTACAAAATATGGAATATAGGAATTAATCCGCCAATTTTCACTCTTCTTGGTTCTCTTTCCTTTTCTAAGCTTTTTATTTAGAACACAAATATGTCTTTTATGCATATCTCACCAAAGATAACATTGCCATTTTCTTTTTAGTTCATAAGAGTATTTTTGTTCTTTTTTCACGTAAGACTACTTTTGTGGTTGCAAAAAGCAATCCCTGATGGAAGATCAAAAACCACTATCGCAAAAAAAAAAATGGTCAAATTTGCAGACAAAAGACTAGGAAGCTGCAATTTGGATGGAATGGACACTACAAGCCATTACTAGCCCAAACAAAGAGAAACCCTAGTAGCACAAAATGATGACTAGCAGCACGAGACAACAAGAGGAGAGATTTCTCAATCTTACTTACTACTAAGTACGAGTTTGTGGATAAGGAAACTACCACTTTTTTAGTTTATAGTCAATGTATATATATAATAAATGTGATCAAAAATGATAATCTTATACCCTTGATTGTTTTTCTAACCCTTAAAATGAGATGAAAAATTTTAAATAGAGAACGACATGTATGCTAACTATTTTTTTAGGTCAACAGCTAACTTTAATTTTCATTAATTAGACATACAATAATTATGATTATCTTTTTTTTAATATAGAAACCAACTAAATTGTTAATTGTCACTTTTCTTTTTATGATTATTTTTCAGTTCTACATATATAAGTTTTAAAACACAAAAAGTTTGATTCTTATTCTATATTTATTACATGGAAAAGTCTATAGTCAACTTTCAAATCTCTTCAAAGTCATATTTGACAGAAATAGTTTCTATATTTACTATTTAGAATCAATATTATTAAAAAAAATATTAGTGTTTTTTAACCCGTAAAATGGGATAGAAAATTTTGAACAGTGTGGTAACTAAATGGAAGTAGGCATCAAGCTATTAAGATCTATGATTTGATAGGGGTGTCCATGTAAGCAGCTTCTACGAAGAGAAACAAGATGTCTTGCACCATCTAATTATTTTAATTTGTAAAATGGATAAAAAAGTTTGCAATATAAAAGTCAGCTAGATTGCTAATTATCATTTTTTATTTTTACATCTCTTTTTCAATTTTAAGAAAGTTCTATTTAAAACACACAAAATTTGGGTTATATTCTATAAGAATATGAAAAATAGCATTAGTGTTATTTTTTAAGTCTATAAACCTTGTCTTTATTGTATTAAAAAGTCTAAAATTATCTTTAAAGTATCTCTATAATTTTTAGATACCTTCATAAACATTCAAGTCATGTAAATCTCTTCGTTTATACAAAAATGATATTCATTCTAAATTGTTTCTATATTTATAATTAGTGATACATTTGCACTTAGTCGTTGTAAAACTATTTTTGTCACGCCCCTACTTTAAGAACGCGAATATCTCTAATATCCGATAAACTTTATTATTATGCATTCACAAATAGTTTCACAATATCACATATTCGAGTATTATCAAACGTTTACAAATTCTCAATACTAATAATTATACATACCATGTCTATATATATAACAGGTTTACAGCGGAAACAAGGATCCTGCCTGTGACGTTCAGAGCAACTCTAGAGTACAAATATATTACAAGTTTACATACTGAGAACCCATAAACAACTTAGGCTCACCATTGAAATACGACACTCAGTCGATCAAGAAGTCGCAGGATCAGACTCTGGGTCTTTATCTAAAAAATATATCAACCACATGTAGTGAATTTTACAACTCAATGAGCAGATAATACCTCCTAAGACCTCTCAGGTCAACATATGGATGTACTCGTCTAATAAAAATTAAGTATTCATAAATTACATTTCAAAACTACATCCACATGGGACCCGCATTTTCAAATATTCTCTATTCAAAAATCATAATCAGGTCTCTCAAACCATAAGCGGTACTGTATAAACAATGCTCATGTCAAGTTCATATTCGAAAGAAGAGTAAAAACAAACCAAAGGAAGAATTATCTACTCACAAATAAGGGCTCTAGATTGGACAGCCCTAAAATCCTCGTTTCTGGTCTGAATTCGGTAAAATAAACCCCAAAATCAAGTCCGGAAGGTCCAAAAACTTTGAAAATGACTCCGGATTTGCTAAATTTGGCCTTTAGGAGCTCGGTCAACGCAGGTCAACGCTAAGGTACTGTTTATCCATGGAAAATACTATTCGGCGCCGAAATCACTATTTACCATCACTATTGATCGCCGAAAAATACTATTCACCATTATAAAAATTTTACCGAATCAACGAAATAAATTCATATCCTAATGTTTATCTAGTTTCTAAATCCATTTACAAAGTCAGATTTCTAATTGGAAGTCTCTAAGTAAGATTTTTAAAACTTATCTTTTACCGAGATTTTCTACTTCAGATCTACGACGATTCAACGGTTGATTTGAAAGATTGATCGGTCAAAATTGAAGTGTTTTTCGTCCTGAATCCAATAACACTTTCAGTTTTGAGATCGGAAGCCCATAAGTACTCTAAATTGAAAAATAAAGTTGTAGAACACTATTTACTCACTATGCATATTCTTCGATTTTTCTCGAATCAGATATCGTCGCCCCGGTTTTCGTTTTTCAATTTTTTTTTTAATATAATAATTATTATTAAATAATTAATAATAAGATTTTTCTTTATAAAAATTCATATAAATTTCATTTTTCATTATAAAATATCCCAAAAATTTCTAAAAATTTTCATTCTCATAAATCTTTAGTTAAACTCTTAAATCATGATTTTTCTTGATAAAAATTGTAATAAAACAAATTTCACAAAATTAAATTATAAAAATTCTTTATAATTAAAATAAAAATATTTCTAAAAATTCTTTATATCGGCCTATAAGAAAAATTAAATTATAAAAATTCTTTATAATTAAATTAAATTAAAATAAAAATATTTCTAAAAATACAACAAAAATTCTTTATAGGTCGATATAATTCTTTTAAGCTACACAATAATTATTTTACTTAAAAGTCTTCTTATTTTTAGCAAAACATAATCATTTTTAAGCAAATAAAAATATATTTACTTATAACAGAATACTATTATTGAAAAATAAAAATTACGCGCCAAAACGTAAATTCTCATATTCCTTTTATAATTCTTTAATCCATGTAATAAATATACATATTTTCTACGGTTCTTATCTCTATTTTTAAAATTCTCTTTTTTATTTTAAATTTTCTTTAAATTGAAATTTTTGTTAAATTTTTACGGTTATTACAATTTTAATGATTAAATTATAATAAAATTATGATATTTTAAATTTTAATTTCATGTCATGACACTTAAATCATCATAAAATTTTATATTTAATTTTTTTAAAATTATAACTAATTGTGATGACTAAGCATCACAACTATTACAAATTTTAATTAATATTATATTATTTTTATTTTTATTTTTATTATTTGTTATTTGTTACCATTTGGTGTTTTTTATCAACTTTGTTAATCCTGTGCCATTAACGCTAACGTGGCATGTGCAAGTGGCAAACATATGCATATGTGGCACATTGGACTGTGAGTCAACCTCCATGCGTGATTCGACTATTTCCAAAACAAAATAAAAATGCATATCTTACAATTGCTCATCTTCTTTAAATCGGGGGCTCATAATACTTTGCAAAAACAAATCCCAAATTTGTTCACAAATTCTTGTTGATTGTCCCAATTGCTAAAATTAGGACTGAGTCACTTCGCACGCCAATTGAAATCTCTGGGCTTGTTTGAAAATAATTTTTAGAATATTTTTTTTATTTTTTTATTTTATGAAAATAAAAAATATATAATTATCATATTATTTTTATAAATTATTTTAAAAAATTTATTTTATAAAAGTGTCATTCAAATAATAATTTTAAAAAAATATTATTTTATTATTTTCTTTTTTTACAAAACATTTTTTTTATTTTTTTAAAAAATAAGAATAACTATTTAAAATAATACAAAAATTATAAATAATTTATCAAAATTAATATTTAATCATTACATAAATCACATCATCATATTCTTAAACACTTTTTAAAATTTTTATAATTTTAAGCGGACAATCACCGACACTAAGTTATATAAATATGTTTGTTTATACTAAAATAATATTTGATATAAATTGTTTTTATATTTATTATTTGACATCAATATTTCAAAAAAAATTTAAATAAAAAAATTAGGAACTAAATTCAATAAGAATTAAAATAAAATATTACTCTTAATTTTATTAGTTTGTATATTTCTTTTTAAAATTTTATCACTAAATTCACTGATTTCCTGTAAAGTTTGCTCATTTATTTTTAAATTTTGTCCCTCTACGTTTCATCGAAAATAAGTCGAAGTTATTAAAATGACATTTTATGTTGAAGGACTTCTTATTTTTTTATTTTAAAATTCTACAAGTCATAGGCACAACGACCAATATAAATTTTGTAACTGATTTTTGATCGCTAACATCTCAAGAGATGAGAAACGAGAAAAAAATGTCATAAGAAAATTTATAATTTTTATTAAGAAAAACAAATTATTTTTTTTACTCTCATCCTTACACTTAATTGCAATTTTTATTTAATTGATTAATTATTGCAATTGATCTTCTAACGTGTTTGTCCGTGGAAATGACATATTTTGTAAAAAGACTTTTTGTTTTCTTCACTGCAAAATTCTACAAGTCATCCTTCAAGTATACCCCACAAGAGCAATTATAAATTCTACAATAGATTCTTGATCCCTCACATCTCAAGAGAGAAAAAAAATTATCGTAAGAAAAGTTGTGAATCATATAGTTCTCTCTGCTTGTTTTGCTTTTAAAGTGATTGTATTGAAAGTATTCCATCTGAGGAAACTTAGAATGAAAGGCTCTTTTGTGAAGTTTTTCTATGCAGTACTAATGTTGTTTTTGTTTCATATAAGATCCAATTGGGCCACTGAGGATGTGGAAGTGAAGTGCATTGAGAGGGAGAAGAAAGCACTGCTCCTGTTCAAACAAGGCATCCAATCTGACTTCCGCGGCATGCTGTCTACTTGGAGAGACGATGAAAATGGAGATTGTTGCAATTGGAGAGGAGTTCATTGTAGCAATGAAACAGGTCATGTTCAAATCCTTAATCTTCGCGGTTCATATGATCCACGATATTATTTGATAGGAATAATCAATATTTCTTTATTGGTTGAGTTGCATGATATGAAACATTTGGACCTGAGTTACAATCATTTCGATGGAAGTGACATCCCTGAAGTCATGGGCTCCTTCAGCAACTTGAGATATCTCAACCTCTCTCGTTCTCATTTTGGGGGGAATATTCCTACTCAATTGGGGAAGCTCTCAAATCTGCGGTATCTTGATTTGTATTGGAATTATTTATATGGATCTATTCCTCGTCAGCTTGGAAATCTCTCAAAGTTGCAATATCTTGATCTTGGAGAAAATTCTTTAAGTGGAGTGATCCCTTACTCGCTTGGGAATCTTTCCTTGTTGCATTCTCTTAAGCTTGGTTACAATTCTGGTCTCAAAATGCATAACCAAAATAATTCTGATGCTGAGTGGCTATCTAAGCTCTCCTTATTAACAATTCTTGACTTGAGTGAAGTGAATGATCTTGGCCATTCTCCTCATTGGCAACAAGTGATTGGTAAGCATTTTCCAAAATTAAGAGAATTGTGGCTCTATGAATGTGGTCTTTCTTTGTCTCATTCTCCTTTAAACTTCTCCACTTCACTTGTCATCCTTAATCTCTCTAATAATAACTTGACTTCTGCAAGGTTCCAATGGATCTCCAATTTAATCAACTCCAACCTTCGAGAGTTGTATCTTAGCAATTGTACTCTTCCAACCAATAATCTTGCTTTTCCATCTTATTTTTTCAATTCTTCATCCCTTGTTATTCTTGATCTCTCTTATAATAATTTGATGTCAATTCAAGCATTCAACTTTAACCCTAACCTTCAAAGTCTTTATTCAAATAATTGTAGCCTTTCATCAAATAATCTTATTTTTTCATCTTCCTATTTCAATTTTTCTTCACTTCTCATTCTTGATCTCTCTTACAATCAGCTGACATCACCAACTATATTCCATTGGATTTCAAACTTCACCTTCAATCTTCATAAGCTTCACCTTTCTGTTAACTTGCTAGAAGGTCCCATTCCAAATGATTTTGGCAACACAATGAACTCTCTTCAACTTCTTGATCTCTCTGATAACAAGTTGCAAGGAAGAATTCCATCATCATTGGGGAACATATCGACACTGCAGACATTAGATCTTTCCAATAACAACTTAAGTGGGGAGCTTTCTACTTTCAATCTTAAGTCTTCATGTGGCAATAGACAAGCATTACAAAGTTTGGAATTATCTTACAATCGAATCTCAGGCATGTTACCCAACCTTGCTATTTTCTCATCTTTGGAAGTATTTGACCTTTCCAATAATCAATTAATTGGAGAAATACCTGAAAGCATTGGATTGTTATCTAAGTTGAATTATTTATACCTGCATGGAAATTATTTGGAAGGCGTGATTACTGAATCCCATTTCACTAATCTCTCCAATTTGATGAGCTTATACTTAGATGACAACTCATTGGCTCTAAAAGTTAGCACCGCTTGGGTTCCTCCTTTTCAATTACAATATTTGGGGTTAGCATCTTGTATGTTGGGTCCTAATTTTCCAAATTGGCTCCAGACTCAGAGCTATTTACGATATCTCGATATATCTGATGCTAAAATTTCAGATATTGTACCAGAGTGGTTTTGGTCCATATCAGAAAATATAAATTTCATGGATATCTCATATAATTATTTTGTTGGTAAAATTCCAAACTTAGCGCCCAAGCTAAATTGCATGCCACAAATATTTATGACCTCAAATAACTTTGAAGGTGCAATTCCATCATTTTTGTTACAAGCATCAGCACTTTATCTTTCCAACAATAAATTCTCAGATTTGATTCCATTTCTATGTGGCAAAATTAAAGATGAGAACTTGGGCATTTTGGACCTATCAAACAATCTATTAACTGGCCAGCTTCCTGATTGTTGGAGCAATATAAGCTCATTAACATATGTTGATTTGAGCAATAATAACTTGTCAGGAGAGATCCCACCCTCCATGGGAAGCCTTGTGAATATGAAGGCTCTGAGTTTACGAAACAATAGTTTGATGGGAGAAATTCCTTTCTCTTTGATGAGTTGCACCAAGTTATTACTGTTAGATCTGTCAAAAAATAAGTTGATAGGACCAATACCTTTATGGATTGGGAGATATCTCAGACAATTGAAAATCTTAAGCGTTCGAATGAATCAATTTTCTGGTCGTATACCTTTGCATCTTTGCCATCTAGCACAGATTCAACTCTTGGATCTCTCTCAGAATAATTTATCCAAAGGAATACCACCATGTCTTAAGAATTTCACTATTATGGCTCAAACAAGTATAATCCCAACTGAAATGAGTGACCATGAATATGAATACAATTTAACTGGGGGAGGTACTAGCAATGATTATTTTCATTTGTACATAACATTGATGTGGAAAGGTAGAGATGACATGTTCAAAAGTCCAGAATCACTTCTCAAAAGCATTGATCTCTCAAGCAATGCTTTAACAGGAGAGATACCAACGGAACTTGTGTCTTTATATGGATTGGTTTCTTTGAATTTATCAAGAAACAATTTGAGTGGAGAAATCCCTTCTGAGATTGGGAATTTAGAATTATTAGAATTCCTAGATTTGTCAAGAAATCACTTATCGGGTAAAATTCCTTCAAGTCTTGCTCATATTGACCGTCTCTCTACATTAGACTTGTCATGCAATATTCTCTCTGGAAAAATCCCAACTGGAACACAGCTGCAGAGTTTTAATGCCTCTAGTTATGAAGAAAATTTAGATCTTTGTGGAATGCCACTTGACAAAAAGTGCATAGAAAATGAACCGCCTTCACCTAAACTATTTGATGAAGATGATGATGACTCATTTTTCTCTCAAGAATTTTACATGAGCTTGGGACTAGGATTTGCCGTTGGATTCTGGGGATTCTTGGGCCCAATATTATTCAACCATTCTTGGAGACATACCTACTACAGGTTGGTGAACAAAGTCTTAAATATTATCTATGTCAAGGTTGCAATTTATGTGGCTCGATGGAGAATCAGAGACTAGAAGGTAATAATTTACACTTTCTCATGATTATTTTACTTTGAAGTTCTCCATTAACAATGAATCCTGAATTTTTTTTTCTTTGTAAATGAGTGGAAAAAAATCATGACAGGTCGAAAATATATAAAAATATTATTAATAGACTACAACTAAAAAAACTGAATTAATAATTCTATAAAATATTATTCTTAATCTAAATACTTTATCCTTTTGTATATTCACTTGTTTTCTTGAGAGACAAATATTATATATTTATACAAATAGGCTAAGATAAATATGCACACCTGCTCGTCTTATTAATTCAATTGTAAATCATATATCAAAATTTGCATGCACAAATAGGCTAAGACAAAATTTGTATAATGCATAATCTATATGAAATTATACATTGTATTCTGTTAAATCTCTTAAATAAAAGTAGTGCAGTGTAGATGTGTACAGTCTACATCCATCTCTTCATGTATTTGTATTCTAATACTTCTATCACCATTTATCAGTGGTACAAAGAATCTTTTTTTCTTTAATTTATATTTTTAGGGAATCACGCTTGTAGACTTTACAAGCTCTTCTGTTTCTTGCAGGATCTGATACTCCGTTGGTGCAAGACACAAGCATGATGCATCTTGTGCTGTTAAACTACACTGTGCTTGAAACTCGACAATAATGTGATCCGAGTAATGGTGGTTTGTCTAGAGCAATAAATTCAAGCTATGCTTTATAGTGCAATGTACTTAGTTATAATTAGTATTGCTATTTTCTCTATTTTAATGTAGAGGATATGATTTCATCAACAATGATATCTTTTTCTATAAATAACTCGCTTATAAATTATATGATATTGAATACTGTTAGATCCTACTAGGAGATTTATAACCTTGATATTGATGATAACAACAAATTAACCCTATGACCTAGTTTGATTACTGGAGTCCTAAACCTTCAATAAGGTATCTAAAGACAAAGAGAAGCCGGACAACTTATTCTATGCCATAAGATATCTAAAGAAAAAGAGACAACCCGGAATATATGAACATTTCTTTCCAGCCAAATATTCCAAATTACAAAAAAAACCGTGCAATTCCGCAAATCTTTACCCTCTTTTTTCTGAACAAAACCTTTACACTCTATAAGGAAAAGCTTCTCTAAAACTCTTGGGCAAACACAATTCTCACCAAATATCCTAAACAACTCATCCCACAAATAGACAACCATTGTGCAGTGTAAAAATAAATGAACACCATTTTCTGCACTAGACAAGCACGTAACATACATATTAGGAGACAAGGCTCTATTAGGCCTACTAATCTGTAACAAGTCATTTGTGTTAGTTATGTTATTGGTATTTCAGACCATCCAAAATTCATGACAATCTAAATGTAACTTGTGCTATATATACTTGAACTAACAGCATATTAGATATAATAGTGGGAGAAACTAATTCCAGTACTTCTATAGTATTAAAAAGTTAAGTACCACTGTCATAAATTAATATTTTGATAAATAAGCCTCTTCTTTTCTTTTCTTTTCTAATCCAACTTACCCATAATTCAAAGATAAGTTATATGACAAAATATAAATAGCAGTAGTAACTACTTTTCAGTATAGAGTACCAAAAAGATCCTAGTGGAGAGGAGGATGAGAAGAAAAATTATTTGAATGCTACAAGAAGATTTTTTTTTCCTTGCATCGGCAAGCTAAAAGTAGTTCTGCAATAGCAAAACCTTAAAACCTTGCAAACAATCGGAATATAGCATGATATATATGGACAGAAGGCAGTCTGTAGCTACAACATTAGTTACAGATACTGCTCAGTTAGATTTACTTGCTCTTCTTTGTTCAATCCTCAAATCCCATCTCTTATAATAATTTGATGTCAGCCAAGGCATTCAACTTTAGCCCTAACCTTCAAAGTCTTTATTTAAGTAATTGTAGCCTTTCATCAAATAATCTTATTTTTTTCATCTTCCTATTTCAAGTTTTCTTCACTTATCATTCTTGATCTCTCTGACAAGCAACTAACATCACCAACAATATTCCACTGGGTTTCAAACTTCACCTTCAATCTTCATATGCTTTACCTTGATGATAACTTGCTAGAAGGTCCCATTCCAAAAGGTTTTGGCAAGAGAATGAACTCTCTTCAACTTCTTTATCTCTTCGATAACAAGTTGCAAGGAAAAATTCCATCGTCATTGGGGAACATATCGACACTGCAGACATTAGATCTTTCCAATAACAACTTGAGTGGGGAGCTTTCAACTTTCAATCTTAACTCTTCATGTGGCAATAGACAAGCATTACAAAGTTTGGAATTATCTTACAATCGAATCTCAGGCATGTTACCCAACCTTGCTATTTTCTCATCTTTGGAAGTATTAGACCTTTCCTATAATCAATTAATTGGAGAAAATACCTGAAAGCATTGGATTGTTATTATCTAAGTTGAATTATTTAGGACTGAATGGTAATTCTTTGGAAGGTGTGATAAATCCCATTTCACTAATCTCTCCAATTTGAGGGTCTTATACTTAGACAACTCAATGGCTCTAAAAGTTAGCACCACTTGGGTTCCTCCTTTTTAATTACAATCTTTGGGATTAGCATCTTGTATGTTGGGTCCTAATTTTCCAAATTGGCTTCAAACTCAAAGCTATGTACAAAATCTCAATATATCTTATGCTAGAATTTCAGATTTTATACCAGAGTGGTTTTGGTCCATATCAGAAAATATGTGGTCCATGAATATCTCATACAATCATTTTGTTGGTATAATTCCAAACTTAGCGCTCAAGCTTAATTACAATCCAGAAATATTTATGACCCCAAATAACTTTGAAGGTGCAATTCCATCATTTTTGTTACAAGCATCAGCGCTTCATCTTCCCAACAATAAATTCTCATATTTGATTCCTCTATGTGACAAAACTAAAGATGAGAACTTAGGTATTTTGGACCTATCAAACAATCTATTAATTGGCCAGCTTCCTAATTGTTGGAACCATATAAGCTCATTAACATATGTTGATTTTAGCAACAATAACTTGTCAGGAGAGATCCCACCCTCTATAGGAAGCCTTGTGAATATGAAATCTTTGAGTTTACAGAACAATCATTTGATGGGAGAATTTCCTTCCTCTTTGATGAATTGCACCAAGTAATTACTCTTTAGATCTATCAAAGAATACGTTGATTGGACCAATTCCTTTATAGATTGGGGAATATCTTGGACAAATGAAAATTTTAAGCTTACGAATGAATCAATTTTCTAGTAGTATACCTTTGCATATTTGCCAACTAACACATTCAACTCTTGGATCTTTCTCAAAAAAACTTATCCAAAGGAATACCATGTCTGAAGAATTTCAGTGTTATGGCTCAAACGAGTATTATCCTAACTGAAATGAGTTACCATAGAATTTCAACAGTCTATAATTTCGATATGTTTAATTTCTATGTAACATTGATGTGGAAAGGTGTAGATGATATGATCAAAAGTCCGGAATCACATTTTAAAAGCATTGATCTCTCGAGCAATGCTTTAATAGGAGAGATACCCACATAGCCTGTGTCTTTATATGGATTAGTTTCTTAGAATTTATCAAAAAACAATTTGAGTGAAAAAATCCCTTCTGCAATTGGGAATTTAGCATCACTGGAATTCATAGATTTGCCAAGAAATCAACTATCAGGCACAATTCCTTCAAGTCTAGCTTATATTGATCGTTTCACCTTATTAGACTTGTCAAACAACAATCTCTCGAGAAAAATCCCTACTGGAACACAGTTGCAGAGTTTTAATGCCTCTTTCTATGAAGAAAATCTAGATCTTTGTGGAATGCCACTTAACAAGAAGTGCCCAGAAAATGAAATGCCTTCACCTCAAATATTTGACGAGGAAGATGATGATTCACTTTTGTCTCAAGAACTTTATATGAGCTTGGGATTAGGATTTACTGCTGGATTCTGGGAATTCTTAGGCCCAATATTGTTCAACCGTTCCTAGAGACCTACCTACTACAGGTTGGTGAACAAAGTCTTAGATAACGTCTATGTAATAACCGTAAAATTTAACGAAAATTTCAACTAAAAAAAATTTGGAATAAAAGCGAGAATTTCGAAAATGGGAATAAGAACCGTAGAAAATAGGTATATTTACTACATAGGTTAAAGAAGTACATAGAAAATATGAGAATTTATATTTTGGCGCGTAATTTTTATTTTTAAATTATAGTATTTTACTATAAGCAAATATATTTTTATTTGTTCAAAAATAGTTATGTCTTACTAAAAGTAAATAGACTTTTAATTAAAATAATTATTGTTTTGTTTAAAATAATTATATTGGCTTCTAATGAATTTTAGTTGTATTTTTAAAAATATTCTTTCTTTTAATATGAATAAAGATATTCATTTCAAAATTTGTTTTATTATGATTTTTATCAAGAAAAAGTACGATTTAAGAGTTTAACTAAAGATTTATGAGAATAGAAATTTTTAGAAATTTTTGAGATATTTTATGATGAAAAACAGAATTTAAATGAATTTATAGAAAAGAAAATCTCATTATTAATTATTTAATACTTATTATATTAAAAAAAAAAGAAAAAAAAAGAAGCAATTGATAAACGAAACCGGGGACACTGGGGACGCTATCAGAATTTCGAAGAAACTGAATAGTGCATGAATAGTGAGTGAATAGTAATTTTCAAAATTTTCTCTCGATCTGGAGTGCCTATTGGTTTCCGATCTCAAAACTGAAAGTGTTACTGGATTCAGGACGAAGAATACTTCAGTTTTAACCGATCAATTTTTCAAATCAACCGTTGAATCGCCGTAGATCTAAAATAGAAAATCTCAGTAAAAAATAAGTTCTGAAACTCTTACTTAGAGGTCTCAAATTCGTAGATGGATTCAGAAGTTAGATAAATATTAGGATATGAATTCATTTTGGTGATTTGGTAACATTTTTTGTGGTGGTGAATAGTGATTTTCGGCAGTGAATAGCAGCGGTGAATAGTAATTTTCGGCTGTGAACAGTACCCTTAGCGTTGGCCTTCGTTGACCGAGCTCCTAGAGGCCAAATTTAGCAAATTTAAAGTCATTTTCAAGGTTTTTGGACCTTTCGAACTCGATTTTGGGGTTTATTTTACCGAATTCGGATCAGAAACAAGGATTTTAGGGCTGTCCAATCTGGAGTCCTTACACTGTGAGTTGATGATTCTTCCTTTGACTTGTTTTTACTCTTCTTGAACTTTACATTGATAAATGATCATGATTACATGTTATTTATATTTTCATATGTTTATAAAATGGTTTGAAATATCTAAAATGGTTGAGATATGATATTTAGTTCAAGAAGAGTATGGCTTTTGAAATGAATGTTGAAACACATTGAACATATGATTTTTAAATGTATTTCGCATTACATGGCAAAGTAAATATGTTATGCATGTGACATTGATTTATACAGTGATATGTTTGCCTCGGATATGGGCATGTATACATGATTCCCCTGAATGGGAAGTTTTGATAAATGAATATTCTGAGACTGAAAGTCTGTATCATATTGAGAATTTTATACTGGATTATATGACATATGTGCATATGAAATTATGGTTTTATGGAGGAATCCTATTGGAAACACTGTCTGCTAACAGCAGGTGATATTAACCCTAGTGCGCACCTTGATTGCTTCAGTTAGCAAGGGAGGTGGTGCTAGCCTCGTGTGAGGGCCAACACACAGGAGATTATATGTGAAGGAGAGCGAAATGCCTCCTATATATAGGCGAGATGTCAATTATATGATGGCGAGATGCCAGTTATATGAGATGTTATTTGCCATCCCTTGCTGTGTGCTTGGGAAAGACCCATACAGAGTCCCTTCGCGTGTCCTCTTGAATGGTAGTAGGGCAAATCTCAGCGGGATGCTGAGTTTAAGCAAATCCTATACCACCAAAGTACGGAAGGGGTCAAACTCTGGTATGGTGGTTCTTATATGGGATCCTCCGAATATTTTATGAGAAATGTTTTGATGCATAGCAAAATTTGATTAATGATTTTACAGTATTGAATATGATTTTGAACTTGATATGAGCCTTGTTTATACAGTACCGCATACGGTTTGAAAGACCTGATTATAATTTTTGAAACAAAGAATGTTTGAAAATGCGGGTTCCATGTGAATATACTTCTGAAATGTAATTTTTGATAACATAAATTTTATTATATGAGTACATCCATATGTTGACCTAAGAGGTCATAGGAGGTATTATCTGCTCACTGAGTTGTAAAACTCACTACACGTGGTTGACATATTTTTCAAATAAAGACCCAGAGTTTGATCCTGTAGCTTCTTGATCGACTAGGTGTCGTACTTCTGTGGTGAGCCTAAATTGTTTCTTGACTCTCAGTGTTTAAAAATGAAATTTAATTGTACTCTAGAGTTGCTCTGAAATCCACAGGCAGGATCCCTACTTCTGCTGTACTCTTATGTATATGTACTTGATTTGTATATGGTATTTATATGAAAAAACCTATATGTATCTGTTTCCTTGATAAAGGATTGGAATATTCATGTTTATAGAAAATATATGTTCATGATATACGTGTTTCACGTGCCCTAAAATTAGGGGCGTGACAGTCTACCTCAAGGTTGCAATTTATGTGGCTAGGTGCCGAAGGATCAGAGACTAGAAAGGTAATATCGCAAAAATGCCCAGGGAGCCTCTACACAGGAACAACATTCCTCAATGCCTAAGGATCTGGCAACTACACCAAGATCATAAATGGAGTGCTAAGACTTTAATATCTGGTTCTTGCTGACTAAAACACAGGTGGAAGTTTTATGTTTACCGGTGATAGCTTGATTCTTGTGAACATTAAATTATAGTAAAGAAACTCTCAAGCATTAGCTTCAGAAGAGGATGTAGGCTCAAATTCTGAGACCGAACCTCTATAAATTTGTTTGCCTCTTCTCAATACCTTAACTCCTTTATTATTTTGCAACATATATTCCTTGATTTTCTTATTTGATTGGAAAGGTTTTCTAAAGGCATTCTGAAGTGTGTTCGAACTGACTTTTAAATATTTCAATTTTTGAAAGCTTTTAATGATTTAAGGAACCAAATTACTTCCTTTTAATATAACAAATACTTTCACAATTTACATTATATTTCTTAAGAAAAAAATTACAAAAGGAAAATTAAGTATCCTCCTAAGAAGAAAGTACTACAAATGAACAAGAACAGAAAATAAAAATAAAAACTCAAACATGCTGCAAAGCTGTCCAATCTCTCTGCATATCTTAAAAAGAGATTCCCATTAAAAAAATAAAAATAAAAAAAGCCATGAGCCGAATAGCAAAGGGAGGCTGGAAAAGTTATTCTATCCCATGAGGTATCTAAAGACAAAGAGACACCCCTTAAGATCCGAGCATTTCTTTCCACCTAAATATTCCAAATCACATCAAAACTGCGCAATTCAACAAATCTTTACCAACCTTTTTCAAAACAAAACCTTTAAACCGTATAAGGAGAAACTTCACTAAATCTCTTGGCAAAACCAATTCTCACCAAATACCCCAAACCACTCATCCCACAAATAGACAGCCATTGTGCCGTGTAAAAATTAATAAGCACCATGTTCTGCACTAGACATGTACATAACATAAATATTGGGAGACAAGGTTGTATTAAGCCTACCAATCTGTCACAAATCATTTGTGTTAGTCCAATTATTGGTATTTCAGACCATCCAAAATTCATGACAATCTAAATATAACCTGTGCTATATATACTTGAACCTACGGCTTATTAGATATGCATAGCAGGAGAAAATATTTCTAGTATTTCTTTAGTATTAAAAAGTTAAGTACTACAGTCATAAATTAATATTCTAACAAATAAGCTTCTTTTTTCTAATCCAACTTACACATAATTCAAAAATAAGTTATATGACAAAATATAAATAGCAGTAATACCTACATTTCAATATAGAGTACCAAAAAGATCCTAGTGGAGTGGAGGGTATAAAGAAAATTTATTTGGAAGCTACAAGCGGATTTTTTTTCCTTGCACAGGCAAGCTAAAAGTAACAAATTAGTTCTTCAATAACCAAACCTTAAAACCTAGTAAATAATCTGAATATAGCATGATACATGCATAGAAGGCAGTCTGTAGCTACAGACTTTGTTACAGGTACTACTACTGAGTCAGATTTTCTTGCTCTTGTTTGTTCAGTCCTCAAGTCCCGTCTCTATAACAGCTTACTAAACTACCTATAAAGCCAATTTTCCTTGTCTGCATTAACTGATATTATTATGATTTTTACCCAGCAAAAAAAACACAATATTGGAATTTAATAGTACTATTAATTACCCAAGCAAAAATAAAGAGAGATTGATTGACTTATGCACCAAAATGGTGTTTGGAGGAGACAAGGAAGGATGGCACGAGAAAGAGTGTCTTCTTCTCAAAGGATACAACAAACTATTTAATTTGTAAGGCTGTATGCAATATAGAAATATAAATATCATAGCTTTGAAGGAGCAAGATGATTTAAGTAGAAGACAGTAAGAATATGAGAGGAAAGCAAACAACGATATACGTAACACTGATCAAGATGTAAGATATTTGGACATCCATGTAATATGTAAGGAGAATCATAGATCCTTGCGAATGACTTTGAACATCATGTGTCTGATTCTAAAGTTCTAAACAAGTCCTTGAAAAAGAATTATTGTTTCCAGTAAAGATAAAATTAGAATCTTGTGACCAATCTTAAACTATACTAAACATAATATCTTTCTTGTGAAATATACACACACACACAAACAAAGCCATGATAACCTTGGTCCTTGGTGTAGGGTGAAAGCTAGTTTTTCATTAAGAAATGGGACATATAATTGAAGCATCTAACGAGAAATGAAAAGTGTCATGTCAATTGTACAGAAATCAAACAAATACAAATAATTTCCGCAGAAAACTTAAGCTAGAGATAACAAAAAATAATTAAGGTACCTTAAATGCCATCAACTCAGCTAGAAGAAACGGACATTTCATTTAACTCCGTCCGCCTAAGATATTGGTGCAGTATGGTAAGCCTAGCCGTTTCAAATGCAAAGTACCCCAATGCTGAAAAACAAGCGCTATCAAGAACTCGAGGACCCATTCCACTGGTCAACCCAATCCACCCTTCTTCCTTCAGAATTTGCTTCACAGTAGCTGAAACCCCACTGTACATAGCAGCAGCAACCTTATTCACAGCATCTCCATGAAACTGGGTCATCAATCTCGTCTTAACCACATCCAGTGGTGTAGTAAGAGAAGCAGATATCGCCCCAGCCAATGCCCCACAAAACACACACTGAATTGGCTCCAAATGACTCTGTTTGGTTCTTAGCAATACCGCAGCTTTAAGATATTCAAATGATGAATAACTCAACACCCCAGCAGGTAAATTTCTCAGTAGTGTAGCAGAGTACCCTGCATACAGACCCAATACACCATCTTTCTCTAAAATTTTCAGCAAAACCTCCCAAGACCTTCCCTTAGCCCCAGCCTGCATTCGCTTGAGTTATCAACTCCTTGGGCACCATAATTGCCGATGACACAATATTGCCCATGGCCCCAGCTGTGGGCGCAATCAGCACTTTAGGGTATTTATCAAATTTCGACAAAAACGATTTTCCAAACTCACAAGTACCAAAATACACCGCCGAAGAAGCGGTGGAACCAACAATTACGGCGGATACACCACTATAAAACCCAAGAATCCCCTTTGTTTGGAAGGTTTTAACTATGGCATCAAAGGTATTCCTATAAATCTAAGACGCCCCTTTGGTTTGCATCTTAGTTTTGATGGTGTCAAGTGGATGCAGGCAGACATATGTGAAAGCACCAGCAGTGCCCCCACCAGCTGCGCCAATAAGGGCCCGTTCAAGAACAGATAGATTCTTCATGAGGGTTTGAACTTTGGGACTGTTTCTTTTGAGCCATTTCGGGGTTTTGCGTGTCGTCTGGGTCTGAGTGGCCATGGAGGTTGAAGCGAACGTGAGGTCGGCGATGTGTATATCGGGGAATTTGACTCCGTGGGCATCTTTGGAGGCGCGAGTGAGTGTGGTGAAGTGGTTTAGGAGGCCACTGAAGTCAGCGAAAGCAGAGTTCTCGCAGGGTCTTGGAGATGGAAGGTCAAGAGAGGCTGAGATCTTGGCCTCCATGGCAAACTATACGGAAGAGCTTCACTGCTCCGACTAGCCACAGAGATTGGAAGTAGAATCAAGAAAACAACGGAAAAATCTATTTTACATTCATATTTCGGTACTATAATTGCTTTTTTATATTATTCGACAATTTTTTTATTATGACATTTTATGATAAATAAAATATTAATTAAAGAGTTTATAATTATAAAGAATAAAATAGAAAACATAAAAAGGATATATATATATATATATATATATATATATATATATATATATATATATATATATATATATATATATATATATATATATATAATTTGCGATCAAATTGACACATAAAATAATAGATAGGTGACAAATTACTTAAAATAATAGGACCAAGGACCAAAAGTGTATTTTAGGCAAAATAAAGCAATTGGTGTTCAAGAAAAATATTTTAACAAGTTAAACCAAGTACAATAATTTATATTAAATTTTATATATATATATATATATATATATATATATATATATATATATATATATATATATGTATGTATAAAATTACTAATTTAGTTATAGTGTAAAGTGTACTCTCCTTTCTTACAATATTTGAAAATTATAATTGCATCTTTTATAGTTTTAGTTTATATTAAAATATATTTTAAAATTTATAAAATTTCATGTTCACACCTAATCTTTTTTATTTTAAATTTTCATAAATATTAATTTAATTTTTTAAATATTTTTGTTACTTTAAATTTGACTATTATATGTCTGAATAGGTTGATTTCTTAAACCTTTAGACTCAATCAAATAACATGTGGCCGTTTACTAACACCCAAAGAAAATATCTCCCTTTTGGATTGTAGGTTTGTGTCATATGTCAATAAAGGTTGGACCCAAAGAAATTGAAGTCCCTGTTAACCATATTTGAATAAAAAATTAAAAGGACCTCAAGAATAATAGGGATATTAATTTTGGGGAAGCTCTTCTGACTGATTCTATCCATTTTATTAAGATCAGATACTTTCATAAGTCACAAACATGAGGTCTAAAAGAGAAAACGATCTGATGTAAACACAATAACAAGTGAAAAGTTACGTCCTAACTATGCAGCTTTTTTTTTACCTTAGTAATTTAAGGTATTCTTGTAGACAAATTGAATCATAAGATTAATTTCTTTCTAATTTTATTACAATAAAAAGAAAACTCCGACAAATTCTTATTTTAAAAATCGAACTTATATCTTTACTTTAAAAACATATAAATTTTGTATCACTTCGTTCAAAACACTTGTTAATAAATTAGTTGTGCTGCTTTTTTCCAACATTTACGTGTTGGTGACGACAAACATTCCTTACAACTTAGACAACCAAGAGGCAAAGGTTGCCACCTTATTTCTCTCTTGAAATATGACAACAGAAACAAATAGAATCCATGTTTGGAATGTTTCAAGCACACTTAGTTTTTGGGTCCCATACGAAGTTTAATAATTGACTAGGTTAGATTCATTTCTAATAAAGTTTTTGAAATCTTATTCACACCTTTTAAAATTTTGTCACACTTCTAATTTTAGAATACATGAAATACATACTTTACGATCATATATTTTTTATAACATATATAATACACTCTTTTAAAGATATGTATTTCCATATATATACCAAATCTATAAACATCAAAGTACAGCAGAAGCAGGGATCCTATCTATAACGTTTAGAGCATACTTTAAAATACAAATACAATATAATCAAAATCTATGAGACATGGAAATAAAGTAGATTCACCCAGAGATCATATCGTCTATCTGTTCAACTATCTGAAAGGGAATGACCAAACTCTATATCCTTCTCTGAAAAACATATAAACAACGTGTAGTGAGTTTGACAACTCAGTGAGCAGATAATTCCTCCTATGACCTCAGGTCAACATATGTATGTACTCATATTTTAAAATTTGTCACAAAAAATACAGTTCAGAAGTACATTCATATGAGACCTGCATTTCAAATATTCTCAATTCATATCACATTCAGATATTCAAAATCATATGCAATACGTATGATCTTTATTCAAATATTGCAATGCATCAAAACCTTTCACATGAAAACATTAGGAGGATCCCATACCAGAGTTCAGGCCCTTTCGTACTTTGTTGATATAAGATTTGCCTAAACTCAGCATTCCACTGAGATTTGCCCTATCATATAGCTTTATATATAATGCCACATGCATAAATATTCACTTTATCATTTAATGAGAAATACATGTGAAATCAGATACACCATGAGTTCAGAAATTCAATTTCAAAACTATACTCTTCTTGAACTGTATTTCAAATTGTAGGCAATTCAGATAATTTTAATGCATTTCAGAAACATATAAAAGTGTAAATATCTCATAAATATAATCATATACATGCTTAAAGATCAAGAAGAGTATAGGGTAAGCCATATGAAGAATCAACTACTCACAAGGTAAGGGCTCCAGATTGGATAGCCCCAAAATATATTTTTTCGATCCATATTTGATTAAACAGACTTCAAAAACGTGTTTAGAGGGTCCAAAAACCTAAAAAATGACTTCAGAAAGTTGGTCAACGTTGATCACTGTTCATGGTTAGAAAATACTATTTATCGCCGAAAATCACTATTTATACTCGCGCAGATTTTACTATTCACTAAGAACAAAAGGTTGTCAGATGACTAAAAAATTTCATATCCTAAGTTTTATCTATCTCTTAAATTCATCTATAGTGTCAGATTTTTAATTTGAAATCTCTAAGTAAGAGTTTCAGAATTTACTTTTTTTTTTATAGATTTTCTACCTTTGATTTGCAGTAATTCTGTGACTGATTTGAAAAATTGATCGGTCAAAATCATAGTATTCTCCGTCCTGAATCCATTGGTAGCCTTAGTTTTGAAATCGAAAGCCAATAGACACTCTAGATCTAGAGAAAAAATTGAATGTATACTATTCACACTATTTCACTATTCATTCTCTTCCTCATTTCTGTGGTTTCTGTCTCCCCCTTTCGATTTCTCTTTTTATTTTTTTATAATAATAATAATTATTTAATAATTTAATATTTAATATTATTTTTATTTTATTCTATATATATTCATATAGATACCGTTTTTATCTTAAAATATCCCAAAAATTTCTAAAAAATTATATTCTTATAAAACTTTGGTTGAACTCTTAAATCATGACTTTTCTTAATAAAAATTCTAATAAAATAAATCATAAAATAAATATCTTTATGTATAATAAAAAAAAGAATATTTCTAAAAATACAACAAAAATTTATTATAGGCCAATATAATTATTTTAAACAAAACAATAATTACTTTAACTAAAAGTATACTTATTTTTAGTAGAACATAATCATTTTTAAACAAATAAAAATATATTTATTTATAGTAAAATATTATTATTTAAAATTAAAAATTACGGGATGTTACAAATTTTAATTTATATAAAAGTCTTTATTTATTCACAAAATTATTAATAAAACTTATAATTTTTATATTTTTCTTTTAAAAATTTATAAGTAATTTAATTCTATACAATACAACTCACTTAAAGGTCGAATTAGTGTTTAAACAAATTTATAATAATAAAAGTTGTGATTTTTAAAAATTTAAACTAGTGTAAACGTATGTTTGAGGAAAAATTGTTATCTTAATTTTTATAAACTTGAGGAGAAATTAATGTAATTTACTCTAAATACTTTTAAATATGAGCTTACTGGTCAATAAATTAACACTTAATTATTTTAGATGTGTTTGGATTAACTTATAGTAAATTAAATTAATATTTTTGTTTATAAAAGATATAAAATTTTTCAATTTGGTTTCTCCTTTTCAATTCTTCCTAATTTTAAATATGTTTATTATTACTTCTTCATCATTTTGATCCTTACTTAACTTGGGTTAGGTCTCTTTTGAAAATTATTGACATAGATAAACAAAATGTACAAAAAAAACTATGTTGATGGTTTAACTAAGAAAACATGATTTTTATTGATAGAATAAATAAATTAAAAAAAGAATGAACAAGTTGAATAATAAATTAAGAAATATTGAAAGTTCATATTTTCAAGCATTGAAACATTAATTTACTTTTTAACTTACCTCTATAAATTTCAAATGTTTAAATATTGATGTTTATTATTATTTTTTTTAAAAAGGCAATATAATTCACTTAAAATAAAGTCCAACAATATTAATATATACACAAATTATTTTTACAATAATTTTGGATGAAATTATCCTCATTAATAACATAAGTATATAAACACTTCTCACAATATCAGTCCAAACACAAATTAAATTATTTTATACCATAATTATTTAATAAACTGTTTCGTATTTATTTAGTTTTTTTTTCAAATCAAACTTGTGTGATAAACAACTAATCGTGGGTTACAAATAATTATTAATAATAAAAAATACTAAGTTCAAATTTATGCTCATCGTATATAAATTGACTTATTGAGAAGGTTTTTCATGTTTGAATGTCTATATCTTATTTATCGAATAAAATAAATATAAATTGTAATTATGTTTTTAATTCAATTTCTCTTTTTTTATTCTATAAATGAGTAAGCTTTCTAGTTTCATCACAACACTTAAAAATGATTAAATTAAAATTTTAAATGTCACATGTTGGTGTCTATTATGGTAACTCATTATATGTAATTGTTTCATTACAAATGGCACAATATTTTCACTACACTAATAAATTAAGGGGCAATATGTTTAGAGAAAATTATAAAGTACACTAATAAATTATAAATTTATTTAATCTATCTAAGTACATAAAACCGATGATACAATTTTAAAATTATTTATAAAGACATTTAAAATTTAAGCAAAATTCAAAGATATCTCAAATACATAAATGGGAAGATAAATAATAAATATGATCAAATATTAATCTTCAACTTTGTACAAATAAATCTTAGTATAATTCCTACCGAACAATAAGCACTAGATAAATTTTTTTCTGCAAAGGATCAAAGGTACTTTCGGACTCATTATCAGGTCCAATAATAAGCACTAAAGAATTTTTCCTCAATAAATAAGGCCATGTTATGAATATCTTGTGTGGATGTCCATCATCCCGATCTTTCGGTTATCTTACTTGATAAGATATTATTTCTAATAATTATCTAAGAGGATAATTATCACTAGAGAGTTATTCTATAACTGAATATCACTACTAGGACTCTCTCACCTACTTGTATAAATACCCCCTCATACATGAATAGAAAGAACAGTTCACTCTCTTGTTTCTCTCTACTTTTAAGTTATTTCATAATACCTTATCAGCACAACACTTTACCTTCTGTTTCAAGGTTAGTAATCTTTAAGTACAATTATATTGCTATTGATTTATTTTATCTTTGAAGGACCACATAAATTTATATACAAACGGTTATGATTATGTTCATGAGAAAAGAAAGAGAAAGTGTGCCATGTCGGACGGAGCGAGATAAGCCCGTACCGAAAAGTAGAGAATACTCACCCTGACCGGGGTAGCTTGAAGTAAGAATAAGTTGATAGCCATCATATGAAATTCGAAAAATAGTTATTCATGCCATACATGTCATAACTGTATAATTTTCATGTGTATGATAAAATGCATTCATGTGACCTAAAGATATTTTCTGTAGTTTATACAGCTGAACATGACATGATGAACTATATTGATGGTAAATTATGATTTATTGTTGAACTTACTGGGATTTAATTCTCACTATATTTCCATATCATGTTCAGAAGAATAAATATGCAGATATTCTCTACGACACTTATTATCTCTGTATGTTGGATCGAGGTGCCCTACCTTGGGCAACTTCCAGTTATTTCAGATGTAACTGTCGTAGATGTAACTGAGATTCCGGTGGACGTGCCACCCGCACCAGTGTCCCCGGAAGTAGTCGACATAGATGATTAGAGTTAATATATATCTTTGTACAAATGTTTGTAAAATAATGGTGTGTAGTTTGTAAAATAATAGTGTGTATGGAAACTCAGTATTGTATTACTGTTAATAACAATTATGCTTGGTTAAAGTGATTATTATTTACGAGTTAAGTGGTTAGAATTAAAGTAGTAATAACTTCATGGAATTTTACAAATATAAAAAAAAAATTTTACATTTACATAATTGGAGTTGTTACATAATTGGTATCAGAGCAGGTCGATCCTAGATGGCCAGTGGGTGGATGGTTATCTGAATCGATCTTATAGTGTCTTGAGTATGTTGTGGTTGTGCTGTGTAGGGGATCAGTGATTCATATAGGTAAGAAATTACTAGTGTTTCCTATCTATATGCCGAGGTGGTGTTATGACTGCTATTAAATATTTTTGAACTAACTATTGGGCTTGATCACCTCAATAGCAGCATAACTTTGTTTTTGTCATAGTAGGGAATGGCACCACCAAGGAGGAATCCAGCAACCAATGCAGAGGAAACCCTGCACAACCTGGCCACGGCAATTCGAGACCAAGTCATGACCACCAACCAAATTTTACAACATCTCCAGAATGTTAATAACACAAATGTTGAGAATGGTGCTAACAACCGAATGGCTGGAAAAGATAATGGCATATCCGAGTTTCTGAGGACTAGACCACCTTGTTTCCAAGGTGGCTTTGACCCAACGGTAGCCGAAAGGTGGATTAGAGAATTAGAGAAAATCTTTGAAGTGATGGGCTGTACTGAAGAGCAGCAAATTATTTTTGCTGCATATATGTTAAAGGATGAAGCACAATACTGGTGGCGTGGAGCTAGAGAACTTTTAGCTCATCAGGGAAGATAGATCACCTGGCAAGTGTTCAAAGACATTTTTTTGAAAAGTACTTTCCAAGTACTGTACGGGCAGAGAAAGAGATCGAATTTCTCCAACTCAGGCAAGGCAGCATGACCGTGGACCAGTATATCGCAAGGTTCGAGGAGCTGTCTAAATTCTCCTCTTATTTGCGATATAATCCAGATGAAGCATGGAAGGCGGTTAATTTTGAAGCGGGACTAAACTCGGAGATAAAGAATGCTGTTACAGCTATGGAGATCAGGGAGTTTGTACCTCTGATAAATAAATGCAGACTCCTGGAAAAGAGTTTAAAGGCAGTGGAGGACGAAAAACAAAGGCGAAACCTATGGAAAAGGAAGAAAAATTTTCCCAACCCTGGAAAGAACGTGAGAAGAAGTGGATATGGAGCTAGTAAGAGGCCATTGATTGCGGGTCCTAGGCCTTTTCAACAAGACCTTGTCTCAGTCAAGTGCGCTAAGTGCGGACACATGCATGGTAACCACCCATGCTACATGGGACAAGATGTCTGCTTCAATTGCGGACAGAAGGGACATTTTGTGAAAAATTGCCCACAGAATGTGGGGAAGCAGCCAGAACAGAGGCCTCAGGTGAAAGGAAGGGTTTTCACCCTGAGCGGCCAAGAGGCAGCCCAATCTTCTGAAATGATTCAAGGTACATGCTATATCTATGGATTTGCTCTTATGGTGTTATTTGACTCTGGTGCTAGTCATTCATTTATATCGGAAGAATGTATTAGGAAGTTTCAGGTTCCTATTTCTGAAACTCCCTATGAGCTATCCGTAGTAACCCCTACAGGGGAACGGGTATTAACTTCCTCTGTATGTAAGGACTGTCAAGTCACCATCCAGGAGAGAACTTTTTCTATAGACCTCGTCTGTTTACCTTTAAGAGGTATTGAGGTCATTCTAGGGTTAGACTGGATGTCTAGAAATCGAGTCTTGTTGAATTGTTGTAACAAGACCGTTGAATTTCTACCTCCTACTCCGAAAGCGGAGGTCCAGTTATTGATGCTAAATGCCAATCAAGTTAATAGGGAGTTGAAGAATGGAGTACTTGGATACATTCTTTTGTGTTTATCAAACCTAGAAGTCGAATCGAAGCTTGATGAAATTCCAATAGCCAACGAGTTTTCTGAAGTATTTCCATCAGATATTCCAGGCTTACCTCCCAAGAGAGAGATAGAGTTCTCTATTGATCTCCTACCTGGGACAGAGCCTATCTCTATTGCACCATATCGAATGGCCTCGAAGGAACTACAAGAACTCAAGAAGCAGTTGGAGGAACTATTAGACAAGCAATTCATTAGACCGAGTGTATCTCCTTGGGGAGCTCCTGTATTTTTCGTTAAAAAGAAAGACGGGAGCTTGAGACTATGCATAGATTACAGACAACTGAATAAGGTGACTATCAAAAACAAGTACCCTCTCCCTAGGATAGATGACTTATTGGATCAATTGAAGGGAGCCTCCATTTTTTCTAAAATTGACTTGAGGTCAGGATATCATCAGATTAGGATCAAGGAGGAGGACGTACCAAAAACTGCCTTCAGGACTAGGTATGGGCACTATGAGTTTCTCGTAATGCCCTTCGGGTTGACAAATGCACCTGCAATTTTTATGGATTACATGAATCGCATTTTTCGACCCTACCTAGATCAATTTGTTGTAGTGTTCATTGATGACATCTTGATATATTCTAAGAGTGAGAAAGAACATGAACAACATCTCCGAATCGTGCTGCAAGTGCTGAAAGAGAAAAAGTTATATGCCAAATTGGAGAAGTGTGAATTTTGGCTATCAGAGGTGAAGTTTCTTGGACATGTCATCTCTAATAGAGGGGTAGCCGTAGATCTTAGCAAGACGGAAGCAATGATTAAGTGGGAGAGACCAAAGACGGTTACGGAAATCAGAAGTTTCCTAGGTTTGGCAGGATACTACAAGAGATTTATACAAAACTTCTCTCGTATAGCCTTGCCATTGACTAAATTGACCAGGAAGGGAAGTCCTTTCAAATGGACTGATCAATGTGATGCTAGTTTTCAGGAGCTGAAGACAAGACTGACCACTCCTCCTGTTTTAATTATTCCAGACCCCACAGGATATTTTGAAGTGTATAGTGACGCTTCAAAGAAAGGGCTAGGATGTGTGCTGATGCAAGATAAGAGAGTAGTTGCTTACGCCTCTAGGCAACTGAGACCCCACGAAGGAAACTATCCAACCCATGATCTTGAATTAGCGGCAGTAGTGTTTGCCTTAAAGATTTGGCGACACTATTTGTACGGGGCAACCTTTGAAGTATATTGTGATCATAAGAGTCTTAAATACCTCTTTGATCAGAAGGAATTAAATATGAGGCAACGAAGATGGGTAGAATTCCTCAATGACTATAAGTTTGAGATAAAGTATCATCCTGGAAAGGCGAATGTTGTAGTAGATGCCTTGAGTCAAAAATCTCTGCACATGGGTCAGATGATGGTGTATGAGATGCAGATGCTAGAGGAGTTTCGAAATTTGAAGTTAGCCACTACTCTTAATCCAAAGAATCTAGTCATTAGTGGTTTAAGTATAGGGTGTGACCTTAGAGCTCAGATCGAAGAGGCTCAAGCTCACGACCAATATTTACAGGATCATAAAGACCAAGGTAATTTTTCTGCATGGAAGATGGAGCAATCATGTATCAGGGAAGGATTTGTGTCCCTCAAGAACAAGAGTTGAGGACTAAGATACTGTAGGAAGCGCATCAAAGCAAATACACAATCCATCCTGGATGCACTAAAATGTACCAGGATTTAAAAAGGATGTATTGGTGGCCAGGGATGAAAAATGACATTGCTGAGTTTGTGGCGAAATGTCTCATTTGTCAAAAAGTGAAGGTCGAGCATCAAAAGCCAGCGGGATTTCTACAACCTCTTGAGATCCCTAAATGGAAATGGGATAGTATCTCGATGGACTTTGTTGTAGGTTTACCTAAGACTTCAGTGGGACATGACTCTATCTGGGTAATAGTTGACAGATTAACCAAATCTGCTCACTTTTTGCCCATAAAAATTAACTTTTCACTGGATAAATTGGCCCAATTGTACGTCCAGGAAATAGTTAGACTCCATGGGATTCCCTTACATATTGTTTCTGATAGAGATCCGAGGTTCACGTCGAGATTTTGGAAGGCGTTGCAAGAAGCTTTTGGTACTCAGTTGCGGTTCAGTACTGCCTACCATCCTCAGACTGACGGGCAGACAGAACGAACCATTCAAACCCTAGAAGATATGTTGAGGGCCTGTGTGATAGAGCAAGGTAAAGGATGGGATAAGTACCTATCTTTAGTAGAGTTTTCTTATAATAATAGCTATCACTCTAGCATTAAGATGGCCCCCTATGAAGCTTTATACGGTAGAAAGTGCTGATCTCCACTATGTTGGTTCGAGGTAGGAGAAAAGAACTTGTTGGGTCCTGATCTAGTTCAACAAACCACTGAACAAATCAAGATGATACGAAACAAAATACTTACAGCTCAGAGTCGGCAAAAGAGTTACTACGATAAGAGACATAGACCTCTAGAGTTTGAGGAAGGAGACCATGTATTTCTGAAACTTTCCCCGACTACTGGAGTTGGTAGGTCTCTCAAAACAAGAAAGCTAAGTCCGCGATTTTTAGGACCCTACCAAATTCTGAAGAAAGTTAGAACATCAGCATATCAAGTTGCTCTCCCACCTAATTTGTCCAACCTGCATAATGTTTTCCACGTATCACAACTGCGGAAGTATCTTTCAGATTCATCACATGTAATACAGGATGAACCAATCCAAATAAAGGAGAACATGACATACCAGCTAGTACCTACATCCATATTGGACACTGACGTGAAGCAACTGAGAAATAAAACCATTCCACTAGTTAAGGTGTTATGGGAAGGTTTGACTCCGGAAGAAGCAACTTGGGAGCTGGAAGAAGTCATAAGGAAGAAATATCCGCAATTGTTCTTATAAGGTAATTTCTGAAATTTTGAGGACAAAATTTCTTTTAGGGGGAGAGAAATGTAACATCCTTAATTTCGTTTCTTTTATTGATAAAGGTACATAAAAAATTTAATTAAGGAAATAAAATTTATTAGACAATATTTTAGATATATAAGGAAATATTGTCCTTAGAAATTCTTCACCTTATGTATATGCATAGAAAATGTTTCTAACAATAAGAGAACAAACAAAGAAGGAAAACCTAATAGGAAAGAAATTAGAAATAACATACTAAAGAGATGCAAAATTCTTGGATAAAAGATAAATTTTTAGAAACAAGTAAAGGTCTTAAAATTTCAAGAACATTGAATTAGGGTAATTTTTCCTAATTCAAGAACTAGAGTTACTAAGTTTAAAATCTTTACCCATACATTGGGCTTTTACCTATGGACACTTCATATAGAGTTTTTCCACTTCACATAAGTTTCTAACAAGCCCATTGGATAACCTAAACAAGAAATAAAACATAGACTTGGATTAGGATATAGTAATTGCACCAATAGGCCAAAAATTATGAAAATGTGACCAAGCCCACCAAGAAAGGAAGAATTTTATCCAAAGCAAAGAAAATGGGTAGGACAAGCCCATAATGGGTAGAAATAAGCCCAAATCCAAGAGGAAAAATAAAATAAAATAAATTAGATGATGATATAATAATAAGAATAAAGATTAGGTTACATGGCATTAAGACAAAAATTTAGTAAGTGGTATGATTCTACATTCATCATTTAGGCAAGTGGCATGATAATACAAGGCTTTAGGACAAAAACATCTATATCCTACACTCATAATTTTAGCAAGTGGTATGATAATACATGGCATTAGGACAAAACATTCCTATCCCACACAAAAAATATCAACCAAATAATGGAAATTCAAGGGCTAGAAATTTGCCACCTAAAAAGGCAAACCTATCATACTTGTTTAAGACAAAAGAAAATAGAAATGAATCCCTAAATCAAAGGGACTTTGTCCCTTATCTTAAGAACATATCATCATAAATTTCAAATTGCAAATCTCCTTTTCCTATGCATATCTTGACTAAGGAAGAGGAAGACAAGAACATAAGTTGTTTGTTTTCCAAAAATTCAACAAAGTGTATCTTAATTGTGATAAGGTAGATCCATGATCATGAAAGGTGAATTATTTGGTGGTCTATATAAGCAAAACCCACCCCATAACATCTTAATTTCGTCCAAGTGAGGAAGAGAGAGAAATAGAAGCAAGGTAGAGTGAGGAAAGGAGAGAAAGAGAGGAGAAGAAAGAAAGGAAAAAGAAGGAGAAGTTTAGAAGGCTAAATACTCAAGGTAAGTTTAACAATATTTCTTTTTGAAGAAAACTTTTGAAACTTATAATATTTATATGAGATTTTGTTCTTAGAACTTTGATGATTGGTCATGGATGTTGCTATATCATGTTACATATTGATCTTGCATGTGATGTATGTTTGAATACTTAGGTTGGTGTAGATAGCTCTGCATGGTTATGGCTATGGGTGGCAGAATTTTTAGCTTCGGTGTTTTAATTTCTGGGAACAACCTATAAGGAATTAAAATAAATGTTTCACATATGAATTATAGATATATGTCTCACGGATTTTGAGCCACTGGAATCATTCAATTTGGAGTCCATATGAGATAGATATGTGCCGATTAGTAGGCAAAGGTCAGAAAATAGTTCATCAGAGAACAATATGTTAGGATAGCTTCTGTATTTTAATTTCTGGGAATTATCTGTATAGAATTAAAATAAATGGTTAACATATGAATTAAAGATATATGTGTCACAGATGTTTACCCACTAGAATCATTCAATTTGGAGTCCATATGAGGTAGCCATGGTCTGATTAGTAGTCAAAGGTCAGAAAATGGGTTATCAGGGAAGAATATGTTAGGATAGCTTCGGTATTTTAATTTCGGGGAATAATAGGTAAGGAATTAAAATAAATGGTTAACTTGAAAGTTATAGATCTATGTCTCATGGAAATTTGGCCACTGGAATTATGCAATTTGGAGTTCATATGAGGTAGATACTATCCAATTAGTAAGCAGAGGTCAGAAAATGTTTATTCAGGGAAGAGTATGTTATTAAAGCTTTAGTTTTTGAATTTATGGGAATATTCTGTAGGGAATTAAAATAGCATGCCAACATAACAACTATAGATATATGGCTCATGGATTTTTACCAACTGGAATAACTCAATTTGGAGTTCAAATTTGGGAGATATGGTTTAATTAGTCAGTAAAGGTCAGAACCTACACGAGAAGAAATAATACTACATTTAAAGGAGTAATAACACCACGATATCTTACTATTTTGTTGATATGATTAACATAATAGTTTTAGATAATTGTCTTAAATTTTCATAGACACTAAGATCATCTTAATCGGAGTTAAAAGGAGAGAGTTATGCTCTGATATGTAAGCAAAGGCTGTGTTAAAAGTTAGTAAAACTTATTTTCAATATTTTTCTACCCTAGATGAATTTTTTTTAAACTATAGGGTAATAGTAGAAATCAATTTGAGGAAAAATGCTCTATAAAATTTGTAAGAACATGTGTTGGAAATGATATAAGTAGAAATAAAATGACTAAATGCCTAGACATAAAGAAAATGAAAAGATGAAAATAATATTCAAGAAAGAAGAGGAATTTTATAAATGAAAATAATAAATGCCTAGTGTATGCCCTAGCTATTGCCATTGCATGAACTTACTACCATTTTAAGTGTATAATTTTTAACATGGAATTTACCCCAGTACTCATATAAAATTTCCAAGAAGTTTTGAAAGTGCCGGTTTTATTTGAAATCTTAGTATGCTCCGTGGTTGCAGTATTTCCACATCAGAAAAGAATTATTCTAGTTACTGGAAATATAAATTGTGATTTGTGAAAAGTGCATGTCTAAGAAAAGCTCTGGCAAGGAAAGACTTGGTACTTAAGCGTGTCCATTAGTGACCCACCTCTCTTTCCTGGGAACTTTTCTGGTGCGCTGTTTACAGACTACAATTACTATCCAGTTACCGAGGTATTAGTGTGGAATTTTGATATGGAAATATTTTATAAAGTGAAAATTAGAAAATGATTATATTTATGGCATAATTTTAGTTTACCAATGAATTTTGAGAATGATTATGTTTTGATAAATTATGGCATGAGAATATAATGAACATACTTGTTATTGGAATCATATTTTTGGCTATTAATATGAAAAGAAAAGAAATGAGCACGGTCACATGGAAATCCGTGTGGTGCACCAGTAGGGGACGCCCTACCAACGGTTATGATTATGTTCATGAGAAAAGAAAGAGAAAGTGTGCCATGTCGGACGGAGCGAGATAAGCCCGTACCGAAAAGTAGAGAATACTCACCCTGACCGGGGTAGCTTGAAGTAAGAATAAGTTGATAGCCATCATATGAAATTTGAAAAATAGTTATTCATGCCATACATGTCATAACTGTATAATTTTCATGTGCATGATAAAATGCATTCATGTGACCTAAAGATATTTTCTGTAGTTTATACAGCTGAACATGACATGATTAACTATATTGATGGTAAATTATGATTTATTGTTGAACTTACTGGGATTTAATTCTCGCTATATTTTCATATCATGTTCAGAAAAATAAATATGCAGATATTCTCTATGACACTTATTATCTCTGTACGTTGGATCGAGGTGCCCTACCTTGAGCAACTTCCAGTTATTTTAGATGTAACTGTTGTAGATGTAACTGAGATTCCGGTGGACGTGCCACCCGCACCAGTGTCCCCGGAAGTAGTCGACATAGATGATTAGAGTTAATATGTATCTTTGTACAAATGTTTGTAAAATAATGGTGTGTAGTTTGTAAAATAATAGTGTGTATGGAAACTCAGTATTGTATTACTGTTAATAACAATTATGCTTGGTTAAAGTGATTATTATTTACGAGTTAAGTGGTTAGAATTAAAGTAGTAATAACTTCATGGAATTTTACAAATATAAAAAAAAAAATTTACATTTACATAATTGGAGTTGTTACACAAGACATAATTAATGTTTTAGTTCCAGAAGAAACTCAGGTACCTGAAATTTGTGAAAATGAAGAGATCTCAATTATTTATGTTATGAATAGAATACGATGGAACCGAAAAAAGGTCAACATTGACAATAATTTTGCATATAATATAGCACGCGATATTTTAAATGATAATGAGGATCATGAACCAAAGTCTGTTCAGGAATGCAGGCAAAGAAATGATTGGCCAAAATGGAAAGATGCAATTGAAACAGAGCTAACCATGCTTGAAAAGCAAAAAAAATTTGGAACTGTAGTCCATACACCTGAAGATGTAAAACCAGTTGGATACAAATGGGTCTTTGTACGAAAACGAAATGAAAATAATGAAATTGTGAGATATAAGGCAAGATTTGTTGTCCAAGGTTTTTCGTAAAGACCCAGAATTGATTTTGAGGAAACATACTCACCTGTGGTGGATGCAACTACTTTTCGCTATTTATTTAGTCTGACAGTACGTGAAAAGCTCGATTTGCATCTAATGGATCTTATTACAGCCTATTTGTATGGCTCACTTGATAGTGATATCTATATGAAACTCCCTGAAGGATTTAAGTTGCCTGAAGCATACAAATTCAATTCTCGAATAAACTACTCAATTAAATTAAATAAATCACTTTATGGCTTAAAACAATCTGGGCGTATGGTATAATCGCCTTAGTGAATACCTGTTGCAAGAAGGGTATAGAAATGACCCAATTTGTCCATGTATCCTTATAAAAGGATCTAGAAATGAGTTTGTCATAATTGCAGTTTATGTTGATGATTTAAATATTATTGGAACTCCTGAAGAGCTCCAAAAAGCTGTTAATTTCTGAGGTCATTAGATGTGAACAAAGATCCTTTCAAACCTCGTAAAAAGGATGAAAAACTACTTGGTCCTGAAGTAACATATCTTAGTGCAATCGGAGCATTGATGTATCTTGCTATTCATACTCGACCTGATATATCATTTGTTGTTAATCTATTAGCAAGATATAGTTCTTCACCTACACGAAGGCATTGGAATGGAGTTAAGCATATACTCCGTTATCCTAAAGGAACAATGGATATGGGCCTATTTTATTCAAATGTACCCGAGTCTGAGTTGATTGGTTATGCGGATGAAGGATATTTATCCGACCCTTATAATGGACGATTGCAAACAGGCTATTTGTTTACATACGGGGGTACCGCAATTTCATGGCGATCTATGAAACAAACTATCTCTGCCACATCAGTTAACCATGCATAAATTTTAGCATTACATGAGGCAAGTCGAGAATGTGTTTGGCTACGATCTGTGATTCAACACATACAAGAATATTATGGCTTGTTTAGAAAGATGATCCCGACGATCTTATACGAAGATAATGCTGCATGTATTGCCCAATTAAAAGAAGGGTATATTAAAGAGGATAGAACAAAGCATATATCACCTAAATTCTTTTTCACTCATGATCTTCAAAAGAATGGTGATGTGGATATTCAGCAAATTCGTTCAAGTGATAATCTGGCAGATTTGTTTACTAAGGCACTTCCTACTACAATATTTGAGAAACTGGTATATAATATTGGAGTTCGAAGACTTAAAAATATCAAATGATATTGTCATATTTATTCGATAGTGTCTTAAAAGAATGATGTACTCTTTTTCCTTCACTAGGTTTTTTTCCCACAGGGTTTTTCCTAGTAAGGTTTTAACGAGGCACATTCTTAAGGAATGGACATCCAAGGGGGAGTGTTATGAATATTTTGTGTGGATGTCCATCATCCCGATCTTTCGGTTATCTTATCTGATAAGATATTATTTCTAGTAATTTTCTAAGAGGATAATTATCACTAGAGAGTTATCTTATAGCTGTATATTACTATTAGGACTCTCTCACCTACTTGTATAAATACCTCCTTATATATGAATGGAAAGAACAGTTAACTCTCTTATTTCTTTCTTACTTTTCTCTCTCTACTTTTAAGTTATTTCATAACAAGCCACTATTTATCTTGCAGGTTGGATATTCCTTCCTTAAAATTAAAAAGGGGACCCACAAGCACAGGAAGGGGCCAACCAAGGTGGGTAGGATTGTGTGATTATGTTAAAATCAAACGGGGGACCATCTCCATGCAATTTTGGCTTTTTCTCCGCAAAGCAAGCCTTTGGATTTCGAAACCCTTTGTTTCTCTCTCTCATTTCTCTTTTTCATCAGTCTAAGCTTTTTTGTTCTCTTGCATCAAGATTTTTCTCACTTTTCCACCTCCCACTCATCAAAAATCATACCAAATCCCCAAAGGCGGCTTTCAAGCTTATAATGTTGCTATTATTGCAATTCCTGTAATTATTGTAACCACCAACATTTTATATAGATCGCAATGTCCACCTTAAAATTTTTGGGAGGTTATCACTTATCACCAAAAGTTTTCTATTTCTCTTTCTTTTCATTTTTTTTATTTGAAGTTTTTGGATTATGAGAAAGCAACTAATAGAGGTGAATAGCGGGTTAGATGATCGAGTTATTGAACTTGATCTAATAAAATTCATATTAAAAAATTCACATTTAAATTTAACCAAAATATTTGAGTCATGATAAATAGAGTTAGTTTGGTTAGATCAAGTTGGTCAAATCAAATTTAAAAAGATTTTAAAATAAATGCACCCGATTTATTTATTTAAACTCAAAATTATTGAAAAAATTAATTTATATAAATTCATAAATTTGATTCGGTCGATCCAAAATAATTTTTTTTATTGGGTTCAAGCAAATTGATGTGGGTTAATCAAATTATACTCACCCCTACTCTGTAGGTGTAAAATTAATTTTTATTTAATGTATTGAAATTATCTCTCCTTACAAAGTGCATTATAGCAAAAGCAAATCTTTAACATTACAAGTAAAGTTCGTATGTTTGGAGTTGAGTTTGCCTACTATTGGATTACACCTTTGTTGGTAAGTTTCCTACTCTCCTAATTCTTCTATTTTTTTATTTTTTTTGCTAACCTAAACTTGGAGTACTTTTCTTCTTTTGTGGCCTGGGTGAGCTTTTGATTCTTTTGGGGCTATGCCTATTTGCTATGCAATTTAATTCAAACATTTTGGATTTTGGTTAAATGAAGTAATTATATATATGTTGTTTGAAAAGAAATTATAGTCACAGTACGGTTTGAGAGGGAGTATGGTATTTTTTTTTAATATGAATAATTAATTGATACTTCTTGCAATTTACTCAAATTTCTCATGTCTAAGGACTCAGTGCAAGAAGTCTACTATATCCAATATTGCTATTGAGGAGGAGTTATAATTTTTTTGGTGGACTAGTGTTAGATTTTGGAATGACAATTTAGACGACTATTTTAAATGTCTAATTATATATTGACTAATATAAGTTATAACTATAGTATTCGATTAATAACGTACGTTAGATAATATTTGAATATTGAAATTTGATATTCAAATGGATTTTGGATGAATTTAAATTTAATTTTTAAGTATCTAATATTGGTCTAACAGTATTGCACAAATAAGATAATGTATAAACAAAAATAGAATTAAGATACTAAAGTTTAATTAAATGCCTCTAATTAATTCTTTTTCCACTCAAATTGATATAGTTTTATTTTTTCAAAAAGTATTGGCCATGTCAAAGAGAAAAGAAGAAAGAAAAGGGTTCTGTTGGCTGCTGCTACAAAGTAGAAAGGAAAGAATGAAAAAGAAGGAGGTTCACAGGCAGCAACCGGGACACAGCATCCCCCAAAGATGTTTGTTCACCTACCAAATCTCAAATAACAAACTGCAGGGGAAATTACCCACACGAGAAGGGGCACTTTTGTCATTTCAACGTAGTTGTGCCTTTTAGTAATACATAAATAAGATAAGGAGGTGTTCTTTTTTTTTTATTATTATTATTCAAATTCAAAGTTTAAAATTAAAATCTAATAAATTTTATATTTTTTTAATGTATCATTTCAAAGTGAGAAGTGCATTATGAAGATCGTTCAGAAAAATATTTAATTTTTATTGATGCACCAAATTGATATAAAATTAAAATAAATAAATAAATAAATAAAAAGAATTTAAAAAGTTATTTACTAAACTGAGCATTTTACAAACTCATAGATTGCATTATGTATGTAAGGGAGGATAAAAAAAGGATGGTGCTACTGAGAGTTGGAGTCACCAGCAAAATATATAAAAGAAAGGAACATCTTTGCTAGGCTTTGTTTGGATGGTGGAACTCTATTTTTTTTCATGATAATCTCCATGACGTTTTGTTTAGAAAATTATTTTAACAATCAAGTTATTCGGATAAATTGATGATGCATTTGTGGGAACTCATTTGTAGTTATATTTTTTCATGTATAAAGTTTTTTAAATCATGATTAAGTTGATGATAAAAGTTAGATTAGATGGCTGTTTTATTCTTCAAAATATATATATTTTTCAATTTGATCTTTCAAAAATTGTTCAATTTCAAAAATATTATCACATTAATGCTATTAATAGATTTGCCTACCAACTTTCTTAAAAACTTATTTAGTCTAACTTGATACTCGACATTTTAAAAATGATAGGCATTTAATCAAAACAATTAATTGTCACTTTACTTTCTGAACAGCAAATCAAATTAGGCTAAGTATTTAATGGCTAATTAAACTCTTAACTAGATTAGATAAATAAATTTGTTAATAAAATTAATGTGAGGACATTTTTTAAAATAGAATAGTTTTTAAATGACTAAAATGAATATATATATATATATATATATATAGCTAAAGAGAAGTTTGGAATATATTACAGCCCAAAATCTTCACAGGAAAGTGGCAAAATTTGTGTGTTCCTAATTATTTTTGGGATATATATATATATATAGCTAAGTATTTAAATACATTAATATACTTAAAAAATATTTATTCCTATGTAATTGATTTTGGGATCTGCCAGTGTAATTATTTTTATGATAGAGTAAAGTAATAAACTAATAATCGTACAATGAGTTGATAATTTTATAAATTAATTATGCACTCAAAAAAAATTAAAAACTAAAATTAAATAAACTTATAAATTCAAAAAATGAAATTGATAATTTATTATTTTATGATATATTTAACATGATTGTTGTTTATTGATGGTAGGTATTTTGGGATTAGACCTTGTTCCTAGCCTCACACTACGTAGGTTGAGTAGTTACGAGAGAAATATCATTTGCAAGCATAAGAAGTGAGGAAACAAAGAGAGATATATAGCAGAGCATGATTGATGGATGAACACATCCTAAGCTCACACTTCTAAGAACATAAAAGACAAACAACAAAGCAACACATCCTATTACAAAAATACAAGAACATCAACAAAAGCTTTAATTATAAAAAAACAACTAAATAAAGAGTAAAAGAAGAATTCTTTATGATCTTTGGACACAATATATCTCTTTATTCTTTGTGTGACTATAATTTTTTTTAAGAACCTTCTTATTAGACTATCAAATCTATAGTTATATATATAGTTAAAAACATTAATATTTGGTTTACTATCAATGAATAATTTTTTATTTATCAACAGTATTCAAATTATGACACGTGATAAAGATAATTTTAAAAAATATTATTTTCACCACGTATTATGATTTGAATATTATTGATGGGCAAAAAATTGTTCACTGACGATGATCAAATCATTTTCCTAGTTGAAAAGCTAAATGTAAATATTTAAATACTTTATTCAACATCTGAAATCTTATAAGGAAGAGAAAACACTATAAGTACCTAAAAATTTTCTATAAAAGATAATTAAATTAAATAATAATAAAAAGATGGGAACTCTGACCGCTAACACCGAGTGATAGCCTAACAGATTGAGGTTTTGTGGTGGTGGTTTAGGACAAGAGGTTTTGCAGTGCTAAGGCTAATTCTTGAGTCAACAAATTTCTAACTAAATCCTTTCATTGATAAGTGTAAAGAATAATTGTCACATTACTTTTTGAACAGAAAATCAAAATAGGCTAAGTATTTAATGTCTAATAAAACTCTTAACTAGATTAGATAAATAAATTTGTTAATAAAATTAATGTGAGGACATGTTTCAAAATAGATAGTTTTTAAAGGACTAAAATGACTAAAATTTATTAAATAAACTTATAAATTCAAAAATTAATTCAATTTACCAACTCCATCGTGTGGCTATCATTTTTTTTCTTATGGTTGAACTACTACCGAAGAGCGCCTCCCATAATTTCATTTGGCTTAGGAAGCCAGTTGGTTTAATTGTTATTTTGATTTTTTTTTTTCATAATGTTTCAAGAGTATACAATTCTAAATATACCATATCCATGTGATAGAGCGTAACCTTAGGATATATTTGAAAGTTAGGAGAAGAAAGAAAATGAAGAAATCTAAAGAAAAAGAGAGAGAATGAAAAAAAAACGATTAAATACTAATTTCTCTTCTCTTCGTTAGGATCCTCTTAAAAGTTAAAATTACGAATGATTAAAAATATTCAAAAATTAATGAATAATTTTTTTCTTTTTTTTTTCCTTCACACAGACAACTTTCAAAGAAATGGAATGTCTAACTTTAAGTTTCACTTTCTTTCTCTTCTTTTTTATTTTCTTCAATTCAAACACATTTTTAAAACAGTTCCACTAGAATATTTAATTTATGTCAAAATAAGAAGACACCCTGACCATAATAATAATAATGCCTATTTTCCACCAAAGAATTATTTATTGTGGAATAAGCACGTACTGGCATTTAATCAGCTAAAGGAAGAAGAAAAAACCCATTCGCTGCAAAAAAGTTTTTAAGTTTGATGTCTATATCAAAATTAATTATAAATAACATTCACTTTCCCAGATAATAAATATAATAAATGGACATGAATTATAAATGACTGTCATTTTTAAAAATTAAAAACAAACAGACCCGAAATGTCTAAAAGTTTCACTTTCCTTCTCTTATTTTCTATTTTCTTCAATTCAAACACATTTTTAAAACGGTTCCATTAAAATATTTAATTTACGTCAAAATAAGAACACCCTCACCATAATAATAATAATAATAATGCCTATTTTTCACCAAAGAGCTATTTATGGTGGAATAAGCACATACTGGCATTAATTGAGCTAAGGAAGAAGGAAAAAGCCATTCGCTGGGGAAAAGTTTTTTAGTTTGATGTCCATATCAAAATTAATTATTAATAACATTCCCTTTCTAAGGTAATAAATATAATAAATGGACATCAATTATTTTCTTCAGGTCCTCAGTTGCTGTATTGTATAAATGACTGTCATTTTAGACTTCAACACGGTCGAAGATGACATACATTCCCTCATATAATTGATAAAATATCAAATTAAATTGAATTTATTTTCATTCAAATCAAAATATGTGATAGTATACAATATGTAATTAAATTGAATTTTAGGTATATAATTATAAAATTCAAATCTTAGTTAAGTTTTTAATTAAGATCAGCTTGCAAGTAATTATTTTTACAATTTTTTAATCTTGAGATTCATAATCTAATTTTGATCAAACTAAAAAAAATAGTTAATTTTTTAGTATTAAGATGAAGGATACTTTTAGGTTTTATGTGGGCTAATTTTTCATTCAATCTTAAAAAGAATGTTAATTATTCTCTCTTTCTAATTAGTATAAGCTAATTCCAGAGTATATTTGAAAGGAGGATAGTGGAGGGGGAAAAAGAGAGATTGGGAGGGTTTATTAAAACATTCTCTTTACTCCTCTCTTTCTTATAAATTGAAGTTTCCCTTATTGCTAATTTGGAGAATTTTGTAGAACAAGATAATAATTAAGTATTATGTTATTCTTTATTTTTAAAATTTCTTATCAATAAAAAAATTATTATAGTTAATTATTTTGATAAAAGTAAATTTATAAAAATATATTATTATCAACTTTTGAATAAAGTTTTGGCATATAATATAATAAAATAAATTAGGTTGATGGCTTAAAGCTCAAGTGGCAACTTTTGAATAAAAAATAAATTAGGTCTAACGGTACGTAAGATAATATTTTTAACATATAATATATTATTAAACATGTTTTATTGGCTAATAATAAAAAATCGTATATTCTGATTATGACTATTAACTTAACTTAGTCTATATATTAAATTGGGGAAGTTTCTTCCAACCAAAATTTTAAAAATATAGTAGCTATACCAAAGAAAATTAAAATATAGTATCTGTTATTGCTATGACATATTTATATTATACATTTATAATTGGGGTATCATAAGCCAATTGCTATTATTATTTTCTATAACAAATAATCTTAGAAAATTATAAATAATTTATGCGTGTATCAATAAATATATTTAAATAATTTATTTTACTTTCCTTACCTTAGGCATGATGAAAAAGTAATATTAATTAGGTACAATTTAAACTACGAGGAGAATACATTTTAAAAAAATAATTGAGAGAATTTTAAAATTTAAATACTATTTCAAATACCAATATTTATCTAATGTGAAACATATTAAACTTTTAAGATAGTAATAAAATCTCTTAGGGCATGTTTAATTGGAGAGTTTTTAATTTTTATTTTCAGTAAAAATAGAAAATAGATTTAAAAATTATATTTTTTTACTATTGTTTTTTAGAAATTTTTTTCTAAATGTTTAAAAATTTTAGAAACATTAAAAAAATATTTTTAGTATCATAACAATAATATTTTTGTAATTATTTTAAAATTATTATAATACGTGTTAACAATATTTTACTATTCAAATAAAAAATAAAATCACAATTATATAACTAATAAATAATAAACTAAAAAAATCAAATATATTTTTAAAAATATGAAAAATAAAAAATAAAAATTAATTTTAAAAAATAAAAAATATTTTCACCGACCAATCACACTCTTCAACTTTTTTAAAAAAAATTTTGAGTTAAATTATTTTGGCACCACAATCGTAAGATTGGACTTGGACAAAGTTTTTTCATATAATCATTGGATAAGAAGGATTGCTTAAATGATTTAATGCTTTATCATTGCTATGGAATGGGGAATCTCAAAAGGAAAGATACATCTGCCTGTTTATGTTCCAATGGGATGATTCAGGCTGTATTATGGGTAACTTGGTTCCAAATTATTATAGGCTAATTCTTACTAAGGATCGATGTATTTTGATGCCTTGTTCTAGTGATAAAATTTCACTGATTATCTTACTCCAAAAAAAAAAAATCAGTTTCTATCTATTACAATGCTCCCAACCGTCGATAAATAAAAATATCATTAACCTTTCACCAAAAATAAAAAAATCATTAACCAATTAAAAGAGTTCCTTAATAATATTAATGAATTGAATTCTTGTTCTCATAGCATGCATTCCTTTCCTAGAGCAAATTGCTGAAATTTTTAAATATATTAGTTTACTTAAAAAAATATTTATTCCTATGCAATTATTTTTTGTATCTACCTATGTAATTATTTTATGATAGAGTAAAATAATAAACTAATAATTTATTCTTTAAATTCTTGTAAGTATATGAATTGATATTTAAAAATATTAAATTTGTTATATATTAATTCATCTCTGGAGAGATTAATATTTAACAAGTTTAATATTTTTATGAATTAAAAAATAATAAATTGATAATTTTATAAATTAATTATGTGTTAAAAAAATTTAAAAATAAATTTAGAAATCAAACTTTTAGTTTGTTGTTTTATGATATATTTAAATTTTATAAATTTGTTATAAATTAATTCGGAGAGATTGATGTTTATTGATGGTAGATATTTTGGGATTAGAACTTGATTGTAGCCTCAAGCCACATAGAATGAGTATTATGAGAGAAATATCATTTGCAAGCATAAGAAGCGAGGAAACCAAGAGATATATGTAGCAGAGCATGATTATGAACACATATCAACGAACAACGACAAAGCAGCACACCCTATTATAAAAATACAAGAAGATCAACAAATACTAAATAAAAATGAAATACAACCAAATAAAGAGTAAAAGAAGAATTCTTCAAGATCTTCAAAACACACTATATCTTTTTACATTTTTTGAGATTATAGTCTTTTTTTAAAGAGTTTTCTTATTAGGCTATCAAGTCCATAATTATATAGGTAAAGAGTTAAATATAAATCTTTAAACACTCTATTCAACACTCGAAGTCTTATAAAAGAGGAATGGCTATACAGCAAGAAAAAAATTGCGATAAAAAATTTAAACTAAGAAAAAAGTAAAAAAAGAAAGAGAACGGTGTAATTCCCACCATTATTTCGTGTGACAGTCCAGAAGTTGGAGGTAGGGGCGTTCACAAATTTAGTTCGATCGATTTTAGAAATTGAATTAAACCGAACTGATAATAAATATTTTATTAAAAAATAAACCTATTCAATTTAGTTAAAATTTTTAAAATCAAACTAAACCAAAATCAAACCATCATTATAATCGGGTGACAGCCCCAGAAGTTGGAGGTTTCGTGGCCTGGTTTTGAACAAAAGGTTCCGCGGTGCAAAGTTAACTCTTGGGTGAGCAAATTTCTAGCTGAATCCTTCTTCTTTTTTTTGGGACGGGCCACACGGCCAACAATTCAATAACAAAGGCCCAAGGCCCACTTGTGTGGCTATCATTTTTTTTTTTACTATGGTGGAACTTTAATCCTCCCAAAGAACGCCTTCCATAATTTCACATACCTTACAAGCTAGTTGGTTCAGTTGTTATTTTGATTTTTTTTTTTCAGATGTTTCGAGAGTATACAACTCTAAAAATACCATATGGATGTGATAGAGCGTGACTTTAGGATATATTTAAAAGTTAGGAGACGAAAGAAAATGAAAAAAAATTAAAAAAAAAAGAAGAAAAATAAATCGTTAAATAATAATTTTTCTTCATTTTCATTTCGATCCTCTTAAAATTTAGAACTATGAATAATAAAAAATATTTGAAAGTCGGTGAATACTTTATTTTTTTCCCCTTCATATATTCCAAAAAAAGGGAATGCCTATCTTTAAGTTTCGCTTTTCTTAAATTCTTCTCTATGTTTTCTGGAAATGGATCCTTTTCGCGCAGGAGAGGATGCAAAGCCGCGTTTCGGTTTTTTATCTTTCTTTTTTTAAATTTATTTTAATAACACTATATTTATTTTAATTAAATTAAATCATCAAAAAATTTCAAATTTTAAAATTAAAAGATGCAATTTTTATTTTTATATTTAAAAAATATGTGTTTTAAATTTTAATTTTTTAAACATTTTACTTAAAATAATAATTAATTTTTTTATTTTTTTTTGTTTTAAAATAAATAGTTCTTTTGATTTCTTAAAGACATATACATTTTTTATTTAATTTTTAAAATTTTAATTTATCAATTTAATTTTTTAAATATTAATTTATTTTAAAAAATATTTTTAGATTTACTCTATTAAAAAATATTTAACACATTTTTTTTATTATAATTACATAGTTTATGTGAAGATATAATTTAGTTAAATAATCATTTTAATTAGTGAAGATGTAGTTTAATTTAATTTTAGTTTTTTTAATTAAATTAAAATAAATTTATTGTTATTAAAATAAATTAAAAATAATAAAATAGAGAAAAAAAAATCTAAAATAACTGTTTTTAGCACATTTTTTTATCTACTATAATTAAGAATTTATATAATTTAAATAAAATATAATTTAAGTAAGTTCTTATTTTGATTAATTAAACAAATTTATTAAGCTTATATTGATAAAATTAAGATGAAAATATTTTTAAAGAAAAATAATTCTTTAAGTAAGATTTTAAAAAATACTTTTATTAAAATAAATAAATAAATAAATAAAGGATAAGAAAACCAAAAATCAGAAAAGGATCCATGTCCATGTTTTCTTCTATTTAAATATATTTTAAATATAGTTCTACTAAAATATTTAATTTATGTCAAAATTAGAAGACACCCAATAATAATAATAATGCCTATTTTCTACCAAAAGCTATTTATGGTGGAATAAGCAAGCACTGGCATTTAATGAGTTAAGGAAGAAGAAAAAAATTATTCGCTATAAAAAAGTTTTTAAATTTGATATGTATAGCTTTATTTGGTAAAATTAATTTATAAGTTAGTTAAAAATTTATAAACTATACATTACTTTAAATAATGTATAATTTATAAATTTTTAATTAATTTAAATTATTTAAATAAACTCATTTATTAAACACTTTTAATTTGTTTAAACAAATTTATAAATTAATCAAATAGACTATAAGTTAATTTATTTGACTTGTCAAACACATTTTATGTTAAAATTAATTATAAATATAATTTATTTTTATTCAAATTAAAATATGTCACCACTTGATGTTAAAGAATTGATCTCGTGATGATATACAATATGTGATTTTAGGTATATAATTGCAAAATTTAAATCTTAGTTAAAATTTTAATTAAGTTCAGGTTGGGAGTAATTATTTTTATATTTTTTTTAATCTCGACATTAAAAGTCTAATTTTGATCAAACTAGAAAAATAATTAATTTTTTTAATTCAAAGATTAAGGATATTTTTAAGTTTTACATAGCCTCAGTTTTCTCCTGTTAACATAATGCATTTAACATTTTAATTTTAAAGTGTTCTCATGATATTCAATCCATGTTAATAAGAAAAAGAATATTATTTACTCTTTTTTATTAGCATAAGCTAACTCTCGTATGTTTGAATCGAGGATAATCGAGAAGAAAATGAGAGAATCATCGAAACATTATTCCCTTTGAGAGTTTATGGAGGAGAAAAAAGAATTTTTAAATTCTCTAAACTCCTCTCTCTCTCTCTTATAATTAAAGTTTCCCTTATTGCTAATTTGGAGAATTTTTTAGGACAAGCTAATAATTAAGGATTATGTTATTCTTTATTTTTAAAAATTTTTATCAATAAAAAAATTAATTATTTTGATAAAAATAAATTTATAAAAATATATTATTATCAACTTTTGTATAAAGTTTTAACGTATAATAGAAAAATAAATCAGGTTGATGGCTTAAAGCTCAAGTGACAACTTTTGAATAAAAAATAAATTATGTCTAACGGTAAAATAATATTTTTAACGTATAATATATTATTAAACATGTTTTATTGATTAACAATAAAAAATAGTATATTACGACGATGATTATTCACTTAACTTATCATGCACTGTCCATGTATAAACATGTCTAACGATGTATTTGGTTTGTAAAAATAATTTTTACTTTTTATATTTCTAAAAATATGTTTAATTTATATTTATATTTTAATTATATGATTATATTTTTAATTTATTTTCATTTTTATTATTTTTCAAGTATATAAATAACAAAATATAGTTCACATAATTTAAAATGATTGTAAAAATACTACAGTTACAATTTATTATAGTACTGAAAATTTTAAAAATATTTTCTAAAAATAAAAACAAAAATTAATAAATAAACACATTTTTATGATTATTTCAAAAATTTTAATGAAATTGAAAATTGAAAATATTGATACCAAACAGACCCTATCATACGAAAGCGTGCGCTTGATGAGCATAATTTCACGCCAACCAAAATAAGGTCTGATACATAAAGACTTGGTTGTGGATGTTGCATTTAAAAACTATTTTGAAGTTTAAAATTCTTGTGAGTTTTTTTTCACTCTTGACTATTTTAATAAATTCATATCGTCTGGCTCACTCATTCAAAGGCTTAATTTTAAAATATCACTTTGAAATTGAAGAAAATTTTTAAAACTAAGACAAGATGATAAAAGGGTTATTTGATTATATTTTTATAAATTACTTTTTAAAATTATATTTAAAAATTATTTTACAAAATAAAAGGATAAAAAATTTGTTTGATAAATTATTTCAAAAATATATTGTTCTCTGTATTTTAGAAATAAAAATAATTATTTTTGTTTTTTTCTTTAAAAATAAGTGTTTTTAAAATTTATTTTTAAAATAAAAATAAAAAATAAATTTTCAAACAAGTTTTTTTATTTTAAAAATATTTAAAAATAAAAACTTATTTTAAAAATAATTTTCAAACAAGCTCAAAATTACTGTAAACCATACAATGGATGATGGTTGTCTATAAACTATTCTAAGAAAATCTTTTCATTTTTTGGATATATTTAGATAACTTTTACTTTTCGGATTAGTATCAATAGATATTTTAAAAAATATTTTAATTTAAATATTTTATAATTTAAATATTTTATAATATTTCAAAAAATATTAAATCAGATTTAATAAATAAATAAAAATAGTTATCTTTTACAATATTTAATAATAATTTTTATCTCAAAATTTAAAATATCAACAGAATTTTTATTTCTCTTTGTATATAACTATTGTAAATGTGGTGGAAATTCATTATTGAATGAAATTGTTTTCATTTTATCACCATTTAAAACTTAAAACAGTTTAATAGCCTAAAAAAAACTTGAAAGAGTCCTCTAACACATGGATGTATCATATTCTTCATTGGTATTATTTTAAATTCTATATTGCTGCCAACTTTATTTTCTCTTTCATGGTGCTATAAACAATTTTCTTATATGTTGTAATCTATTCTAAACTTAATTTTTGATTTCAGAATATCTTCATTTCAGATTAATTTTGGCTTTTTTACATGCACCCAATATCTCAGATCATTGTGATTCAAACTATTTTTACAAGTAGTTGTCTGTATTAGATTTTTGTGTGTCAATAAGCATTATATTTTAGATGGGCAAGAAACTTTCGTCTTTTTTTTTTTAAAAAAAATTGATTTACGGGTAAAAGAGTTCTTGATTCTATTATCTCACTGACAAGACAATATGGTAGTGGTTAAATAAGCTGTGAACCTTATTGATAGTTAGATACGTTATGAGCCTTACTGAATCCACTTCAATTTTACAAAATGCTTAAAATATATGTTAGAGTTTATGATTGATTACCAAAACCAAACTAATATCTAAAAATGAGATTTTACAATAATCAAACTAAAAAGTTGAACCATAACAAGGGCATTTCATTTAGTGCCAGGATTACCAAGCACATTTTTTAAACTTTCGTCTTTTGTGTTGCTTTTGGATTGTCCATTTCCTCCTTTTTTTTTTTTTAATACAATTGATTGTCCATTTCCAAGAGCATATGACTTATAGTAAATTGGGGGTAGTTAGGTAACGACCATCCTTAAATTTAATAAGATTTTTTTGGGTATTTCAAACATCAGAAAATGTAAAAAATTGTTGAATTTGAATATTAAAAAAATAATCATATAATCGTCCATCGCCATTCCTAGTTTTATTCATTAACTTGTGTGAATTTAATTAATCTATTGCTTGAATTTATTTATATTTATATTATATATATATATATATATATATATATATATATATATATATAAGAAAGATTTTAAGTTAAATAATGTGTAAACTCAGATAAAACTAAGATATTGAAGTGTAATTAAATTTTAATAAGATGCCTCTCTCTAATTAATTCTTTTTCCACTTAAATTGATATAGTTTTATTTTAAAAAAAAATTGGCCTTCTGAAAGAGAAAAGAAGGAACAAAAAAAGTGTCTGTTTGTTGCCGCTACAAAGTAGAAAGGAAAAAGGGAAAAAAAAAGAAAAGAAGAAAAGGTGGTTCAGAAGCAGGAAAGGGGACACAGCAATACACAAACATGTTAGTTCACCTACCAAATCTGGAATAACAAACTTCAGGAGAAATTACCCGCATGAGAGGGGCACTTCAGTCATTTCAAAGTAGCTGTGCCTTTTAATTTGCTCATTTTAGTCGTAATAAATAAATAAGATAAGGACGTGTGCTTTTTATTTTTATTATCTAAATTCAAACTTTGAAATTAAGATATAATAAAATATATATTTTTTGAATATCAAAATGAGAAATGCGTTATCAAGATTGTTCAAAAAAAATTAATTTTTATCGATGCACAAACTGATATAAGAATATTCTGACTATAAAATTAAAAAAATAAATAAATAAAAAGAATAAGAAAAAAGGTTATTTACTAGCTGAGCATTTTACAATCTCACGTAAGGGAGGATAAAATAAGGATGGTGCTAATAGAGGTGGAGTCACCAGCAAAATCTTTAAAAGTAAAGAAAGGAACATCTTTAATACGTCTACTATAGTGTAGGCTTTGTTTGGATAGAGGAATACTATTTTTTTTCCTAATAATGTCCATGACGTTTTGTTTAGAAATTTATTTTAACATTTTTTTAAATAACATAATTTTTGAATTACTAAAATGAAAAAAATTGAACTTTCAATAATCAAATTAAAAGATTTGTATTTTTTGAAAATATGTGTGTTTTGAGTACTAAAAGAGCAATTCAGAATATATTTAAGCTCAAAATCTCAAAAGGAAGGTGGCAAAATTTATGTGTCCCTAATTTACTAATGTGAATGTCCCTATGGATATCCTTCAACTTTCCGTGTTCCTGCTTTAGCGCTGATATAGAAAAATCGCAACGTCTCGATTTTCAATGACGAAACTTGCTCCCAACCGTTGATAGAATAAAAAAAAATCATCAACGTTTTTCACCCCAAAATAAAAAATAATTAACCAATTAAAAGAGTCTCTTAATAATATTAATAAATTGAATTCTTGTTGTTATAGCATGCATTCCTTTCCTGGAGCAAATTGCTGAAATTTTTAAATATATTAATATAATTAAAAAAATATTTGTTCCTATGTAATTATTTTTGGGATATGCCTGTGTATTTATTTTACGATAGGATAAATTAATAAATTAATAATTTGTTCTTTAAATTTATAGACTGACTTAGTTGTAATTCTTAAATTCTTTTGAGTACATGAATTAATTATTAAAAATAATAAATTAGTTATATATTAGTTTGTCTTTTAAGAGATTAATATTCAACGAATTTAATATTTTTAAAAATTAAAAAAAATTAACATATAATGAGTTAATAATTTTATTAATTAATTGTGCATTCAAAAATTTTAAAAACTAAAACTATATAAATTTATAAATATAGAAATCAAATTGTTAATTAGTTTAATCTTTTATAATATATTTAACATCATTGTTGTTTGTTGATGGTAGATATTTTGGGATTAGACCTTGTTTCTTTAGTCATAGCCTCTCACCACATAGGTTGAGTATTTACGAGAGAAATATCATTTGCAAGCATCAGAAGCGAGGAAACCAAGAGATATAGCAGAGCGTGACTGATGAACGCATATCCTAAGCTCACACATCTAAGAACAAAAAAGCCGAACAACGAAGCAACACACCCTATTACAAAAGTACAAGAAGATCTACAAAAACTTTAATTAAAAAAAAACTAAATAAAAAGTAAAATAAGAATTCTTCAAGATCTTTACCCTATCTGAGAGTATAGATTTTTTTTTTAAGAATCTTTTTATTAGGCTATCAAGTCCATAGTTGTATAGCTGAGAAGTTAAGTGTAAATTTTTAAACACTATTCAACAACCCAACTCTTATAAAGAAGAGAAAAGATTATAGAACGTGAAAAAAAATTCTATAAAAAAAGAAACCAAACTAAATATACCAACTCCATTGTGGGGCTATCAATTTTTTCTTATGGTGGAACTTTTATCCTCCCAAAGAACGCCTTCGATAATTTCATTTACCTTACATGCCATTTGGTTCAGTTGTTATTGGTTTTTTTTTTTCAGATGTTTCGAGAGTATACAATTCTAAATATACCATATGGATGTGATAGAGTGTGACCTTACGATATATTTAAAACTTAGGAGAAGAAAGAAAATGAAAAAAATTTAAAGAAAGAGAAAAAAAGAAGAAAGAAGAATAAATGGCTAAATAATAATTTCTCTTCTTTTTCATTTCGATCCTCTTAAAAGTTAGAAATGAATAATAAAAAAATATTTGAAAGTCAGTGAATACTTCTTTATTTTTTTCCCTTCATATATTCTAAAGAAAGGGAATGCCTATCTTTAAGTTTCACTTTTCTTAAATTCTTCTCTATGTTTTCTTCTATTCAAACATATTTTTAAAATAATTCGACTAAAATATTTAATTTATGTCGAAATTGGATGAATCCCTAACAATAATGCCTATTTTCCACCAAAAAGCTATTTATGGCGGAATAAGCACGTACTGGCGTTTAATGAGCTACGGAAGAAGGAAAAAGCTATTCGCTGCAGAAATTTTTTTTAGTTTGTTGTCTATATCAAAATTAATTATAAATAACATTCCCTTTCCGAGATAATAAATGGACATGAATTATTTCCTACAGGTCATCAGTTGCTGTATTGTATAAATGACTGCCATTTTAGACCTTCGACGTGATCGAAGATGACATCTATTCCCTCATACAATTCGTAAACTATCACGTCCGTACTCTACGAACGCGAATACCGTTACTATCCGAGAAACTTTTCATTACACATGTGCAAATGATCTCACGATAACACATATTCAAGTATTATTCAACGTTCTCAAGTTTACAAAACCAATAATTATACATGCCAAATCTACATACATCAAGTTTACAGCGGAAACAAGGATCCTGCCTGTGACTTTCAGAGTAACACTAGAGTACAAATATATTACAATATAATACACTGAGAGCCTAGAAACAAGTTAGGCTCACCACTGAGGCACGACACCTAGTCGGTCAAGTAGCTGCGGGACCAAATTCTGGGTCTTTATCTGAAAAATATGTCAACCACGTGTAGTGAATTTTACAACTCAGTGAGCAGATAACACCTCCTATGACTTCTCAGGTCAACATAAGGATGTACTCATATAGTAAAACTTATCATATCAAAATATACCGTTCAGAAGTACATTCTTATGGGACCCACATTTTCAAATATTCTCTGTTCAAAAATCATAATCAGGTCTTTCAAACTGTATGAAAACTGTATGCGATACTGTATAAACAATGCTCATATCAAGTTCAAAATCATATTCAATACTGTAAAATCATTAATCAAATTATGCTATGCATCAAAACATTTCTGTTAAAATATTCAGAGGATCCCATATCAGAACCACCATACCAGAGTTTGACCCCTTCCGTACTTTGGTGGTATAGGATTTGCCTAAACTCAGCATCCCGCTGAGGTTTGCCCTACTACCATTCAAGAGGACATGCGAAGGGACTCTGTATGGGTCTTTCCCAAGCACACAGCAAGGGAAGGCAAAATAACATCTCATATAACTGGCATCTCGCCCATATATAGGAGGCATTCCGCTCTCCTTCACATATAATCTCCCGTATGTTGGCCCTCACACGAGGCTAGCACCACCTCCCCTGCTAGCTGAGGCAATCAAGGTGCGCACCAAGGCTAACATCACCTGTTGTTAGCAGACAGTGTTTCTAATAGGATTCCTCCACAGAAAATACCATATGCACATATGCCATATAATCCAGTATAAATTCTCAATATAATACAGACTTCAGTCTCAAAATACTCATATGTCAAAACTTCCCATTCAGGGGAAACATGTATACATGCCCATATCCAAGGCAAACATATCACTGTAAAATCAATGTCACATGTATAACATAGTTTCTTTGCCATGTCATGCGAAATACGTGTAAAAATCACATGCTTAATGTGTTTCAAAACTTATTGCAAAATCAAACTCTTCTTGAACTACATATCGTATATCAAATATTTCAGACATTTCCAAACCATTTCAAGAACATACGGAAGCATAAATAACATGTAATCATACTCATTTATCAATGTAAAGTTCAAGAAGAGTAAAACCAAGCCATAGAAAGAATCATCTACTCACCACTTTGAAGCACAAAGTTGAATACCCTTAAAATCCTATTTTCTGATCCGAATTCAGTGAAATAAACCCCAAAATCGAGTCCGAAACGTCCGAAAACCTTGAAAACGACTCCGGATTTGCGAAATTTGGCCTCCGAGAGCTCGGTCAACGCAGGTCAACGCGAGAAGGTCCGGCTGCCACGCGCTACACGCGCCGCCCGAGGAGATGCGCGTGGGAGTTACTCTCCGAGGGAGATTCGGCGCGTGGGGGCGCGTGCGGTGGTAGATCGGCCTGAAATTTGAGATCCAAAGGTTTCGGTGCCTTCTGGATCGATCTACGGTGTTAGTTTTTGCATTTGATAACTCAAAGTAGGAGTTTCGGGGGTTACCTTTTTAACCGTTTTTCCCTTCAATTTTTCGGCCAGTTTCCGGCCACTTCTCCAGAGACCAATCGGATGAATTTGAAGAACTCTTCGTCCTGAGTCCGTTGGTGGTGGTGGTGTCGAAATCCGAGGTCCGTAGGCGAAGAAATCTTAGAGAGAAGTTAGAGGATTTTCGGGAAGAATTTTTCTGAAGAGAGATGGAAAAATCTGCAAATGACCGCTTCCGGAGTGGTTGAGGCCCTTAAAATATCTCGGGGGACCTTTATACAAAATTTCACTTTTAGCGGGAGGTCCTTGTAAATTTTTCTTATTTACATGTTAACCCCGAAACTTTTAAGAAATTGCATTTTTACCCCGAAACGTAAATTTATAACATTACTTTTATAATTCTCTAATCCTTGTAAATAATAATTTATTTTCACCAGTCTTAACTCCATTTTCGAAATCCTCTCTTTAATTCCACATTTTCCTTAATTAAAATCTCCATTTTCCAAAATTATCTCTTTTATTCTATATTTCTTTAGTTCAACTTTCTCGTTAAATTTACGGTTATTACATAAACCTAGCCTATCTTATCTGAATTCCAATATTCCTCTATCAATTAATTAAATAAAATATCAAATTAAATTGAATTTATTTTCATTCAAATTAAAATATGTTACCAATTGATGTTAAAGAATTAATCTCGTGATAATATTCAATATGTGATTTTAGGTATATAATTGCAAAATTTAAATCTTAAAGTTAAAATTTTAATTAAGTTTAACTTGAGAGTAATTATTTTTATAATTTTTCTAATCTCGACATTAATAGTCTAATTTTGATCAAACTAGAAAAATAATTATTTTTTTTAATACAAATATTAAGAATATTTTTAAGTTTTACATACTCTAAGTTTTCTCTTGTTAACAGAATGCATTTAACATTTTAATTTTAAAGTATTCTCATGATAACTCAATCCATGTTAATAAGAAAAATAATATTATTTAATCTTTCTAATTATTATGTTTGAATCGAGAATAATAGACTGGAAAATGAGAGAATCATCGAAACATTCTCTTTGAGAGTTTATGGAGGAGAAGACAGAATTATTAAATTACCTTCTAAAATTCTCCAAACTCCTCTCTCTCTCTCTCTCTCTCTCTCTCTCTCTCTCTCTCTCTTATAAATTAAAGTTTCCCCTTATTGCTAATTTGGAGATTTTTTTAGGACAAGCTAATATTTAAGTATTATGTTATTCTTTATTTTTATAAATAAAAAATATTTTAATTAATTATTTTGATAAAAATAAATTTATAAAAATATATTATTATCAAGTTTTTTATAAATTTTTTAACATATAATAGAAAAATAAATTAGGTTGATGGCTTAAAGCTCGAGTGGCAACTTTTGAATAAAAAATAAATTAAGTCCAACGGTAAGATACTATTATTAACTGTAACATAATATATTATTAAACATGTTTTATCGGCTAACAATAAAAAATAATATATTAGGACGACGATAATTAACTCAACTCAACTTATCCATATATAAAATTGGGAAAGTTTCTTTCAACCAAAATTAAGAAATATAGTAGTTAACCAAAGAAAATTAAAATATAGTATCTAATATTATGACCAATTTATGTTATACATTTAAAATTGGGCATTATAAGCCAATTACTATTATTATTTTCTATAATAAATAATATTTGAAATTATAAGTAATTTGTGTGTGTATAAATAAATGTATTTAAATAATTTATTTTACTTTATTTACTTTAAGCATGATGAAAAAGAATATTACTTTGGTACTTAAACCATATTTCAAAAACATTAATTTATTGAATGAGATAATTTTAAAATTTAAATACTATTTTAAATATCAATAGTAATCTAATATGAAATATATCACGCTCTTAAGATAGTAACAACATCTCTGAGGGTATGTTTATTTTTAATGAAAATAAAAAAATAAGGTGTGTTAATATACTATTTTCTATTTTTATTTTTAGAAAAATATTATTTAAATTTTTAAAAATGTTAAAAAATATTTTTAAAATTTTTAATACTATAGCTGTAACAATTATTTTAAATTTATTACCACGTGGATGAACATTGTTTTACCGATTAAATAAAAATACAAAAAAAGATATTAATGTCTATTTCAAATCTTCGTCTGTGTCGTCTAAGTTAAAATCAATTAACTTTTAATGACTTTTACTTATTATTTATTACTTATTTTTATCAATTTTAATTATAAAAAATAAAAATAATTTTGTATTTATTCTATTGTCGTTGATTAAGAAAAACCTCGAGCCAAATGTCTTATGTGAATCATTTTCTTTTCAAAGTAAAAAATTAACTCTAATGAATAAAATGAAAAGAAAAAAAAGAAAAAGAAAACCTAAAGAGGATGTAAAAGGATTTCATTTCGTAATCTCAAATCTCCAAAGATTTAAAGACTTTAAAAACTAGAAATCAAATTAGCAGGAGAACAAGGTGATTTTGTAAGGCACACGGATCCTCTGCTGTGTTTGCCTCAAAAGCGACAAAATGCAACTTGAGGAGTGTTAAAAAAAAAAAAAAAGCTTGCTGTGCCGCAAATGCAACAAAATGCAGCTTGAGGAGTGTTTAAAAAATAATAATAATAAAGGGACGCGTTTTGTTGCTTGAAACAGAACAGAGGAACCAGGTCTTTTGTAAGAGGGACTCTAACGTTGCTTTTGGTACGCGGAAATAAGCTGGTGGAATGAGAATCTGATTCTCATTCCATCAGCTATTACGTTTGGTTGCCAGCATCTGAAAATCGACGGAATGCAATGGTGTGAAGCTTATTAACTCTTAAAAACAAGTAAAATGATCAGAAAAGAAAAGCAGGGAATTGCACATAAAAATACTGAAATACCTTGCTTTACTTTCCGGGTTTATTTTTTCTTCATTCTCTCTCTACATTTTTCTCTCGGCCTCTCTTCTCTCTCGCCATCTCTGCTTCCCTCTGGCCATCGCTTTTCTCTCGGCCTTCTGCTTCCCTGTCTCCCTCTCTCGCCTCTCAGCTTCTCTCTCTCTGCCAGCTTCATTCCTCCTGCTTCACACTCACTCTCTCGGGGCGTTTCTGGTGGAGAACGGCGTCGTGTTTCCATTGGAACCAACATCATCCACGACCCCATCGTCTTGTTCCTCGACGAACCCACTTCTGGACTCGACTCCACCAGCACCTTCATGGTCGTCAAGGTGTTGCAGCGAATCGCCCAGAGTGGGAGCATTGTCATAATGTCCATTCAATCATCTCGATTCCTTCGTTGGTTTTCCTCTCTTTTGCATTCGCCACCACAACATTCTGGACGGTGGGTCTCGCCGGTGGCTCGTCCGAATTCTTCTTCTACTTCTTCGCCATCGTGGCATCTTTCTGGGCCGGAAACTCCTTCGTGACGTTTCTCTCAGGAATCATTTCGCACGTGATGTTGGGATTCACAGTAGTCGTTGCCATTTTAGCTTACTTCCTTCTATTCAATGGGTTCTTCATAAGTAGAGACAGAATCCCAAAGTACTGGTTATGGTTTCACTACCTGTCGCTGGTGAAGTACCCATACGAGGGAGTATTACAGAATGAGTTCTACATTCATCCTCTGAAGTGCTTCGTGAGAGGGGTCCAGATTTTCGATGAGACGCCGCTAGGAACGGTGAGCTGCTGAAGAGTATGAGTAATACGTTGGGCATGAACATCACAAGCTCAACCTGCGTGCCACAGGAGTGGATATACTGAAGCAGCAGGGAATTACGGAGCTCAGCAAATGGGATTGCCTGTGGGTTACTATCGCTTGGAGATTTTTCTTTAGATTTCTGTTTTTATTTGAGTTTGCTGTATGGAAGCAAGAATAAAAGGACGTAGCTAGACTGCAAGAAGAACTAATGCATTGTGGGCACTATTCTCAATTCTCTTTTTCATTCATTTTTTTATTATCAATCAAACAATACTTACAATACTTAAAAGTGTGTTTAATTTGTAAAAATATTTTTTTTTAATATTTTTTATTTTTATTTTTTATTTTTTTAAAAATACGTTTAATTGATATTTTATTTTTATTATTTTTTAATTATATAATTATATTTTTAATTTATTTTTTATTTTTATTATTATTTTTAATTATATAAACAATAAAATATTATTCATATAATTTAAAATAATTATAAAAATACTACAGCTACAATTTATTATAGTGTTAAAACTTTTGAAAATAACTTTTTAACGTTTTCAAAATTTTTAAAATTTTTAAAAATATTTTGTAAAAATAAAAACAAAAATTAATAAATAAACACATTTTTATAATTGTTTTTAAAATTTAATGAAATTGAAAATTAAAAATGCTGAAACCAATTAGACCCTATCGTACCAAAGTGCGCACTGACGAAGATAATTTCATGCCAACCAAAATAAGGTCAGAGACATAAACACGTGGTCGAGGATGTTGTGTTTAAAAACTATTTTGGAGTTTGAAATTTTTGTGAGTTTTTTCATGCTTAATTACTTTAATAAATTCATATCGTCTAGTCTACTCATTCAAAGGTCTAATTTCAAAATATTACTTTGAAATTGAAATTTTTTTTAAAGTTAAGACAGGAAGAAAAAGGGGTTGTTTGATTATATTTTTTTAAATTACTTTTTAAAATTATATTTAAAAATTATTTTACAAAATAAAAGTATAAAAAAATATGTTTAATAAATTATTTCAAAAATATATAATTCTTTGTATTTTAGAAACAAGCTTTAGAAGTAAGTGTTTTTAAAATTTATTTTTCTAAATCTTTTTAAAATTTAAAAACTTGTTTGAAAATTTATTTTTTATTTTTAAAATAAAAATAAAAAATAAATTTTCAAACAAGTTTTTTAATTTTAAAAAGATTTAAAAAAATTATTTTAAAAATTATTTTCAAATAAGCTCAAAAATACTGTAAACCATACAATGGGTAATGGGTGTCTATAAACTATTCTAAGAAATTATTTTCATTTTTTATGGTATATTTAGATAATTTTTACTTCTCGGATTCGTATCAATAGTTATTTTAAAAAATATTTTAATTTAAATATTTTTTAATTTAATTATTTTATAATATTTGAAAAAATATCAAATCTGATTTAATAAATAAATAAAAATAGTTATCTTGTTACAATTATAATAACTTTTATCTCAAAATTTAAAATATCAATAGAATTTTTATTTCTCTTTTTATATAACTATTGTAAATGTGGTTGAAATTCATTATTTAATGAATTTTTATTTTATTTTATCACCATTTAAAACTTAAAACGGTTTAATAGCCTAAAAAAAACTTAAAAGAGTCCTCTAACACATTGATGTATCATATTCTCCATTAGTATTATTTTAAATTTTATATTGCTGCCAATTTTGTCTTTCTCTTTTATGGTGATATAAACAATTACTTTATTGTTGTAGTCCATTCTAAACTTTATTTTTGATTTCAGAATATCTTCATTTCAGATTAATTCTGACTTTTTTACATGCACCCAAGATCTCAGATCATTGTGATTCAAACTATTTTTACAATTAGTTGTCTATATTAAAATTTTGTTGTCAAGAAGCATTATACTTTAGATGAGCAAGAAACTTCGAATGGCTGAATCTCTTTATCATCTTTTTGTTAAAAATTTTGATTTACGGGTAAAAAGAATCTTGATTCTATTGTCTCACTGACAAGACAATATGGTCATGGTTAAATATGATGTGAACCTTATTGATAGTTAGATAAGCTGTGAACCTTACTGAGCCCACTTTTAATTTTGCAAAATGCCGGAAATATATGTCAGAGTTTATGATTGATTACCAAAACCAATCTAATATCTAAGAATAAGATTTTACAATAATCAAACTAAATATTTGAACCATAACAAGGGCATTTCATTTAGTGCACATTTTTTAAACTTTCGTCTTTTGTGTTGCTTTTGGATTGTCCATCTCCTCCTTTCTTTTGTTTTGTTTTTTTTTTTATAAACAGGTGATTGTCCGTTTCCAAGAGCATATGACTTATAGTAAATTGGGGGTAGCCAGGTAACGGCCTAGCCTTGGTGTTCTTGGATAAGGTAGCAGCCCAAGAGCCTAGGGTAGGGCAGCTGTGTAGGGCTAAAGGCCTCATGTAGGGGAGTGGGCCTATGCGTTTAGGGCAGGATAACTATGTACAGATTTTGGCTTGTTACACTCAAGTTTCTTTCCAATAAAATAAGGTAAGGGTGAAGTCTTTGGCTCTTAAGGTAGAATGTGTAATTTATAACAAAAATTAAGATGAGAAAAGATAATTATCTTTATTAATTTTAATAATTTACAATATTTTGATTAGGAAGTACATTAGACTTATATTTCCTCTATAAATATCTTCGAGTGTCTATGCAATGAAATAAGGACAATTAAAATATGTTAATTTGGTGTTGTGAAATAGCACTCTACTTTAGTCCACTTGTTATATAAAATTAGACGTTATGCTATTAAGACTTATAATTTGATAGAAGCATTCATCTAAGTAATTTCTACAAACAGGAACAAATTGTTTTGTACCATCTAATTATTTTTCTAACTTGTAAAATGGAGCAAAAAAATTTGAAATATAAAAACCAACCAAAGTGCTAATTGTCACTCATATTTTCATTGTTCTCTTTCAATTTTATGTAAGTTTTATTTAAAACACAAAATTTTAATTCATATCCTACCATAAACATGAAAGATAAATACTATCATTTTCTAAGTCAATTTGTCTTTATTACATGGAAAAATACAAAGTCCTTTAAGTCTTCTTACAATTTTAGTATACACTGATAGATACTTAAGTCATAATCTGTTTGTCTATACAAAAATTATATTTGTTAAAAATTATTTTTATATTTACTATTTGGCATTAATATTGTTCAATTATAGGCCCACAATGTGCAATATAAATTCCACAATAAATTCTTGATCCTTGACGTCTCAACGAAAACTTTTGTCTTAATTTATTACTTGAAAAAGTCTAAAGTCATCTCTAAGTTAAGGTGGACGTACAATAAATAAAATGGAAAATAATAATCTTATGCCTTTGATTGGTTTTTTAATCCCTAAAATGGGATGAAAAATTTTGAACACAAAATGATGCGTGTGCTAACTATTTTTTCGATTTAAAGGCTAACTTTAATTTTTATTAGGCAACACACAACAATCATGAATTGTCTAGAAATGTGTGCACAATAACCAATCTAATCAGCTATCATGTTTCGTTTATTAGAAATTATTATATTTTTAATTATACTTTTTTTAAATTGATTAATTTTAATAATTGATCTTCTAATATATCCATTTAATGCAATTATCTCTCTACAGTTTAAATTAAATTTTAATGCTAACGTTTATTCACATACCTTTCTTATTAAGAAAATTGCAAAATTAATGGAGTAATAAGTAATGAAAGGGTTTATATTAATTAATTGGACATTTGATTGATATATTTGATTGGTTTTCTAATCCCTAAAATGGGGTGGAAAATTTTGATCACAAAAAAAAAAAAAAAAGATATGCTTGCTGTCTATTTTTTTTGGGTTAAACTGCTAGCTTTAATTTTTATCAAGTAGACATATAGTAATCATGAATTGTTACTCTTCTTTTTCTACAAACAGGAACAAGATGCTTTAGACTATGTAATTATTTTTTTAACTTGTAAAATAGATTAAAAATTTTGGAATATAAAAACCAACCAAAATGCTAATCGTTACTCTTATTTTTCAATTCTAAGTAAGTTTTATATATTTAGAATACAAAAAATCTGATTCATACGTTACGTTGAGCATGGACACCCAAAATTTTAGAGTTAGCTTAGTAGGTAAGAGAAGATGACATCCTTCCTAATTAATATAGGTTCAATTATTTTAGAAAATATTTAGCTAAAGAAGCATGTTGGAGAGGAATTTACAAAATTCAACATTTCAAAAGTTAAGAAAATAAAATTATTTTGTACAAATTTTTAAATAATAAAATTATTTTTATGCTTATTTGTCAATTTAACATAATATCATCGCCACCGCTATTGCTTTGCCATGAGTGCTGCCAATAATATTATAAAAATTTTAATATATGAATTATTACTTCACCTACACTTTTAATTGAAATTTTTCTTTCCTTTTTTAGAAAATAAAAGAATTATTTACCCCTTATAATAGGTTGAATTATTATGCAAAATCCATATTTATTAAAAATTGTTTTTATATTTATTATTTAACATCAATATTGTAAAAAAAAATATGTTGGATATTTACGCTACATGAGTATCACAAACACTTTATTAGAAGTGATAATATCTTTCTTTATTAATATAATATTGATTCTTTTAGAGAATACTCTAAAATTAAAATTTTAAGTACATCCAATCGATTTAGAGAAAGGAGTCTTTAAGATAATCTGAAATGAATACTTAATCCTTACTCAAATTTTTTTATAGAAATATAATAATCTTACTCAAGGAAAATCTTACATGAAGGAACTATCTAGCATAGCTAAATTCCATACCATGCACTGAATACTTGAAAACTTTGCTCATTTATCTTCGAAATTTTGTCACTTTGATCTCTCAATTTCTTCGAGAAAGTTCAAATTTGTTGAAGTGACATTTTCTATAGCTAGCTTTATGTTTTTGCTTTTTATTGTAAAATTCTACGAGTCATCCTTCAACTATAGGTCCATTATGAGTAATATAAATTTTACAATAGATTCTTGATCCCTCACATCTCAAGAGAAAATTTTGTCTTAATTTATTACTTGGATAAGTTCAAAGTCATCCTTTTAAGTCAAAGTAGATATACAATAAATGGAATGAAAAATAATAACTTTATGCCTTTGATTGGTTTTTTAACCTGTAAAATGGGGTAGAATATTTTGAAAAGAAAATGATGTGTGTGCTAACTATTTGTTTAAGTTAACTGCTACCTTTAATTTTGACTAGGCAGATATACAATAATCATGAATTTTCTAAAAATATGTTTATATAATAGCGAACTTAATCAACTATCATGTTTTGTTTTTTTTAAAGTATTATATTTTCAATTGTAATTTTTCTCAAATTAATTAATTTTAATAATTGATCTTCCAATATAGCCATTTAATACAATTGTCTCCTTAAAATTTAAATTAGATATTAGAACTAACGTTAATTATATAAAGTTACCCAAGTACTTTTCTCATCAAAAAAATTTCAAAATTAATGGCGTAATAAGTAATGAGACAGTTTTTATTAATTAATTTAATATATTTTTCTTACATAAATATATTTTTGTCAAAATAATATTATTTTTATTCTATCGATTGCTTACTAAACACAAGTTATAATTATGTTATATAATAAAAATATATTATATATTAATGTAACAAACACATAATAATATAAAAACTTATAAGATGAATAACTTATGTTATATTATCCCGTTATCATTATTTGATCAGATCTAATTCTATATAGTGCATCAAATAAAGCTTTAAGCCCGTTAAGACCCCATATAGTATATTGTATAGAATTAGATAAGATAATATAAATTAATACAATTAAGTGTTATATATTGTTTGGTACAAATAAAGGAATTATTTACCGTTTATAATAGGTGTAATTTTCATCTAATTTTAACTGGATTGTATATCTTTCAGTTTCCTCAACCCAGTACTTGTGTTTGTAATTTCATTTTCTGGATTGTATATACTTTCAGTTTCCTCAAACTAGTACTTGTGTTTGTAATTTCATTTTCAATTACAACAAGAAATTAAAATAAAATGTGTGTCCTTTAATTTTATATATATATATATACACATATCTCTCTGATGAAGTGGTCATCACGCTATTAAGACATACTTTGATAGAAACATTTGCGAAAGAAAGTCCTACATCCATTTCACATTAACTAACCTAATGGACATGGAAACCCAGCCTTTTCCAAGTCTATAGACTTTTCCTTGCTCTTTTGTTTTTATGACCCTGAAGTCCATGCAGGGCATTAGACATATAAATCTTATTGGTTTATAAAAAGAAAGTGTGTGTGAATGAGAAATAAATCATCTTCCTTTGTAGAAGAATCAAATTATTATATATATATATATATTTTATTCCTACATTCTACCAAACTAAAAAGACTCGAAAATTTTGTTGACTTATCTTTCAACGCTTTGGTTTTCCACCTTGGTGTCTCCAGTAAAAGTGGTCCCAAGTCTTAAGTGACATTTTCAAAGGAAGCACCATCGTTCAACACTTAAAAGCTTTATGGAAGGATATGTTTAAATGGAGAAAAATGTAACAGATGAAAAATTCACATGACTTAATTCAAAATGCTTTATTATTCTTTCACAGCAGCATAATTGTATTTTAAAATTTTGTTTTAGTCTTTTAATTTTATTAGAATAAAATATTTTTCTGTTAATGCATACGTAATAGGAAAGTTGGCATTTCGTACACTTACAGACATTTCTTCTTCCTCTTTTCTTTTCTCCCTCTCTCTCTCATCCTATCTTTTTCTTCTGAAAACTCTGCAGATATCGAGCCACACAAAATGTTACCTGTGCTACTATCACAGAAGATTTAACAAAATTAACAGAAAAAGATTTAAGTCATCATTTTTTAAAAAGTCAAGAAATTTCAAAAATTTTATTTTAAGACAACAAAACAAAATTTAAAATTATGTTAAGGGACTCTACAAAATGAAACCCAAATTATTAAGTAAAATGTTATGTCCTTACTAATTGAGATAACATTCGGCATATGAATTTGTTAGAAGCATTTGTGTAAGCAGTCTCTACAAATAGGAGCAAGATGTGACGAACCGATTTGATTAATTTTCTAATTTTTCAAATGGGTTACAAAATTTGGAATATAGGAATTAATCCGCTAATTGTCACTCTTCTTGGTTCTCTTTCCTTTTCTAAGCTTTTTATTTAGAACACAAATATGTCTTTTATGCATATCTCACCAAAGATAACATTGCCATTTTCTTTTTAGTTCATAAGAGTATTTTTGTTCTTTTTTCACGTAAGACTACTTTTGTGGTTGCAAAAAGCAATCCCTGATGGAAGATCAAAAACCACTATCGCAAAAAAAAAAATGGTCAAATTTGTACACAAAAGACTAGGAAGCTGCAATTTGGATGGAATGAACACTACAAGCCATTACTAGCCCAAACAAAGAGAAACCCTAGTAGCACAAAACGATGACTAGTAGCACGAGACAACAAGAGGAGAGATTTCTCAATCTTACTTACCACTAAGTACAAGCTTGTGGATAATGACACTACCACTTTTTTAGTTTATAGATTTTGTCATATTTTATTACTAAGAAAAGTCTAAAGTCATCCTTTTAAGTCAATGTATATATTCAATAAATGTGATCAAAAATGATAATCTTATACCCTTGATTGTTTTTCTAACCCCTAAAATGGGATGAAAAATTTTAAACACAGAACGACATGCATGCTAACTATTTTTTTAGGTCACCAGCTAATTTTGATTTTCATTAATTAGACATACAATAACTATGATTATCTTTTTTTTTTAAATATAGAAACCAATCAGATTGTTAATTGTCACTTTTCTTTTTATGATTATTTTTCAGTTCTACATAAGGTTTAAAACACAAAAAGTTTGATTCTTATTCTATATTGAACATGAAAAACTTTGCTTTTATTACATGGAAAAGTCTATAGTCAACTTTCTACAAGTCATAGGCACGACGACCAATATAAATAACATATTTGTAAAAGGACTTTTTGTTTTCTTCACTGCAAAATTCTACAAGTCATCCTTCAAGTATACCCACAAGAGCAATTATAAATTCTACAATCGATTCTTGATCCCTCACATCTCGAGAAAAAAAAAATTATCATCTCTGCTTGTTTTGCTTTTAAAGTGTTTGTATTAAAAGTATTCCATATGAGAAAACTTAGAATGAAAGGCTCTTTTGTGAAGTTTTTCTATGCAGTACTAATGTTGTTTTTGTTTCATATAAGATCCAATTGGGCCACTAAGGATGTAGAAGTGAAGTGCATTGAGAGGGAGAAGAAAGCACTGCTCATGTTCAAACAAGGCATCCGACATGACTTCGGTGGTATGTTGTCTTCTTGGAGAGATGATGAAAATGGAGATTGCTGCAATTGGAGAGGAGTTCGTTGTAGCAATAAAACAGGTCATGTTCAAATCCTTAATCTTCGAGGTTCGTATGATCCAGAATATTATTTGACGGGAATAATTAATATTTCTTTACTGATTGAGCTGCATGATATGAAACATTTGGACCTTAGTTACAATACTTTTGATGGAAGTGAGATCCCAGAAGTCATGGGCTCCATCAACAACTTGAGATATCTCAACCTCTCTTATTCTAATTTTGGGGGAAATATTCCTTCTCAACTAGGGAGGCTTTTAAATCTGCAATATCTTGATTTGAGTTTCAATTATTTATATGGACCTATCCCTCGTCAATTTGGAAATCTCTCAAAGTTGCAATATCTTAATCTTGGAGAAAATTCTCTTGTTGGAGTGATCCCTTATTCGCTTGGGAATCTTTCCATGTTGCATTCTCTTGAGCTTGGTTACAATTTTGATCTCAAAATGTGCGACCAAAATAATTATGATGCTGAGTGGCTATCTAATCTTTCCTTATTAATAAATCTTGACTTGAGTACAGTGAATGACCTTGGCTATGGCTATTCTGATCATTGGCTACATTTGATTGGTAAGCTTTTTCCAAAACTAAGAGAATTGCGACTCTGGGATTGTGGTCTCTCCTTGTCTCATTCTCCTTCAAACTTTTTCACTTCACTTGTCATTCTTGATCTCTCTTATAATAACTTGACTTCTGCAATGTTCCAATGGACCTCCAATTTAACTAACTCTAACCTTCGAGAGTTGTATCTTAAAAATTGTAGCCTTTCATCAAATAATCTTATTTTTTCATCTTCCTCTTTCAATTTTTCTTCTCTTGTCATCCTTGATCTCTCCTCCAATCAGCTGACATCACTAACAATATTCCATTGGATTTCAAACTTCACCTTTAATCTTCATGAACTTCACCTTTCTTATAACTTGCCAGAAGGTCCTATTCCAGATGGTTTTGGCAACACAATGAACTCTCTTCAACTTCTTGATCTCTCCAATAACAAGTTGCAAGGAAGAATTCCATTGTCATTAGGGAACATATCCACATTGCAGACATTATCCCTTTCCTATAACAACTTGAGTGGAGAGCTTTCGACTTTCAATCTTAACTCTTCATGTGGCAATAGAAAAGCATTAAGAAGTTTGTATTTATCGAACAATCGAATCTCAGGCATGTTACCCGACCTTGCTATTTTCTCATCTTTGGAAGAATTAGATCTTTCAAATAATCAATTAGTTGGAGAAATACCTGAAAGCATTGGATCGCTATCTAAGTTGAATTATTTGGGACTGAGTGGAAATCATTTGAAAGGCGTGATTACTGAATCCCATTTCACTAATCTCTCCAATTTGATGAAATTACACTTAGATGACAACTCATTGGCTCTAGAAGTTAGCACCACTTGGGTTCCTCCTTTCCAATTACAATCTTTGGTATTAACATCTTGTATGTTGGGTCCTAATTTTTCAAATTGGCTTCAGACTCAGAAATATTTAGAAAACCTCGATATATCTAATGCTAGAATTTCAGATTTTGTACCAGAGTGGTTTTGGTCCATATTAGAAAATATGCAGTTTATGAATATCTCATACAATCATTTTATTGGTACAATTCCAAACTTAGCGCTCAAGCTTAATTACATGCCAGAAATATTCATGACCTCAAATAACTTTGAAGGTGCAATTCCATCATTTTTGTTACAAGCATCAGCGCTTCATCTTTCCTACAATAAATTCTCAGACTTGATTCCATTTCTATGTGGCAAAATTAAAGATGAGAACTTAGGCATTTTGGACCTATCAAACAATCTATTAACTGGCCACCTTCCTGATTGTTGGAGCAATATAAGCTCATTAACATATGTTGATTTGAGCAATAATAACTTGTCAGGAGAGATCCCACCCTCCATGGGAAGCCTTGTGAATATGGAGGCTTTGAGTTTACGAAACAATAGTTTGATGGGAGAACTTCCTTCCTCGTTGATGAATTGCACCAAGTTATTATTGTTGGATTTGTCAAAGAATAAGTTGATCGGACCAATACCTTCATGGATTGGAGGATATCTCGGACAATTGAAAATCTTAAGCTTTCGGATGAATCAATTTTCTGGTAGTATACCTTTGCAGCTTTGCCATCTAGCACAAATTCAACTTTTGGATCTCTCTCGGAATAATTTATCCAAAGGAATACCAGCATGTCTGAAGAATTTCACTGTTATGGCTCAAACTAGTATTATCCCAGCTGAAATGAGTTACCATACATATGTATGCAATTCAACAATCTGTAATTTCGATATGTTTAATTTCTATGTAACATTGACGTGGAAAGGTGTAGATGATTTGATCAAGAGTCCGGAATCGCATTTCAAAAGCATTGATCTCTCAAGCAATACTTTAACAGGAGAGATACCCACAGAACTTGTGTTTTTATATGGATTGGTTTCTTTGAATTTATCAAGAAACAATTTAAGTGGAAAAATCCCTTTTGAGATTGGGAATTTAGCATCGCTGGAATTCATAGATTTATCAAGAAATCAATTATCAGGCACAATTCCTTCAAGTCTAACTCATATTGATCGTCTCACCTCATTAGACTTGTCAAACAATAATCTCTTAGGAAAAATCCCTACTGGAACACAGTTGCAGAGTTTTAACGCCTCTTCCTATAAAGAAAATCTGGATCTTTGTGGAATGCCACTTGACAATAAGTGCCCAGAAAATGAACCGCGTTCACCTCAAGTATTTGAAGAGGAAGATGATGACTCACTTTTGTCTCAAGAATTTTATATGAGTTTGGGACTGGGATTTGCTGTTGGATTCTGGGCATTCTTAGGCCCAATACTTTTCAACCATTCCTGGAGACATACCTACTACAAGTTGGTGAACAAAGTCTTGGACAATGTCAAGGTCAAGGTTGCAATTTATGTGGCTAGGTGCCGAAGGATCAGAGACTAGAAAGGTAATATTTAACTATTTCTCGAGATTATTTTTACTTTCAAGTTTTCCATTAACATTGATGCTTTACAAGCTCCTCTATTTCTTGCAGGATATGTTATTCCTTTGGTGTAAGATTGATGCAACTTCTGTTGTTAAACTACACTCTGTTTGAACCTCGACAACAATGTGATCCAAGTAACAGCGGTTTGCCAGAGCAATAATTAACCCTATGCTATGCTTTATAGTGTAATGTACATAATTATAATTAGTATTTCTATCTTGTCTATTGTAATTTAGAGGATATGATTTCATCAACAATGACATCGTTTTCTATAAATAACTACCTTATAAATTACATGATATGGTAAGTTTATATGGACATTTTATTATTTGAATGAATGTTTTTAATGGATTGAAAAAGATATGGTAAGTTTGGAAATATTTTGAGGTTCTTTCGATTTGGAACAAAAACGTCTCAAAGCTCTCAAATTCTCCACCCAGGATTTAGTGAATTCCAATAGTGAACAAAGACAGAGTCTTCCTACTCATTTCCAACGAAATGCTCAAATTGTCTGCTTTTTTTTGGCAAAAAGGCCCAGGAAGCCTCTTTTACACGGGAACAACGTTCCTCAACGCCTAAGGATCTGGCAACTACACCAAGATCATAAATGGAATGCTAAGCCTTCAATATCTGGTTCTTGTTGACTAAAACACAGGTAGAAGTTGTAAGTGTACCGCTGATAGCTTAATTCTTGTAAATATTGAATTATAGTAAAGAAACTCTCAAGCATTAGCTTGGGAAGAGGATGTAGGCTCAAATTTTGAGACCGAACTGCCTCTTCTCAATACCTTAACTCCTTTGTTATTTTGCAACATATATGCCTTGATTTTCTTATTTGATTGAAAAGGTTTTCTGAAGGCTTTCTGAAGTGTGTTCAAACTGACTTTTAAATATTTCAATTTTTGTAAGTTTTCAATGATTTAAGGAACCAAATCACTTCCTTTTAATATAACAAATACTTTAACAGTTTACATTATATTTCTTATGAAAAAATTACAAAAGGAAAATTTAAGTATCCTCCTAAGAAGAAAGTAATGCAAAGGAACAAAAATAGAAAATAAAAATAGAAACTCAAACATGCTGCAAAGCTGTCCAATCTCTCTACATATCTCAAAAACAAATTCTCTTAAAAAAATTAAAAATTAAAAACAAAAAAGGCCATGAGCGGAACAGCAAAGAGAGGCCGGAAAGTTATTCTATCCCATGAGGTATCTAAAGCCAAAGCGACACCCCTTAAGATTCGAGCATTCCTTTCCACCCAAATATTCCAAATCACATCAAAAATTGCGCAATTCCACAAATCTTTATCCTTCTTTTTCTAAACAAAACCTTCAAACCGTACAAGGAGAAACTTCTCTGAATCTCTTGGCAAACCCAATTCTCACCACATATCCCACACAACTCATCCCACAAATAGACAGCCACTGTGCAGTGTAAAAATAAACGAGCACCATGTTCTGCACTAGACATGTACATAACATAAATATTAGGAGACAAGGTTGTATTAGGCCTACCAATCTGTCACAAATCATTTGTGTTAGTTTAATTATTGGTATTTTAGAACATCCAAAATTCATGACAATCTAAATGTAACCTGTACTATATATACTTGAACCTACGGCTTATTAGATATGCATAGCGGGGGAAAATATTTCTAGTATTTCTTTAGTATTAAAAAGTTAAGTACCACTGTCATAAATTAATATTTTGATAAAAAGCTTCTTTTTTTCCTAATCCAACTTACCCATAATTCAAAAATAAGTTATATGACAAAATATAAATAGCAGTAGTACCTACATTTCAGCAGAGAGTACCAAAAAGATCCTAGTGGAGTGGAGGGTATAAAGAAAATTTATTTTGAAGCTACAAGCGGATTTTTTTTTTCCTTGCACAGGCAACCTAAAAGTAATAAATTAGTTCTGCAATAGCCAAACCTTAAAACCTAGTAAATAATCTGAATATAGCATGATACATGGATAGAAGGCAGTCTGTAGCTACAGATTTAGTTACAGGTACTACCCAGTCAGATTTACTTGCTCTTGTTTGTTCAGTCCTCAAGTCCCATCTCTATAGCAGCTTAGTAACTACCTATAAAGCCAGTTTTCCTTGTCTGCATTAACTGATATTATTATTATTTTTACCCAGCAAAAAAATTACAATATTGGAATTTGATAGTACTATTAATTACCCAAGCAAAAATAAAGAAGATTGATTGATTTATGCACCAAAATGGAGTTTGGACGAGACAAGGAAGGATGTCACCAGAAAGAGTGTCTTCTTTTCAAAGGATACAACAAACTATTTAATTTGTAAGGCAGTGTGCAATATAGAAATATAAATATCATAGCTTTGAAGGAGCAAGATAATTTAAGTAGGAGACAGTAAGAATATGAGAGGAAAGCAGACAACTATAAAAATAACACTGATCAAGATGTAAGATATTTAAACATCCATGCAATATGTAAGGAAAATCATAGATCCACACAAATGACTTTGAACATCATGTGTCTGATTCTAAAGTTCTAAACAAGTCCTTGAAAAAGAATTATTGTTTCCAGTAAAGATAAAATTAGAATCTTGTGGCCAATCTTAAACTATACTAGACATAATATCATGCTTGAGAAATACACACACACACAAAGCCATGATATCGTTGGTAACGTGAAAGCTAGTTTTCACTAAGAAATGGGACATATAATTGAAGCATCTAACGAGAAATGAAAAGTGATATGTCAATTGTACAGACATCGAACAAATACAAATAATTTTCGTAGAAAAATTAAGCTAGAGATAACCAAAAATAATTAAAGTACCTTAAATGCCATCAACTCAGGTAGGAGAAACGGACATTTCATTTAACTCCTTCTGCCTAAGATATTTGTGCAGTATGGTAAGCTTAGCCGTTTCAAATGCAAAGTACCCCAATGCTGAAAAACAAGCGCTATGAAGAACTCGAGGACCCATTCCACCGGTCAACCCAATCCTCCCTTCTTCCTTCAAAATTTGCTTCACAGTAGCTGAAACCCCACTGTACATAGCAGCAGCAACCTTATTCACAGCATCTCCATGAACCTGGGTCATCAATCTCGTCTTAACCACATCCAGTTGTGTAGTAAGAGAAGCAGATATCGCCCCAGCCAATGCCCCACAAAACACACTCTGAATTGGCTCCAAATGACTCTGTTTGGTTCTTAGCAATACCGCAGCTTTCAGATATTCAAATGATGAATAACTCAACACCCCAGCAGGCAAATTTCTCAGTGGTGTAGCAGAGTACCCTGCATACAGACCCAATACACCATCTTTCTCTAAAATTTTCAGCAAAACCTCCCAAGACCTTCCCTTAGCCCCAGCCTGCATTCGCTGAGTTATCAGCTCCTTCGGCACCATAATTGCCGATGACACAATATTGCCCATGGCCCCAGCTGTGGGCGGAATCAGCACTTTAGGGTATTCATCAAATTTCGACAAAAACGATTTTCCAAATTCACAAGTACCAAAATAAACAGCCGAAGAAGCGGTGGAACCAACAATTACAGCGGATACACCACTATAAAACCCAAGAATCCCTTTTGTTTGGAAGGTTTTAACTATGGCATCAAAGGTGTGTGTTCCTATAAATCTGAGACGCACCTTTGGTTTGCATCTTGGTTTTGATGGTGTCAAGCGGATGCAGGCAGACATACGTGAAAGCACCAGCAATGCCCCCACCAGCTGCGCCGATAAGGGCCCGCTCAAGAACAGGCAGATCCTTCATGAGGGTTTGAACTTTGGGACTGTTTCTTGAATTGGGATTGAGCCATTTCGGGGTTTTGCGTGTCTTCTGGGTCTGAGTGGCCATGGAGGTTGAAGCGAATGTGAGGTCGGCGATGTGTATGTCGCAGAATTTGACTTCCGTGGGCATCTTTGGAGGCGCGAGTGAATGTGGTGAAGTGGTTTAGGAGACCACTGAAGTCAGCGAAAGCGGAGTTATCGCAGGGTCTTGGAGATGGAAGGCCAAGAGAGGCTGAGATCTTGGCCTCCATGTCAAACTATACGGAAAAGCTTCACTGCTCCGATTAGCCAGAGATTGGAAGGATGAGATGGTTTCCGTCCGATAACTATTTTTCTGGGTCAATTGTTAAATAAAAGGTTAAAATATATTTTACATTCGTATTTCGATACTATAATTGCTTTTTTATATTATTAAACAATTATTGATCTAAATATATTTAACATTTAATTTATTAAGTTAGGTGTCAAAATAGTTGATTCAACTAAAAAATTATTTATTATCTCATAAGAATAGCGTCTAAGTAAAGACAAAATCCCCCCCCCCTAAAGGTGATGTCATTGTTTCTTAATGACAAAATTTTTTTTGACTGAATTAATAGATAAATAATTTAACAGATTAAATGTAAAATGTGTCTATATTAATATTTTTTTACAAAATTAATATTAGGGATTAAGAAGAAATATTTATGAAATATTAAGATATATTCAACTTTAAAAAAGAGTGAATATTAAATTGAATTTTACTGCAAATTTTAAAACTATAATAGAACTTTAACTGTTTTTTTTTAAAAAATTATTGGACATGCTCATGTGTTGAGGAGGCGTTTATATGTGGGGACAAACATAAGGGTAAATATTTTTTTATATTTTGTACGATGTTAGGGATTAAATTGACACATAAAATGAAAGATAGATCACGCTAACAAATTACTTAAAATAATAGGAGCAAAAGGGTATTTTAGTCAAAATAAAGCAAATTTGTATGTGTGTGTGTGTGTGTGAAATTACTAATTTAGTTATAGTGTAAAGTATATTCTCCTTTCCTACAATATTTGAAAATTATACTTGCATTTTTATAGTTTTAATTTATATTAAAATATATTCTAAAATTTATAAAGTTTTATGTTCACACATAATTTTTTTAATTTAAATTTTTATAAATATTAATTTAATTTTTTAAATATTTTTATTATTTTAAGGTTTGCCCATTTACTAACATTTAAAGAAAAATCTCTCTCTCCTGAACGGCAAGTTTCGGTCATGTCAGTTAAAGGCTGGACCCAAAAAAAATTGAAGTCCTTGTCAATATTTGAATAAAAAATGAGAAGGACCTCAAGAATAATAGGGCTATTAACTTTCAAAGAGAAAGCTCCTCTAACTAATTTTTTCCATTTCATTAGGATTTGATGCTTTCATGAATCTCAAATGTGATGTTTAAAAGATAAAATGATATGATGTGAACACAATAACAGATGAGAAGTTACAACTTAGATATGCAACCTTTTGGTATTTTCATAGAGAAATAGAATTATAAGATTAATTTCTTTCGAGTTTTATTATAATAAAAAAACTTTATTTTTAAAATAAAACTTATATATTTATTTTACAATAATTTTGGATGAAATTATCCTCATTAATAACATAAGTTTATAAACACTTCTCACAATATTAATCCAAACACAAATTAAATTATTTTAGACCAGACCTATTACCTACGATAGTAAAATTGTTTAATAAACTATTTCTTATTTATTTAGTTTATTTTTTTGAAATCAAACTTGTGCGATAAACAAATAATTGTGGGTTATGGATAATTAATTAAAAAAAATACTAAGTTCAAATTTATGCTCATCGTATATAAATTGACTTACCGAGAAGTTGAATTTTTTCATGTTTGATTGTCTATCTCTTATTTATCAAACAAAATAACACCCATTAAATTATAGTATTGAAAATATTAAATTTATTGTATATTAATTTTTATAAAAATAAATATATAATAAATCTAATATCTTTTAAAGATTAATAAAATAATTAACATACAACGAACTAATAATTTTAGAGATTAATCTATATATTTGAAAACTTAAAAAATAAAAATTACATAAGTCTATAAATTTAAAAATTAAATTATCAATTTATTCTCTAAAAATATATATAGAGAGAGGTCACACAGACTCAAACTGGGGCTATCCAGGTGGGAGGCTGGGAGCTGCAGGGCAAAGGGCTCTTGCCAAAGTTTCCCAACTTGGATACATTTATTATAGATTTGTTTTTCTACGCTTTTTATTTTTATTTTATCTTTTGCTGCTAGTCTAAAGAATTGTCTTATAGAACTATATTTCATATTACTTTAAAGAATTTATTTTCTTCATCATGTGGTATGGACAACTAAAAAAAGAAAAAAAAAAAGAAGAAAAAGTAGACTAGGGAGTCACGAGATTTTGTCTCTTAGTTTAGTCATGGCCTAAAATAAAAGAGCTGCACCTACCCTTACCCTTTTTATGCCCATCACAAATTCACTATCTAATAAAGTTTTTGAAATCTTATTCACACATCTTTTTATTTTAATTTATATAAAAGTCTTTGTTTATTTACAAAATTATTAATAAAACTTCTAACTTTTATATTTTTTCTTTTAAAAAGTTATAAATAATTTAATTCAATATAATACAACTCAGTTAAAAGTCAAATTAGTACTTACAAAAATTTCTTTGTAGTGAGATAATTTTTTCTATTTACTTATTAGATCATATTAAAAAAATTTCAAAATTTCATACTATACTTGAACTAAAATAAAAAAAAAAAATCTCCGATTACACGAGGGTTAAAAATATCCACTTCAACAAGACTGGAACAAAAAAAATCTTAAATTTTTTTAAAAGAAGATAAATTGAAAGACTTTTTAAACTTACCACAAAAGATATATCTAAGAGATTTATCTACAAAAAAAAAAAAAAATATTTTCTGATAGTGGTAGCCTCAGAGAGAAATATTTTCTGTGACTGAGAGAGAGATACAATTGGTGGAGTTTACAAGAAATTTGGACAAAAATATTCTCATTATTTTTTAAACTATATGAACACTTATTAAAATATATACACAAATTATTTTTACGATAATTTTGGATGAAATTATCCTCATTAATAACATAAGTATATAAATACTTCTCACAATATCAATCCAAACACAAATTAAATTATTTTAGACCATACCTATTACCTACGATAGTAAAATTGTTTAATAAACTGTTTCTTATTTATTTAGTTTATTTTTTTTGAAATCAAACTTGTGTGATAAACAAATAATTGTGGGTTATGGATTGAATTTTTTCATGTTTGATTGTCTATCTCTTATTTATCAAACAAAATAACACGCATTTTTAAAATAACACCCATTAAATTATAGTATTGAAAATATTAAATTTATTGTATATTAATTTTTATAAAAATAAATATATAATAAATCTAATATCTTTTAAAGATTAATGAAATAATTAACATACAACAAACTAATAATTTTAGAGATTAATCTATATATAAAATACAATGTTATATAAAATTATTGTATTTAGTTTGAGTATTAGAAACTGTTATAAAAATAATGTAATTAGTATTTTAAATAAGTTAACAAAGTTAAAAGATATGATATAAAATTCTCATAGTTTTAAAGTAGTATACCAAGTGATGTCAATATGTTATTTTAATTAATTGTCACTCTATTATTACACAAGAACATATTTTAGAGTTATAATTTTCTTATGTTGTAGTCTCAAGATTAACTATATTATAATCTGTGACGGTATATATTTTTTAAATTACTTTATTTGTTTCAATAATTTAAAAAGGAGAAGAAGGAAAATAGAGGGGTAAAATCTCTTACCTCCCCTCATTTTCTTCTCCTCTGAAAATAAAGAGATTTAAAAAAAAATTATGAGATGGTGAAAAAATAAAAATGTCTTCACTAAATTTTTTTAATATCTAAGTTATTTATTTATTTTCTCTTTTTTGTTGTATATTTTTTTAAATTAAAAAATATAATAATGATTTTATTTTATTTTTCTCCTTTTTGTTAAACCAAATATTTCTTAAGCGTTTTTTTTTCTTCTTTGGTTTTTATGCAAGACGTGCCTATGCCTATTTGCTATGCAATTTAATTCAAACATTTTGCCTTTTGGTTAAATGAGGTAATTATGTTGTTTGAAAATAAATTATTATTTACAATGCGGTTTGAGAGGGGGGGGGGTATGGTATTTTAAAATATAGATAATTAATTGAAACTTCTCGTAATTTACTCAAATTTCTCGTGGCTAAGGACTCAATGCAGGCAGTCTAGTAGTATATCCAATGTTGCAATTGAGAAGGAGTTAGTAAATTTTTTTTCTTTTTTTTTTTGTGTGTGTACAAGTGTTTGAATTGGGGATGAAAATTTGGGCGGCTATTTTAGATGTCCAATTATATTGACTAATATAAATTATAACTATCCGATATTTGATTAATAACTTTATTTCAAACTTGAATTTTATAAAATGTGAATTTTTTTTTATATGAGAGATAACTTTACTTCAAAAACCTAATAAAAAAATTAGATTGTAATAGAAAATAAAAACACTAAAATACTCTTTAATTTTTTAAGTCAACAAAAAAATATAATAAAATAAATTTTATCATCATGACTATATTTAAATTAAAATTTTTAATATTTTATTAATAATAAAATATTATTAATTATTTATTTATAATATTTTAAAATAATTTTTTATATTATAATAATATTATTTTAATAATTTTATTCATTAATTATATTTTTGTTATTTATTTATTTTTTATTCAATTTTTACATTATTTATGAGATACTAAACGTAAAATAATAATAATAATTTCATTTTTTTATGTCATACTAATATAATTTTAATTATAATATTTTATTTTATTTTCTATTTTTATTATTTTCCTATGTGAACAACTAAATGGATCTAAGATATTGAAGTTTAATTAAATTTTAATTCTATGCTTCTAATTAATTTTTTTTCACTCAAATTGATATAGTTTAATTTTTTAAAAAAATGGACGTGTGAAAAAAAGAAAAAAGAAAAAGAAGGTGGCTCAGAAGCAGCAACTGGGAAACATCAATACACAAACATGGTGGTTCACCTACCAAATCTGAAATAACAAACTTCAGTAGAAATTACCCGGATGAGAAGGGGCACTTCCGTCATTTCCACGTAGCTGTGCCTTTTAATTTACTCATTTTAGTAGTAATAAATAAATAAGATAAGGAGGTGTGTTTTTTTTATTTTTATTATCTAAATTCGAAGATTTAATAAAATTTATATTTTTTTTAATGGATCGAGTCAAAATGAGGAGTGCATTATCAAGGTTTAATTTTTATCGATGCATATAAGAATATTCTTATTATATAATTAAGTAAATATATAAAAATAATAAAAAAATTTATTTATTAACTGAGAATTTTAGGAACATCTTTGCTACGTCTATTATTTATAAGAGGCTTTGTTTGGATAGAGGAACACTATTTTTTTTTCCTAATAATGTCCATGACTTTTTGTTTAGAAAATTATTTTAACAATTATTTTATTTGGATAAATTGATGATGCACTTGTGGGAACTAATTTTTAGTTATATTCTTTCACGTATAAAGTTTTTTAAATCATGAGTAAGTTGATGATAAAATTTAGAGTATATGGCTGTTTTATTCCTAAAAATACATATACATTTTTCAATCTGATCTTTTAAAGTTTAATTTTCAAAAATATACTCATATTAATGCTATTAATAGATTTACTTATTGACTTCCTCAAAAACTTATTTAATCTAATTAACTTGGTACTTCACATTTTATTTAATGATATGGATTTAGTAAAAAAAAAATTAATTGTCACTTTACTTTTTGAACAGAGCATGATTGATGAACACATATCAACGAACAACAAAGCAGCACACCCGATTATAAAAATACAAGAAGATCAACAAAAATTAAATATAAAAAAATACAACTAAATAAAGAGTAAAAGAAGAATTCTTTAAGATCTTGAAACACATTGGACTTGTTTGATTTTATTTTTTTTTAAATTATTTTTAAAAATTATATTTAAAAGTTATTCTGTAGAACAAAAATAAAAAAAATCTGTTTGATAAACTGTTTTAAAAACATGTTGTTTTTGCTTTTTTTTTTTTGAAAATAAAAATTAAAAATAAAAATAATTTTTTATTATTTTTATTTTTTTATTTTAAAAATAATTTATTTCTAAAACTTATTTTCGAAACAACAACAGAAAACAGTTACCAAATAAATTTTTTTATTCTAAAAATAATTGAAAATAAAAAATAATTTTTAAAATTAGAAAACAAATAGACCCACTATCTCTTTACGCTTTCTTTTTGTTAAAGAATTCTATAGAGCAAGGAAAAAAAATCTATAACAAAAAAAAAGAAATTAAACCGAAAAAGAAGTAGAAGAAAAAAAACGAAGGTGGAAACTCCTGTTCGGGCGACAGCCCCAGAAGCCAGAAAGTGGAGGTTTAGTAGCGCTGGTTTAGGACAAGAGGTCAAGGCTAATAATAATAATAATAGTAATGCCTATTTTCCACCAAAAAGCTATATAATAGAAAAATAAATTAAGTTGATGGCTTAAAGCTCAAGTGGCAACTTTTGATTAAAAAATAAATTAGGTCTAACAGTAAGATAATATATTATTAAACATATTTTATTGGTTAATAATAAAAAATAGTATATTACGAAGACGATTATTAACTTAACTTATCATGCACTATTCATATATAAAATTGGGGAAGTTTCTTTCAACCCAAATTAAAAAATATAGTAGATGACCAAAGAAAATTAAAATATAGTATCTATTATTATGACATATTTTTGTTATACATTTAAAATTGGGGCATTATAAGCCAATTAATATTATTATTTTCTATAATAAATAATATTTAAAAATTATAAATAATTTGTGTATATCACTAAATAATTTATTTTACTTTATTTTCTTTAAGCATGATGAAAAAAGAATATTACTTTGGTTTGACTTAAACCACGTTTACAAAAAATTAATTTATTGAATGAGATAATTTAAAATTTAAATACTATTTTAAATATCAATAGTTATCTAATATGAAATATATCAAGCTCTTAAGATAGCAACAAGATATCAATAATTTTGTATTTATTCTATTACAGTTGATTAAGAACAACCTCGAGTCAAATGTCCTCGGAGAATCATTTTCTTTTAAAAGTAAAAAATTAAATCTATTGAATAAAAAGAAAAAAAAAAACCTAAAAAAGGTGTAAAAGGATTTCATTTCATCATTTCAAATCTCCAAAAGATTTAAAGACTTAAAAAATTAGAAATCAAGCGTCTTTTTGTCTTTTATTTTAAAAAAATATTTTTTATTTTTAAAATAAAAAAAATTTGTTTAGTAATTATTTTTTATTATTATTTCAGAAACAAATTTTAAAAATAAATTATTTTTAAAACAGAAAAATAAAATAATTTTTTCTTATTTTTAAAACACAAAAAACAAAAAAAATAATATATTTTTAAAATAATTTATCAAACGAAATTTTTTTATTTTTGTTCTATTAAATAATTTTTAAATATAATTTTTTTTAAAAAAAATAGAATTAAACAAACCTCAAATTAACTGGAGAGCAATGTGATTTTGTAAGTGGGACTGCTTTTGATTTGTAAAAATATTTTTTATTTTATTTTTTATAAATAATTTTTATTTTTTTATTTTTATATTTCTAAAAATTTATTTAATTTATATATTTATTTTTATTATTTTTAAATTATATGATTATATTTTTAATTTATTATTATTATTATTATTATTTAATTATATAAACAATAAAATATTATTCATATAATTCAAAATAATTATAAAAGTACTATAGTTACAAATTGTTACAGTGTTAAAAATTTTGAAAATAACATTTTAACGTTTTCAAAATTTTAAAAATTTAAAAGATATTTTTTGAAAATGAAAATAAACAGTAATAAATAAACACATTTTTGTAATTATTTTAAAATTTTAATAAAATTGAAAATTGAAAATGCTGAAACCAAACATACCCTATCGTACCAAAGTGTGCACTTGATCAGGATAATTTCACACTAACCAAAATAAGGTCAGATACATAAAGACGTGGTCGTAAATGTTGTGTTTAAAAACTATTTTAGAGTTTGAAATTCTTGTGAGTTTTTTTCACACTTGACTATTTTAATAAATTCATATCGTCTGATCTACTCGTTCAAAGACCTAATTTCAAAATATCACTTTGAAATTGAAGAAAATTTTTAAAACTAAGACAAGACGATAAAGGGGTTGTTTGATTAAATTTTTTTAGATTAATTTCTAAAATTATATTTAAAAATTATTTTACAAAATAAAAGTATAAAAAAATTTTGTTTAATAAATTATTTCAAAAATATATTGTTGTCTGTATTTGGAAACAAAAATAATTATTTTTGTTTTGTTGCTTTAGAAATAAGTGTTTTTAAAATAAAAATAATTTTTTTTTATTTTAAAAAGATTTAAAAATAAAAAATAATTTTAAAAATAATTTTCAAACAAGTTCAAAAATACTGTAAACCATACACTGGGTAATGGGTGTCTATAAATTATTCTAAGAAATTATTTTCATTTTTTTTGGGTATATTTAGAAAATTTTTACTTTTCGGATTTGTATCAATAGATATTTTAAAAAATATTTTAATTCAAATATTCTTTTATTTAAATATTTTGTAATATTTCAAAAAATATTAAATCTGATTTAATAAATAAACAAAAATAGCTATCTTGTTACAATATTTAATAATAATTTTTATCTCAAAATTTAAAATATCAATAGAATTTTTATTTCTCTTTTTATATAACTATTGTAAATGTGGTTGAAATTAATTATTGAATATTTTTTTTATTTTATCACCATTTAAAAATTAAAACAGTTTAATAGCCTAAAAAAAAACTTAAAAGAGTCCTCTAGCACATTAATGAATCATATTCTCCATTGGTATTATTTTAAATTCTATATTGCCGCCAACCTTATCTTTCTCTTTCATGATGCTATAAACAATTTCTTTATTTGATGTAGTCTATTCTAAACCTTATTTTTGATTTCAGAATATCTTCATTTCAGATTAATTCTCACTTTTTTACATGCCCCCAATATCTCAGATCATTGTGAATCAAACTATTTTTACAATTAGTTGTCTATATTATATTTTTGTTGTGTCAAGAAGCATTATACTTTATATGAGCAAGAAACTTTGAATGGCTCAATCTCTTTATCATCCTTTTGTTAACGGGTAAAAAGGTTCTTGACTCTATTCTCTCACCAACAAGACAATATGGTAGTGGTCAAATATACTGTAAACCTTATTGATAGTTAGATATGCTATGAGCCTTATTGAACCCACTTCTAATTTTACAAAATGCCTTAAATATGTGTCAGAGTTTATAATTGATTATTAAGACCAAACTAATATTTAAGAATGGGATTTTACAATAACCAAACTGAATAGTTGAATCATAACAAGGGCATTTCATTTAGTGCCAGGATTACCTAGCACATTACTCTGGTTTTCTACCATTCATTTAATTGTGCTGAGATGTGTTGCTTTTGGATTGTCCATTTTTTTTTTTGGGACAAGAAAGACTCTAGCCTTGGCGTTCTTGGGTAAGGTTGCAGCCCAGGAGCCTAGGGTAGGGCAGCTGTGTAGGACTAGGGGCCTCGTGTAGGGGCGCTGGCCCAAGAGTTTTGGTCATGATAATTGTGTAGGGAAGAGGACCTCGTGCAGGAATTTTGGGCCTTACACTCAAGTTTCTTTGCAATAAAATTAAATATGGGTGAAGTCTTGGGCTCCCAAGGTGAGATGTGTAATTTACAACAGAAATTAAGATGAGAAAAGATAATTATTTTTTTTAATTTTAATAATTTACAATATTTTGATTAAGAAGTACATTAGACTTATATTTCCTTTATAAGAATCTTCGGGTGTCTATGCAATAACACTACTTTTGTGAAGTAACACTACTTTTGTAAGGCGCGCGGATTTTGTAAACTAGAAATCAAATTAGCAGGAGAACAAGGTAATTTTGTAAGGCGCACAGATCCTGTGCTGTGTTTGAGGTACAGTACCGTGTGCTATCTCTCAAACGCAGCAAAATGCTGCTTGAGAAGTGTTTAAAAAAAAAAAACTTGCTGTGCCTCAAATGCAACAAAATGCAACTTGAGGAGTGTTTAAAAAAAATAAAAATAAAAAGGGACGAGTTTTGTTGCTTCAAATACAACAGAGGATCTGGTTCTTTATGTAAGAGGGATTCTAAAGGTGTGTTTGATTGGTAAAAATAATTTTTATTTTTATTTTTTGAAAATATTTTTTATTTTTTATTTTTTATATTTCTAAAAATATGTTTAATTGATATTTTCTATTTTATTATTTTTTAATTATATAAACAATAAAATATTATTCAAATAATTATAAAAATACTACAGTAATAATTTATTATAGTATTAAAATTTCTGAAAATAACTTTTTAACGTTTTTATAATTTTTAAAAATTTTAAAAATATTTTGTAAAAATAAAAACAAAAATTAGTAAATAAACACATTTTTATAATTATTTTTAAATTTTAATGAAATTGAAAATAAAAAATGCTGAAACCAATTAGACCCTATCGTACCAAAGTGTGCACTTGACGAAGATAATTTCACGCCAACCAAAATAAGGTCAGATACATAAAAACTATTTTGGAGTTTGAAATTTTTGTGAGTTTTTTCATGCTTGATTACTTTAATAAATTCATATCGCCTAGCCTACTCATTCAAAGGTCTAATTTCAAAATATTACTTAGAAATTGAAGAAAATTTTTAAAGTTAAGACAGGATGAAAAAGGGGTTGTTTGATTATATTTTTTTAAATTACTTTTTTAAATTATATTTAAAAATTATTTTACAAAATAAAAGTATAAAAAAACATGTTTAATAAATTATTTCAAAAATATAGAATTCTTTGTATTTTAAAAACAAGCTTTAGAAGTAAGTGCTTTTAAAATTAAATTTTTTAAAAAAGATTAAAAAAATTATTTTCAAATAACCTCAAAAATACTGTAAACCATTCAATGGGTAATGGGTGTCAATAAACTATTTTAAAAAATTATTTTCATTTTTTTGGTATATTTAGATAATTTTTACTTCTCGGATTCGTATCAATAGTTATTTTAAAAAATATTTTAATTTAAATATTTTTTAATTTAATTATTTTATAATATTTCAAAAAATATTAAATCTGATTTAATAAATAAATAAAAATAGTTATCTTGTTACAATTACAATAACTTTTACCTCAAAATTTAAAATATTAATAGAATTTTTATTTCTCTTTTTATATAACTATTTTAAATGTGGTTGAAATTCATTATCTAATGATTTTTTTTTATATTATCACCATTTAAAACTTAAAACAGTTTAATAGCCTAAAAAAAAACTTAAAAGAGTCCTCTAACACATTGATGTATCATTGTAATAACTGTAAAATTTAACAAAAATTCCAATTAAAGGAAATTTAGAATAAAAGAGAGAATTTTAAAAATTGAGATAAGAACCGTAGAAAATATGTATATTTATTACATGGATTAAAGAATTACAAAAGAAATATGAGAATTTATGTTTTGGCGCGCTATAAGCAAATATATTTTTATTTGTTTAAAAATGATTATGTTTTGCTAAAAGTAAGTAGACTTTTAAGTAAAAGAAGTATTGTATTGCTTAAAATAATTATACTGGCCTCTATTGAATTTTTATGATATTTTTCGAAATATTCTTTTTTTTAATATGAATTAAGATATTTGTTTTGAAATTTATTTTATTATGATATTTATTAAGAAAAATTATGATTTAAGAGTTTAACTAAAGATTTATAAAAAAGGAAATTTTTAGAAATTTTTAGAATATTTTATGATGAAAAATGGAATTTATATGAATTTTTATAAAAGAAAATCCTATTATTAATTATATAATAATTATTATTATATTTAAAAAAAAAAAACAAAAGCAGAAACCATAAAAACGAAAACCGGGGGCGACGATCGGATTCGAGAAAAATGAAAAAAAAATGCATAGTAATAAATAGTGTATGAATAGTAACATCCAATTTCATCTTTCGATTTGGAGTGTTTATGGGCTTCTAATCTCAAAACTGAAAATGTTATTGGATTCAGGACGAAGAGTACTTCAGTTTTGACCGATCAGTTTTTCAAATCAACCGTTGAATCGCCGTAGATCTGAAGTAAAAAATCTCGGTAAAAGGTAAGTTCTGAAAAACCTTACTTAAGGACTTCTAATTAGAAATCTGACTCCGTAGATGGATTCAGAAACTAGATAAATATTAGGATATGAAATTGTTTTGTTGATTCGGTAAAATTTTTGTGACAGTGAATAGTATTTTCCGGCGATGAATAGTGACGGTGAATAGTGTTTTTCGGTGTGAATAGTATTTTTCGGCGGTGAACAGTAACCAAGCTCATTTAAGGTTTTTGGACCTTCCAGACTCGATTTTGGGGTCCGTTTTACCGAATTCAGACCAGGAACTAGGATTTTAGGGCTGTCCAATCTGGAGCCCTTACTTGTGAGTGAATTTTTCATACTATAGCGCATGTTTTATGAATTCGGTTTATAACTCTCTCTCTCGTATGATTTTAACTAGTTGGAATGTATGCTAAATTGTTTTACTGCTTTGAAAACCAATATGTTCCAACCATGTTAGAAATTATAAATTTAAATCTTAGTTGAACTCTAGGTATGCAAGGCAAGTATCTAGGCTGATAATTCTCCATTTGAGCTAGATTTATAGAAATGCGAACTTAGTCATAGAAATGAATTAAGTTAGCCATGAAATGATTTGATGCATGATAAGCATCTATGTGACGTCTACGGACGATCTATGTTTTAAAGGGAAAGTTTATGATTATAAAGGTCTCCATGGGAATTCATGGATGAGATATATTTTAGAACGGAATTTTATGTATAAAAAGAGCTAGATGGAGAATTATAGCTTTATGGTAAAGTTATTGAAATGTTTTACTTTAAAACTCTTTGAATAGCATATTTCAAATGTTTTCTATTGGAGGGACCCTTTTAGATCACTGTTAGCTAGCCGCAGGTAGTGTTAGCCCTGGTGCACCATGATCATGTTAAGGCTTCGGCCTAGGATACTGTGACGGGCATATGACTGCCTAAGACACAGGGATTTAGGGTAGACTTATGTCTATGCCTACAGTGATTGCCATACCCATTGCTATGTGCTTGGAAAATTTAGGGTAGACTTATGTCTATGCCTACAGTGATTACCATACCCTTGCTGTGTGCTTGGGGGATTTAGGGTGGACTTATGTCTACGCCTACAGTGATTACCCTACCCTTGCTGTGTGCTTGGGGGAGATGATAGATCTGTTAGGAAAGACCTCCAATAAACTGATACATTTTTCTTAAAGATTAAATATTTCTAAACAAGCTCATTCATCATTGTTATTGCATAAATATCTTCATTTATTACTTACCATGCATAATTGATTTGCTTTACGGTTACTGATTTAATCATGTTTTATCTTTTGAACATACATTTGAATTGTTTAGCTTTTCTTTCAATAAATTATGGTTAAATGCTTAATGATTTCAATTATTTAATTCATTGTGAAACACTCGTGCTTAGTTTGCCCTGTTTCTGTTATAGTGTGATTTACTCATTCACTGAGATGTGGTAATCTCACCCCTCTTTTGTTTCCTCCCCACAGATAGTCAAAGAGACTTTGATCCAGCTACAGCTTCGTAGGAGGCTGAAGATAGTGTTGGTGAGCTCAAGTTTGGGCAAGGCTCTTTTGTACTGTTTGTTTAGTTTAGTTATGTCTAGAGTATCTCCATGAACATACAGGCAGGATCCTCGCTTTCTTGCGTATTTTGATGTGTTGTTTGGAAAATGGTTTTATATTTACAACAATGTTGGTATTATGAGGCCTTGAGCCAAGTTGAATCACATGAATATTATGAGGCCATGAGCCAAGTTGAATCAAGGATGTTGGATTCATGATATATATATATATATATATATATATATATATATATATATATATATATATATATAAACAGTATTTTCTGATATTGGATGTGGCATATGTGGCCAGTTATATTTATTATGTATTCTGGATTGTGTGCTGGATGTCTGTGCATGCTATGTGTTAGGCTTGCGGCTAGGGGAAAACCCTTATGCCGTGCCGGTCATGTGTTCTATCATTTGGGGCCGTGACAAAGTGGTATCAGAGCTTTCGGTTTTCCTATGTTCATGGAGTAACGGACCTTTAGGTAGGACTTTGAGTATGGGTATGAATCCGGACATGCTTATACTCACGGTGCTGCTAAAGGGGTTCGATAGGATGTTGTCTTTTTGTTCAAGTAAGTCAGTTTATAGTATGCTATGTTAGCATGGTTAAGTGACGGTTGGGGTATATCTGTTTTATAGCGAGATGCCAGTTATATGAGATGTTATTTGTTTTCCCTTGCTATGTGTTTGGGAAAAGACCTATACAGAGTCTCTTCGCGTGTCCTCTTGAATGGTAGTAGGGCAAACCTCAGCGGAATGCTCAGTTTAGGCAAATCCTATACCACCAAGGTACGGAAGGGGTCAAACTCTGGTATGATGGTTTCTAAATGTGACATCCGTTGTACCCGGTTGTCTAGATATGGTAGATTGTGATGTGATATTGAGAATGAAGTTGTTGGCATTATGTCATGTCATTTTGAAATGTCACTAGAAGGTGATTAAATTCAATATTCTTGGAGAATTTTTTCTCTTGATACAAAGAAATCTTAGTGAGATACCCAGTAACCTAATCTCTGCTTTAGCAGGTCATAAGTGATTACAAAAAGGTGCCAAGGATAGTTGGCAGTGGTGAGAGATGCTGATATAAAGTATACCACTGTAAATCAAGTTCCAGTTATTAGAGAATTTTCTGATATAATTCCTGAGGAATTGCCAGGATTACCCCGAAATAATAAATAGAATTTGGTATTGTTTTATTTCCTGGCCAGCGTCTATATTTTCATATAGAATGGCACCCACTGAACTTAAAGAACTGAAAAAAAAAAGGTACAAGACATGTCAGACAAGGGATTTAAAAGCCCTAGTATTTTTACTTGGAATGCTCCAGTTCTATCTGTGAAAAAGAAAGATGGATCACTATGACTATGCATAGATTATAAACAGTTGAGTAAAGTGACAATATGGAATAAATACTCATTACCTCGTATAGATGATCTATTTGATCAGTTATGAAGTGCTCAACATTGCTCAAAAAGTTAACTTAATTTGATATTTAGATATCATCAATTAAGGATAAGGGAAGAGGATATTCGAAAAAAATTTCTTTTAGGACTCGTTATGGCATTATGAGTTTTTGGTGATGTCATTTAGTCTGACAAATGCCTAGTTGCATTCATGAACTTGATAAAAAAAAAGAGAGTATTGAAGCCATCCCTGGATTAATTTGTTATTATAATTATTGATAATATAAGAGTTCAAAGGATCATAAGCAACATTTAAAGATAGTATTACAAACTCCAAGGGAGTATCAGCTATATGCTAAGTTCTCAAAATATAAATTTTGACTTAGTAATAGTACTTTCTTAAGGTATGTGGCTAGCAAGATGGTATCTAAGATAACCCTAAGAAAGTAAAAGCGGTATAGCAATGTCCACATCTTGCTATAGTTACAGATGAAGATCCAAGTCCAATTTGCGCTTTTTGCTGTGGTCTGTTGTCCATTCTATTTGAGCTGTAATTGGATCAGGTACATGAACATATGCTTGTAAAGCATCAATCAGCTCCTCAACATATGAAGCTGAGATGAGAATTCGTCGTGCTGAGTGTGGGATAAACCTTTGTTCCACAGCATGATCAAGGAAAGATAACAGACCATCAAAGAAGTGGTTAACGTTTAACAAATCTATCGGTTTGTGGTGCATATTTAGTTGTGCCCAAGAGACTATTTGGAAAATCTCTTCTAAAGTACCAAAACCCCCTGGTAAGGCAATGAAAGCATCAGTATTGCTCATCATTCTAGCCATGCGCTCATGCATTGATGCAACCCTAAACTCTTCCCCAATTGTTTTGCCTACAATGTTAGATGCAGTTAGAGCTGTAGGAATAATACCTAGAACTTGGCATCCTCCTATATGAACAGCTGTAGACACACACCCCATTAACCCACGGTTACCTCCACTATAGACTAGATGAATTTTTCTCCTGACCAGCACCATACCCAGGTTTTGTGCTGCTTTCACATATTCTCCGTCCTTTCCAGGACTGGAACCACAAAAGACGCAAACATTTTGAAATTGACGAAATGCAATTCCCTCCATAGCTGCACACACCCTAATTTTGAGTATGAAAATAAAGATACTAATGTAGAACTCAGAGAATAGAATTAAGGTATATGTTGATGCAATATGGTCGAGTCATTGCATATGTATTTAGACAGCTTAAGCCACATGAGCAAAAATTGTCAGACTTATGATTTGGAAATAACAGCAGTAGTTTTACTCTCAAAGCTTGGAGGCATTATCTGTATGGTGATACATGTAAAATTTATACAGTTTCAATCATCTTTAGTTGAGTAGGTGAAAAAGGCACAGGACGATGATGCCTATTTATATAAGAAAATTTAAGAGGTCAAGAATGGCAGTGATATTGAATTTATTGTAAACTCTGAAGGAATTCTGAGATTGGGTAAGCGATTGTGTGTATTTAATAAAGAAGAACTTAAGGAAGAAATTTTAGAGGAAGCCCATAGATCCATATATACAATTCATCCTGAGGTAACTAAAATGTATAAAGATCTAAAAGAAATTCATTGGTGGGACAGTATGAAGAAAGATATAGTTGATTTTGTATCTCGATGATTAACTTGTCAACAGGTAAAAGTAGAACATCAAAGACTTGCAAGATTACAATATCAAATAGAGATATCTGAATAAAAATGGGTGATTAATGATAGGTTCAAATTTGTCTTTGAATAAGATAGTAAGACTTCATAAGGTATTGATATCGATTATATCTTATCGAGAACTATAGTTCACAGATTGTTTTTAGAGAGCATTTTAAGAAGTTTTGGGCAGAAGTTTACATAAAATACCGTAAGTTTTCTAATAGGTGAGTGAGTAAATGATTATTTCGTTTGTCAAGATTGTGACTTGGGTGATGTTTGATATTTGGATAGTATGTCATGAAAATATATGAATGTGTGAAAAGTGAATTGAAATGGATAAGTGGCAGACATGATATGAATAGTGAAAGTAACATATGTTAGAATTGCTTAAAGATTGGATAGTGATGGAAAATGTTATAAGAGGAGGATGTGAACATATTGGGTTTACTGGAAGATAGATAAGACAAAAGTAGGAAATTTGTGATTTCAATTGGTTAGAAGTGACTAATGAATGAAATCTTGAAAGAATATAACTTCAAATAGTGAGTTTGGACACCGAACTATATAACGATTTTTAGATGAAAGGAATAGAAAAAAATGATGGCCTTATGGTGCTTTGAGGAATATAATAAAGTGAATTAGTGGTACTGAAGTTCTTGAGGGATAAAATATAGAAAGTAGGATTTAAATTGATCTTTGAATTCTTAATTTGGAAATATGGAGAATATTCTGAGAATCATGTCCGAAAATAATGTAAGTAATCAAGATATTTGTGTTAAAGGTTTAGACTATGCTAAATCGAATTTAGTATTTAAGATGTGAATTATGTTGAGATTGGAAATTCACGTATGAATAATTGTTGAGAAAAGATATTTCAGAAGAAGCCATAGATTGTAAATATGGATAAACCGAGGTAATAAAGATATACTGAGATATAAAAAAAAATAGTACTTGTATAATGGTAAAAAGAAGATACAAGTGAAATTTTTCATTGGTGGGTATGTTGGCAAAGACGAATTGAATATATTTTCTTAAGAGAGTTAGTCAGGAAGTCTAAAGATCTTTATTAGATTATAGTATGACTAATACTAAATTTAAATGATGTGTTTATACATTAGAAGTTATGCTTTAAGTATCTTTATATTATTGTGGTGACAGTTGGGAGAAATTAATTGTCTTTAGTTGAACTTGCTCATAGCAGTAATTATCATGCCAATATACAATGGCATCATTTGAAGTTTTACATGAACATCATAGGTTTTTTTAATATGTGAGTGAATTGAGAAAAGCTAAACTTTGGAAATCTAATTTGGAATAACATGCAATAGATAAAATATAACTTATCTAAATTGATGATACTAGCTTGGAGAGCATGCTTCAAGCACATGTTTTTGAGATTGGTAGGAGATTTCTTAGCAGAATTTGTCTATAATAAAATGATATTAGAAGATTTAAGCCTTATGTAAGAGGTGTTACAAATGTTCTGTTAAATGACTCAGTGGAGTTATATTTATTATAAGATGTCATTGATAAAGTGAAATTGATTAGAAAAAGAATACTGGAAACTCAATACAAGTCAAAAGTTTACAAGGACTATGAATGTTGAGCACTAGGAATTATCAGTTGGTGATCACATATTCTTTAATGACTCACCAATGAAAGAGGTAATGAGATTTAGAAAGAAAGAAAAGTTACACCCTCGGTATATAGAACCATTTGAAATTCTTGATAAGATCGGTTCAGTGGTTTATTGTTTGACTTTACCTCCTGAATTGGGTAATGTCCATCCAGTTTTACATGTGTCTATGCTACAGAAATATTTACCGTATTCTACACATGTTATACAGTGTCTATAGATTCAGTTACAGAAAAATTTAACATATGAGGAACAACCAGTAGCAATAGTGGACAGACAAGTAAAGAAGTTACGGTTAAAAGAAATATCTACAGTAAAGGTGGTATGGAAAAAAAATCACTTTTCTGAGGAAGCTATTTAAGAAAGGAAAAATGATATATATGTCAGATCTCTGTACTTGTTTGAACAATGATGTTAGTGTTTATCTGCAACTGTGGTGATGAAATTCGGGGATCGAATTTCTTTAAGGGGGGAAGAATGTAATAACCGTAAAATTTAACAAAAATTCCAATTAAAGGAAATTTAGAATAAAAGAGAGAATTTTAAAAATTGAGATAAGAACCGTAGAAAATATGTATATTTATTACATGGATTAAAGAATTACAAAAGAAATATGAGAATTTATGTTTTGGCGCGCTATAAGCAAATATATTTTTATTTGTTTAAAAATGATTATGTTTTGTTAAAAGTAAGTAGACTTTTAAGTAAAAGAAGTATTGTATTGTTTAAAATAATTATACCGGCCTCTATTGAATTTTTATGGTATTTTTAGAAATATTCTTTCTTTTAATATGAATTAAGATATTTGTTTTGAAATTTATTTTATTATGATATTTATTAAGAAAAATTATGATTTAAGAGTTTAACTAAAGATTTATGAGAAAGGAAATTTTTAGAAATTTTTAGAATATTTTATGATGAAAAATGGAATTTATATGAATTTTTATAAAAGAAAATCCTATTATTAATTATATAATAATTATTATTATATTTAAAAAAAAAAGCAGAAACCATAAAAACGAAAACTGGGGGCGACGATCGGATTCGAGAAAAATGAAAAAAAAATGCATAGTAATAAATAGTGTATGAATAGTAACATCCAATTTCATTTTTCGATTTGGAGTGCTTATGGACTTCTAATTTCAAAACTGAAAATGTTATTGGATTCAGGACGAAGAGTACTTCAGTTTTGACCGATCAGTTTTTTAAATCAACCGTTGAATCGCCGTAGATCTGAAGTAAAAAATTTTGGTAAAAGGTAAGTTCTGAAAAACCTTACTTAGAGACTTCTAATTAGAAATCTGACTCCGTAGATGGATTCAGAAACTAGATAAATATTAGGATATGAAATTGTTTTGTTGATTCGGTAAAATTTTTGTGACAGTTAATAGTGTTTTTCGGCGATAAATAGTGGCGGTGAATAGTATTTTCCGGCGTGAATAGTATTTTCCGGCGGTGAACAGTAACCAAGCTCATTTAAGGTTTTTGGACCTTCCGGACTCGATTTTGGGGTCTGTTTTACCGAATTCAGACCAGGAACTAGGATTTTAGGGCTGTCCAATCTGCAGCCCTTACCTGTGAGTGAGTTTTTCATACTATAGCGCATGTTTTATGAATTCGGTTTATAACTCTCTCTCTCGTATGATTTTAACTAGTTGGAATGTATGCTAAATTGTTTTACTGCTTTGAAAATCAATATGTTCCAACCATGTTAGAAATTATAAATTTAAATCCTAGTTGAACTCTAGGTATGCAGGGCAAGCATCTAGGCTGATAATTCTTCATTTGAGCTAGATTTATAGAAATGCGAACTTAGTCATAGAAATGAACTAAGTTAGCCATGAAATAATTTGATGCATGATAAGTATCTATGTGACGTCTACGGACGATCTATGTTTTAAAGGGAAAGTTTATGATTATAAAGGTCTCCATGGGAATTCATGGATGAGATATATTTTAGAACGGAATTTTATGCATAAAAAAAGCTAGATGGAGAATTATAGCTTTATGGTAAAGTTATTGAAATGTTTTACTTTAAAACTCTTTGAATAGCATATTTCAAATGTTTTCTATTGGAGGGACCCTTTTAGATCACTGTTAGCTAGCCGCAGGTAGTGCTAGCCCTGGTGCACCATGATCATGTTAAGGCTTCGGCCTAGGATACTGTAACGGGCATATGACTGCTTAAGACACAGGGATTTAGGGTAGACTTATGTCTATGCCTACAGTGATTGCCATACCCATTGCTATGTGCTAGGGGACCCATTGCTATGTGCTTGGGAAATTTAGGGTAGACTTATGTCTATGCCTACAGTGATTACCATACCCTTGCTGTGTGCTTGGGGGATTTAGGGTGGACTTATGTCTACGCCTATAGTGATTACCCTACCCTTGCTGTGTGCTTGGGGGAGATGATAGATCTGTTAGGAAAGACCTCCAATAAACTGATGCATTTTTCTTAAAAGTTAAATATTTCTAAACAAGCTCATTCATCATTGTTATTGCATAAATATCTTCATTTATTACTTACCATGCATAATTGATTTGCTTTACGGTTACTGATTTAATCATGTTTTATCTTTTGAACATACATTTGAATTGTTTAACTTTTCTTTCAATAAATTATGGTTAAATGCTTAATGATTTCAATTATTTAATTCATTGTGAAACACTCGTGCTTAGTTTGCCCTGTTTCTGTTATAGAGTGATTTACTCATTCACTGAGATGTGGTAATCTCACCCCTCTTTTGTTTCCTCCCCACAGATAGTCAAAGAGACTTTGATCCAGCTACAGCTTCGTAGGAGGCTGAAGATAGTGTTGGTGAACCCCAGTTTGGGCAAGACTCTTTTGTACTGTTTGTTTAGTTTAGTTATATCTAGAGTATCTCCATGAATATACAGGCAAGATCCTCGCTTTCTTGCGTATTTTGATGTGTTGTTTGGAAAATAGTTTTATGTTTACAACAATATTGGTATTATGAGGCCTTGGGCCAAGTTGAATCACATGAATATTATGAGGCCATGAGTCAAGTTGAATCAAGGATGTTGGATTCATGAGATATATATATATATATATAAACAGTATTTTCTGATATTGGATGTGGCATATGTGGCCAGTTATATTTATTATGTATTCTGGATTGTGTGCTGGATGTCTGTGCATGCTATGTGTTAGGCTTGCGGCTAGAGGGAAACCCTTATGCCGTGCCGGTCATGTGTTCTATCATTTGGGGCTGTGACAATCATATTCTCCATTAATATTATTTTAAAATTTATATTGCTGTCAATCTTATCTTTCTCTTTTATGGTGATATAAGCAATTACTTTATTTGTTATAGTCTTTTCTAAACTTTATTTTTTGATTTCAGAATATCTTCATTTCAAATTAATTCTGACTTTTTTTACGTGCACTCAATATCTTAGATCATTGTGATTCAAACTATTTTTACAATTAGTTGTTTATATCAGATATTTGTTGTGTCAAGAAGCATTATACTTTAGATAAGCAAGAAACTTTGAATGGCTCAATCTCTTTATAATCTTTTTGTTAAAAAATTTGATTTACGAGTAAAAAGGTTCTTGATTCTATTATCTCACCGATAAGACAATATGGTAGTGGTTAAATATACTGTGAACCTTATTGATTGTTAGATATGCTATAATTCTTATTAAATCCACTTCTAATTTTGTAAAATACTTGAAATATATGCCAGAGTTTATGATTGATTACCAAAAACAAACTAATATCTAAGAAATAGATTTTACAGTAATCAAATTAAATAGTTGAACCATAACAAGGGCATTTCATTTTGTGTCAGGATTACCAAACACATTTTTGAAACTTTCGTCTTCTGTGTTTCTTTTGGATTGTTCATTTTCTCCTCTCTTTTTTTTTTTGGACAAGTGATTTGTCTATTTTCAAGAGCATATGACTTTAGTAAATTGAGGGTAGTTAGGTAACGGCCTAGCCTTGGTGTTCTTGGGTAAGGTTGCGGCCCAAGAGCTTAGGGTAGAGCAACTGTGTAGGGCTAAGGGCCTCATGTAGGAGAGTAGGCCCAGGAGTTTAGAGCAGGATAACTGTGTAGGGAAGAGGGCCTTGTGCAGGGATTTGGATCACTACACTCAAGTTTTTTTTCAATAAAATAACGTAAGGGTGAAGTCTTGGTCTCCTAAGATAGAATGTATAATTTATGACAAAAATTAAGATGAGAAAAGATAATTAGTTTTCTTAACTTTAATAATTTACGATATTTTGATTAGGAAGTACGTTAGACTTATATTTCTTCTATAACTATCTTTGAGTGTCTATGCAATAAAATAAAATAAAATTAAAACATGTTATTTTAGTGTTGTGAAATAGTACTCTACTTTAATCCGTTTGTTATATAAATTAAATTGGACGTCATGCTATTAAGACTTATAATTTGATAAAAACATTCATCTATGTAGTTTCTACAAACAGAAATAAATTGCTTTGTACTATTTAATTATTTTTCTAACTTGTAAAATGGATTAAAAAATTTAAAAATATAAAAACCAACCAAAGTGCTAATTGTCACTCATCTTTTCATTGTTCTCTTTCAATTTTATGTAAGTTTTATTTAAAACGCAAAAGTCTAATTTATATCCTACAGTAAACATAAAAGATAACAACACTGTCATTTTCTGAGTCAATTTGTCTGTTACGTGGAAAAATCCAAAGTCCTTAAGGTCTATGCAAAAGTCATATTTGTTATAAATTATTTCTATATTTACTATTTGGCCTCAATATTGTTCAAAAAAATATGTTGAATATTTATGCTACATGTATATCACCAAAACTTTATTAAAGAAAGGTGTGAAGTTAATTTAGTAGTTAAGAAGTGATAATATCCTTTTTAATTAATATAACATCGATTCTTTCAAAGAATATTTTAAAATTAAAATTTTAAGTGCACCCAATAGATTTAAAGGAAGGAGTCCTTAAAGATCATCTCAAATGGAAACCTAATCCTTATCCAAAATGTTCTATAGAAATATAATAATCTTACCCAAAAAAAATCTTTATGTTTTGATGCTTGGAAACTTTGCTCATTTATCTTCAAAATTATGATGCTTTGATCTCTAAATTTCTTCACGAAAGTCCAAAGTTGTTGAGATGCATTTTCCACGGACAGCTTTATGTTTTCGCTTTTTATTGTCAAATTCCACAAGTCATCCTTCAATTATAGGCCGACAATGTGCAATATAAATTCCAAAATAGATTATTGATCCCACAAAAAATTGTCTTAATTTATTACTTGGAAAGGTCCAAAGTCATCTTTAAGTCAAGGTGGATGTACAATAAATGAAATGGAAAATGATAACCTTATGTCTTTGATTGGTTTTTTTAACCCCTAAAATGGGATAGAAAATTTTGAACACAAAATAATGTGCGTGCTAACTATTTTTTTGGTTTAAAGGCTTAACTTTAATTTTGACTAGGCAACACACAATAATCATGAATTGTCTAAAAATGTATGTACAATAACGAATTTAATCAACTATTAGGTTTTGTTTATTAGAAAATATTATATTTTTAATTGTACTTTTTCTCAAATTGATTAATTTTAATAATTGATCTTTTAATATATCAGTCAAATGCAATTATCTCTCTACAATTTAAATTAAATGTTAGTGCTAACGTTTATTCAAATAACTTTATCATTAAGAAAATTTCAAAATTAATGGATTAATATTAAGTAATGAAAGGGTTTTTAATTAATTAATTTGACATTTGATTATTTTTTTAACCCCTAAAATGGGGTGAAAAATTTTGGTCACAAAAAATGATATGCGTGCTAACTATTTTGTTGTTGTTGTTAACAGTTAACTTTAATTTCCATCAAATAGACATACTATAATCATGAATTGTTACTCTTCTTTTTTTACAAACAGGAACAAGATGCCTTATACTATCTAATTATTTTTTTGACTTGTAAAATAGACTAAAAATTTTGGAATATAGAAACCAATCAAAGTGCTAATTGTTACTCTTTTTTTCAATTCTAAGTGAGTTTTATATATTTAAAATACAAGAATTTTGATTCATACATTGAGCATGAAAGATAGCAATGCCATTTTCTATGTCAATAGACTTTGTCTTTATTACATGGACATGGAAAAGTCCAAAGTCATCCTTCAACTCTCCCCACAATTTTAGCATACATTCATGGACACCCAAGCCGCATGAATCTATTTGTTTATACAAAAATGGTATTTGGTATAAAACTGATTACTTGGCATCAATATTCCAAAAAATGTATTGTATATTTATATTTTATTATATATTGTCAGTACCTTAAATAAAGAAAAATTTAAAGTTAGCTTAGTAGGTAAAAGAGGATGACATCCTTCCTAATTAACATAGGTTCAATTATTTTAAAAAATATTTTAAGGTTAAAATTTTAATGAGTAAACACACAATTTAGTCTCTGAATTTACTAGGTTATTATACTTTAATCCCTGAATTTAACTTATTGTACAGTTTAGTCCCTAAATTTATAAAACGTCAGACAATTTAGTCATTCCGTTATCTCTACATTAACTGCTTGCTGACGTGGCCCGTTAAGTGCTGACATGGCACGTTAAATGCCAACTAATCATGCCACATCAGTGCTGATTCAGTTTTAAAAAAAAAGAGTAAATACATAATTTAGTTCCTGAATTTATTAGGTCTTTACAATTTAGTCCTTTAACTTATTATATCCCAACAATTTAGTCTAAATTATGCCACATCAGCGTTGACTTAACTTAAAAGAAGAATAAATATACAATTTAGTCCTTGAATTTATTATGTCCTTACAATTTAATCCTTTAATTTATTATATCCCTATAATTTAGTCCCTAAATTCATGTCATTACATAATTTAATTTTTGAATTTATCAAACATCAAATAATTTAGTCATTATATTATTTTTATCTTAATTGTTTACTAATATAACTTGTTAAGTGTTTACATGATACGTTAAATACGTTAAATGCTAATTAATCATGTCACATTAACATTGACTCATCTATAAAATTTTGAAATAAAATTGTTCCCTCAACCTCATACAATGTTGTTTGCTTCAAGTTGTTGAACTAAATATTGCATTCGTTTTGTGGGGTAAGAGAAACTGTAGAAGCATTCAAATAAAAGGGAAGTGTCGTAAATATATTGACAATTCAATAAAAAATTTCTTCATACTATCAACTATTTAGCAGCAGAGTAACAATATTTTCTATAAATTAAAGCACATTTTTTCTTGTCCCCAAAGGAAAAAAATGATAAGCAAAAAGATCTGCAAGAAAAGAAGTATTTTATTAAAATACACAATAATATTCAAACATAATCACGAGAGTTAACTAATAAATATTAACTATAAAATTTTCAACATTAAAATATATGAATTAGAGCAAAAATTATAATAAGTGAGTGTGAAAATAATAGAAGGACTAAATTGTTTAATTCTTGATAAATTCGAAGATTAAATTGTACAATGACTTAATTCAAAGACTAAATTGTAGGAATCTGATAAATTCAGGGACTAAATAGTGTATTTACTATTTTTGTAAGTTGAATCAGCACTGATGTGGAATGATTAGTTGACATTTAATGTGTCATGTAAGCACTTAACGGGCCACGTCAGCAAACAGTTAATCTAGAGATGACGGAAGGACTAAATTATCTGACGTTTGGTAAATTCGGAGACTAAACGATATAATAAGTTAAATTTAGAAATTAAAATATAATGACTTAGTAAATCCAGGAACTAAATTATGTGTTTACTCAATCTTAATATGCTGAGCCCAGGAGTGTCCCTTCTGGGTCGACATCCAGTAAAATGAAAAATAGATGGAGCACTCAACGACTTTTTTTTTTTAAAAAAATCTCATACAAACACATTATCTAACATCAGAATTGATATCCTTTAATATTTTTAAAGAGGATAAATTTGGAAAGAGATAGGTACATACATTTAACTTATATTTGAATTATTAAGTTCTATTTATTTATCAAATATTAAATTTTAGATAAAGTCTTATTTTAATTCTTCAAATTTACAATGAAATTCAATCTAATATGTAGCCAAAGAAGTATGTTAATTTAGCACTCACGGATAACAAATTTGGGAACGTATAAAGAAGAGTAACGAAAAAAAAAAATCTTAAAAGATCAATCTAGTTTGAGTTTAACAGGTGAAGCCACCTATATAACAAGAGTAAAAGAAGATTTTAAAACCTGAAAAGTTAAAAAGGAAACTAACCAGAGTTGTCCTGGAACCCGATAAATGAGGCAGAGGTCAGGGATTAGCGATATTCGGAGAGAGATGTTGGAGAGGAATTTAAAAAATTCAACATTTTAAAATTTAAGAAAATAAGATGCCCAGTTAAATTTTAGACCAACTGCAATTTCTTAATTTACATTATCTATTTACAATGTTTGTCTTCAAAATTGCTTTGTACCATCTAATTATTTTTCTAACTTGTAAAATGTATTAAAAAAATACAAAAACCAACCAAAGTGTTCATTGTCACTCATCTTTCCATTGTTCTTTTTCAATTATATGTAAGTTTTATTTTAAACACAAAAGACTAATTCATATCCTACAACAAATATAAAAGATAACAACACTGCCATTTTCTGAGTCAATTTGTCTTTATTACATGGAAAAATCTAAAGTCATTAAAGTTTTTCTACAATTATAGCATACACTGACAAAGACTCAAGTTATAGTCTATTTGTCTATGCAAAAGTCATGTTTGTTAGAAATTATTTTTATATTTACTATTTGGCATCAATACATTTCAAAAAAACATGTAGAATATTTATGCTATATTAATATCACCAAAATATTATTAAAGAAAGGTGTGGAGTTAATACAGTAGTTAAGAAGTGATAATATATTTCTTAATTAATATAACATCGATTCTCCTAGAAAATACTCTAAAATTAAAATTTTAAGTGCACCCAATTAATTTAGAGGAAGGAGTCCTTAAGATCATACGAAATAGAAACCTAATCCTTATCCAAAATGTTCTATAGAAATATAATAATCTTAACCCAAAAAAATCTTATATGAAGGCACTAGATGAATTAATACTCGGAAACTTTGCTCATTTATCTTCAAAATTTTGATGCTTTGATCTCTCAATTTCCATGGACAGCTTTATCTTTTTGCTTTTTATTGTCAAATTCCACAAGTCATCCTTCAATTATAGGCCCACAATGTGCAATATAAATTCCACAATAAAATCTTGATCCCTGACGTCTCAACAAAAAATTTTGTCTTAATTTATTACTTGAAAAAGTCCAAAATTATCTTTAAGTCAAGGTGGATGTACAATAAATGAAATAGAAAATGATAACCTTATGCCTTTGATTGGTTTTTCTACCCCTAAAATGGATTGAAAAATTTTGAACACAAAATGATGTGTGTGATAACTATTTTTTTGGTTTAAATGCTAACTTTAATTTTGACTAGGTAGACATACAATAATTATGAATTGTCTAAAAATGTGTGTAAAATAGCAAATTTAATCAACTATCATATTTTGTTTATCAAAAAATATTATAGTTTCAATTTTACTTTTTTTAAATTCATTAATTAATTTTAATAATTGATCTTTTAATATATTCATTTAATATTCGTTAAATGTAATTATCTCTCTACAGTTTAAATTAAATGTTAGTGCTAACGTTTATCCAAATACCTTTCTCATTAAGAAAATTGCAAAATTAATTTGACATTTGATTGATATATTTGATTGGTTTTAACCTCTAAAATGAGGTGAAAAATTTTGATCACAAAAAAGAAGATGTGTGCTAACTATTTTTCTAAGTTAACTGTTAACTTTAATTTTTATTAAGTAGACATACAATAATAATGAATTGTCTCAAAATGTGTGTTTATATCCATAATTTGCATAATTTCCATAATAATCAACTTGACAACATGAGACGTTAGTGCTAATATTAGTTATATAAAGTTACCCAAATACCTTTCTGATGAAGAAAATTGCAAAATTGAAATAAAATAAAGACAATTAAAATATGTTAGCTTGGTTTTGTGAAATAGTATCCCACTAGCTACATGGAGGTGTACCTCACGAAATTAATACTGATTTGATCGAAGCATCCATGCAAGCAGTTTCTACAAATAGGAACAAGATGCCTTATCCCATCTAATTATTTTTCTAACTTGTAAAATGGATTAAAAAATTTGGAATATAGAAACCAACCAAATTGCTAATTGTTACATGGAAAATAGACTTTGTCAATAGACTTTAAAATTTGGAATATAGGAACAAGATAGCAATGTCATTTTCTATGTCAATAGACTTTGTCTTTATTACATGGAAAAGTCCAAAGTCATCCTTCAACTCTTCTCACAATTTTAGCATACATTCATGGATACCCAAGCCACATAAATCTATTTGTTTATACTAAAATTATATTTAGTATAAATGGTTTATATACTGATTACTTGGCATCAATATTCCTAAAAATGTATTGGATTTTTATATTTTATTATGTATCATCAATACCTTAATAAAGAAAAGTTTAGAATTAGCTTAGTAGATAACAGAGGATGACATCCTTCCTAATTAACATAGGTTCAATGATTTTAGAAAATATTTCGAGATTAAAATCCTAACATACTAAGCCCAAGAGTGTCCCTTCCGCCACATCCAGTAAAATGAAAAATAAATGGAGAGTGCACCCTAAGACTTTTCTTTACCCTAAGTTCTATAGAAATATAATAATTTTATTACCCAAAAAAAAAAAATATCTCACACAAACATTATCTAAATTCAGAATTGACATCCTTTAAATGTTTTAAAGAACTTTAGAGGATAAATTTTGAAAGATATAGATGCATACATATAACTTATATTTGAATTAGTAAGTTCTATTTACTTATTAAATAGTAAATATTACAGAAAGTCTTATTTTAATTCTTCAAATTTACAATGAAATTCAATTTAATATGTAGCTAAAGAAGTATGTTTAGCACTCATGGATAGGAAATTAAGGAACATACAAAATAGAGTAATGAAGAAACAAAGTCTTAAAATATCAGTTTAGTTTGAGTTTAATAGGTGAAAGCACCTATATAACACGAGTAGAGAGAGATTTTAAAACTTGGAAAGTAAAAAGGGGAACTGACTAGAGTTATCCTAGAACCCAATAAATGAGGCAAAGGTCATGGATTAGCGATATTTGGAGAGAGACGTTGGAGAGTAATTTACGAAATTCAACATTTCAAAATTTAAGAAAATAAATGCCCTCTGAAATTTTAAACCCATTGTAGTTTCTGAATTTACATAATCTATTCACAACGTTAGTTTTCAAAATTTTAACTCTATATAAATTAGCCTTTACATTTATCGAATTCACGACAAGTTAGTTCTTCTGTAAACAAAGGAGAAAGGTAATAAAAAGGACTAACTTCTTGTGAGTTTTGTAAATTTAAGAATTAAGTATAAAATTTTTAGAGATTACTAATAGGGGTTGATTCAATTAATAAAAGTTGAAACACTTCAATTAATTTTTTTGTACAATTTTTTAAAACTTTTCTGAAATTTTATTTCAATTTTAAATTATTCTTTTCAAATATAAATTTAAATAATTTAATGAAAGCAATTTAAAATAAATTTTTTTATTAATTAAATACGTATAGATTCCTTTAGGCTATAATGGAACAATTATTTTAATAGTATTGGCTGTTGTGTCTAATTAATATATCTTAATATCTGCACATAATGTTGTTAATGACTCAATTGAGTTAATAATACTGAAATTATCTTTTAGGATGATAATTTTAAATTCAAATCTCAATTAAAATCAATTAAAATTAAAAAACGTCACATATTATTTGATTTGATAGGAACATACTTTTACAATCAATTTCTACCGTGCATCAAATAATGCTTTAAGCCCGATAAGATAGGATAATATAAATTAATACAATCAAATCTTATATATTGTTTGATACAGATAAGAGATTGTAGAAATTTAAACAGTTGAGATCTTTTATAAGGGATATGCATTATAGGTAAAATATTTTGTACAAAAAATAGTTTTAAGCTTATTTGTCAATTTAACATAATATCATCACTACTGCTATTGCTTTGCCATGAGTGCTGCCAATAATATTATAAAACTTTTATGATATGAATTATGCGCTTGAACTTTTAATTGAACTTTTTCTGTTTTTTTTTATGAGAAAATAAAAGAATTATTTACCCCTTATAGTAGGTCAAATTATTATGCAAAAGTCATATTTGTTAGAAATTGTTTCTATATTTATTATCTGGCATCAATATTGTTCAAAAAATTATATTGGATATTTATGCTACATGAGTATCACAAACACTTTATTAAAGAAAAGTGGAGTTAGTTTAGTAGTTTGGAGGTGATAATATTTTTATTTATTAATATAACTTTGATTCCTTTAGAGAATACTCTAAACTTAAAATTCTAAGTACACCCAATCAAATCAGAGGAAGGAGTGGTTAAGATCATCCGAAATGAAAACTTAATCCTTACCCAGAAATTTTTATAGAAATATAATAATCTTACTAAAAAAATCTTATATAATAAATTCCACACCACGCACTGAATATTTGGAAATTTTGCTCATTTATCTTCAAAATTTTGTCACTTTGATCTCTCAATTTCTTCACGAAAGTTCAAAATTGTTGAAATGACAATTTCTACATACAGCTTTATGTTTCCGCTTTTTTATTGTAAAATTCTACAAGTAATCCTTCAACTATAGGCCCATAATGAGAAATATAAATTCCACAATAGATTCTTGATCCCTCACATCTCAAGAGAAAATTTTGTCTTAATTTATTACTTAGAAAAAGTCATCCTTTTAAGCCAAGGTAGATATACAATAAATAGAATAGAAAATGATAACCTTATGTCTTTGATTGGTTTTTTTAACTCCTAAAATGGGATAGAATATTTTGAACACAAAATGATGTGTGTGCTAACTATTTTTTTTAGGTTAACTGCTAACTTTAATTTTGACTAGGCAAACATACAATAATCATGAATTTTCTAAAAATATGTTTGTACAATAGCAAACTTAATCAACTATCGTGTTTTGTTTTTTTGAAAATATTATATTTTTAATTGTAATTTTTCTCAAATGAATTAATTTTAATAATTGATCTTCTAATATATCCATTTAATAAAATTATCTCCTGAAAAATTAAATTAGATATTAATACTAACGTTAATTATATAAAATTACTCAAATACCTTTTTCATTAAAAAAATTGCAAAATTACAGTTTTTATTAATTAATTTAGTACACTTCTTTACATAATGACATTTTTGTCAAAATAACATTATTTTTATTTTATCGATTTCTTATCAAACAAAAAGTATAATTATGTTATATAATAAAATATATTATATATTCACGTCACAAACTTACGATAATATAAAAATTTATCTTATATTATTCGGTTATTACTATTTGATTAGATATAATTATATATAGTATATCAAATAAAACTTTAAATATATTAAGATCTTATTTAGTGTACTGTATAAAGTTATATATGATAGTATAAGTTAATACAATCAAATCTTATATACTCTTTGATACAAATAAAATAATTATTTATCCGTCAAATTTCCATTTAATTTTAATTGGCTTGTATATACTTTTAGTTTCCTCAAACCAGTACTTGTGTTTGAAATTTCATATTCAATGACGATTAGAAATTAAAATAAAATGTGAGTTTTTTAATTCAATATATATATATATATATATATATATATATATATATATCCAAAAAGAAAAACGTTTAAGTGTGTGGGACCAAGATCTGAGCGGCAGCCACGAAAGGAAAAAAATTAAGAGTGTAACAAAAAATCTGATGAAGTGGTTATCACGCTATTGAGACATGATTTGATAGAAACAATTGGGAAAGAAAGTCCTTCATCCATTTCATGTTAACTAACCTAAAAGACATTGGAACCCAGCCTTTTCTGCCTGCGGATCCTCTGCACAAAACACAGTAAAACGTAATTACTATAGTATTTAAAAAAAATTGAAAACATGTGTTTGGCTGTGTTTTGAGCATAACACCGCATACTATCTCCAAATCACAATAGAAGATCCGAACTCGTCTTTTTCTAGTCTATTAGACTTTTTCTTGCTCTTTTATTTTTATAGCCCTGAAGTCCAGCATTAGCCATATAAATCTTATGGGTTTATACAAAGAAAATGTGTGTGAATGAGAAATAAATCATCTTCCTTTATAGAAGAATCAAATTATTATTTATATTTTATTCTTACATTCTACCAAATTAAAAAGACTCGAAAATTTTGTTGACTTATCTTTTGACGCTTTGGTTTTCCATCTTGGTGTCTCCAATAAAAGTGGTCCCAAGTCTTTAGTGACATTTTCAAAGAAAGCACCATCGTTTTATAGAAGGATATGTTTCAATGGAGGAAAATGGAATTAAAAAACCAATGTAAGAGATGAAAAAATCACAGGACTTAATTCAAAATGCTTTATTATTCTTTCACAACAGCATGATTGTATTTAAGATTTTTTCAAAATGCTCTCTTAAAAAATTGCCTAAATTATTTTGTTAGTCCTTTAACTTATTTTAAAATTTTTTTTTAGTCTTTTAATTTTGTTAGAGTAAAATATTTTTTTATTAATGCGTACGTAATAGAAAAGTTGGCATTTCGTACACTTACAATCATTTTTTTGTTTTTCTCTTTTTGTCTCGATTTTTTTTTCTTTCGTCCTATCTCTTTCTTCTGATAGCATCTCCAATAAAGGTAAAAATCCCCATTGTGAGTTGTTTATGATAGAACCACCTCCAAAGTGACACCAAAAACAAGAAAAAATTTAAGCACTGTTATTTTTATAAACAATGGTGCTTAAATAAAATAATAATTTTTTTATTATATGTTTTTATTATTTTTAATTATTATTATTAAAAATATTATTTAAAAATTTATATTATTATTAAAAATATTATTTAAAAATTTATATTATTTTTAAAAAATTTATTTATATATTTATTATTTTAAAGTTTATATTAAAAAAAAAATTTACTTAAAAATTTATACTAAAATATTATTATTAAAAATATTATTTAAATTTTTTATGTATTTATTGTTTTAAAATTAAAATATAAATTAATTATATTTTAAGTTAAAATATAAATAAATATGAATAAAATATAAAAAAATATAAAATAATTTGTGAAACTTTTTTAATGAATTTTGTAGAGTTATACTATTAGAGTAAAGAATTGTTTAAAATAATAAAGAGTTGCTTAAAATAAAAAAGTGATGATATGATAACGTGGAGTCCACTTAAATAACTATGAAGAGTATCACCATTGGTGATGCTCTAAAACTCTACGAAAATCGAGCAACCATTGATAGATGGTGTGTGCCATATTAGCATACAAAATGTTATTTGTGCTACCACCACAGAAAAAAAAAAATTTAAGTCACCATTTTTTAAAAGTTAAGAAATTTCAAAAATTTTATTTTAAGACACCAAAACAGATTTTAAATTTAAGTTAAGGGACTCTAGAAAATGAAACCCAAATTATTAAGAAAAAATGTCATGTTCTTATTAATTGAAATAACGTTCCGCACATGAATTTTTTAGAAGCATTTGTGTAAGCAGTTTCTACAAATAGGAGCAAGATGTGACGAGCCAATTTGATTAATTTTCTAATTTTTCAAATGGGTTACAAAATATGGAATATAGGAATTAATCCGCTAATTGTCACTCTTCTTGATTCTCTTCCCTTTTCTAGGCTTTTTATTTAGAACACAAATGTCTTTTATGCATTTCTCACCAAAGATAACACTGACCACTTTCTTTTTAGATCATAAGAGTATTTTTATACTTTTTTTTACGTAAGACTAATTTTGTGGTTGCAAAAAGCAACCCTGATGGAAGATCAAAAACCACCATCGCAAAAAAATTGGTCAAATTTGTACACAAAAGACTAGGAAGCTGCAATTTGCATGGAATGGACACCACAAGCCATTACTAGTCCAAACAGAGAGAAACCCTAGTAGCACAAGACAACAAGAGATTTCTCCATCTTACTTACCACTACGTACAAGCTTGTGGATAACGACACTGCCACTTTTTTAGTCTATAGATATTGTCTTATTTTATTACTTAGAAAAGTATAAAGTCATCCTTTTAAGTCAATGTATATATACAATAAATGTGATGAAAAATGATAACCTTATACTTTTGATTGTTTTTCTAACCCCTAAAATGGGATAAAAAATTTTGAACAGAGAACGACATGCATGCTAACTATTTTTTTAGATCAACAGTTAACTTTGATTTTCATTAATTAGACATACAATAATCATGATTATCTTTTTTTTTTTGAATATGGAAACCAACCAGATTGTTAATTGTCACTTTTCTTTTTATGATTAGAAATAGTTTCTATATTTACTATTTAGCATCAATATTGTTCAAAAAAAATATTGGTGTTTTTTAACCCATAAAATGAGATAGAAAATTTTGAACAGTGTGGTTACTAAATGGAAGTAGGCATCAAGCTATTAAGATCTATGATTTGATTAGGGTGTCTATGTAAGTAGCTTCTACGAAGAGAAACAAGATGTCTTACACCATCTAATTATTTTAACTTGTAAAATAGATAAAAAAAACTTTGCAATATAAAAATCAACTAGATTGCTAATTATCATTTTTCTTTTTACATCTCTTTTTCAATTTTAAGTAAGTTCTATTTAAAACACAAAAAATTTGGGTTATATCCTATAGGAATATGAAAAATAGCATTAGCGTTATTTTTTAAGTCTACAAACCTTGTCTTTATTGTATTAAAAAGTCTAAAATTATCTTTCAAGCATCTCTATAATTTTTAGATACCTTCATAAACATTTAAGTCATGTAAATCTCTTTGTTTATACAAAAATAATATTCATCATAAATTGTTTCTATATTTAAAATTAGTGACTCCTTTATCCTTAGTCGTTATAAAAATATTTTAATGATTAAATTATCATAAATTATGATATTTTAAAATTTAATTTCATGTCGTGACACTTAAATCACCATAAAATTTAATATTTAATTATTTTTAAATTATAACTAATTGTGATGACTAAGCATCAAAACTTTGGTGGAATAGTATTCCACTTTAGTCCACTTACTAAAATGGATGTAGGTGTCACGATATATTAAGACTTTTGGTTATTTTTCTATAAACAAGAACAAGATGCTTTGCATTATTTGATTATTTTTCTAACTTGTAAAATGGATTAAAAATTTTAGAATATGAAAACCAACCATTACGAATTGTCACTTTTCTTTTTTTGATTATTTTTTAGCTCTAAATAATTTTTATTTAAAATACCAAAAAAATGATTTATATTCTATATTGAACATGAAAGATAGCAGCACTGCTATTCTATACATCTATAGACTTTCCCTTTATTACATGAAAAAATCTACAGTCATCTTTCATGTCTCCTCACAATTTTAGTATACACTTATAGAAATCCAAGTTATAATTTATTTGATTATGCAAAAATCATATTTGACAAAAATAGTTTCTATATTTACTATTTAGCATCAATATTTTTCAAAAAAAATATGTCGAATTTTTATACACCAACACTTTATCAAAGGAAGGTGTGGAGTTGGTTCAACAGTTAGAGAGGATAATATCCTTTCTTATCAATATAATATGAATTTCTTTTGGAGAATACTAAGATTAAAATCCTAAGTGTACTATGTCAATTTAGCAAAAGAAGCCCTTGATATCATTGGGAATGAAAACTTAATCTTTACCCCAAAATTTCTATAAAAATATAATAATCTTACCCAGGAAAAAAACCTTACATGAAGACATTATCTAACACTGAATATTTTTTATTATGAGCCTTTTGTTTTTGCTCTTTATTTTAAAATTCTACAAGTCATCCTTCAACTATAGGCGACAATGAGCAACAAAAATTCCACAATAGATTCTTGATCCTTCACATCTCAAGACAAAATTATTACTTGGAAAAGTCTAAAGCCATCCTCTGAGTCAATATAGATATAAATAAATGAGATGAAAAATGATAACGACATGCCTTTGATTGGTTTTTTAACCCATAAAATGGGATAGAAAATTTTGAACAGTGTGATAGCTAAATGGAAGTAGACATGAAGCTATTAAGATCTATGATTTGATAGGGGTGTCCATGTAAGCAGCTTCTACGAAGAGAAGCAAGATGTCTTGTATCATCTAATTATTTTAATAAATTTGCAATATAAAAGTCAGCTTCTACGAAGAGTGCTAATTATCATTTTTTCTTTTATAACTTTTTTTCTTAGTTCTAAGTAAACTCTATTTAAAACACAAAAAGTTTGAGCTATATCCTATAAGAATATGAAAAATAGAAAATTATTTATTTAGTCTTATTTCATTTGTTGATATAATTTTTGTATTGTTTTATATAAAAATGTATCTATGTATTTAGGCCAAATGTCTTAAATTTTGTTTTAATTTCTTATCTAAAAAAAATTCTCCAAGATCTCTTAGTTTTAAAAATGTTACCATTTGGTACTTTTTCTCAACTTTGTTAATCATGTGCCATTAACGCTAACGTGGCATGTCCAAGTGGCAAACATATGCATATGTGGCACATTGGACTGTGAGTCAACCTCTACGTGTGATTTGACCATTTCCAAAAAAAAAAAAAAATGCATATCTTACAATTGCTCATCTTCTTTAAATTGGGGGCTCATAATGCTTTGCAAAACCAAATCCCAAATTTATTCGCAAATTCTTGTTGAGTAACCGAATTGCTAAAATTAAGACTGTGAGTCTAACGTCATAAAATTTTTTTTTTTAGCTCATTTGATTGGATAAAATAAATTTTAATAAAATAAAAAAAATAAAAAAATATCATTATTTTATTTAGTATGTAATAAAAAAATTAAGTAATGTAATATTTTATTATTTAATTAATAAAAATTTAAAAAATAAAAAGATAAAATAAACAAAATAATTAAATTAATTTTAATATAAAATAATTAAATTATTTTTTTAATAATTAAATTAAATTATTTTAATAAAAAAATATATAATTAATATTAATTTATAATAAAATTTTAAATTTCATTGGTTATAAAAAAGAGTCACTTTTCTATCATATAATAAGATAAAACATTTCATAAAATGATTTCAAATTTTTTTTCATTCTATCAAATTAAGTTACATTTGGCATTGAAATATGTTATATGAAAAAAAAATTAATGTTTCAAATGTCTCTGTTTTCATGAGAGATATATGAAATTCCTGAAGAAGCAAAATTTCAAATTGAAAATTTTGAATTCTGTTCCTTTTTTTAAAAAAAAAAAAATATATTCTCTCATTGTGACGGCTTAACCATCAGGATTATTAAAAAATATTGTGAAATGCTGTGACGACTTAATTCGAAAAAAAGAATGTGTATCAGCTTTACCATTACAAAAAAGATGTCACAACATTTATTTGTTTTTAAATTTTGTCACTTTAATCTCTCCGTTTCATCGAAAATAGGCCAAAGTTATTAAAATGACATTTTATGTGGAAGGACTTCTTATTTTCTTTATTTTAAAATTCTACAAATCATAGGCACAACGACCAATAATTAAACAATTCTTTATTTATTTTTTACTCTCATCCTTACACTTAATTGCAATTTTTGTTTAATTGATTAATTATTGCAATTGATCTTCTAACGTGTTTGTCCGTGGAAATTACATATTTTGTAAAAAGACTTTTTGTTTTCTTCACTGCAAAATTCTACAAGTCATCCTTCAAGTATACCCCACAAGAGCAATTATAAATTCTACAATAGATTCTTGATCCCTCACATCTCAAGAGAGAAAAAAAATTATCGTACGAAAAGTTGGGAATCATATAGTTCTCTCTGCTTGTTTTGTTTTTAAAGTGATTGTATTGAAAATATTCCATCTGAGGAAAGTTATAATGAAAGGCTCTTTTATGAAGTTTTTCTATGCAATACTAATGTTGTTTTTGTTTCATATAAGATCCAACTGGGCCACTGAGGATGTAGAAGCGAAGTGCATTGAGAGGGAGAAGAAAGCACTGCTCATGTTCAAACAAGGCATCCAACGTGATGTCGGCAGCATGCTATCCACTTGGAGAGACGATGGAAATGGAGACTGTTGCAATTGGAGAGGAGTTCGTTGCAGCAATGAAACAGGTCATGTTCAATTCCTTAATCTTCGCGGTTCATATGATCCACAATATTATTTGAGAGGTATAATCAATATTTCTTTATTGGTTGAGTTGCATGATATGAAACATTTGGACCTGAGTTACAATTATTTCGATGGAAGTGACATCCCCGAAGTCACGGGCTCCTTCAACAACTTGAGATATCTCAACCTTTCTTATTCTGAATTTATGGGGAATATTCCTTCTCAACTAGGGAAGCTCTCAAATCTACGATATCTTGATTTGAGTTACAATTTTTATTTATATGGATCTATCCCCCATCAGCTTGGAAATCTTTCAAAGCTGCAGTATCTTAATCTTAGAGAAAATCATTTAAGTGGAGTGATCCCTTATTCCCTTGGGAATCTTTCCATGTTGCATTCTCTTAAGCTTGGTGGCACTTCTGATCTCAAAATGCACGATCAAAATAATTCAGATGCTGAGTGGCTATCTAATCTCTCCTCATTAACAAATCTTGACTTGAGTACAGTGAGTGACCTTGGCTATTCTCATCATTGGCTACAGGAGACTGGTAAGCTTTTTCCAAAACTAAGAGAATTGCGGCTCTCAGAATGTGGTCTTTCCTTGTCTCATTCTTCTTTAAACATTTCCACTTCACTTATCATCCTTGATCTCTCTAATAATAACTTGACTTCTGCAATGTTCCAATGGATCTCCAATTTAATCAACTCCAACCTTCGAGAGTTGTATCTTAGAAATTGTAGCCTTCCAGCCAATAATCTTGCTTTTCCATCTTATTATTTTAATTCATCATCTCTTGTCATCCTTGATCTCTCTTATAATAATTTGATGTCAGCTAAGGCATTCAACTTTAGCCCTAATCTTCAAAGTCTTTATTTAAATAATTGTAGTCTTTCATCAAATAATCTTTTTTTCACATCTTCCTATTTCAATTTTTCATCTCTCGTCTTTCTTGATCTCTCTTACAATCAGCTGACATCACCAACTATATTCCACTGGGTTTCAAACTTCACCTCCAATCTTCATCAACTTCAACTTAATGGTAACTTGTTAGAAGGTCCCATTCCAGATGGTTTTGGCAACACAATGAACTCTCTTCAACTTCTTTATCTCTCCAATAACAAGTTGCAAGGAAGAATTCCATCGTCATTGGGGAACATATCCACATTGCAGACATTATCCTTTCATAGTAACAACTTGAGTGGGGAGCTTTCAAGTTTCAATCTTAACTCTTCATGCGGCAATAGACAAGCATTACGAAGTCTGTATTTATCCAACAATCGAATCTCAGGCATGTTACCCGACCTTGCTATTTTCTCATCTTTGGAAGAATTATACCTTTCCAATAATCAATTAACTGGAGAAATACCTAAAAGCATTGGATTGTTATCTAAGTTGTATAATTTATACCTGGATGGAAATCATTTCGAAGGCATGATTACTGAATCCCATTTCACTAATCTCTCCAATTTGATGTACTTACACTTAGATGACAACCCATTGGCTCTAAAAGTTAGCACCACTTGGGTTCCTCCTTTTCAATTAATTTCTTGGGGATTAGCATCTTGTATGTTAGGTCCTAATTTTCCAAATTGGCTTCTGACTCAGAGCTATTTACGTTATCTCGATATATCTAATGCTCAAATTTCGGATTCTGTACCAGAGTGGTTTTGGTCCATATCAAAAAATATGCAGTTCATAAATATCTCATACAATCATTTTGCTGGTACGATTCCAAACTTAGCGCTCAAGCTTAATTACACGCCAGAAATATTTATGACCTCAAATAACTTTGAAGGTACAATTCCATCATTTTTGTTACAAGCATCAGCGCTTCATCTTTCCTACAATAAATTCTCAGACTTGATTCCATTTCTATGTGGCAAAATTAAAGATGAGAACTTGGGCATTTTGGACCTATCAAACAATCTATTATTTGGCCAGCTTCCTGATTGTTGGAGCAATATAAGCTCATTAACATATGTTGATTTGAGCAATAATAACTTGTCAGGAAAGATCCCACCCTCCATGGGAGGCCTTATGAATATGGAGGCTTTGAGTTTACGAAACAATAGTTTGATGGGAGAAATTCCTTCCTCGTTGATGAATTGCACCAAGTTATTATTGTTAGATTTGTCAAAGAATAAGTTGATTGGACCAATACCTTCATGGATTGGGGGATATCTCGGACAATTGCAAATTTTAAGCTTACGAATGAATCGATTTTTTGGTAGTATACCTTTGCAGCTTTGCCATCTAGCACAGATTCATTTCTTGGATCTCTCTCAGAATAATTTATCCAAAGGAATACCGCCATGTCTTAAGAATTTCACTGTTATGGCTCAAACGAGTATCATCCCAGCTCAAATGAGGTTCCATGCATATTTATACAACTTAACTGGGCATGGCACTTACGGTGTTTCTTTTAATTTCTACATAGCATTGATGTGGAAAGGTAGAGATGACATGTTCAAAAGTCCAGAATCACTTCTCAAAAGCATTGATCTCTCAAGCAATGCTTTAACAGGAGAGATACCAACAGAACTTGTGTCATTATATGGATTGGTTTCTTTGAATTTATCAAGAAACAACTTAAGTGGAAAAATCCCTTTTGAGATTGGAAATTTAGCATCATTGGAATTCATAGATTTGTCAAGAAATCAGTTATCAGGCACAATTCCTTCAAGTCTAGCTCATATTGATCGTCTCACCACATTAGACTTGTCAAACAACAATCTCTCGGGAAAAATCCCTACTGGAACACAGTTGCAGAGTTTTAATGCCTCTTCCTATGAAGAAAATCTGGATCTTTGTGGAATGCCACTTTATAATAACTGCCCAGAAAATGAACCGCCTTCCCCTCAAGTACTTGACAAGGAAGATTATGACTCACTTTTGTCTCAAGAATTTTACGTAGGCTTGGGACTGGGATTTGCTGTTGGATTCTGGGCATTCTTAGGCCCAATACTATTCAACCGTTCCTGGAGATCTACCTACTACAGGTTGATGAACAAAGTCTTAGATAATGTCTACGTCAATGTTGCAATTTATGTGTCCAGGTGCCAAAGGATCAGAGATTAGAAAGGTAATATTTAACTATTTCTCGGGATTATTTTTACTTTCAAGTTCTCCATTAACATTGATGTTTTACAAGCTCCTCTGTTTCTTGCAGGATCTGTTACTCCTTTGGTGCAAGACTGATACAACTTCTGCTGTTAAACTACACTATACTTGAACCTCCACAACAATGTGATCCAAGTAATAGTGGTTTGTCCAGAGCAATAAATTCAAGCTATGCTTTATAGTGTAATGTACATAATTATAATTAGTATTGCTATTTTGTCTATTGTAATTTAGAGGATATGATTTCATCAACAATGATATCCTTTTCTATAAATAGCTAGCTTATAAATTATATAATATGGGATACTGTTAGATTCTATTAGGAGATTTATAACCTTGATATTGATGATAACAACAAATTAACGCTACGACTTAGTCTGATTACTGTTACTTGTTGACTAAAACTGATGATAGCATGATTCTTGTAATCATTGAAGTATAGTAAAGAAACTCTCAAGCATTAGCTTGGGGGGGAGGATGTAGGATGAGTTTTTGAGACCGAACCCATACATTTGTTTGCCTCCTCTCTCTAACTCAACTCCTTTATTTTTTTGCAACATATATTCCATGACTTTCTAAAGGATTTCTGAAGTGTTTTCAAACTGATTTTTAAATATCTCAAATTTTTTAAGTTTTCAAAGATTTAAAGAACCAAATCACCAACTTTGACGCTTTACAATATATTTCTTTTGATAGGAAAAAGAAACTATATTAAAGAAAGAAAAAATTTGTCTAAAAAAGTTACAATGACATAATTGCAAAAGGAAAATGAAGTATCCTCCTAAGAAGAAAGTACTGCAAAGGAACAAGAACAGAAAATAAAAAATATAAACTCAAAAGTCTCAAACATGTAGCAAAGCTGCCCAATCCCTCGGCATATCTAAAAAAGGATTCCCTTAAAACAAACCAAGAGCCAAGCACTAAAGAGAAACCAGGAAAGTTATTCTATCCCATAAGGTATCTAAAGACAAAGAGACACCCCGGAAGATACCAACATTCCTTTCCAGCCAAATATTCCAATCACATCAAAAATTCCACAATTCCACAAATCTTTATCCTCCTTTTTCTGAAAAAAAACCTTAACACGGAATTAGGAAAAACTTCTCTAAATCTCTTAGGCAAACACGATTCTCACCAAATATTCCAAACAACTCATCCCACAAATAGACAGCCATTGTGCAGTGCAAAATAAATGAGCACCATTTTCTGCACTAGACATGCACATAACATACAGATTAGGAGACAAGGCTCTATTAGGCCTACTAATCTGTAACATATCATCTGTGTTAGTTCTGTTATTGGTATTTCAGACCATCCAAAATTGATGACAACCTAAATGTAACATGTGTTATATATGCTTGAACTAACAGCATATTAGATATAATAGTGGGGGAAAATATTTCTAGTACTTCTATAGTAATAAAAACTTAAGTACCACTGTCATAAATTAATATTTTGATAAATAAACCTTTTCTTTTCTTTTCTTTTTTCTAATCCAACTTACCCATAATTCAAAGATAAGTTATATGACAAAATATAAATAGCAGTAGTAACTACTTTTCAGTATAGAGTACCAAAAAGATCCTAGTGGAGAGAGGGATATGAAGAAAAATTATTTGGATGCTACAAGCAGATTTTTTTTTTCCTTGTACCAGCAAGCTAAAAGTAACAAAGTATTTCTGCAATAGAAAAACCTTAAAACCTTGTCAACAACCGGAATATAGCATGATATATATGGATAGAAGGCAGTCTGTGGCTACAGCCCTAGCTACAGGTACTGCTCAGTCAGATTGACTTGCTCTTGTTTGTTCAATCCTCAAATCCCATCTCTTTAGCAGCTTACTCAACTACCTATAAAGTCAGCTTTCCTTGTTTGCATTAACTAATATTATTATATTTTTATACGGCAAATAAACACAATATTGGAATTTGATAGTACTCAAGCAAAAATAAAGAGAGATTGATTGATTTATACACCAAAATGGTGTATGTAGGAGACAAGAAAGGATGGCACAAGAAAGAGTGTCTTCTTCTAAAAGGATATAACAAACTATTTAATCTGTAAGGCTGTGTACAATATAGAAATATAAATATCATAGCTTTAAAGGAGCAAGATTATTTAAGTAGGAGACAGTAAGAATACGAGAGGAAAGCACAAAATAATAAAGATAACATTGATCAAGATGTGAGATATTTGGACATCGATGAAATATGTAAGGAAAATTGTAGATCCTCACGAATGACTTTAAACATCATGTGTCTGAGTCTAAAGGTCTAACAACTCTTAGAAAAATAATTAGTGTTTCCGGTAAGGATAAAATTAGAATTTTGTGATCAATCTTAAACTATACTAAACATCATATCATGCTTGTGAAATAGATATATACAAAGCCATGATAACCTTGGTCCTTGGGGTAGCATGAAAGCTAATTTTTTAATTAAAAAATGGGACATATAATTGAAGCATCTAATGAGAAATGAAAAGCGTTATATCAATTGTACAGACATCAAACAAATACAAATAATTTCCCAAGAAAAATTAAGCTAGAGAGAACAAAAAAGAATTACCTTAAATGCCTTCAACTCAGTGAGGAGAAACAGACATTTCATTTAACTACTTCCTCTTAAGATATTGGTGCAGTAAGGTAAGACTAGCCGTTTCAAATGCAAAGTACCCCAATGCTGAAAAACAAGCACTATGAAGAACTCGAGGACCTATTCCGTTGGTCAACCCAATCCACCCTTCTTCCTTCAAAATTTGCTTCACAGTAGCTGAAACCCCACTGTACATAGCAGCAGCAACCTTATTAGCAGCATCACCATGAACCTGGGTCATCAATCTCGTCTTAACCACATCAAGTGGTGTAGTAAGAGAAGCAGATATCTCCCCAGCCAATGCCCCACAAAACACACTCTGAATTGGTTCCAAATGACTCTGTTTGGTACTTCGCAATACCGCAGCTTTCAAATATTCAAATGATGAATAACTCAACACACCAGCAGGCAAATTCCTCAGTAGTGTAGCAAAGTACCCTGCATACAGACCCAATACACCATCTTTCTCTAAAATTTTCAGCAAAACCTCCCAAGACCTTCCCGTAGCCCCAGCTTGCATTCGCTGAGTGATCAGCTCCTTGGGCACCATAATTGCCGATGACACAATATTGCCCATGGCCCCAGCTGTAGGTGGAATCAGCAATTTAGGGTAATTATCAAATTTCGACAAAAACGATTTTCCAAACTCACAAGTACCAAAATACACAGCCGAAGAAGCGGTAGAACCAACAATTACGGCGGATACACCACTGTAAAACCCAAGAATCCCCTTTGTTTGGAAGGTTTTAACTATGGCATCGGTATTCCTATAAATCTGAGACGCCCCTTTGGTTTGCATCTTAGTTTTGATGGTGTCAAGTGGATGCAGGCAGACATACGTGAAAGCACCAGCAATGGCCTCACCAGCTGCGCCGATAAGGGCCCGTTCAAGAACAGATAGATCCTTCATGAGGGTTTGAATTTTGGGGCTGTTTCTTGAATTGGGATTGAGCCATTTTGGGGTTTTGCGTGTCGTCTGGGTCTGAGTGGCCATGGAGGTTGAAGCGAATGTGAGGTCGGCGATGTGTATATCGGGGAATTTGACTCCGTGGACATCTTAGGAGGCGCGAGTGAGTCTGGTGAAGTGGTTTAGGAGGCCACTGAAGTCAGCGAAAGCAGAGTTATCGCAGGGTGTTGGAGATGGAAGGCCAAGAGAGGCTGAGATCTTGGCGTCCATGGCAAACTATACGGAAGAGCTTCACTGCACCGATTAGCCACAGAGATTGGAAGTAGAATCAAGAAAGCAACGGAAAAATCTATTTTACATTCATATTTCGGTACTATAATTGCTTTTTTATATTATTCGACAATTTTTTTATTATGTTATTTTATGATAAATAAAATATTCACAATTTTATATTAATTAAAGAGTTATAATTATAAAGAATAAAATATAAAACATAAAAAATTATATATATATATATATATATATATATATATATATATATATATATATATATATTCTCTATTAGTATAAAAACAATTTAAAATATAATTATTCAAACGAATAAAATTTATATCACATATTAATAAGTATTAATAAGCAAATTAATTTGATAATATTAAAATTATTTTTTATAGTCTTTGATTTCAGTTGACAACAACAACAAAATCAAATCTTTTTTTTATTAATTAGACTTAAATTTTAGTTGAAATTAAATAAAAAAAATTAATAAAAAGAATACACAAAAAATGTGCAATAATGTTGAACAAAAACAAAAACAATATTATACAAGGCATTGAATATATTTTTTTCATTTTTGGTAAATTAATAAATTTGCATAAATATCTTATACTCTTAATATAACTACTGTACTGAACATTGAATATCTTGTCTAGTTTTTTAGGCAAATTTGCATTGCTAATGTAAGAAATACTGTTATTGTTATTTTTTCTGAAAAAAGAAAGACTCCTTTTTTTTTCGTTTAGTTCATATTAGTATTAAAACTCAGATCTTCAATTTTAAAATTAATTTAGTATAATTGAGACAATTAGCTAATTAATCAAATTTTATTAAAAAAAGATATAAAATATATTATGGGACTCATTACAATAAATTGAACTAAACCACTTCTAATAAAAAAAATACTAAAAATGATACGACACATAAAAAAAAACTCCAACTTTAAGTCACACAACTCACATCTCTCACATTTTTAAAAGGTTATTTATTAAAAAAATTAAGTATATATGAAAAAGGATAGCAATTCTATATTATTTAAGACAAATACGTAAATCTTAAAATTTTCATATTTTTTATTCTTAAATATTTCATAAATAAATTTTTAAGTTGGCGAAAAATTAAAATTTTAGTGTAAATTATCCCAATTCCATGTTTCACTTCGGTTGCTGAAATTTTGCCCCAATTCACGTCGAATTGGGGAAGAAATTTGGTCATGAATTAAGGTAAAATCATTTGGTGAAAAGTGAAGACTGAAAATTCAACTTTTCCTTCCCGCTTTTCACAAAAATTAAATCCAAGAGATTTATCTATATAAAAAATATAAAAGAAGAAGAAGAAGAAGGGGCGGCAGCTATTTGTAATTGATAGTGGTAGCCGCAGAGAGAAACCTTTTTTCTGACCGAGAGAGAGATATAATTAGTGGAGTTTTTCAAGAAATTTGGACAAAAATATTCTCATTATTTTTTAAACTTATGAACACTTAATAAAATATATACACAAATTAATTTTACAATAATTTTGGATGAAATTATCCTCATTAATACCATAAGTATATAAACACTTCTCACAATATCATACCTATTACCTGCGATAGTAAAATTATTTAATAAACTGTTTCTTATTTATTTAGTTTTTTTTTTCAAATCAAACATGTGCGATAAACAAATAATCGTAGGTTATGGATAATTAATTAAAAAAAATACTAAGTTCAAATTTATGCTCATCGTATATAAATTGACTTATTGTGAAGTTCAATTTTTTTGTTCATGTTTGAATGTCTATCTCTTATTTATCAAATAAAATAACACACATTTTTAAATAAAGATAAATTGTAATTATGTTTTTAATTCAATTTCTCTTCTGTTATTCTATAAATGAATAAGCTTTCTTGTTTCATCACAACACTTAAAAAATATTAAATTTAAATTTTTTTGAATATACAAATTATAGTATTTAAAATATTAAACTTATTGTATATAAATTTTTATAAAAATAAAAATACAATAAATTTGATATTTTTTAAATATTAATAAAATAAATTAATGTACTAATTTATACACTTGAAAACTTGAAAAATAAAAATTGCATAAATTTAAAAATTAAAATTATCAATTTATTCTCCAAAAATATATAGCCAAGGGGCCACTCACACTCAAAGTCGGGCTAGCCAGGTGGGTGCTGCAGGGCAAAGGGCTATTGCTAAAGTTTCCTTAGTTGGATAATAAAAATTCAATTTTGTTTTAAAGGTAACAGGTACATTGGTTATAGATTTGTTTTTCTATGCTCTTTTAATTTTTTTGTATTTTTTTTTTTTTGCTGATAGTTTAGGGAAAAATGCATTTTGCCACCCTGATCTATAGGTGCAATTGCAATTTTCTCTCATTCTTTTAATTTGGACAATGTCTCCCCATTCTTTATTTTTGTGGCAATCTCCCCCCTCCATCTATTTTTATTCTTAAATATAATATTTAGATACTTGAAATGTCTTAATTATCTCTCAATTTTTTTTAAAAAAATTATTTTTCGTATTTTAAAAAATATTTTATTTTTAAGAGTATATTGAGAAAGGAATTTTTGTTAAAATAAAATATTTTTTAAAATACGAAAAATAATTTTTTTAAAAGAATTGAAAGATAATTAAGACATTTCAAGTATTTAAATATTATATTTAAGAGTAAAAATATATGGAGGGGGGAAATTGCAATAAAAATAAAAAATGGTGGAGACATTGCTCAAATTAAAAGAAAAGGAAAAAAACTATAATTATACCTATAAATCAAGATGATAAAATATATTTTACCCGCTAATCTAAAGAATTGTCTTACAGAACTATATTCCATATTGTTTTAAAGAATTTGTTTTCTGCATCACGTGGCATGGACAACTAAAAAGAAAAAGTAGATGATAAAGTCACGAGATTTTGTCTCTTAGTTTAGCCATGGCCTAAAAAAAATAGTTACACCTGCCTTTAGGCTTTTTATGCCCATCACAAATTCACAATCTTGCCCAACTTGGGTGACAATTTTTAAGCTATAATGTTACTTAAAATTACCGTATTTAATTTGACTATTAAAAATTGTTATAAAAATAATATAATACTAACATATTTTTCTCACAATTTATATAATTGATGTTCAAAACAAATTGCTTACACCTCAATTAATTATGTGACATTAAATCTCAAGAAATTCAAAAAGAAGTTCTTCTATTGTAATCTCGAGATTAATGATATTATAATATATGACAGTGTATCTATTTACATGTTGATGTCTATTATGGCACTCATTATATTTAATTTTTTTCATCACTTACGGCACAATATTTTCACTACACTAATAAATTAAGGGGCAATATGTTTAGAGCAAATTAAAAAATAAATTACATTTGTAGTAATAGATTAAGAAGAAAGAGGCATTTTATAATGAAGGTTTTTCTCTCTTAATTTTTTTTATGGGATATATAGAAATCCAAATTAAAAAAAAAAACAGATTTTTCCGCAATTTGAAATTTATTTTATGTATGCATACTAAAGTTTGATTGACCTCAAAGTAAATTAGCAGGCTAAATTTTTTTAAAAAATCATGGTTTCTGAAGAGGAAGAAAATAGACCTTGGACATTGAAGAGTAGTATTACATAAATAAAATATAATTTTAATTGTTGGAGTGTCATTTAAATATCTTATTTAAAAAATAAAAGTTATATTAACATTCGCAGGAACAGTTTCTATTATAAAATAGAATTATGATTGAAGAATTTAATAGTAATTTTATTTTAAATTAAAGAATAATATTAAAGTATTTTTAATAATAGAAAAAATTAAAATTTATTTAATCTATCTAAGTATAGAAAACCGATGATAGATAATATAATTTTAAAATAATTTATAAAAACATTTAAAATTTCAAAAAAAATCAAAATATCCTAAATACATAAGTGCAATTATTTGATGCTGGATTCAAATTTTTTGGTAGATAAATGAAGATAAATAATAAATATTATCAAATATTAATCCTCAACTTTGTACAAATAAATCTCAGTATAATTCCTACCAAACAATAAGCCCTAAAGACCTCTTTTTTCTTCCAAAGGGTCAGGAGGAGGACTTTGGGACTCATCAGGTCTAATAATAAGCACTAAACAATAAATGGGACCACCCACTAATCTATCTGGCAGGTTGGATGTTCTTTCCTTAAAATTGAAAAAGGAAGGAACCCACAACCACAGGAAGGGGCCGACCAAGGCAGATAGGATTGTGTGATTGTGCTAAAAATCAAGTGGGGGACCTTCTCCATACAATTTTGGCTTCTTCTCCGCAAAGCAAGCCTTTGGATTTCAAAACCCTTTGTTTCTCTCTCTCACTAGTCACTTCTCTTTTTCATCATTCTAAGCTTTTTTCTTCGCTTGCATCAAGATTTTACTCACTTTTTTCACCTCCCACTCATCAAAAATCATACCAAATCCCCAAAGTCGGCTTTCAAGCTTATAATGTTGCTATTATTGCAATTCCTGTAATTATTGCAGCTATCACCATTTTATATACATAGCATTGTCCACCTTGAAATTTTTGGGAGCTTCTCACTTATCACCAAAAGTTTTTTACTCCACTTATTTTTTTTATTTTTGAATTATGAGAAAACACCTTATAGAAGTGAGTGGCAGGTCGATGATCGAGCTGTTCAACTTAAGATAACAAAATTTAGATTAAAAAATTCACATTTAAACTTGACCAAAACATTTGGGTCATAATAAATCGAATTAAATTAGTTAGTTTAGATTGGTCAACTTAAATTTGAAAAATAAATTTAAAAATAAATACATTCAACATTTTTGTTTAAACTTGAATTTTTTAAAAAAATTTATTTATATAGATTTGTCAATTTGATCCGGTCCACCCAAAATAATTTTTTTTTATTGGGTTCAAACAAACTGATTTAGATTAGTCAAATTATGTTCACCCCTATTCTTTAGGTGTAAAATTAATTATTATTTAGTATACTGAAATTATCTCTCCATACAAAGTTCATTATAGCAAAATGAAATTTTAACATTACAAGTAATTTGGAGTTGAGTTTGCCTACTATTGGATTGCACCTTTGTTGGTAAGTTTCTTTGTCACGTCCTTAATTTTAGGAACGCGAATAACACTACTTTCCGATAATTTTATCTTTATCTATTTGAAATCAATTTCATATTATTGAATATCAGGATAATATCACGCTTACAAATTTTAACATAACTAATTATACATGTCAGATCTACATTTATTAGTTTTACAACGAAAATAAGAATCTTGTTTGTGATGTTCAGAGCAACTCTAGAATACATTTATATTACAATCTAAATACTGAGAGCTCAGAAACAATTTAGGTTCACCACGGAAGTACGACACTTAGTCGATCAAGAAGCCACAGGACCAAACTCTGAGTCTTTATCTAAAAAACATATTAACCACGTGTAGTGAGTTTTACAACTCAGTGAGTAGACTCCTCCTATGACCTCTTAGGTTAACATATGAATGTACTCTTTATTTTAAAAACTTGTCACATTGAAAATACAATTTAGAGGTACATTTATATGGAACCCGCATTTCAAATAATCTCTGTTCAAATTCATATTCATATTCAATCCATAAGTAATGTTGTAAAAATGGTAATAAAATCATGTTATACATCAATATAATTCTTACGAAAACATTTGCAGGATCTCATATCAGAACCACTATATCAGAGTTTAACCCCTTCCGTACTTTGTTGGTATAAGATTTGCCTAAACTCAGCATCCCGCTGAAATTTGCCCTATTACCATTCAAGAGGACACGCGAAGGGACTCTATATAGGTATTTCTCAAACACACAACAAGGAAAGGAAAATCACATCTCATATAACTAGCATCTTGCCATATAGGAGGCATTTCGCTCTCCTTCACATATCATCTCCCGTGTGTTAGCCTTCACACAAGGCTAACACTACCCCTTACTAGCTGAGGCAATCAAGGTGCACCAGGGCTAACATCACTTGCTGTTAGCAGACAGTGTTTCTAATAGGATTCCTCCATAAAATCACAATCTCATATATTCCATATTAATCAAAACAGAGGTACTATTATAATACAATATTTTCAATTTTCAATATATTCCTCTATCAAAACTTCTTAATCAAGGGAATCACGTATACATGCCCATATCCAAGGCAAACATATAACTGTATAAATCAATATCATATGCATAACATATTTCTTTTTCCATATAATGAGAAATATATTTAAAAATCACATGTTTAATGTGTTTTAAAATTTATTTCAAAAGTCATACTCTTCTTGAATTACATATCATATTGCAACCGTTTCAGATATTCTAAACCATTTCTAGGAACATATAAAAGTATAAATAACTTGTAAACATACTCATTTATCAATTTAAAGTTTAAGAAGAGTAAAAGCAAGTCATAGAAAGAATTATCTACTCACAAAATTAAGGTACCAAGTTGGACAACCCCAAAATCTATGTTTCTGGTCTGAATTCGGCAAAATAAACCCCAAAATCGAGTCCGGAAGGTCCAAAAACCTTGAAAATGACTCCGAATTTGTGAAATTTGGCCTCTAGGAGCTCAGTCAATGCAACAGGGTCCGGATGTCACGCGCTACATGCGACGCTCAAGGAGCTGCGTGTGGGCTTCACGTGCCGAGGAAGAAAAGGCGCGCGGGGGTACGTGCGGTGGTAGGTTGGCTTGAAATTTGAAATTCAAAGGTTTCGGTACTTTCTGGATCGATCTATGGTGTTAGATTTTGCATTAGACAACTACAGATAGGAGTTTCGGGGATTACCTTTTTAAGCGATTTTTCCTTCAATTTTTTGGTCAATCTCCGGCCAATTCTCCAAAAATCAATCGAATGGATTTGTAGAACTCTTCGTCCTGAGTCCGTTGGCGGTAGTAGTGTCGAAATCCGAGATCCAAATGAGGAGAAATCTTAGACAGAACTTAGAGGGTTTTAGGAGAGAAATTTCTGAGGAGAGAGAGAGATTCTGAAAATTATGAACTCTTCGGTGTCTGAAACCTCTTAAAATATCTCGATGGACCTTTTTGTAAAAATTTACTTTTAGAGGGAGGTCCTTGCAAATTTTTCTTTATTTATATTTTGACCTCAAAATGTAAATTCTCATATTTCTTTTATAATTCTTTAATCCATATAATAAATAAATTTATTTTTACCAGTTTTTATCTCTATTTTCAAAATATTTTCTTTAATTCACAATTTTCTTTTAATTTGAACTTTATTAAAATTACAGCTATTACATTCTTACTCTCATAATTCTTTTAGTTTTAGTTTTAGTCTTCTTTTTTTTTTTTTTTGCTATCTTAAACTTGGAGTACTTTTCTTCTTTTGTGGTTGTGGCCTGGTTGTTCTTTTGGTTTTTATAGAAGACATGTCTATGCGGCGATGCCTATTTGCTATGCAATTTAATTCAAACATTTTACCTTTTGGTTAAATGAAGTAATTGTGTCGTTTGAAAATAAATTATTAGTCACAGTACGGTTTGAGAGGGAGTATGGTATATTTTTTTAAATATGAATAATTAATTGAAACTTCTTGCAATTTACTCAAATTTCTCATGGCTAAGGACTCTATGCAAGAAGTCTACTACATCCAATATTGCTACTGAGGAGGAGTTAGAATTTTTTTGGTGGACTAGTGTTAGAGTTAGGGATGACAATTTGGACGGCTATTTTAGATGTTCAATTATATTGATTATAAATTATAATTATACGATATTCGATTAATGACAACGTATAATAAATAAAATTTAAATATTGAAATTCGACATTCGAATGGGTTTTAGATAAATACAAATTTAATTTTTAGGCATCTAATATTGGTCTAATAGGATTGTGCAAATAAGATAATGTGTAAACAAAAATAGAATTAAGATACTGAAGTTTAATTAAATGCCTCTAATTAATTCTTTTTCCACTCAAATTGATATAGTTTTATTTTTTCAAAAAGTATTGGCCATGTGAAAGAAAAAAGAAGAAAGAAAAAGGCTCTGTTGGTTGCTGCTACAAAGTAGAAAGGAAAGAATGAAAAAGAAAGAAGGTTCACAGGCAGCAACCGGAACACAGCATCACCCAGACATGGTTGTTCACCTACCAAATCTGAAATAACATACTTTAGGAGAAATTATCCACACGAGAAGGGGCACTTCGGTCATTTCAATGTAGCTGTGCCTTTTAGTAATACATAAATAAGATAAGGAGGTGTTCTTTTTAATTTCTATTATTCAAATTCAGACTTTAAAATTAAAATCTAATAAAATTTATATTTTTTGAATGTATCATGTCAAAGTGAGAAGTGCATTAGCAAGATTGTTAAGAAAAAGATTTAATTTTTATTGATGCACCAAATTGATATAAAATTATTCTTACTATAAAATTTTAAAAAATAAATAAATTATTATTATTATTATTATTATTTACTAACTGAGCATTTTACAAACTCATAGATTGCATTATGTATGTAAGGGAGGATAAAAAAAGGATGGTGTTATTGTGTAATATTCTGTAATTTTTAAATAATAATATTTTATTATAAATAAATATATTTTTATTTTAAATAATTATGTTTTGTTAAAAATAAATATATTTTTAATACTTTAGGAGAAATTATCCACACGAGAAGGGGCACTTCGGTCATTTCAATGTAGCTGTGCCTTTTAGTAATACATAAATAAGATAAGGAGGTGTTCTTTTTAATTTCTATTATTCAAATTCGGACTTTAAAATTAAAATCTAATAAAATTTATATTTTTTGAATGTATCATGTCAAAGTGAGAAGTGCATTAGCAAGATTGTTAAGAAAAAGATTTAATTTTTATTGATGCACCAAATTGATATAAAATTATTCTTACTATAAAATTTAAAAAAAAAATAAAAAAAAAATTATTTACTAACTGAGCATTTTACAAACTCATAGATTGCATTATGTATGTAAGGGAGGATAAAAAAAGGATGGTGTTATTGTGTAATATTCTGTAATTTTTAAATAATAATATTTTATTATAAATAAATATATTTTTATTTTAAATAATTATGTTTTGTTAAAAATAAATATATTTTTAAATAAATAATTTTTGTTTTGTTGAAAAAAGATAAGTCGTAAACAGTAAATTCAGTCTGTATAAATAGTGATTTTCGGCGGTGAATAATAATTCCAACTATAAATAGTACCTATTAGTTGATTAGTGCTGATTAAATTCTCAGAGGTTAAATTTCGCAATTCTGGAGTTATTTTTTAAATTTTTGGACTCTTTGAACTCATTTTTGAGGTCTATTTGATTAAATTTAAATTGAAAAAGTATATTTTGGGATTGTCCAATCTGGAGCCTTACTCTATGAGTAGATAATTCTTTTTATGACTTACCATATACTCTTCTTGAACTTTAAATGTATAATTAATTTTGTTTACAAGTTATTTATACTATTACATGTCTCTGAAATGTATTAAACTACCTGATTTATTTGCTAACTAGCATATTGTTCAAGAAGAGTATGATTTTGTATAATAATTTTAAAATCATTAAACATGTGATTTTGCATACATTTCTCAATAGTATAAAAAGTAAATATTTTATGCACGTGGTATTGATTTGTAAAGTTATAAGATTGTCTTGAAAAAATAGCATGTATATGTGATGAACCCTGATTAAGAAGTTTATGATAGATGAATTATACCGAGACTGAAATTTTGTAATATATTTAAAGTTCTTATTGAAATGATATGACATATATGTAAATAATAATTTATGTGAAAGAATTTTATTGAAAACACTGTTTGCTAACAGCAGGTGATGTTAGCCCTAATACACTTTGATACTTAAATTAGTAGGGGTGGTGCTAACCTCGTGCGACGGCCAACACACAGAATATAATATGTGAAGGAGAGCGGGATGCCTTCTATCTGGGCGAGATGCCGACTATATGATATGTAATTTGCCCTCACTTGCTATGTGCTTGAGAAATGATCATATCAGAGTCCTTTCGCGTGTCTTCTTGAATGATGATAGGACAAACCTTAACTGGGATATTAAGTTTAGATAAATCCTACACCACCAAAGTATGGAAAGGCTTGAACTTTGATATAGTGGTTCTAATATGGGATCTTCCTAATATTTGTATGTGAAATATTCTGATGTATAACAATATTTATTTAATAATCATACAGTACAATATAAGGTTTTGGATATTTGAATATCCTTTGTTTTGAAAATATTTGAAATACAGGTTTTATATGGATGTACTTCTGAACTGTATTTTCTATGTGACAAATTTTGAAATATGAGTACATCCATATATTGACTTAAGAGGTCATAGGAAGTATGATCTGCTCATTGAGTTGTCAAACTCACTACACGATATTTTTATGTTTTTCATATAAGAATATAGAGTTTGATCATATAGCTATGTGATCAACTAGGTGTCATACTCTCGTGGTGAGCCTATATTATTTTCAAGGCTCACAATATTTAAATTATTATGTATTTGTATTATAGAGTATGTTCTGAACGTCACAGACATGATTTATGTTTCTGTTGTACTTTGATGTTTATAGACTTGGTATGTATATTGTATATAAATGAAAATACTTATTTTTAAAATAATGTATGATACATATTATAAAAATATACGATCGTAAAGTATATATTTTACGTGCCTTAAAATTAAGAGCGTGACATACTGAGAGTTGGAGTCAACAAAAAAATATATAAAAGAAAGGAACATCTTTGCTAGACTTTGTTTGGATAGTGGAACTCTATTTTTTTTCTTGATAATCTCCATGACGATTTTTAGCCATATTTTTTCGTGTATAAAGTTTTTTAAATCATGATTAAGTTGATGATAAAATTTGGAGTACATGGCGGTTTTATTCTTCAAATTAAAATATATGCATTTTCCAATTTAATTTCCAAAGCATAATTTTTGTTTTAATCTTTCAAAAATTGTTCAATTTCAAAAATATTATCACATTAATGCTATTAATAGATTTACTCAATAACTTTCTTAAAAACTTATTTAATCTAACTTGATATTTGAAATTTTAAAAATGATAGGGATTTAATCAAAAAAGTTAATTGTCACTTTACTTTTTGAACAAAAAAATAAAATTTGGCTAAGTATTTTATATATATATATATATATATATATATATATATATATATATATATATATATATATATATATATATATATATATATATATAGCTAAAGTTAAAGAGAAGTTTGGGATATATTACAGCCCAAAATCTTCAACAGGGAAGTGGCAAAATTTGTGTGTTCCCACTTTACTAATGTCCCTATGGAATGAATTCCTTAAAAGAGTTCCCTAATAACATTAATCAATTGAATTCTTTTTCCTGTGGCATGCATTCCTTTCCTAGAGCAAATTGCTGAAAATTTAAAATATATTAATTGTAATAACCATAAAATTTAACGAAAATTCCAATTAAAAGAAATTTAGTATAAAAGAGAAAATCTTGACAATAGAGATAAGAACCGGTGAAAATATGTATATTTATTGCATAGATTAAAGAATTATAAAAAGAAATATGAGAATTTATGTTTTGGCGCGCTATAAGCAAATATATTTTTATTTATGTAGATATGATTATGATTTGTTAAAAGTAAGTAGACTTTTAAGTAAAAGAAGTATTGTGTTGCTTAAAATAATTATACCGGCATCTACTAAATTTTTATGATATTTTTAGAAATATTCTTTATTTTAATATGAATAAAGATAGTTGTTTTAAAATTTGTTTTATTATGATTTTTATCAAGAAAAATCATGATTTAAGAGTTTAACTAAAGATTTCTGAGAATGAAAATTTTTAGAAATTTTTGGGATATTTTATGATGAAAAACGAAATTTATATGAATTTTTATAAAAGAAAATCCTATTATTAATTATTTAATAATTATTATTATATTTAAAAAAAAGGAACGCAGAATTTATAAAATGAAACCGGGGGCGGAGGGTGACGAGTATCAGAGAAAACGAGAAAATTTTGTATAGTGAATGAATAGTAATTTCAAACTTTATCTTTCGATCTGAGGTACCGATTGACTTCTGATCTCAAAACTGAAGGTGTTACTGGATTCAGGACAAAGAGTACTTCAGTTTTGACCGATCAGTTTTTCAAATCAACCGTTGAATCGCCGTAGATCTGAAGTAGAAAATCTCGGTAAAAGGTAAGTTATGAAAAACCTTACTTAGAGACTTCTAATTAGAAATCTGACTCCGTAGATGAATTCAGAAACTAGATAAACATTAGGATATGAATTCGTTTTATTGATTTGGTAAAATTTTTGTGACGGTAAATAGTATTTTCCGGCGGTGAATAGTAACTAAACTCCCGAAGTCATTTTTTAAATTTTTGGACCTTCCAGACTCGATTTTGGAGTTTGTTTTACCGAATTCAGACCAGAAACGAGGATTTTAGGGCAGTCCAATCTGGAGCCCTTACCTGTGAGTAGATATTTCTTTCTATAGCTTATTACATCCTCTTCTTGAATTTAAAATGAATTATTGATTATAATTACAAGTGATTTATACTTTTATATGTATCTGAAATGGATTAAAATATCTGGAAATGATTTCTATCGGAAATGTAGTTTAAGAAGAGTATGGTTCTGAAAATGAGATTTTTGAACTCATTGAATACGTGATTTTAAATGCATTTCTTACTGCATGGTAAATGAAATATATTGTCTACGACGCATTGGTTTATAAAGTTATATGATTGCCTTGGAAAGAGGGCATATATATATGATAAACCCTGAATGAGTAATTTTTAATAGATGAATTTTGAAATGCATTGAACATGTGATTTTCACATGTATTTTTCATTATATGGCAAATAAAATGTGTTATGCACATGATATTAATCTTTACAGTGATATGTTTGCCTCGGATATGGGCATATATATATATATGTGATTCCCTGATTGGGAAGTTTTGACAGAGGAATATACTGAGACTGAAAGTCTGTATTATATTGAGAAATTTATACTGAATTCTATGGTATATGTGCATATAGTATTTGTGGAGGAATCCTATTGGAATCACTGTCTGCTAACAGCAGGGAATGTTAGCCCTGGTGTACCTTGATACCTCAGCTAGCAGGGGTGGTGCTAGCCTCGTGTGTCGGCCAACACACGGGAGTTATTGTTATCGGGAAGAGCGGGATGCCTCCTATTATTGTTATCGGGGAGAGCGGGATGCCTCCTATTATTGTTATCGGGGAGAGCATGATGCCTCCTATTATTGATATGTGATTTACCCTCCTTTGTTGTGTGCTTGGGATTATTTATTGTATTGGTTCTAATATGGAAACCTCTTAAAATATGTGAAATCTTTTATTGCATCAAAGTATTTGTTTATAATCGTATTGTAGTGTATTTGGTTTTGAATATTGGGCTATATTGTGAAATGAGGATATTTGAAATACGGGTTCCATATGGATGTACTTCTGAATTGTACTTTCTATATGAGAAACTTTAAAATATAAGTCATCCATATGCTAACCTAAGAGGTTATAGAGGGTTTTATCTGCTCACTGAATTTTAAAACTCACTACACGTTGTGGATATATTTTTCAGATAAGGAGACAGAGTCTGATCCTGCAGATAGGTGATCAGATAGACTGTCTACTCTCTGAGTGAGCCTATGTTGCTTCCAAGGCTCACGTTATTTGTATTGTATTTGTATTTGTATTCTAGAGTATGCTCTCTATGCCACAGGCAGGATCCTTACTTCTACTGTTACTCTGGTGTTTATAGACTTAAACTGTTTATTGTATATGTGTATGAAAACCTATATGTATTGGTTTATATGATAAAGAATGGCATTATGTACATTTATGGAAAATATATGTGTATGGTATATGGATTTCACGTGCCCTAAAATTAGGGTCGTGACATTAATATACTTAAAAAATATTTATTCCTATATAATTATTTTTGCGATTTGCTTGTTAATTATTTTATGATATGATAGAGTAAAGTAATAAATTAATGATTTATTATTTAGATTTATAAATTAACTTACTTGTAAGTTTTGAATTTTTTCAAATGGATAAGTTAATTTTTAAAAATATTAAATTCACTGTATATTAATTTGTTTATAAAAAAAATATCAAATGAGTTTTATATTTTCAAGAATTAAAAAAATAATTATCGTATAATGAGTTGATAATTTTATAAAGTAATTATGCACCCAAAAAAAATTTAAAAATAAAAATTAAATAGACTTATAAATTTTAAAATGAAATTGATAGTTTATTCTTTTATGATATATTTAACATGATTGTTGTTTATTGATGGTAGATATTTTGGGATTAGACCTTGTTCCTAGCTTCACACTACATAGGTTGAGTATTTATGAGAGAAATATCATTTGCAAGCATAAGAAGTGAGGAAACCAAGAGATATAGGGTCTGTTTGTTTTCTGGTTTTAAAAATTATTTTATGTTCTCGTTTGTTTTCAAAACAAAAAAAACTCGTTTTATAACTGTTTTCTGTTGTTGTTTCGGAAACAAGTTTCGAAAACAAGTTATTTTTAAAACAGAAAAACAGAAATAATACGAAAAGTTGTTTTTATTTCCTGTTTTTGTTTAAAAAAAAAAAATATTTTTTCAAAATAGTTTATCAAACAGAATTTTTTTACTTTTGTTCTATAGAACAACTTTTAAACATAGTTTTTAAAAATAATTTTTAAAAATAAAAAAAAAACAGAATCAAACAAGCCCATATATAGCAAAGCAGAATTTATGGATGTGATAGAGCGTAACCTTAGGATATATTTGAAAGTTAAGAGAAGAAAGAAAAAGAAAAAATCTAAAGAAAAAGAGAGAGAGTGAAAAAAAAAGAATAAATAATTAAATACTAATTTCTCTTCTCTTCGTTAGAATCCTCTTATGCTGAATTGTGTGCTGGATGTTTGTACATGCTATGTGTTAGGCTTGCGACTAGGGGAAAACCCTTATGCTGTGCCGGTCATGTGTTCCATCATTTAGGGCCGTGACACTTAGGATATATTTGAAAGTTAGGAGAAGAAAAAAAAAGAAAAAATCTAAAGAAAAAGAGAGAGAGTGAAACAAAAAAAGAAAGAATAAATGATTAAATACTAATTTCTCTTCTCTTCGTTAGAATCCTCTTAAAAGTTAAAATTATGAATGATAAAAAATATTTAAAATTTAATGAATAATTCTTTTCTCTTTTTTTTTTCCTTCACACAGACAACTTTCAGAGAAATGGAATGTCTAACTTCAAGTTTTTCTTTCCTTCTCTTCCTTTTTATTTTCTTCAATTCAAACACATTTTTAAAACAGTTCCACTACAATATTTAATTTATGTCAAAATAAGAAGACACCCTGACCATAATAATAATAATGCCTATTTTCCACCAAAGAACTATTTATTGTGGAATAAGCACGTACTGGCATTTAATCAACTAAGGAAGAGGGAAAAAGCTATTCGCTGCAGAAAAGTTTTTTAGTTTGATGTCTATATCAAAATTAATTATAAATAACATTCACTTTCCCAGATAATAAATATAATAAATGGACATGAATTATAAATGACTATCATTTTTAAAAATTAAAAACAAACAGACCCGAAATGTCTAAAAGTTTCACTTTCTTCTCTTCTTTTCCATTTTCTTCAATTCAAACACATTTTTAAAACGGTTCCATTAAAATATTTAATTTACGTCAAAATAAGAACACCCTCACCATAATAATAATAATAATAATGCCTATTTTTCACCAAAGAGCTATTTATGGTGGAATAAGCACATACTGGCATTAATTAATTGAGCTAAGGAAGAAGGAAAGAGCCATTCGCTGGGGAAAAGTTTTTTAGTTTGATGTCCATATCAAAATTAATTATTAATAACATTCCCTTTCCGAGGTAATAAATATAATAAATGGACATGAATTATTTTCTTCAGGTCCTCAGTTGCTGTATTGTATAAATGACTGTCATTTTAGACTTCAACACGGTCGAAGATGACATACATTCCCTCATATAATTGATAAAATATCTAATTAAATTGAATTTATTTTCATTCAAATCAAAATATGTGATAGTATACAATATGTAATTTTAGGTATATAATTGTAAAATTCAAATCTTAGTTAAGTTTTTAATTAAGGTCAGCTTGCAAGTAATTATTTTTATAATTTTTTAATCTCAAAATTCATAATCTAATTTTGATCAAACTAAACAAAATAGTTAATTTTTTAGTATTAAGATGAAGGATACTTTTAGGTTTTATGTGGGCTATTTTTTCATTCAATCTCAAAAGGAATGTTAATTATTATCTCTTTCTAATTAGTATAAGCTAATTCCAGAGTATATTTGAAAGGAGGATAGTGGAGGGGGAAAAAGAGAGATTGGGAGGGTTTATTAAAATTAACATTCTCTTTGAGAGTTTGTGGAGGAGAAAGAAAGATTTTTAAATTACCTTCTAAATTCTCTAAACTCCTCTCTTTCTTATAAATTGAAGTTTCCCTTATTGCTAATTTGGAGAATTTTGTAGAATAAGCTAATAATTAAGTATTATGTTATTCTTTATTTTTAAAATTTCTTATCAATAAAAAAATTATTATAGTTAATTATTTTGATAAAAGTAAATTTATAAAAATATATTATTATCAACTTTTGAATAAATTTTTGGCACATAACATAATAAAATAAATTAGGTTGATGGCTTAAAGCTCAAGTGGCAACTTTTGAATAAAAAATAAATTAGGTCTAACGGTAAGATAATATTTTTAATATATAATATATTATTAAACATGTTTTATTGGCTAATAATAAAAAATCGTATATTCTGATTATGACTATTAACTTAACTTAGTCTATATATTAAATTGGGGAAGTTTCTTCCAACCAAAATTTTAAAAATATAGTAGTTATACCAAAGAAAATTAAAATATAGTATCTGTTATTGTTATGACATATTTATATTATACATTTATAATTGGGGTATCATAAGCCAATTGCTATTATTATTTTCTATAACAAATAATCTTAGAAAATTATAAATAATTTATGCGTGTATCAATAAATATATTTAAATAATTTATTTTACTTTCCTTACTTTAGGCATGATGAAAAAGTAATAGTAATTAGGTACAATTTAAACTACGAGGAGAATACATTTCAAAAAAATAATTGAGTGGATTTTAAATTTTAAATACTATTTCAAATACCAATATTTATCTAATGCTAAACATATTAAACTTTTAAGATAGTAATAAAATCTCTTAGGGCATGTTTAATTGGAGAGTTTTTAATTTTTATTTTCAGTAAAAATAGAAAATAGATTTAAAAATTATATTTGTTTACTATTTTTTTTATTTTTAGAAATTTTTTTCTAAATGTTTAAAAATTTTAGAACGTTAAAAAAATATTTTTAGTATCATAACAATCATATTTTTGTAATTATTTTAAAATTATTATAATACGTGTTAACAATATTTTACTATTCAAATAAAAAAATAAAATTACAATTATATAACTAACAAATAATAAACTAAAAAATCAAATATATTTTTAAAAAATGCAAAATAAAAAATAAAAATTGATTTTAAAAAATAAAAAATATTTTCATCTACCAATCACACTCTTCAACTTCTTTTTTTTGAGTTAAATTATTTTAGCACCACAATCGTAAGATTGGACTTGGACAAAGTTTTTTCATGATTTTTTTTTTGAAAGATAATATTGACTATTAATTCAAATTTTCATCTCAATCGTCTAAATTAAACTCAATCAATTTTTATTGACTTTTATTTATACTTATTGTTCAATTTTATCTATTTTAATAACAAAATATGAAAAAAAACATTATATTTTTTTAAAAAAAACTTCAAGCTCTAGATCTCCTCTGTCAATCATTTTTTTTTCAAAGTAAAAATAATAATTATATTGAATAGAATGAAAGAAAAAAAAACCTAAAGAGGGTGTAAGAAGATTTAATTTCATAATTTCAAATCCACTAAAGGTTTAAAGACTTAAAAAACTTGAAATCAAATTAGCAGGGGATATAAGAACAAGGTGGTTTTATAAGTGGGAATTCAAGTTAAGGTACCGAAGGGGGGGCACTTGAGGGGGATAATTGCATGCCAACCAATATAATGCCAGATTCATGGCAACGACGTCGTCATGCGTGTTGGGTTTAAAAACTACAGAGTTGACGTGATGAAACACTCACGCTGTCTGAGCAAATGAAATTCTCGAGTTTTTTTGAAGTTTGACTACTTTAATAAATTCCATATCGTCTGACCCACTTAATCAAAGGCCTAATTTCACTTTGTAAATTATTATAAGAAACTCCTTTGATTTATTTTAGTTTTTGAAAAAATTTGATAATTTTTCATTCTAATTCACGTTGATATTTCTGTCAGTTTTATCTTTTATTTTTAATTTAAATATTTTATTATATTTTAAAAATTACAAAATCTGATTTAATAAATGAAGCAATAGAGTTTTTATTCTTCTTTTAATTTAATAAAAAAATTGTAGATATTTATTTATTCTTAAATATAATACTTTTATATAACTATTGTAAATTTGGTTGAAATTTATTATTGAATGAAATTTTTTTCATTTTATGTATAAAAAAATTAATAGCGTAATCAAAATAAAAGTTGGGTCAAGTATAATGGAGGATGATGCTACAAGTTTCCAACCAAGCTACGTTCTCTTTTCTTGCCACTGTCTATCTTCGCGGTTTAAGCGCCACGTACTCGCCACTCCAACCGCCCACGGCTCTCTCTCTCCTTTCTCAATAAAATAAAATAAGATTAATTAATATATTTATGACGTAATTTTTATTTTAAAAATAGATATACATTTTAAAATTATAAATAAAAAATAAAAAATTATTTCTTCCTTTAATTATTACATTTATGACATTACTTTATCTTTTATATAAAAATATATATACAATTTTTTTAAAAATAAAAAATATGTTTTAATTTAATTTAAATATTTTAATTTTTTTAAAATAAAACAATAAAATAAAATATCACTCTCTCTAATTTTTTAATTTAATATACTCTACTATTAGTTATTACTTTTTAAAATAATTATAAAGTGTTTAAGATTATTAAAATATCAATTTTATTGGATTAAAAATTTAGTTGAAAATTGAAAAGAAAAAAAAATTTAAAAGAGTGATATTTTATTTATTTATTTTATATATTTATTTTTTATAAAATATATTTATAAAGTAGTAGTATATAATTTTTATTATTAAAAAAAATTTATGTACATATTTATAATTGAAGAGAGGACTATATAATAAAAAAATTAATTAAAAGAGGAATGTTTTACTCTTATTTTTAAAAGAAACTAAAGTATAATTTCTTATTAGAAAAAAATATAGTATAACAAAGACATTAACTAAAGAAAGAGAGAGTATTTATTTTTAAGTATTATGTTAAAAAAATAATAATAATATTTTAAAAATATAAAGAAGATTTATATATATTTTTAAAAATAGAAAAAATAATTATGTTTAATGAAAAATACAATGAATGTTTGTATACATTTTTAAAAATAAAAAGGAGATAAGTGTATTCATAAAAAATACAAGAGTTATTTGTGTATATTTTTAAAAATAGAAGAAGGTCAATATATTTAATATAAAACTAAGTGAACTGAAGTGAATATGAAAGTATTTTATTCAATAAAATAAAAATAATTAAAACTAAAATTAAGTTTGAAAAGCAACTAAAGCCTTATTTAAGGTCTTTTTTTATCATCATTTAACATTTTAAACAGTTTAATAGCCTTAAAAAAAAACTTAAAAGAGTCCTCTAACACGTGGATGTATCATATTCTCTATTGGTATTATTTTATATTCTATATTAATATATAAGCATTTGGAGTTCTCTAATTTATTTAATATTTTTAGTAATTACTATTAATGAATTATCTATTTATATCCTAGTTACTTAATTCTAAAAATTATCTATTTATACTTTTTAAAATAAAATAAAAATTAATTGACATAAACATTAATGTGCATTTACCTGCTAATACTATATAAAATTTAATATATTCTATTTAAATAAAATAAATAATGTTTACAATAATTTTATATTATAATTTTCATCTAATATTTAAAATATTTAAAAATATTCAACATGTTTAATTTCATATATTAATGTCCAAAATATTTAAAATTCAAAGTTTGGATTTTAGGTGATTTACCATATAAAACAAAAAAAAGGAATATAATATTTTTAAAATTCTACTTTCATTAATATTTATAAATTTTTAATTCTATTTTTAATAGTAATTATAATTTTACGAAAAAAAATGAAAATTTATAAATATTCTTTTCTAAGAGAGTATAAGATATTGATTGTAACATTTTGTTTTATAACAATTGATAAATTCAAAATTTTCAATAATATGATATATTAATATAATAATAATAATATTTTTATCCCTTTAGGTATTTTTAAATATTGATATATTAAATAGAACATTTGCAAAAAGACAAAAATATACCAAACTCCATATAATTATTACGGTACAACATTCACCAAACGTTTGAATCTTCTGCTGTCCTAAAATTAGGCGACTGGTCATTTAACCAGTCGCGATCCATTCACCAAACATCAATATTGAGTAGCCTGCCCCCCTCAAATTACCTAAACATCCTCGTCGCCTACGTGAGTACGTGCCACTGTCCCCGGCATAAAAAAATTTTAAAAAAAACCGAATTATTAAATAAATTAAAATTAATGGCAAAATAATAATAATAATAAAACTTTTGTTGGGCCTTGGAATTGTCTTCTCATTTCTTTTCATGATTTCATCTCTCGGGGGAGTTTCTGCTTTTCCATATTTATTTGTGATTTTTTAATTTTTTTTCCTCTTTCTTCGTCTTTGACTGGGTGTACTTTTACAGACTTCTATTATCTCTCTCTCTTTTCTCTCTCCTCTGTCTCCTCATCCCGTTTCGGCGAGGCAAGAACCTGCATTGCTCGCCGGGATTCTCTTCGGCAACCTCTGTTGAGCCGTGAACCACTGTCATCGTTCCCGGAATCCGCTTCTTCTGGGTCGAATAACCGGGATTTTTTTTCCTGGTCCAACTGAGTCCATGAGTTGAAGAAGTGCCTGCTTTGACTTGGAATTGTCAATGGAGTTGCTGGGTATTTGAGTTCTTGGAAGAGGAACAGATATACGAAGCTTTGTGCGTTCGAGAGCGTGAAGAATAGGTGGTTTTTGCTTGAGAGAGAGGGTGAGGTTTCGGTTGGGGAATCTCAAAAGGAAAGATACATCTGCCTGTTTGTGTTCCAATGGGATGATTCAGGATGTGTTATGGGTAACTTGGTTCCAAATTATTATAGGCTAATTCTTACTGAGGATCGATGTATTTTGATGCCTTGTTCTAGTTATAAAATTTCACTGATTATCTTACTCCAAAAAAAAAAAAATCAGTGCCTATCTATTACAATGCTCCCAACCGTCGATAAAATAAAAATATCATTAACGTTTCACCAAAAATAAAAAATCATTAACCAATTAAAAGAGTTCCTTAATAATATTAATGAATTGAATTCTTGTTCTCATAGCATGCATTCCTTTCCTATAGCAAATTGCTGAAATTTTTAAATATATTAATTTACTTAAACAAATATTTATTCCTATGCAATTTTTTGGTATCTATCTATGTAATTATTTCATGATAGAGTAAAATAATAAACTAATAATTTGTTCTTTAAATTTATAGACTAACTTAGTTGCAATTCTTAAATTCTTGTAAGTATATGAATTGATACTTAAATATATTAAATCTGTTATATATTAATTCATCTTTGGAGAGATTAATATCTAACGAGTTTAATATTTTTATGAATTAAAAAAAATAACAAATTGATAATTTTATAAATTAATTATGCATTAAAAAAATTTAAAAATAAATTTAGAAATCAAAATTTTAGTTTATTGTTTTATGATATTTAAATTTTATAAATTTGTTATATATTAATTCATCTCGGAGAGATTGATGTTTATTGACGGTAGATATTTTGGGATTAGAACTTGATTGTAGCCTCAAGCCACATAGAATGAGTATTATGAGAGAAATATCATTTGCAAGTATAAGAAGCGAGGAAACCAAGAGATATATATAGCAGAGCATGACTGATGAACACATATCAACGAACAACGACAAAGCAGCACACCCTATTATTATAAAAATACAAGAAGATCAACAAAAACTAAATAAAAATGAAATACAACCAAATAAAGAGTAAAAGAAGAATTCTTCAAGATCTTCAAACACACTATATCTTTTTACATTTTTTGAGAGTATATTCTTTTTTTAAAGAGTTTTCTTATTAGGCTATCAAGTCCATAATTATATAGGTAAAGAGTTAAATATAAATCTTTAAACACTCTATTCAACACTAGAACTCAAAAGATGAATGTCTATACAGTAAGAAAAAAATTGCGATAAACAAATTTAAACTAAAAAAAAAAAGAAAAAGAAAGAGAAGGGTGTAACTCCCTCCATTATTTCATGTGACAGTCCAGAAGCTGGAGGCAGGGGTGTTCACAAATTTAGTTCGATCAATTTTAGAAATTGAATTAAACCAAACTGATAACAAATATTTTATTAAAAATAAATCTATTTAATTTAGTTCAAGTTTTTAAAATCGAACAAAACCAAAATCAAACCATCATTATCGTTGGGTGATAGCCCCAGAAGCTAGAGGTTTTGTGGCCTGGTTTAGGACAAGAGGTTCCGCGGTGCAAAGCTAATTCTTGGGTGAACAAATTTCTAGCTGAATCCTTTTAATGTTTTTGGACGGGCCATATGACCAACAATTCAATAACAAATGCCCAAGACCCACTTAAGAGACAAAGAGCATTCGGAATCTTCCTATGCCAGCTCACCAGAAATACGAACACAAACAATAGAGCACTGGAAAAAAGAAAAGGAAAGAAAAATCGATCTGCATCTGACCGACCCCTACCATCTTCACCTTTCCCTCGATCCAGCATCTATTTTAGTAAAATCTTTAGGCAATTTGGTGGGGTTAAAGTCCAGATTCTCCTCAGCCTTCCCTGTGATTGAAGTTTGGCCACTGTATGAGCTACCATATTACCCTCTCTAAGGATCCAGATATAGGTGAAGTTATGCCCTTCTTCTTTCGCTCTCTCTATTAACCTTCTTATGTGGCTAACCTTCCAATTCTTAGTCCGTCCATTGCAAGCATCAATCAAAATTTTATATCTGACTCAAAAATTACAGCTCCTATTTGCAGGTTCCTCGCAATTGTAATGGCTTCCTCCATAGCCCTCGCTTCTGCTTCCAGAGCCGAGGGAGCAAGGTAAGTTGTTGATGATCCCGTGAGCAGTCTTTCTTTCGCATCTCTGATCACTACTACCGTGTGACTTCTCAGATCCTCCTTCGAGTAGGCTGCGTCTGTGTTGATCTTCACCCATCCAACTGGAGGTAACTTCCATATATTTATCATCTCTGTTCTATTTACGGTAAGTGCATGGTTAGCTTGATTTGATTGCATCTGGCTGTGTCTGATATCTGAATACATGTTATTTGTCTTGGTAATCACACTGACTGGGTTAATTCGATGCTGTTCAAATCTGTGTGCATTTCTCTCCTTTCATATGAACCATAAGTAGGAACATTTTGTCAGTTAAATTTGCTCCTTCTACTCCATTTTGTGCGAACTGATCCAGCTTTTTCTCCAACTACTCCTCTATTCTAGTGCTTTACCCTGCATCACTAGGACCCTGTAAATTAGAGCCAAACCATGTTGGTCTTGTCCAATTACAGTCAAGAAAAAGATGTTCACTAGTTTCTTTCGTAGTCAAACAGATCGAGCAAAGAGAGTTCTTAGTAAGCTTTATTATGCATAAATTGATAAGTGTTATGCATATTTGACATCGAGCCCTGAATTTTTTTATATTCCAGTTTTGAGTTTTACTTGGCTATCGATGTATCGACTCCATTGTGTGGCTATCATTTTTTTTTTACTATGGTGGAACTTTTATCCTCCCAAAGAACGCCTTCCATAATTTCACATACCTTACAAGCCAGTTGGTTCAGTTGTTATTTTGATTTTTTTTTTTCAGATGTTTCGAGAGTATACAACTCTAAAAATACCATATGGATGTGATAGAGCATGACCTTAGGATATATTTAAAAGTTAGGAGACGAAAGAAAATGAAATTTTTTTTTTTTAAAAAGAAAGAGACAAAAAGAAAGAAAGAAGAATAAATGGTTAAATAATAATTTTTCTTCTTTTTCATTTCGACCCTCTTAAAATTTAGAACTATGAATAATAAAAAATATTTGAAAGTCAGAGAATACTTACTTTATTTTTTTCCCCTTCATATATTCTAAAAAAAGGGAATGCCTATCTTTAAGTTTCGCTTTTCTTAAATTCTTCTCTATGTTTTCTGGAAATGGATCCTTTTGGCGCAGCAGAGGATGCAAAGCCGTGTTTTGGTTTTTTATCTTCTTTTTTTTTAATTTATTTTAATAACAGTATATTTATTTTAATTAAATTAAATCATCAAAAAATTTCAAAATTTAAAATTAAAAGAGGAAATTTTTATTTTTATATTTAAAAAATATTTGTTTTAATTTAATTGTTTTAAATTTTAATATTTTAAACATTTTACTTAAAATAATAATGAATTTTTTTATTTTTTGTTTTAAAATAAATAGTTCTTTTGATTTCTTTAAGAGATATACATTTTTTATTTAATTTTTAAAATTTTAATTTATCAATTTAATTTTTTAAATATTAATTTATTTTAAAAAATATTTTTACATTTACTCTATTAATAAATATTTAACACATTTTTTATCTATTATAATTACATAGTTTATGTGAAGATATAATTTAGTTAAATAATCATTTTAATTAGTGAAGATGTAGTTTAATTTAATTTCAGTTTTTTTTAATTAAATTAAAATAAACTTATTGTTATTAAAATAAATTAAAAATAATAAAATAGAGAAAAAAAAATCTAAAATAACTGTTTTTAGCACTTTTTTTATCTACTATAATTAAGAATTTATATAATTTAAATAAAAATATAATTTAAGTAAGTTCTTATTTTGATTAATTAAACAAATTTATTAAGCTTATATTGATAAAATTAAGATGAAAATATTTTTAAAGCAAAATAATTCTTTAAGTAACCAAAAATCAGAAAAGGATCCATGTCCATGTTTTCTTCTATTTAAATATATTTTAAAAATAGTTCGACTAAAATATTTAATTTATGTCAAAATTAGAAGACACCCAATAATAATAATAATGCCTATTTTCCACATCAAGAAAATTTAATAATAATAATGCCTATTTTCTATCAAAAGCTATTCATGGTGGAATAAGCAAGCACGGGCATTTAATGAGCTAAGGAAGAAAGAAAAAGTTATTCATTGCAATTTTTTTTTATAATTTGATGTGTATGGTTCGTTTGATAAAATTAATTTATAAATTAATTAAAAATTTATAAATTATATGTTATTTTAAAAAATATATAATTTATAAATTTTTATTTAATTTAAATTATTTAAATAAATTTATTTATTAAATATTTTTAATTTATTTAAATAAATTTATAAATTAATCAAATATACTATAAATTAATTTATTTATCTTGTTAAATATATTTTAAATTAAAATTAATTATAAATAGAATTTATTTTCATTCAAATTAAAATATGTCACCGGTTAATGTTGGAGAATTGATGTCGTGATAATATACAATATGTGATTTTAGGTATATAATTGCAAAATTTAAATCTTAAAGTTAAAATTTTAATTAAGTTCAGTTTGGGAGTAATTATTTTTATAGTTTTTTTTTAATCTCGACATTAAAAGTCTAATTTTGATCAAATTAGAAAAATAATTAATTTTTTTTAATTCAAAGATTAAGGATATTTTTAAGTTTTACATAGGCTCAGTTTTTTCTTGTTAACATAATGCATTTAACATTTTAATTTTAAAGTGTTCTTATGATAACTCAATCCATGTTAATAAGAAAAAGAATATTATTTACTCTTTCTAATTAGCATAAGCTAACTATCGTATGTTTGAATCGAGGATAATGGAGAAGAAAATGAGAGAATCATTGAAACATTCCCTTTTGAGAGTTTATGGAGAAGAAGAAAGAATTTTTAAATTACCTTCTAAAATTCTCTAAACTCCTCTCTCTCTCTCTCTCTCTCTCTCTCTCTCTCTCTCTTATAAATTAAAGTTTCCCTTATTGCTAATTTGGAGAATTTTTTAGGATAAGCTAATAATTAAGGATTATGTTATTCTTTATTTTTAAAAATTTTTATCAATAAAAAAATTAATTATTTTGATAAAAATAAATTTATAAAAATATATTATTATCAAGTTTTGTATAAAGTTTTAACGTATAATAGAAAAATAAATCAGGTTGATGGCTTAAAGCTCATCTGACAACTTTTGAATAAAAAATAAATTATGTCTAACGGTAAGATAATATTTTTAACGTATAATATATTATTAAATATTTTTTATTGATTAACAATAAAAAATAGTATATTACGACGACGATTATTAACTTTAACTTATCATGCACTATCCATATATAAAATTGGGGAAGTTTCTTTCAACCAAAATTAAAAAATTATAGTAGCTAACCAAAGAAAATTAAAATATAGTATCTATTACTATGGCATATTTATGTTATACATTTAAAATTGGGGCATTATAAGCCAATTACTATTATTATTTTATATAATAAATAATATTTGAAAATTATAAATAATTTGTGTGTGTATCACTAAATGTATTTAAATAATTTATTTTATTTTATTTTATTTCCTTTAAGCATGATGAAAAATGAATATTACTTTTTTACGACTTAAACTACATTTCAGAAAAAATTAATTTATTGAATGAGATAATTTTAAAATTTAAATACTATTTTAAATATCAATAGCTTTCTAATATGAAATATATCAAGCACTTTAAGATAGTAACGTGCGCGTGTGCAAGATCTCCCAAGGTATGTTTGGTGGGTGAGTTTTCAATTTTTATTTTTAATGAAAATAAAAAAGATATCAAGCGCTAAAGTGTGCGCTTGATGAGCATAATTTCACGCCAACCAAAATAAGGTCTGATACATAAAGACTTGGTTGTGGATGTTGCATTTAAAAACTATTTTGAAGTTTAAAATTCTTCTGAGTTTTTTTTCACTCTTGACTATTTTAATAAATTCATATCGTCTGGCTCACTCATTCAAAGGCTTAATTTTCAAATATCACTTTGAAATTGAAGAATTTTTTTAAAACTAAGACAATATGATAAAAGGGTTGTTTGATTATATTTTTATAAATTACTTTTTAAAATTATATTTAAAAATTATTTTACAAAATTAAAGTATAAAAAAATTTGTTTGATAAATTATTTCAAAAATATATTGTTCTCTGTATTTTAGAAATAAAAATAATTATTTTTGTTTTTTTGCTTTAGAAATAAGTGTTTGAAAAATTTATTTTTAAACTAATTTTCAAACAAGCTCAAAATTACTGTAAACCATACAATGGATGATGGGTGTCTGTCTATAAACTATTCTAAGAAATTCTTTTCATTTTTTGGGTATATTTAGATAATTTTTACTTTTCGGATTAGTATCAATAGATATTTTAAAAAATATTTTAATTTAAATATTTTATAATATTTCAAAAAATATTAAAAAAATTGGCCTTGTGAAAGAGAAAAGAAGAAAGAAAAAGTCTCTGTTTGTTGCTGCTACAAGGTAGAGAGAAAACAAAAAAAAAGAAAAAAAGAGGAAGTTAGTTCAGAAGCGGCAAAGGGAACACCACAATACACAAACATGTTGGTTCACCTACCAAATCTGGAATAACAAACTTCAGGAGAAATTACCCACATGAGAAGGGTACTTCGGTCATTTCAATGTAGCTGTGCTTTTTAATTTGCTCATTTTAGTCGTAATAAATAAATAAGATAAGGAGGTGTGCTTTTTTATTTTTATTATTTAAATTCAAACGTTGAACTTAAGATATAATAAAATTTATATTTTTTGAATATGTCAAGTCAAAATGAGAAATGCGTTATCAAGATTGTTCAAAAAAAATTAATTTTTATTGATGCACAAACTGATATAAGAATATTCTGACTATAAAATTAAATAAATAAATAAATAAAAAGAATAAGAAAAAAGGTTATTTACTAGCTGAGCATTTCACAATCTCACGTTAATTAGGGAGGATAAAATAAGGATGGTGCTAATAGAGGTGGAGTCACCAGCAAAATCTTTAAAATTAAAGAAAGGAACATCTTTACTACGTCTATTATAGTGTAGGGTTTGTTTGGATAGAGAAATACTATTTTTTTTCTTAATAATCTTCATGACGTTTTGTTTAGAAATTTATTTTAACAATTAAGTTTTTTTGGATAAATTGATGATGCATTTGTGGGAACTCATTTGTAGTTATATTTTGTCATGTATAAAGTTTTTTATTCCTCGAAATACATATACATTTTTCAATTTGATCTTTTAAAGTTTAATTTTCATTTTAATCTTTCAAAAATTGTTTAATTTTCAAAAATATTCTCAAATTAATGCTATTAATAGATTTACTTATTGACTTCCTCAAAAACTTATTTAATCTAATTAACTTTGTACTTCACATTTTATTTAATGATATGGATTTAGTTATAAAAAAAATTAGTTGTCACTTTACTTTTTGAACAGTAAATTAAATTAGATCAAGTAAGTATCTAATGACCAATTAAATTCTTAATTAAGCTATATACAAAAATTTGTTAATAAAATTAATATGAAGATATTTTTTAAAATAACATAATTTTTGAATTACTAAAATGAAAAAAATTGAACTTTCAATAATCAAATTAAAAGATTTGTATTTTTTGAAAATATGTATGTTTTGAGTACTAAAAGAGCAATTCAGAATATATTTCAGCTCAAAATCTCAAAAGGAAGGTGGCAAAATTTATGTGTCCCTAATTTACTAATGTGAATGTCCCTATGGATATCCTTCAACTTTCCGTGTTCCTGCTTTGGCGCTGATATAGAAAAATCGCAGCGTCTCGATTTTCAATGACGAAACTTGCTCCCAACCGTTGATAGAATAAAAAAAATCATCAACGTTTTTCACCCCAAAATAAAAAATAATTAACCAATTAAAAGAGTCTCTTAATAATATTAATAAATTGAATTCTTGTTGTTATAGCATGCATTCCTTTCCTGGAGCAAATTGCTGAAATTTTTAAATATATTAATATAATTAAAAAAAATATTTATTCCTATGTAATTATTTTTGGGATATGCCTGTGTATTTATTTTACGATAGGATAAATTAATAAATTAATAATTTGTTCTTTAAATTTATAGTCTGACTTAGTTGTAATTCTTAAATTCTTTTGAGTACATGAATTAATTATTAAAAATAATAAATTAGTTATATATTAGTTTGTCTTTTAAGAGATTAATATTCAACAAATTTAATATTTTTAAAAATTTTAAAAAAATTAACATATAATGAGTTAATAATTTTATAAATTAATTGTGCATTCAAAAAATTTTAAAAACTAAAACTATATAAATTTATAAATATAGAAATCAAATTGTTAATTAGTTTAATCTTTTATAATATATTTAACATCATTGTTGTTTGTTGATGGTAGATATTTTGGGATTAGACCTTGTTTCTTTAGTCATAGCCTCTCACCACATAGGTTGAATATTTACGAGAGAAATATCATTTGCAAGTATCAGAAGCGAGGAAACCAAGAGATATAGCAGAGCGTGACTGATGAACGCATATCCTACGCTCACACATCTAAGAACAAAAAAGCCGAACAACGAAGCAACACACCCTATTACAAAAGTACAAGAAGATCTACAAAAACTTTAATTAAAAAAAAACTAAATAAAAAGTAAAATAAGAATTCTTCAAGATCTTTACCCTATCTGAGAGTATAGATTTTTTTTTAAGAATCTTTTTATTAGGTTATCAAGTCCATAGTTGTATAGCTGAGAAGTTAAATGTAAATTTTTAAACACTACTCAACAACCCAACTCTTATAAAGAAGAGAAAAGACTATAGAACGTGAAAAAAAATTCTATAAAAAAAGAAACCAAACTAAAAAAGAAGTGGAAGAAAGAAGAAGATTGTTAACGTCGGGTGATAGCCCCAGAAGATGGAGGTTTTGTGGCGCTGGTTTAGGACAAGAAGTTCTGCGGTGCTAAGGCTAATTCTTGAGTGAACAAAATTCTAACTGAGTCCTTTTATTGATAAGAGTTATGCATATTTGACATTGGGCTCTGATTTTTTTTTTCTTCTAGTTTAGAGTCTCACTTGGCTATCAATATACCAACTCCATTGTGGGGCTATCATTTTTTTCTTATGGTGGAACTTTTATCCTCCCAAAGAACGGCTTCGATAATTTCATTTACCTTACATGCCATTTGGTTCAGTTGTTATTGGTTTTTTTTTTCAGATGTTTCGAGAGTATACAATTCTAAATATACCATATGGATGTGATAGAGTGTGACCTTAGGATATATTTAAAACTTAGGAGAAGAAAGAAAATGAAAAAAATTTAAAGAAAGAGAAAAAAAGAAGAAAGAAGAATAAATGGCTAAATAATAATTTCTCTTCTTTTTCATTTCGATCCTCTTAAAAGTTAGAACTATGAATAATAAAAAAATATTTAAAAGTCAGTGAATACTTCTTTATTTTTTTCCCTTCATATATTCTAAAGAAAGGGAATGCCTATCTTTAAATTTCACTTTTCTTAAATTCTTCTCTATGTTTTCTTCTATTCAAACATATTTTTAAAATAATTCGACTAAAATATTTAATTTATGTCGAAATTGGAAGAATCCCTAACAATAATGCCTATTTTCCACCAAAAAGCTATTTATGGTGGAATAAGCACGTACTGGCGTTTAATGAGCTACGGAAGAAGGAAAAAGCTATTCGCTGCAGAAAAGTTTTTTAGTTTGTTGTCTATATCAAAATTAATTATAAATAATATTCCCTTTCCGAGATAATAAATGGACATGAATTATTTCCTACAGGTCATCAGTTGCTGTATTGTATAAATGACTGCCATTTTAGACCTTCGACGTGATCGAAGATGACATCTATTCCCTCATACAATTCGTAAACCTAGCCTATCTTATCTGAATTCCAATATTCCTCTATCAATTAATTAAATAAAATATCAAATTAAATTGAATTTATTTTCATTCAAATTAAAATATGTTACCAATTGATGTTAAAGAATTAATCTCGTGATAATATTCAATATGTGATTTTAGGTATATAATTGCAAAATTTAAATCTTAAAGTTAAAATTTTAATTAAGTTTAACTTGAGAGTAATTATTTTTCTAATTTTTCTAATCTCGACATTAATAGTCTAATTTTGATCAAACTAGAAAAATAATTAATTTTTCTAATACAAATATTAAGAATATTTTTAAGTTTTACATACTCTAAGTTTTCTCTTGTTAACAGAATGCATTTAACATTTTAATTTTAAAGTATTCTCATGATAACTCAATCCATGTTAATAAGAAAAATAATATTATTTAATCTTTCTAATTATTATGTTTGAATCGAGAATAATAGACTGGAAAATGAGAGAATCATCGAAACATTCTCTTTGAGAGTTTATGGAGGAGAAGACAGAATTATTAAATTACCTTCTAAAATTCTCCAAACTCCTCTCTCTCTCTCTCTCTCTCTTATAAATTAAAGTTTCCCCTTATTGCTAATTTGGAGATTTTTTTAGGACAAGCTAATATTTAAGTATTATGTTATTCTTTATTTTTATAAATAAAAAATATTTTAATTAATTATTTTGATAAAAATAAATTTATAAAAATATATTATTATCAAGTTTTGTATAAATTTTTTAACATATAATAGAAAAATAAATTAGGTTGATGGCTTAAAGGTCGAGTGGCAACTTTTGAATAAAAAATAAATTAATTCCAACGGTAAGATACTATTATAACTGTAACATAATATATTATTAAACATGTTTTATCGGCTAACAATAAAAAATATTATATTAGGACGACGATCATTAACTCAACTCAACTTATCCATATATAAAATTGGGAAAGTTTCTTTCAACCAAAATTAAAAAATATAGTAGCTAACCAAGGAAAATTAAAATATAGTATCTAATATTATGACATATTTTTGTTATACATTTAAAATTGGGGCATTATAAGCCAATTACTATTATTATTTTCTATAATAAATAATATTTGAAATTATAAGTAATTTGTGTGTGTATAAATAAATGTATTTAAATAATTTATTTTACTTTATTTACTTTAAGCATGATGAAAAAGAATATTACTTTGGTACTTAAACCATATTTCAAAAAAATTAATTTATTGAATGAGATAATTTTAAAATTTAAATACTATTTTAAATATCAATAGTAATCTAATATGAAATATATCACGCTCTTAAGATAGTAACAACATCTCTGAGGGTATGTTTATTTTTAATGAAAATAAAAAAATAAGGTGTGTTAATTTACTATTTTCTATTTTTATTTTTAGAAAAATATTATTTAAATTTTTAAAAATGTTAAAAAAATATTTTTAAAATTTTTAATACTATAGCTGTAACAATTATTTTAAATTTATTACCACCTGGATGAACATTGTTTTACCGATTAAATAAAAATACAAAAAAAGATATTAATGACTATTTCAAATCTTCGTCTGTGTCGTCTAAGTTAAAATCAATTAACTTTTAATGACTTTTACTTATTATTTATTACTTATTTTTATCAATTTTAATTAAAAAAATAAAAATAATTTTGTATTTATTCTATTGCCGTGGATTAAGAAAAACCTCGAGCCAAATGTCCTATGTGAATCATTTTCTTTTCAAAGTAAAAAATTAACTCTAATGAATAAAATGAAAAGAAAAAAAAGAAAAAGAAAACCTAAAGAGGGTGTAAAAGGATTTCATTTCGTAATCTCAAATCTCCAAAAGATTTAAAGACTTTAAAAACTAGAAATCAAATTAGCAGGAGAACAAGGTGATTTTGTAAGGCACGCGGATCCTCTGCTGTGTTTGAGGCACAGTACCGCGTACTGTGCCTCAAACGCAACAAAATGCAACTTGAGGAGTGTTAAAAAAAAAAAAAAGCCTTGCTGTGCCTCAAATGCAACAAAATGCAGCTTGAGGAGTGTTTAAAAAATAATAATAATAAAGGGACGCGTTTTGTTGCTTCAAACAGAACAGAGGAACCAGGTCTTTTGTAAGAGGGACTCTAACGTTGCGTTTGTTACGCGAAAATAAGCTGGTGGAATGAGAATCTGGATTCCCATTTCATCACCTATTACATTTGGTTGCCAGCGTCTGAAAATCGACGGAATGCGATGGTGTGAGGTTAGGTAACGCTTATTACCTCTTAAAAACAAGTGAAACGATCAGAAAAGCAGGAATCGTACGTAAAAATACTGAAATATCCTTGCTTTACTTCCCGGGTTTATTTTTTCTTCATTCTCTCTCTCTACATTTTTCTCTCGGCCTCTCTTTTCTCTCGCCATCTCTGCTTCCCTCTCGCCATCACTTTTCTCTCGGCCTTCTGCTTCCCTGTCTCCCTCTCTCGCCTCTCAGCTTCTCTCTCTCTGCCTGCTTCATTCCTCCTGCTTCACACTCACTCTCTCGGGGCGTTTCTGGTGGAGAACGGCGTCGTGTTTCCATTGGAACCAACATCATCCACGACCCCATCGTCTTGTTCCTCGACGAACCCACTTCTGGACTCGACTCCACCAGCACCTTCATGGTCGTCAAGGTGTTGCAGCGAATCGCCCAGAGTGGGAGCATTGTCATCATGTCCATTCAATCATCTCGATTCCTTCGTTGGTTTTCCTCTCTTTTGCATTCGCCACCACAACATTCTGGACGGTGGGTCTCGCCGGTGGCTCGTCCGAATTCTTCTTCTAATTCTTCGCCATTGTGGCATCTTTCTGGGCCGGAAACTCCTTCGTGACGTTTCTCTCAGGAATCATTTCGCACGTGATGTTGGGATTCACAGTAGTCGTTGCCATTTTAGCTTACTTCCTTCTATTCAGTGGGTTCTTCATAAGTAGAGACAGAATCCCAAAGTACTAGTTATGGTTTCACTACCTGACCTGTCGCTGGTGAAGTACCCATACGAGGGAGTATTACAGAATGAGTTCTACATTCATCCTCTGAAGTGCTTCGTGAGAGGGGTCCAGATTTTCGATGAGACGCCGCTAGGAACGGTGAGTTGCTGAAGAGTATGAGTAATACGTTGGGCATGAACATCACAAGCTCAACCTGCGTGCCACAGGAGTGGATATACTGAAGCAGCAGGGAATTACGGAGCTCAGCAAATGGGATTGCCTGTGGATTACTATCGCTTGGAGATTTTTCTTTAGATTTCTGTTTTTATTTGAGTTTGCTGTATGGAAGCAAGAATAAAAGGACGTAGCTAGACTGCAAGAAGAACTAATGCATTGTGGGCACTGGTCAAAGGTGTTTTTTTTTTTTTTTTTTTTTTGACGGTTCTATCTCTCACTATATATATATATATATATATAAATTAAATTGGTGCTTGTATCTTGATATGGTGGTCATTGGTCAAAGAATAAACATGTTTCGTATTAATTTTTTTCATAAATTACAAACTGCACATATTATTGATAAATAAAATAAAAAATAGTATTTAAATTATTTTTAAATTTTATTAATATTTTTAATAAAAATAAAATATTATTAATTATTTTTATATTTATATTATTTTTAAATAATTTGTTAAAGTCAAATAATATTATTTTATTATTTTTATATTTCAAGATATTTTTATTTTTTTGTCAACTTTTAATTTTATTTCTATATTATTTAAAGCATATCAAACATAAGAAAGTAACAGAGATTTCATTTATTTTCATCGCATACCAAACGTAATTTTTTTTTTACAACATTCTATTTCATTCTCAATTCTCTTTTTCATTCTTTTCTTTGCCACCAACCAAACGATATCTAAAGGTCTGTTTGATTTGTAAAAATATTTTTTATTTTTATTTTTTTAAAATATTTTTTATTTTTTATATTTTTAAAAATACGTTTAATTGATATTTTTATTTTTATTATTATTTAATTATATAATTATATTTTTAATTTATTTTTTATTTTTATTATTATTTTTTAATTATATAAACAATAAAATATTATTCATATAATTTAAAATAATTATAAAAATACTACAGCTACAATTTATTATAGTGTTAAAACTTTTGAAAATAACTTTTTAAAGTTTTCAAAAATTTTAAAATTTTTAAAAATATTTTGTAAAAATAAAAACAAAAATTAATAAATAAACACATTTTTATAATTATTTTTAAATTTTAATGAAATTGAAAATTAAAAATGCTGAAACCAATTAGACCCTATCGTACCAAAGCGTGCACTTGACGAAGATAATTTCATGCCAACCAAATTAAGGTCAGAGACATAAACACGTGGTCGAGGATGTTGCGTTTAAAATCTATTTTGGAGTTTGAAATTTTTGTGAGTTTTTTCATGCTTAATTACTTTAATAAATTCATATCGTCTAGCCTACTCATTCAAAGGTCTAATTTCAAAATATTACTTTGAAATTGAATTTTTTTTTTAAAGTTAAGACAGGAAGAAAAAGGGGTTGTTTGATTATATTTTTTTAAATTACTTTTTTAAATTATATTTAAAAATTATTTTACAAAATAAAAGTATAAAAAAAATATGTTTAATAAATTATTTCAAAAATATATAATTCTTTGTATTTTAGAAACAAGCTTTAGAAGTAAGTGTTTTTAAAATTTATTTTTTTAAAATTATTTTCAAATAAGCTCAAAAATACTGTAAACCATACAATGGGTAATGGGTGTCTATAAACTATTCTAAGAAATTATTTTCATTTTTTATGGTATATTTAGATAATTTTTACTTCTCGGATTCGTATCAATAGTTATTTTAAAAAATATTTTAATTTAAATATTTTTTAATTTAATTACTTTATAATATTTCAAAAAATATTAAATCTGATTTAATAAATAAATAAAAATAGTTATCTTGTTACAATTATAATAAATTTTATCTCAAAATTTAAAATATCAATAGAATTTTTATTTCTCTTTTTATATAACTATTGTAAATGTGGTTGAAATTCATTATTTAATGAATTTTTATTTTATTTTATCACCATTTAAAACTTAAAACAGTTTAATAGCCTAAAAAAAACTTAAAAGAGTCCTCTAACACATTGATGTATCATATTCTCCATTAGTATTATTTTAAATTTTATATTGCTGCCAATCTTGTCTTTCTCTTTCATGGTGCTATAAACAATTACTTTATTTGTTGTAGTCTATTCTAAACTTTATTTTTTTATTTCAGAATATCTTCATTCTAGATTAATTCTGAATTTTTTACATGCACCCAATATCTTATATTATTGTGATTCAAACTATTTTTACAATTAGTTGTCTATATTAAATTTTTGTTGTCAAGAAGCATTATAATTTAGATGAGCAAGAAACTTCGAATGGCTGAATCTCTTTATCATCTTTTTGTTAAAAATTTTGATTTACGGGTAAAAAGAATCTTGATTCTATTGTCTCACTGACAAGAAAATATGGTCATGGTTAAATATGATGTGAACCTTATTGATAGTTAGATAAGCTGTGAACTTTACTGAACCCACTTTTAATTTTGCAAAAGGCCTGAAATTTATGTCAGAGTTTATGATTGATTACCAAAACCAATCTAATATCTAAGAATAAGATTTTACAATAATCAAACTAAATATTTGAACCATAACAAGGGCATTTCATTTAGTGCACATTTTTTAAACTTTCGTCTTTTGTGTGCTTTTGGATTGTCCATTTCCTCCTTTCTTTTGTTTTTTTTTTTTTTTTTTATAAACAGGTGATTGTCCGTTTCCAAGAGCATATGACTTATAGTAAATTGGGGGTAGCCAGGTAACGGCCTAGCCTTGGTGTTCTTGGATAAGGTAGCAGCCCAAGAGCCTAGGGTAGGGCAGCTGTGTAGGGCTAAAGGCCTCATGTAGGGGAGTGGGCCTATGCGTTTAGGGCAGGATAACTATGTACAGATTTTGGCTTGTTACACTCAAGTTTCTTTCCAATAAAATAAGGTAAGGGTGAAGTCTTTGGCTCTTAAGGTAGAATGTGTAATTTATAACAAAAATTAAGATGAGAAAAGATAATTATCTTTATTAATTTTAATAATTTACAATATTTTGATTAGGAAGTACATTAGACTTATATTTCCTCTATAAATATCTTCGAGTGTCTTTGCAATGAAATAAGGACAATTAAAATATGTTAATTTGGTGTTGTGAAATAGCACTCTACTTTAGTCCACTTGTTATATAAAATTGGACGTTATGCTATTAAGACTTATAATTTGATAGAAGCATTCATCTAAGTAATTTCTACAAACAGGAACAAATTGTTTTGTACCATCTAATTATTTTTCTAACTTGTAAAATGGAGCAAAAAAATTTGAAATATAAAAACCAACCAAAGTGCTAATTGTCACTCATATTTTCATTGTTCTCTTTCAATTTTATGTAAGTTTTATTTAAAACACAAAATTTTAATTCATATCCTACCATAAACATGAAAGATAAATACTATCATTTTCTAAGTCAATTTGTCTTTATTACATGGAAAAATCCAAAGTCTTTTAAGTCTTCTTACAATTTTAGTATACACTGATAGATACTCAAGTCATAATCTGTTTGTCTATACAAAAATTATATTTGTTAAAAATTATTTTTATATTTACTATTTGGCATTAATATTGTTCAATTATAGGCCCACAATGTGCAATATAAATTCCACAATAAATTCTTGATCCTTGACGTCTCAACGAAAACTTTTGTCTTAATTCACTACTAGAAAAATTATATTTAGAGACGGAAAAATTCCGTCTCTAAATAGAAAAAATTCCGTCTCTAACTACGTTAGAGACGGAATCAGAGATGGAAATAATTCCGTCTCTGAAAGCGGGGTCGCTACCATTTAGAGACGGAATATTTCCGTCTCTAATTAGAGACGGAATATTTCCGTCTCTAAAAATAAAATATCCGTCTCTATTTTTTTTTTTAATTCCGTCTCTGATTGCAGAGACGAATTTTTCCGTCTCTAACATCAGAGACGGAATTTTCCGTCTCTAACATCAGAGACAGAATTTTCCGTCTCTGATGTTAGAGACGGAATATTCCGTCTCTATATCCAGATTCGTCTGATATTTTAGAGACAGAATATTCCGTCTCTAAATCCGTCTCTAATATCAGAAAAATAAAAAAAAATTCTTAAAAATTTGTAACCTATCAACCAATACAACAGCCAAAAAAACCAACTATTTCAAGCAGAAATATCAACATACATTTTACATAATGTCAAACCTTATCATCAATAAACATATCAACAACAATTTTAATAATCCCATCAAATTACATGACAATATCACCAATCAAACATACATAACACTAAGTCATAAATAACACAAACTATCATGATTCATCAGCAGCATTACTATTTTGGTCATTGTTATTATTCTCTTCTTCTCTAGGTGGAGACGAGGATGGCATTCTTATACTACCATTTATCATGAGGCGCCGAAACATCCGATCCCATTCTTCAACCTTTTGCTTTAACATAAAATTTTCATCTTCACTCCGTTTGAGCCGTGCAGATAAAGCCTCAATTTTTGCATTCACAACAGAAGAGGAACTTGCTGAGACTTCATCAGAAGCGGAAGACCTAGAAGAAGAAGTTGCTGCCAATACAGTATGTGCTTGAGATCCCAGTCCATATATCCGTCCTTTATTGTTCATGCCGCCAACCACATCCAAATAAACAACATTGTCTGAATGTTGAGTGGAGTGTTGGCTAGAACCCTCATCTCCCTGAGATGTGGACTGTCTCTCCGCTATTTTTATTCGATACATTTCCTGAAAAATTAAAATGATAAAACAAAATAAATATTTGTAAAGAAATGAAAATAAAATAGTAGTTAGTGACTACATACAGCAATTCTTCCTTGCTGGTCGTTGAACCACTGTGATGGCTTTCCTTTGGGCCGGTGAAGGCGCTCATACAACTCAAAACATGTCGGTTCTTTATTCAATTGCACCCTCTAAAATAATAAAAAGTTAAATAATATTAAAGTAAGAACTTAAATCACTATATTTTTGAGAGAAAGTACTCACCATTCGTTTGGCATGCTCTCGTGCAGATATAGACCCTCCACTATGTACATTAAGTCCTTCTTTGGAGAGTCTATTTTGTTTATTTTTTCTAGCTTTACCTTGCCAGTCTTCACTATCCCATTCAGCTCTTAATTGTTGTAGCTTCTCTGTTGGAATCCAAGCACCTTTGTCCTCACCGCTACGCACCTTAAACAATGCATTTTTCAAGGCTATTGATCCCCTGCTGTCAAATGCCCTTTTAATATTATGCTCATCATTGTCCAACCACTTAAAATTTGCCTAAACAAAGAAAGTAAACAAATTAACATAACATTCACACATTTTAAAAAAAGATATCAATAAATATGATACGAAATGTTACATATTACCTTGAACTCCTCGAACCACTTTTGAATGGTATTTTTGTCAACTTTTCCCCAACTGGACCAAGCACCTTCAAATTTTTTCTTGAAAATTGTTGTGATGACACCTCTTGTCAAGATGTCAGGATAAAACCTGAAAGTATAGATATCAATTTAAATAAATATACTGACAAAAAAAAAAACACACACACACACACACACATATTACTTACGTGTTCCCGGGTGCAGATCTAATCCAAATTCGACCATCTATTTCCCTTGTTCCCCACTGAATAGTGTGTGTGAAAGGAACTGGCTCAACATTTGGACATGCGGATTGATTAGGAGATGGGACACATATAGTATGTGTAGGTAGGGTAGGGGCAACTGTACTAGAAAGATGAGGAGATGAGGCACTAGAATGAGATGCTTGTGAATGGGAAGATGGAGTAGAAGTATGACAAGTCTGGGAAAAGGGAGATAAAGTAGGTGTATGTCCAGTGTGGATCTGGTCAAGGTGAGCTATGTCAGCAACAGGTGATGTGTCTGGCTGTGTATATGGCTGAGAGATAACCCGTCCCCGGCCTCTACCTCTACCCCTTCCTCTACCTGTCATCTATAGACAAAAAAATAATCATAGTCATCTATTTCAATAAAATTTAATGACAATAATAAAAAATAAAAATAATTACAAAAGACAATGATAATGAAACTCATAACCATACTACCATAGATTTATAATCTACTTCAAAAATACATAATATATAATCTACATAATACACTTAGTAAAATGAAACCTAACAATACCTAAACATCTTCATTATTATCATTCTCTTCCTCTTCTTCTTCCTCTTCTTCTTCATCTTCCCATTCTCCTTCTTCCTCAGTATCTTCTTCATCCACATCTACTTCATGTAGGTTCAAAGAAGAACCATATACTTCATCCACAAGGCCTTCAATATCAACAAGACTCTGCTCGAGATTGTCATTTGCAACTATTACAGGCGATTGCATTGATGACTCTTCTTGGTATGGAGCATCATTTTCAGACATTTTAGTTTCTATTGCAGTTTGTATTGTGTTTCGTGCCTTAGTTTTGATCACTACTAACCAATCACGTTGCCCTTCAGGATATTGTGTATAATATACTTGCATTGCTTGTTGTGCAAATATAAAAGGGTCATAATTTTTATATCTCCTGGATGTTCTAACCTCAACAATCCCATAGTTATCTACCTTTGTTCCATGATTTAAGGTGGGATCAAACCAATCACATTTGAATAGAACTAACACCTTTATAGGCCATCCTGTATAGTGTACTTCAATAATGTCTGTTAAAACCCCATAATAATTATTTTCTGTTGTTTCATCCGTACCACCTAGACAACATACACCAAAATTTGTTGTACCCATACCTTGGCCATGATCTTTTGTATTAAATTTATAACCATTTACATAATATGATGGCCATTTGTTGGCTTTTCTTTGAGGACCCCATGCCAAACTCTTTAGAAAGGCATCTTCAACATTATTATTTAACACCTAGTCATCAAATATTTAAGTTAGTCTCACATAAGAAGCAAAATATTAGAAAATAAGAAATTAAGGAGAATTCGTGCAACATACGTATTTTTTAAATCAAATAGGAAACATTGTGGAGATTTGTCTGTCCACTTCCGAGTCACTCATCCCACAATCTTGTAACATATTAGTATATGTGCTACATTTAGAAAACATGTTAGAACAATTTATAGTGAGATATATATATATATATATATATATATATATATATATATATATATATATATATATATATATATATGTAACACTTAAATGAGCATTTTATACACTTACGTTAAAAATGGCTCCACTTCAGGACAATTTAGAAGAACATATAAATGTGCGATTTGTAAGTCCCTTTCTTCTAACATGAAGGATATGCATCTTCCGGTTGGACGGCCGGGATAATTAAAGATAGAAAGCGGTGGCCTATTTGAAGAACCTTGACCTCCATCATCATTTCGTGGTACTTGAGTCCTTCTACATGGAACATCAGGTGGATAATAGTAGGATGCAAATGTAGAGGTCTCTTCTACCAAATAAGCTTCACAAATTGATCCTTCAACTGCAGCTGTGTTCTTCACCTTGTCTTTTAGTGTGCGAATAAACCTAATATAGTTAATTGATACATTTAGTACTACGAATACGATTCCATAATTTAAAAAAAAAACAAAAAGGAGACGTAACTCTACCTTTCAAATGGATACATCCATCGATATTGCACTGGACCTCCAACCCTTGCTTCGTATGGCAAATGAATTGGAAGGTGTTCCATTGAGTCAAAAAAACTTGGAGGAAAAATTTGTTCTAATTTACAAAGAATGACTGGAATGTTTTGCTCCATCACATGTAAAGTATCCTCTCGCAACAATGGGGAAGTCAATTCTCGAAAGAACTGACTAAATTCTGTGAGTGCGTTCCAAATAGGCTTTGGCAATACTTTGAATGCAATTGGGAGCAAGCGTTGCATAAACACATGACAATCATGACTTTTCAAGCCAAACAACTTTGCTTCTCTCATGTCAACACACCTTGATAATGTAGAGGCATATCCATCTGGCAGTTTCAATTTTTTGACCCATTCACACACAGCTAATCTTTGTTGCTTAGTTAATGTGTATTTTGCTTTGGGTTTAATTAGCTTGCCATCTCTTCCATCTTGCAGCTCTAATTCATTCCGTCTACAAATTTCCGCCAAGTCGAGCCTTGCATTAAAATTGTCTTTTGTCTTACCTTTAGTGTCCATCACTGTGTATAAAATATTCAAGAAGACATTTCTCTCAATATGCATAACATCTAGATTGTGTGGAAGAAGATTTGTTTTCCAATATGGTAACTCCCAAAATATAGATTGCTTCGTCCAGTTGTGAATAACTCCATACCCTGGGATGTTATCATATGTCTCTTTAGTTATGCTAGGCATATGTCTAACCCTTTCCAACACTTCTTCACCTGTTAATCGAGGCGGAGGTAAAGATGTTTCAGTATGTCTCTTCCGAAAAGCATTCTTATTCCTTCTGTAACTATGATCAAGTAGCAAGAATTGTCGATGACAATCAAAGAAAGACGTCTTCCGACTATGTCGAAGGGTAAATGCTTTTGAACACTCCATACATATTGGACAAGCAAGTTTTCCCATTGTCATCCAACCTGAAAGCATCCCATATGCAGGAAAGTCATTGATGGTCCACAACAAACAAGCTTTCATGTTGAAGTTCTGTTTTAGTGAGACATCATAAGTCATGACACCAGTATTCCATAAAAGTTTGAGGTCATCTATAAGTGGTTGCAAATACACATCAATTTTATTCTTTGGATTGGAAGGACCAGGAATTATAATGGTCAAGAATAAGAACTCTCTCCTCATACACATCCAAGGGGGAAGATTATAAGGGGTAACAATAACTGGCCAACATGAATAAGTCCGACCTGTTTTATCAAATGGAGCAAATCCATCAACGCACAAACCTAACCTCACATTTCGAGGGTCCATTGCAAATTCAGGATATTTTTCATCGAATTTTTTTCAGGCTTCGCCATCAGATGGATGAGACAAAGAGCCTGTTGCCCTCACAGTTTCCCAATGCCATCTCATTTGACTTGCAGTTTGCATTGACGAATAAAGTCTTTGCAGCCTTGGAATAAGTGGAAAATACCACATTTTTTTCACTGGAAGCTCTCTTACTTTACGATTTCTGATGACTCTTTTGTAACGTTCTTCACCACAAAATTTACAATGACGAAGCTCCAAATCAAGAGGACTATAATAAATCATGCATCTGTTTCGACAACAGTGAATTTTTATACAACCCAATCCTAATTGCTCCACTGATTTCTTTGCACGGTAGAGGTTTTTAGGCATACGATTTTCATTTGGCAATGCATTTCCCATAAATTGTACCCACCGATTGAAACAATTCTCAGAAATATTGAAATCCGACTTGATGCCCAAAGCTTCCACTGCAGCTGACAATTCAGAATAATTTTGACAACCGTCATACAAAGGAGCATGCGCAACTTCTAACATATTAAAAAAAATTTTGGCTTCCGGGTTAGGATCTTCATCCCTCTGTTCACAATGAGAAAAACCTTGTTGCTCTATATAATTACCAATAGATGGTCCAGCAGCATCCATTACCATTTGTTCCTGATCATTAAAGCATGCCTGAAAGTCACTACTTCCATAATATGAGTTTCTTGAAACCACTGGTGGAAAGAGAGGTCTTGGTTCATCATGGTTGGTCCAATAATAATAATTACTCATAAATCCCTTCATACAAAGATGGGTTTTCACTTCATCAACTGAACAATACTTCTGACACTTGCATTTTTTACAAGGACACCTCAACTTTCCTACACTTTTAAAATGATCTTGACTACAAGAAAACTCTATAAACTCAACAACTCCTGCCATAAACTCATCTGTAACTGATCTCTTATCAGGACCCACCCTATTATCCATCCACTTACGATGTTCAGGAACTTCCATCCTATTTTTAGGCATAGAGAAACATCTTAATTCAATATAGCACAAATTATAATAATATATTGAACCAATACCAACATCAAAGGCATAATGTGAATAGAAATCAATTTTTTGGTTAACAACCCTCCATTTCTTAATTCTTCATCCTCATACAAGCATACATCATTTAAATCTTGAACAAAACAGCAATATTCTAGCCATTCTATGCAAAATTAATACCTATTCAAAGCATCTTTTTCAACACAAAATATATGATTTACATGCATCTAGATAAAACCCACCTACGGCTAGCAACTAGAAAACTAAAATACAATAATTATTCTTGAAGTTCTAAAGTTAGAATCTTACTTAAATCATACAGATTTTAGAGTGTTTTCAAAAATTGAGACTGATGATGACAAATGTTGTAAGCTTTCATTATGAATATATATATGCTAATTCAAGTTCTGCCATGTGTTTGAACTTAAGAAAATCTTGAAATGCACCAAGTTTGCTTTTGAGTAAGTAAACCCACGTAAATTAGGAATATGCACCAAAATAATTGATATAATAAGAGAAGCCATGAAACGGTTTTGATTAGAGCAAGACCCTGTAAGTCATTAGAGACAAGTTCAAGGGGTGTAAGTAGTAGTAGACGAGGCTAAGGGTAATTTGAGTGCTTTTGCAAGATAGCACGCATGATAAACTTCAAAACCATTTTTATTTATAGCATACAAGTAATAATAGTTGAGAACAAATTTTAAAATGAAAGAGGTAGCCTAACCTATTATGACACAATTGAAAAGCATAAGTCTTGGAGAATAAAATTAATAAAAACCTAATTGATAATCAAATTTGATTTAAAAAAATATTGCTTAGAAGCCTAACTGATATTAAAAATCTTGTTTTGCATGAAGCTTTAAAAATAGCTCATTACAGGGTTTGATAACTCTGAATGAAAACTAATAAAAGCCCTTGTCTCACTCATTCTCCCTGTTAGAGTCATATTACTAAGTTTAGTCACATAACTATCCTTATCAACAATAAATGACTTCTTTTTTAATGTTAACCATGACCTATTAGCCTAACATACGGCAATGTGCAAGTAAACAATTAGTTGAGCCACTGAGTTTGTCACCTTTATGCAATGAGAAAGGAGAATATATTTTAGCATTTTGGCAAAAGAATATGGATGAATGAATGGTTGATGGCAAATATGGTTTGAAATTGTAGTAAATAATCCTGAATTCAAGTGCCATGTTCTGCATCATTTTGCCACACAACAATGGCATCGATTCAAGTTTTAGGGCCTCTAAGAAAAATTACTGCTAACAGCTAATATAAAATTTCTCAAGACTAGAAAGATTACTTGGTTGAGGCATACCTTGTGTAGATAAAACTTTATATCCCCTACACTAACAATGATATCTTATGTCAACTCACTTGCCACATACCTGCAAATGAAATGCGCACTTTCAAGAACTCTCTACAAATAGTGTATATAAAAACAAAAATTTACACATAGAAGAGGATAGGAATCAAGTTTGCTAGCCAGGTTAAAGAGCAAGTACTTGAGAATATTATACACTTTACAAAAAAAAAAGCAAAAACAGTGGCAGTACAATTATGAGCAATCCACTATAAAATATATGATCTAGTATCTAATATGATTATATGACTATTTGGAGTTGTTGACCAATGCTGCCATTTTGTTGTCAAGCTTGTTATAAATATTGGGTTTGTCACATGCAACCACAGTACACCAAGAAAAAAATCATATTCAAATATTTTTATTTTGGCTAAATGATAAATGTATTTATACTTTTGGACAGAAAAAAAAATGCAAGGGCACTTACAATTTAAAACTATAACTTAAAAAAAGGATGTCAAAATTTAGAAACAATTGTAATGCACATTCATCAAGTGAACATGACAAGCTATCATACTCAATTATAAGTCATGAGAAGTTACAGACAAAGGAATTAACAATCAAGATAGTTATACAATGATAGAATTTACTAACAATCAAGCAATATAGTAGGTAGAGCAAGCAGCAAAATTTAATCCTACAAAGTTAAATTTGGGTGAACATTCTCAAACACAAAACTCATTCTTCCAAAAGTAGTTTTCTAGTCGATCATTGGTCTTAAAAATTTAGGGTATGGTTGATTTCCTAGTTTTCACTTTTTATTTTCATCGAAAACTAAAAATAGCTATGAAAATGTTTTTGTTTACCATTGTCTACTTTTATTTTTAAAAAATGTTTTCAAAATTTTTAATATTGTGGCACACTGTAGTTGCAACACTTTTGTAATTATTATGAACTCATTATAATATGTATTAATAGTTTTTTATTGTTTATATAATTAGAAAATAGTGAAAAATGAAAATAAAGTAAAAACACAAAACAAATACGTTTTAAAAAATATGAAAAATAGAAAATGAAAATCAGTTTCAAGAAATAAAAATTAAAAATAAAAATTAGAAACATTTGAAGTAAACCTAAAAGTAATACAAGCATTTGAAGTAATGTAGAATTAAGGCACATGTATCACTTTCCACACTTAAAAGTAATACAAGTTAGCAAGAAATCAGTATAACTGATCAAGGTCAGTAGATTCAAGTAAACCTAAGTTTTTAAGTGATGCAAGTCAAATGATCTGACCAAATTTTGCAGCCAATTTTTCCAAGTTCAAAACAAATGGCCCAGAATGACCAAAAATCTTTCTAAGTGTTCGCAAGTACAAAATTGCTAATCTCAGTAAAATTTATATCACTAAAGTGTGTAAGAAATTCACAAATAATATAACCTCTCTGCCATTGTTCAAGCCATCAATGCCTAGTAGCTAGACAATAAACGCCCTCTCAAATTTTTCAGCTTCATCATCACAGGCAGCTTGTTTAATTAAAACTTATCTTTATCTCAGCAGTCACATAATAAAATTACATTACAAAGGATACAAGAGAAGCACCCACAACAACTGATCAAATAAAATATACGCATATTGTCGCAGATTATGTAATATCATGTGCTTAGTATTAATTTCACATAATTGCTTCAGCTCAAAGTATCAAGAATTTCACATAACTAAAGAGAAGCCAAATTGAAATTATAACTTAAAGGTCCATGTGACAAGATGTTTTACGTTCACTAATATGTAAACCTTAGTGGAGCAATTAAGAGTCAATTAAGACTTGACCAATATCTCAGACAACCAGGAATTTATAAACTAGAATCATGAAGTGAAGACTTTAAAGGAATGCATAAACACAAAAGGTGTTAGAGGAGCATAAGGTCATAATTAAAACACCAATATTTAAAATTTATAAAATAAATTAATTTAAGCATGTATTTGCATATGCTATATCAGTTTTAATTTTTACTACTAAAATATTATAAAATGAAAAATCTTAAAATTCGAGCTTAAAACCTAGTTTTCATCATAATAGATGAATGTACAACTCATATCAACATTGTGAAACACAGCTAATTAGTAATTTTATGAGAGCTGCTTAATCAGCTGCATGCCTGGTGGTGAGTTGCTATCTACCAGACTTGTAACCTGCTGCAAGACATTATCAAGAATCAAGAAAATCCAGTATGATGGCCTGCCATATCAGGCTAAACCAAATAGCATTATTGAATTTACAAACTGAATATCAATAAAAATTTAAAATATATTCAGACTCTATATCTATTTTTGTTATTATGAATTATCATACAAACAAAAGTTGGTTAACTTAATTAAGCACTAATGAGGAATTAAAATCAGATTTTATGAATAAGAAAAATCTTTTAGTAAACTAGTTCTCTTGTTCAATAAATCCTACAAGGAAGATAATAAACAACTTTGGGTATGACAAAAATGAAATAATTTGCTTACATTTATGATAAAGTTAATGAAGGGATTTAAAGCTGAGTTCTGGGCTGAATAAACCTGATGGAGTATAGCAAAAGCAATCAAGCGCTCAGTGGAATTGAGTATCTTCTTGTCCTGCCCATAAAAGACTCCAACCAGTCAACATTTAATACCTCAGCACCTAAATAACTGACAAATTCAGGAGAAATAAATACAAAAGAATAATATAGAAGCAAAAGAAATAAAACAAAGAAGATCAGTATCTTTAGTTAAAAGATAGTAGCACCAATATAACTAAGGAACAATAAAATTTTAATCAGCCATTGAGAGAATGAAAAGAACTAGACATGGTATATATTCCCTGTGTCACAAAGATTCATCTTCTCTACAAAAGAGTAATTGTGTTCAACACACTAAAATAACACTTAATTTCTTTCCACCGAACAATGGAAATGCTCACAAATAATGTCCACATGAGCTCTCTCCACAAAATATTGATTATTGCCTAACAGCTCCTGTTCTTATTACAAGCACAATTAAACCTTTTGATCAATTGGTTCATCACATCAATAAATCTGGGGAAAATGCTCAATGAAACAAAAGATAGAAAAATTGAGACCTAAAAAAGAAGTTTGTGAGAAAATTATGTTTTAGTTGACTCATGGCATGATCGTCAACATATATTGTTCATCTGATCCACTTCAATGAAACTAAACTCCTCAAACAACTTGGAACTGCCTCCAAGCTCCAACAGTTGCATGCCATTTTCTGTTTTCTAAAGCATGTGGATCAACAACCAATGAAATATAATCTAAGACAAAATAAAGGGAAGACAAAATCCTATAAGCATTATTAGGTTGGCTGATGGTCAATTGTTCCCTTACAAAAAATAATCCAGATTAACAATTTTTTCTTGCCTAATCTGTTATCAGAATGAAGGCAAAGCAGATGTCCCAAACTTGCAAGGAACACTTAAAATGTACATTGGCCCAAGTGTTATCATGCAGTTTGCCATGGTAGCAAAACAGATCGACCTATAATAAACATGGAGTATAAGACAAAAGCAAAGAAACAGAAGAACGGGACAAAGGAAGAGATAAACTCATAAACCAGAACCCAACACTGATACATTTAGAATCCATAATTGAAACAATCTGAATAAGTAATATTATACATGTCAAGAACAAAAATGGGTCATAAGCCGAAAGAGGCTCAAAGGTTAATATGAAGAGGCTCAAAGGTTCCTCTCTTTTGATCTTTTCTCGCAGTGACCCACAACCCTTAACCCACATAGCTTCACTGAGAGTGGACCCATTATTCTGGAAGCATTTTCGGACATTGAGGGCACCTTCTTCCCCGATGAACAGCTTCTGATTCATACCGAGAGAAAGTAGAATCGAATTGACAGAAAAACACCCATAGTCGTCTCTCCCTCTATCTCTCTTGGCTCCCTTTTACTCTTATTTCTACCCCTCTATAACCCTGGTTCGAACCCTTCTTCAATTGACAAGATGAAGACGAAAGAGAAGGGTATCTTACCAGTAGCAAAGGCAAGACGAAGACGAACGGTGGCCGGCGGCAAATGCAATCTCGCGGTCTCGCAGCAAAGGCAAGACAAACACAAACGGAGCTGTCTCACAGTGGAGCTGTCTCGCGGGAAGAAGCCAACAAGCTCTCGCATGAGTGCTATCTCGCGGCGCAGGAGGAAGATCCCCTGTCACCGGAAGCCGCAGACCGAGCTTGAACCAATCTGAAGTGGAGAGCAGGGCGACTTGGGGCTAGGGCACAATGATTTGCAGATTTGGCTTGGAAGGAAAAGTTAACGCGGCCAGAAAAAAATAAAATGGGGGGAACTTTTTTAGATGTTTTTAAGGTGGGGGGAAAGGATAAAAATATGCAGAATTTTTTATGCTTATGTTAAAAAAGTATACCCACTTAGTATTTTTTGTCCTCTGATAATACATTGAAATTAAAAAAATGAAAGAAAAAAGATAATGCATTCATGTTTTCTTTATGTCAATGTTAATTTTAAAATAAATTATGTTCTCTTTACAAATTTAAAAAAAATTCACATTTTATTTATTTATTTTTAAATTTATATTGATAATCTTTTAAGGTATTGTTTTAAAATGACACTATTTTTTCTTATTTGAAATTTTTTAAAATATTAATTTGATCTTTTAATTATATGTATTACATTAAATTAAATTAATTATAATTTCTTTTAAAAATACATAAAGCATAAATTTTATTAATAATTTTATTATTAAAAATTGTTTAATTTAAATTGAACAAAATGTATAAGTGTATCTTTTTAAAATTATTTTTTAGTTAATAAATGTCAAATGACTAATTAAAATATATTTTAATGTATTAATATTTTTAAAAAATTAATATCATTCAAAATATCGATAATAATAAAATAATATATAATACTACCTAAAAATTATGAACATTTCAAAATTAAAATTATTTTGTGGCCATAAGAATCAAAACCTTATTTTCGAAGTCCATACACATTTCTATAAACCCACCGTCGTCATATATATATATATATATATATATATATATATATATATATATATATTCAAAATTAAGCATACATATATTTTAAAAAAAGAGATGCCTTTACTTTTCATTAATGTTTACTTACATTTTAAAACTATAAAATCATTTTACTCATAATATTAATACAAAAAAATTTATTCATCAATTCTGAAAAACATAAAATTTAAAGTCAATCTGAAAACTGTATAGTAACTTTGAGATATTTTTATTAATTCAAAGTCTTAGTAATATAGGTTTAAATAGAAATAATGTAAGATAAAATACTAATCAACATTAAATGCGAAAATAGAAAAGAAATCTCTAAAAATATGTAATAAATAGATAAACAACCTAAAACTCACTTTTTTCAATGATTTTTTGAGCCTAAAACAGTTTCCATTGGGTAAATCCTAATGGGTCTTATAATTCTACCTCAGTTGAAAGTTATGTCTACTTTATTAAATATGTTAATTTGTGATCATTTTCTTATTTTTTTAATCTTATTGTGTTCGATCTGCTCTATGAATTCACCAGCGTACATATATTTATTGGGAAGACATGTCTTTATTTTTCATAAATGCTTATTTCTTTTTGAAATTATTAAATTATTTTTCATAATATTAATAAAATATATCTATTCATCAATTCTGAAAACTGTTAAATGAAAGTAATTATGAAAAATTCCTACAATATAATATATCTACTCATCATTTATCTCTTTTAAGTGTGGCCTCATGTAAATCAACCAAAGTAGAAACTCCGCATTTTAAGTGATTTGATTTTTTAAGTTTTATTTTGACATTATATGAATAAATTTCGTATTAACAATCTCAACGTGAAAAAAAATTCTTATTTAAAATTGTTTAAATAAATAAGTTTCACTTTGAGTATTTTAAAATATTAAATTTATTATATTTGTAAATATAAATTTAAAGATAGATTACTATTTGATATATTTGGTTTAAGATTTTGTCATTTGGTTCACATACTAAGTTCTTTTCACTTATTTATTTTAAAT